>CM050167.1:111422209-112034378 GCA_027410445.1 Discoglossus pictus | reverse complement strand
CGCCCATAAATCTTGATTTCCGGCCGCAAAGTCAGAAAACTGTAAATGCAAATATAAAATCGAGAATGCACTGTAAAGCTCCGTAAATGCTAGGCATCATAATGGGGGACATGAGGATTAATAGCAACACCCTCTCAAGCTTGCACATCAGCCCAAATCCGATATATTATTTACAGATTACTTTACGTCCCGTAGTCCCGCGGGCTTGTCCTTGTTAAAACCCATACGGGTTCGGAGATGGAGGGCCGCAAACCAAGCATTGTACAAGCCAATATATATTCAATCCAGCACTGCAAAGCACTGTAAATGATGGGGAACATAATGGGGGGGCATGAGGATTAATAGCCAAACATTCTCAAGCTTGCACATCGCCAAATTGTACTTTGATTTTAAAATCCGTACAAGTCCCACAGACTTCAATGATCAAGCCCGTAGCTCCGTATTCAAGCCCGTGCGGGCTGTCCTCCAAGCCCGCAGCTCGTTTTGAAAGGCCGTACGTACTTGGAGGTTGAAGGTATCCATTTTGTTACGTTTTTTGCAGTCTGCATGGTTTAAGCCTGTAACCCTAAAATGGAGGCCAAAGCATTACAGCCTCCAAATGAACAATAGTTCAAATTAGTTTAATATTCCTCATATGTTTGATTGGTCAAAACACATACAGGTTCCATTGTAGCCTCTAAAACAGCCCTATAATAAAATATGTCACCCCAACATTGGCGTGCACAGGAAATGTGTTTTGACAACATGTAGCTGACATGAGCGGTCCCACATCATTGCGCAGTTGTAATATTTTTGACTAGTGCGCGTCGATGAAAGGGCGCAAGTGATATGACCTAATGCAATAAACCCTTCTAACCCTTGTAGCCGCAGCCTAATCCTAACCCTTACACCCCACAGCCTAATCCTAATCATTAGATCCGCTAGCCTCCTGTCGGGCCTGCTGTTGTTGATGCGCGCCTGTGTCGGTGCTCAGATGACAGCGCACATTTGATGCACGCTATATGGTTGATTAATAATAGAATACACATCTCGCTCATCACATCTACATTAGAGAATACAAATAGTGGCCAAATCAGACCGCCACTTGGCATATATCAAGTACCAGGGAAATATTTCATTATATGTGGTTAAGTTCTTCAGTTGTGTCCAACTCTTCGTGACCCTATGGACTGCAGCACATTCAGCTAGGTCTCTGCCTGTGCTGTTCTCCAAAGTTTGAAGGCCAAAGAGATTGGAGTGGGTTGTCAGTTCCTCCTCTAGTGGATTGGGATTTGTCTGATCTTTCTGCTATGACCTGCCCACCTACAGTAGCTCACAGCTTCATTCAGGTACACAAGCTGCTTCACCACCACCACCACCACTTAGCAACCCTCACCCATGTAAATTGATAAATAGCAGAACAGTTTGGAAGTTCACCAAATGGGAATAACTAGACACCTGGCACATGGCTCCCACCAGGATGGGCGTAGCAGAGATTATGCCTGATGGCGGTGAGTTTGCTGTTGATCCCGGAGCTTGCTGCCTTTCCTGATGGGTCAGAGTAGATATGTGTGGTGTATGTTCCCCTGGTCCCCTTCAGCATTGCTAAGTGGTGTGAAGGGGCTTGTGTACCTGAATGAAGCTGAGAGCTATAACATGTAGGGCCACTGTAGGTGGGCACATCATAGCAGAGAGATCAGACAAGGTCCAATCCACTTGAGAAGGAACTGACAAACCACACCAGTATATTTAGCATGCAAACCGTGGATAACAGCACAGGCAGAGACCTAGCTGAATGTGCTGCAGCTCATAAGGTCACAGAGTGTCAGACATAACTGAAGAACTTAACAACATACATTACAATGTTTCCCTGCTACTTGATATATGCCATGTGGCGGTGTAATTTGAAAAATAATTGTGTTACCAAATGTAGATGTGATGAGCGAGATGTATATGCAATTACATAGATATTTAAGGGATCACAATAGAGCTCATGTGCGTAGCAAAGGGTTCATATGACCTGACTCATGTTTTACTCTTGCTATTGAATTGGGTAGTGTGGCTTCAATCATATTATGCATGTTGCAGCATGGTTTGTCATATTGGCATGTGCATGGCCATTACAACATATGATAACCAAAGGATATTTAGCCAATGCATGTTCATTATTGGGCAACTAACTGTATTCATACATATGCTAAGTGATGTGGGTGAAGGAGTTTGTGTACTTCAATGAAGCTGTGAGCTATACTACATAGGGCCAGTGTAGGGGGGTACGTCTTATCAGAGAGGTCAGACTAATCCCAATCAACTAGAGAAGGAACTGGAAAAGCACTCCAGTGTCACCTTTCCTATTCATTGTAGGCCCTCAGGGGCATGTTCCTACTCCACAATATCGCTAATCAGACTTGTCATGGGTATTAACCCTATATTAGTAGTAGATATCATATTTGGGATCATATGATATCTAAAGCTATTCTGACTCCTCAACAGTTTTAGATGTATTGATCTATTGCATGTTAACTATGGCTCATCAGTTTACATTTATAGGAATCTGACACTAATATAATGCATGTGGATTACACAGAACCAAACATATTCATAACACATGGACGCAGTCATAAAGGTCTAACAAAGCTTTTTTTTTTTTTACACAGACCACAATCAGCAGTGGTCAAGATTGTGCATACACATAACAGTATAACAAAGCTTTATTTGCTAGACAGACCACAATCAGCAGTCGTCAAGATTGTGCATTCACATAACAGTATAACAAAGCTTTATTTGCTAGACAGACCACAATCAGCAGGAATCAAGATTGTGCATTCACATAACAGTATAACAAAGCTTTATTTGATAGACAGACCACAATCAGCAGTGGTCAAAACTGCATTAATATCATGGGTGTGGTGTGGGCGGGTCCTTGAAGAGCAAGAGGCTGGAAAAAAGGGGAAACCTACAGGGGTCAATCTAATAGTCTAGAATAAGCATGATGCATAGCACCTACCAGGGTCACATGCTGCAACCGGAACCAGAAATCTCTCCATTTAACTGAAGAAACCATTTATGTGCATAGCACTTACAACTTGTAACTAGATCTGCTCAATGAAACAGATGATTCAACCTTTGGACTGTGTAATCCAATCCAGTTTCACACATACAGTGTGTTGACCAAACAAAAATCTGAAATAAGTGTTCAAATCAAAAAATGCGGAGGAGGATCCAAAACAATTTAGAATCACGATGTATGTACAGTACAGTTCTAAATACTGTACCAATATACCAACTCACCTGATTCCCATCTGCAAGCATTACTACCTATTAGCTAGGTCTGTGGATAATCAGAAATATGGGCAAATAGCCATTATTATGGAGAGGACACAAAGGTCAGCAGCCAGATTCACTGTTTCTTACATCAGACCCAAAGATCTGTTCTCAGACCGATATTGAGGTCAGGATCACATGCTTTATTAGTGCATATATTATTGCTGACTGTTATTAACATGCCATTGTGAGACTTTGCAAGTCCACCGCCATAGCGGTATTAGTCTACATTTAAGCTACCAACAATCATGTCGGAGATATCTGGCTATATGATAGCTGTAAGATTGCCAGGCAGCGGTGGTCTTGGTGGTGGCGGACACATGGGAGGAGAGGAGGGGCCAAGCTGCTCTTGACTGGGGGATTGGGAGATCCCCGTTGATGTTGGGCTGGGGACCATCGCCTGTCTGAGCAGCCTGACCTGAAGGTGTTCGGTGGTCATGTGGTGCCTCCTCACCTCCCTGGACAGCCTGGCCAGGCTGTGTTTCATATGTGACCGGAGGGCAGAGATGCTGGCCTCCATCCGGAGCTGGCTGGCCGTAGACTCCAGAATGCTGACCTCTATCCTCTGGGAGCTGGCCAGCTGCTCCTTCATGACGGCCAGCATCTCCACCTGCACAGCCTGGCTCTGCGGCGACGACACCGCTGGGTGGGCCTGGTGAGGTGTAGTCTGGAGGGCCACAGCTGGAGCCAGGGGGGCCAATGTGCCCGGTGGTGACCAGGCCAGCACACTGTGTGGGGAAGGAGGTGCTGTCCCTAGTGCGTGGGAGGGCCCCAGAGCAAGTCTTTGGAGGATGGGCATAGTCCCAGGGCTTGTGGCAGTTGAGCTGGCGAGCTCAATGACCAGCCCATCCTCTGACACAGGGCCCTCCGATCTTCCTTCCTCCTCCCCCTGTGCTGGAAGATCCAGGTATGGGGCCGATGGCCCAGCCTCCTCTGCCTGGTCACAGGACCCAGAGCTCCTCCTGGATGCTGAGAGATAGAGAAGAAAGGTACATGTCATTAGAATGTTGATTAGCGCATTGATATGTGTTCATTTTTAATTATCTGACATCTAGCCTTGAATATGGATGATTCTCCTCTTTGCAACTCTGATTAGCTATCTTATACTAGCTGTTATCTATTCTTAGGTTTCTGTTCTTGATGGTTCTCGGCTCACAACGCTATCTGTATTACGGCTGCTGTCTGTAACTGCATAGGCTGAACGGGCACACCAATACATGGACTCTCTATTACAGGGGTGTCCAAACTCTTTCCTGGATTGGAAGATATCCTTTCTGTGCACTGGTGAGTCAATCAGGATGACTGAAGAAGCGATTGACTCACCTGTGCGCAGCAGGGTTATCAAATCCAGCCATGTGTGTGGCAAACCAGGACCTAGTTTGGACACACCTGCTCTATTGCTTGATTACTGTTGTGTTGACCAGGAATGACAGTGATTTGTCAGCTTCATGAATTTAATGATGCATCCATCTATCCCTTGTTATTTCATGGAGCTGACATGTCCATGTGTAGTGTTTGTGATGCACATGTGGTGGCATGTTGCTGTATGTCATATTCACCTGCCATGGAGGCTGGGTCCTGCTGCTCCACCGGGCCTGATGCTCCAGCTGCGTCGGAGGGTTCAAGCATGGCCCTTGCAATCCCCTCATGTGCAAGGTACTTGACCCTCCGCCCCTCGGCCTCCTGCGCCATATTCTTTCTCACCACGGCCCTGATGTCGTCAAACCGGTGCTTAATGGACCGCAGACTCCGTCCACGGGCCGCCACACCATTGACCAGATCGACCACCTGCTGCCAAGCATTAGCCCTGTGCCCAGCCTTGACTTCCCTACCCCCCGAGGTGATGACGGGGCGGGCACGGATGGCCTCCAGGAGGACCATGTTCTCCTCCCGGCTATACTTGTGGGCCCTGGACCTGCCGCCAGCTTCTTGCTCTCCAGACTGGGGATGAGGACCCTCTCCACTCTCCTCCTCCCTCCTCCTCCTCCTCCTTCCTCCTCCTACTCTCCTCTCCCTCCTCTCCTCCCTCTACTCTCCTCCCTCCTTCCTCTACACTCCTCCCTCCTTCCTCTACTCTCCTCCCTCCTCCTCTCCTCCCTCCTTCCTCTCCTCTCCTCCCTCCTTACTCTCCTCTCCTCACTCCTTCCTCCTTCCCTCCTCTCCTCAATCCTTCTCCTCCTCTCCTCCCTCCTTCTCCTCCTCTCCCCCCTCCTCCGCTCCTCACTCCTTCCTCCTCCTCTCCCTTCCTCCTCCTCTCCTCCCTCCTCCTCCTCTCCTCCCTCCTCCTCCTCTCCACCCTCCTCCTCCCCTCCTCCTCCTCTCCTCCCTCCTCCTCTACTACCTACCCCTCCTCAACTAGTACCTCCTCCTCACTCCTCCCCTCCTCTTCCCCACCTCCACGCCCCGCGACTCCCTTCCACTCCTCTCCCCTCTGCTCCTCTACCTCCATCACCACCTGAAAAGAAAAGAAAGAGAAATAAAGAAATGTTTTAGTGGGTTTGCCTGCTCCACCCTCGTCCCCCATTCTGATCGCCTCTAACACTATTTCTGCTTGAATATCAATGTTGGCACTAACTGCAGTAATCAGCCTTAAGTGGACAGAGCCTGTGACAGCAGTGGGAGGGGTGTACAGCACCTCTCACTCTGGACCTGAGTGGCGCTGATGAAACACGCTAGATCAATACTTTCCTAAACAATGTGGAAGGGTCAGTTACAGTTTGCATATATACAAGGCATGCGGCTATGTCTGAGGCCAATAATATCCTATCTGCATTATACTCTGCACATATTCCTGGGAGTGGTACCTATCCTGAAGCCATCTTCTGTACCAGAGGTAGTAGGAACTACATGGTCCTGCTGGGCTAGGCTGAAAATAAGTTCTTGTCAAGCCCCATTGAAGAAGCAGTTTGGAACACCTTTGTGTATTGCAAATATGTGTAGAAATCTCAATCAAACTCAATCAACCTCAATCAAACTCAATCTCAATCAAACTCAAACTCAATCAAACTCAAACTCAATCAAACTCAAACTCAATCAAACTCAATCAAACTCAAACTCAATCAAACTCAATCAAACTCAATCAAACTCAAACTCAATGAAACTCAAACTCAATCAAACTCAAACTCAATCAAACTCAATCAAACTCAATTAAACTCAATCAAACTCAAACTCAATCAAACTCAAACTCAATCAAACTCAAACTCAATCAAACTCAATCAAACTCAATCAAGCTCAAACTCAATCAAACTCAAACTCAATCAAACTCAAACTCAATCAAACTCAAACTCAATCAAACTCAATCAAACTCAAACTCAATCAAACACAATCAAACTCAATCAAACTCAAACTCAATCAAACTCAAACTCAATCAAACTCAAACTCAATCAAACTCAAACTCAATCAAACTCAAACTCAATCAAACTCAATCAAACTCAAACTCAATCAAACTCAATCAATCTCTCTCTCTCAATCTCTCTCTCTCAATCTCTCTCTCTCTCTCAATCTCTCTCTCTCTCTCAATCTATCTCTCTCTCTCTATATATATATCTATATATATATATATAGAGAGAGAGAGAGAAAGAGAGAGAGATTGAGAGAGAGAGAGATTGAGAGAGATTGAGAGAGAGAGAGATTGAGAGAGAGAGATATTGAGAGAGAGAGAGAGATATTGAGAGAGAGAGAGAGAGAGATATCCAGATATAATACGAAACATAAAAAATTAAATAACTTACCTCCCTCCACCAAACTCCTCTCCCCACACCAAAAAACTCTCCAAACCTATAGGCCAACACCAAAAAAACCACAATTGTACTTCTCGCCAGTGTATTCAGTAAATATAGAAATTGGCAAAACATACAAATAAAAGACAGCTTGATAGGATGAAAAGCATGTACAATGCAACTTACCTCCCTCCAAACCCCTAAGGGCCGGATCCAAACTCCAAAACACTACAAACACCTATAAACAAGCAAAAAACACAATTGTACTTCTCGCCAGTGTATTCATTAAATATAGAAATTGGCAAAACATACGAATAAAAGACAGCTTGATAGGATGAAAAGCATGTACAATGCAACTTACTTCCCTCCAAACTCCTACGGGCCGGATCAAAACTCAAAAACACTACAAACACCTATAAACAAGCAAAAAAACAATTGTACTTCTCGCCAGTGTATTCATTAAATATAGAAATTGGCAAAACATACAAATAAAATACAGCTTGATAGGATGAAAAGCATGTATAATGCAACTTACCTCCCTCCAAACTCCTAAGGGCCGGATAAAAACTCCAAAACACTCCAAACACCTAGAAACAAGCAAAAAACACAATTGTACTTCTTTACATCTGCATCCGTAAATGTAGTAACGGATTCCCTTAAAAAGAACTTAAAACGCGACTTGATAATAAAGCAACTTACCTCCTCTCAACCAACAAGCTCCGGGAACCGAGTGCTACTTCGTCCCAAATCGCAACACAGTTGAGGCGTGGGCGCGTGTCATTCCTATTTATTCACTCCCACTGTCAATCAAATGGTCTATCCCGTAAGTGATTGGCTGTGCGACCTGTGGCGCGATGCGTGATTCCGCTATTGGATGGTTCGTGCCGGGCGCGGCTAGTCCGACCCCCTTCCAGCTTGCGTGCGCGCCTAAACGTCACGGCCTTCCTACATTCTGAAGGCCGCGATTCGCGCCTGGCTAGATTTAATTTACGGCCGCATCCGTTGAAGTCCACACGATGCACTTACGGCATTGTAATGAAACCGGGCTGAAAGGGCCCTAAAAGTATAAAGGAAGCAATAAAAGGCATTCAAATTACTGTAAAAACAATCCCCAATGATCAAATATGTTAATAAAAGATATCTTTTTAATGTCATGTACATCCTCAATATGGCGGCCATATTAACCCTTTAGCACTCAGAAAGGCTAGAATGTGTCCCCTAAACATATCAACATTATCTGATTTACATCTCTTTTATCACATCTACTTTTTTGAACACAAATATTGGCTATATTTCAACGCCACATTACATAGATCATGTAGCATGGGCCCAAATTCAAATGTGGGCCAGAATATTAGGGGTTACTAATTAAAATGGCTAAACCAATCCATTATCAGGGAACTTCATAACATGATGAAGCTTAGATACACCAGTGAGCTTTTCCATTTGTGAAATCCACCCGGATAATCAATCTGGGGTAATTAGCAAGCTATATAACCACATCATCATCCATGAATTAGCAAGTCTGAACCATCATGGATAGCAGCAACCTGAGTGCGGTGTATATGTATGTGAGTAGAGCGCAGCGTCGTAGGAATGGATATTTGTTTTGAATGTTGCAGAGTGGAAACCGGGCTGTCAGGCGTGCGACTGAGGAGTGGCTGAGGCGTGACAGGGGCGGCTGGGAGTGAATGTGGGTGAGCGTGCTGATGCAATCCATGGTGGTCTGGAACCAAGCCAGACAAGTGGCTCATCACAGGATATGCCTAGGGTCATGGTGGGGGGTCAGTTAGGGGAGAGAGCTCCAGTGGCACAGGGACAGGGGGATATGAGGGCACCTGCAGACAGGGAGGAGGACCTTGATGTGGGTGATCAGCTGATGGGGGGGCCAGATGAGAGACCCCTAGAGGGTGTGGCACATGAAGTGGGGGCTCCTGCACAGCCAGACCCACAGGGGGGTGAGCAGGCCCAGGAGCCTGCCAGGAGGATTCATGCACCCAGGGTGTACAGAGAGAGAGTCACATTAGAGGGGTTAACTGATGTGGAAGTGTATGAGCGTTTTAGGCTAACCCGTGCCAGCCTGGAGGAGCTCTATGCGGTCCTGAGGGAGAACATGGAGCCTTTCTCACGGACCAAAAGAGCCATCCCAGGCATGACACGGATGTTAGCCGCCATACACATCCTATCATCTGGTAGTTTTCAGAACACTGCTAGCATAGTAGGAGGAATGTCTCAGGCAAGCCTTTCAAGGTGCCTGAGCACATTCCACCATGCTATTGTTCCGAAAGCTGCCAGATACATCAGTTTTCCCCACACTGGGGAAGAGATCTTGAAGGTGAAAGCAGATTTCTTTCGAATTGGAGGTATCCCCAATGTGCTCGGTGCTATAGATTGTACACATGTAGCATTGATACCTCCTAGAGAGCAAGAAGCGCTGTTCCGAAATCGCAAACACTATCATTCCATCAATGTCCAGGTTGTTTGTGATGCAGACATGCGCATACAAAATGTGGTTGCAGGCTTCCCGGGAAGTACTCATGATGCCCATATCCTGCGTCAGTCATCCACCCATCTTTATTTTGAGTCTGGACAAGCTCCACCTGGGTGGCTACTGGGTGAGTACCCATAAAGGATCCCCTAACATATACATCATGTTCCACTGTAATGCTATTCCATTGTTGCGTGAAAAATGCGCAACGACGCATGCGCCAACAGACAAAATAGAGTCCCTCAATAGCGCGCACAACATCTGCGTGCAGGAGTTGAGATAAGGATTTAAGGGTGGACTTAGGGGTTTTAGGGTTAGGGGTCTTTGGGCTAAGGCTTTGGATTATGAGTGTTAGTGTTAGGCATGGGGTCTCAGTGGTTCGGGTTAGAGGGTTTTGGCCCATTAGTCAATAGATTCTACAAATTGCGCTCTTTGATGGACGCACATTTTGGCACACAATTTCCAACAGTGCGCTACTGTCGCCGGCTTCTGGCAGCGCCGTATTGTCCGCGCTCATTTGCCGTGCGCCATAAAGAAGGTGTGCCGACTGAGCCATTGCATCGTAGCTTGTTGCTGTGCCTAACCCGATGTGACGTGGTCATAGGAGTATGAAGTTTCAACCCAGAGATCCCTAAACTAATGTCACATTAATCATTGTGTATATTTACAGATGCTTTAACGAGCAGCACAACCTCACATTCATATCTACATCTCCCATTTTTGTTTCCTTCAGGTGATGCAGGATATAGGTGTTTGCCGTGGTTGTTGACCCCTGTGAACAATCCACGCACAGAGGGGGAGGAGAGGTACAATGAGGCCCATGCCAGAACCCCGAATGTCATAGAGCTCACCTTTGGCCTCCTGAAGATGCGCTTCAGATGTTTACATTCCACTGGCGGGTGCGCTACAGTATACACCAGTGAAGGTTTGTCACATCATCATGGCCTGCTGTTGTCTGCACAATATAGCAGTACAGGCAAACTGTCTGGGTAACATTGATGATGCTCCGCTTGAACCGGCGGAGCGTCCAGTACCTCCCCCTGGTGAGGATAACGTTCAGGGTTCACAACTACGTGCCCATGTCATTTGGGAGTACTTCCCATGTAAGTCTGAAACTAATAACAACCAACTATAATGTACCTTGATTATGGTTACTAATACATCTCTTTTCTCCTCCCTATTGTCTTCCAGAATATCCAACAGTCCACAGTAGAGGATAGCTTTGTGATGTAACATATGTCTCGTGACGCATTCTTCATACTGGATCAAATACAGCCTGCTCTGATATCCGTTAATAGTAAGTAAGTGCACATTCCCATACACATCATATATATTGATATCTGCCAACCTCAAGAAGCTAAGCTAAATGGATTGTCTCATGTATTTCACAATGTAAATGGATATAGGCCTCACAATCATATTTGAAAACATCTTCACAGAACAGTAATGTTCCCATTGTCTGATCATGCTATTCCACATCCCATGGAGGTCAATGCAATTCCTAGCAATCTGGATATATGAACATACCAGCATATTGTAAACCATAATAAATGTACCTCATGGGATGCAAAGAGGGGATCTCTCCAGTTCTTTGTCAGCGAATGCTGGTAAAAGCATTCTCAGTCAGATAACAGGAATAGTCTCAAGGATGTGTTAACTAGGAATCATTGTGGATTTCATATGGATATCATATGGATTGTGTGACTCATCTCATCATATTGCCATTACAGAACTGTTGCCGTGTGTCAACACATTGTTTACCCACACAGACATGGGAAACGACCTGTACAGCAACAGAACATCAGCTACATCAATGTCGTCTACATTGTAAGTGAGTATTTGCGGGAAACGTGCATGTATGCATGAGAGGAAATGACTAATAACTCCATTAATGTAGGCCTAACTTTCTTTTCCCCAAGACATCCCCTATGTATTGCTGAAGCGGTCCGAAATGTTTATTGGACCATGCAGACGTGTCCTGGGGGAACAGATCTCTTCGTTGAATACTCCATTTGATCTATCCAAGGTAGAGAACCACATGTGGATGTCCGAACATGTATCAATGTGTGATAGTTGGGATCTTCCATTTCTATTACAGGCTGCACTGGTCTCTCTGTCTGTCTCTCTCTCTCTGTCTGTCTGTCTGTCTGTCTGTCTCCTCATCCCACCCACCCCTGTTCACCCTTAATTTATTGAGTCACACAAGTCTTCGACACATGACCAATTAGCAACTTCTGCTAACTATCCCAATTAACCCTTTACACTATGTTTTCTTTTGTCTTCTTACTCACATCCCCTGCCTTTTCCTCAGACTTTTCTTTACTTCTCCCCTTTTTGTCTCCAACATTTTCATTTCAACTCTCATGCCCACCTCTCTCCTTTTATTCGCCCATCAGCTAATCTTACTCAAGCTGGGGTTAAACTATGTGTCTCCTGACTGTCCCATCTGCAGATTACATTATCTGTCCACATGGGGCAGATACCTTATTACACAATAGTGCATTGCACTTTACATCTGATCCCTTTCCTCTCTGACTAATGCATATCTTTCTACTTGACACAACCTCCTTCTTATGTATCTCTCACTTACTTATTAACCATGCTATTCCTTATCTACTCTTCCCCATGTCCATTAACTTTAGCTTGGAAGTGGTGATTTTCGAATCTTGTGGGGGCCTTTGGGAACAAATCAGTTATCAACAGACTTTACGCTCAAAACAGGGCCCGCCATTTTCTTGCGTTGGCAATATTACATACTGTATATTTTCGTGTTCTTCTCCCCTGTACAGCGCCACGGAATATGTTTGCACAATACAAATAAATGAGAATTAGACTAATCCTAATATTCCCACATCAGGACAAATTAGTCTGGGCCATCATTATCAAAGCACAGATGGTTAGCTTGTACGAGATCCCAATGCATAACATGTGTGCCGACATACCTACATCTGTTGGTGGCTGCTCATATGGCATATGTAAGGTTTTCACTAATATATTATTTGTGTGTTTGTATTCCAGATCCCGGTCAGAACAAGGCATGACGATAAACATCCTGACATTCGATGGCCATGTCAATGTCCTCATGTATGTGCATGTGTCTGTTTCATTGCTTTGTTGGATCCAGTTTGATATCTGATGACCTTGACTGAATAGCCGATATGTGTCAAGAGACAATTTCAATATACAATGCAGATGTGATGTTACATCTGTCAGCTGATGTTCCTGGTATATCCACAGCATGTGTATGCTCATATAGTCTATCTATTGGTTTAGACATTCTATCCTCTCCTCTACTTGGACTGTTGTGAAGCCTGCAGCACCAACCCTTCCAAATCTTTTCTTCAGTGCTGATGTGACCCTCCCTGTGCATATGGGGAAGAGTAAATCCAGGCTTGGGACATAACAGTTAAGGAGGTTAAGTTAATCTTCAGTTATGCAAATGCAACAACAGTGAGTATAGATGCTCAATCAGAGAACAAACTATCCTTGATAGTGCCTGGTTTGTTGTGAGTTCTCTGCAATAAGTAACATCTGACTGATATGGTCCTGGTCAGGTCACCATCTTTTTGACCAAGGTTATCTATGTGCTGCTTATTGTTGCGTGAGAACTGACGTTATGGGCTCATAGCATTCACTGATTGAGCACTTATACTTCTGATGTGGCATCAGAGTGTCCGTTTAACACACAAGCATACATTTTGCTCTCCCCATATGTATATCACCTTATTCTGGATTATTGTGGTCTTTCCTTATTGACTGTTATATATATGTAGTAACAATAATGAGATATATTATATTGCCTAATGTTGGTTGATACACTGTACATCCCATGATCATCTATATCAATGTAATTTTCCCTGCCTGCATTCTGCTCTCATATACCTATTTCCCTGTGTTACTTGGATTTTGTATCCTACCCCCCTCCACCATGATCCTTTGCATACCTGTGTTGATTAGTCAACCTGTGGCTTTGTGGCAAGCTTGCTTTGTTAATTTCTGTAAATAGTAAATATAATTTATCCGAGATGTTGTTTGTGTCTGCCTAGTCAATGTTGATACCATAGCATTTCCGTAACATCAATGAAAGGACCTTCAGACTCCACATCTGTGCTCTGCACCATCAGTTAGGGGTGTCAATAGAATTCTCACAGTGTGTTTGCATTACTGATTTCAACCATGAGGGAAGGTTGGTATTAACAATCTATATGACACAGAAACAGACAAATGAGACAGGTGTCCGTATGTGTCTCACATCCTAATAGTGAACATACAGGGCCTCATTCAATTGGGATTTGGCCAATTGAATAGGGCTCAAAATAAGCACATAACAAATATTTTTTTTAAACGTTGTTAGTTAGTGAAAACCTTGCTTTTGGATAGATGTTTACTAACTAAAAAATTATTAAAAAAATATATGTTATGTGCTTATTTAGAGCCCTATTCAATTGGCCAAATTGCAATTGAATGAGGGCCACAGTGTCTAACAGAAGTGAGTACACCAGTCACATTGTTGTTAATATTTTAGTATATCTTTTCATGTGACAACACTGAAGAAATGACACTCTGCTACAATGTAAAGTAAGTTTGCTGACCCATCAATAACTCAATACACAGCCATTAATGTCTAAACCATTGGCAACAAAAGTGAGTACACCCCTAATTTGAAATGTCCAAATTGGCACTAAATGTCAATTATGTGTGACCACCATTATTTGGCAGAACTGTCTTAATCCTCATGGCCAGGGAGTTCACCCGAGCTTCCCAGGTTGCCACTGGAGTCCTCTTCCACTCCTTAATGATACATCAGAGCTGGTTGATGCTAGAGACCTTGCACTCCCCCACCGTCAGTTTGAGGATGCCCCACAGATGCTCAATATGGTTTAGGTCTGGCGACAAGCTTTGCCAGTCCATCACCTTTACCTTCTTTAGCAAGACAGTGTCGTCTTGGCGGTGTGTTTAGGGTTGTTATGTTATGTTGCCCTGCGGCCCAGTCTCCCAAAGGAGGGGATCATGTTCTGCTTCAGTATGTCACAGTACATGTTTGAATTCATGGTTCCCTCAATGAACTGTAGCTCCCCAGTGCCGGAGATAAATGGATAAGTCACAACGAACACAAAAACATTTATATGAGATGAACCCATCATTTTGAACCTAAACAGTGATGCAGAGAGAGGGGAGGCAGCATCTGACATCATTAGGTAAATGCATATAGGGGGAATCCACACAACATATTATCTAAAACATATACTGTATAGACATGCATATATGTTTGGTCTGGGCCTGCATGCATGCTGCCAGCACTGAGGAGCTACAGTTCTTTGAGGGAACCTATGAATGCCAACATGTACTGTGACATACTGAGAAAGAGCATGATCCCTCCCTTCGGAGAACGGGCCGCAGGGCAGTATTCCAACATGATAACGACCCCAAACACACCTCCAAGCCGACCACTGCCTGGCTAAAGAAGCTGAAGGTCAAAAGTTGATGAACTGGCCAAGTAGGTCACCAGACCTAAACCCTATTGAGCATCTGTGGGGGCATCCTCAAATGGAAGGTGGGGAGTGTAACGGAACCCATCACTGTTTTACCCTGTTTTATGGTTATGGTTAAAATATTATCATACTGTTATACTGTATGTATGTTGGTTCATGCTCTGCAGAATATTAGCCCAGACTATTGCAGACCTTGGCATAATAGATAATCCTAGTACAGAGACTCCTCATAGGATAAGGAAGTTTATTGTATAAAGTGTTTTCATTATCAGACATAACAAAGAAGGATGATCTAAGAAATGTCTGATTGTATCAAAGTAGCCAGGTAGCCTCCGGGAGGTGTGACCCACCTATTGTCCCTCTATGTGTATTGTGTGGCCAACTATGGGGGATGTGTGTATTGCCTGTGGGAAGAGATGTGTATATATATATTTCTGCACAACAAAATAAAGTCAGTATTCATTTGACTCCCAATTGAGTGTCGTCCAATAAGGGAGGTTGGGAATGGTGAGACTGTAGTGCTTCTTGGATATTGTACCGTATACCAGCGTAGATATTGGACTGCGTGTTCCAACTCCGTTACAGGGAGTGCAAGGTCTCTAACATCCACCAGCTCCATGATATCATCATGAAGGAGTGGAAGAGGACTCCAGTGGCAACCTGTGAAACTCTGGGGAAACTCCATCCCCATGAGGGTTAAGTCAGTACAGGAAAATAATGGTGGCCCCACAAAATATCGACAATTTCACTTAGGGGTGGACTCACTTTTGATATTTACCCTGAATTAATCTCTCCATGTGTCAGAAACACGAATATCATGCATCACCGTTACTGGAATCAAACTCAGGAATATTACCTCCTCCCTCAGTTGCACTAGTGGCTGTTACCCCAACCCTACATTAACACAGGGCTGGTATATTGAAGGAAGATGTATGTACTAATCCAATAACGTTGATGTGTAGCATTCATGTGGTGTTTACCAATCATGGTACAGTACAAACGAAAACAAACAATGATAATGTGAGCAATACATAATCTTTAATCTTATGCTTGCAAATTATAGAGAAAAAAAAGAAAACTGGAGGCATAAATTCCGTCGATTGGAACCTAAAGGGATAAGAACAAGACATCAATTAGAACAATATACGCATTGACTGCAACACCTCAACGTCAATAGATCTTGGACATCAATTGCTTCTATATGCAACATGAACATGTTCTCACCTATTTCCGCTTTCGCTTGTGTGTTTCCTGACTCTCCTGGCCTTTGGCAACCGTTGCCCTAGGCCGGCCACGACCTCGGCGAACGGTTGACGGCTCTTCCGGCCTGGATGCTGGGGACAAGGTCTGGGAGGTTGAAGGGGTAGCCCGGTCATGGGGATGGCCTTCTCGGGCCATTTTGGCCCTTTGGGCATACTCCTCCATCACAAGGTTATGTCGCCTCACATCTTCGAACATCCGGTCATTGTGGCGTCTTATCTCCAGCATGAACTGTTTATTTTGCTCCCGCTCATGCTGGAGATGAGCCAGGAAATCATGGCACTGGGCCGCTGACAGCGCCGGACTAACTGGCGGCGACCCAGACCACTGTGTCCTCTGGGTGGAGGCACGGCTGGGTGGAGTGTCCTGCCTGACCGGAGTGGCCTGCTGGGCCAGAGTGGCCAGAGTCACCTGCTGGGCCTGCGTGGCCAGAGTCGCCTGCTGGGCCTGTGGGGCCGGAGTGGCCAGAGTCACCTGCAGGGCTGGAGTGGCCAGAGTCACCTGCGGGGCCTGCGGGGCCGGAGTGGCCAGAGTCACCTGCTGGGCCTGCGGGGCCAGAGTGGCCAGAGTCACCTGCGGGGCCTATGGGGCCGGAGTGGCCAGAGTTGCCTGCTGGGCCTGTGGGGCCGGAGTGGCCAGAGTCACCTGCGGGGCCTGCGGGGCCGGAGTGGCCAGAGTCACCTGCTGGGCCTGCGGGGCCGGAGTGGCCAGAGTCGCCTGCGGGGCCTGCGGGAGCCACATGCCCTGCCGGGGGCCCATGCTCCAGGGCACCATTCCTTGGGGATCCATACTGTGGGCCCAACTGGGATGGGACCACATTGGGTGTCCCCACATTTGTCCAGCCCACATTGGCTGGGAGCCAGGCAGTGCCATTATCCTGGCTGGAGGGGCCATTGCTGGAGCCAATTGGTGGATGCTTTGTGACCGCACCGTGTCCACCAGGCAAAGGAGGCCCACGACTGACGCTGGCTGGATCATGTCGCGGACTGTGGCCTCCCAACCGGGGTATGTGAAGGTTTCTGGTGGCCCACCACCGGTTCCACATGCCGCATTGGCTTCATTCGCCATCTTCTTTTTTATTTCAATGCGGCAGTCTTGGTACCGGTGCTGGACAGACTGCCAGGTACGATTCGCATACCCCAGCGAGGAGACCTCAGCCGCGATCGCCTTCCAGGCATCTGTCCTTTGTCTGGGCCTCACTTCGCTCCCACCGGTTGGGATGGAGTGGTGGGCTTGAACTCCTCTTACCAGTGTTTCGATTTCCTCGATGTTGAAATTTGCTGCCCTTTTGCGTGCAGCAGCTGGCTGGCCAGCCTGTGGCTGGGGAGCCTGCTCTCCATGACCTTTACTGCCGTCTCCCACCATCTCTCCTCCTCTCTCTCTCTCTTTTGCTCTCACAAAACCTCCAACTACAAGACCTGTGTGTCCACTTGCACAGCATACAACACAGTCACAGATTTACGAATTTCCCTCCCTTTTAAACTATTTGTGCCATTGATTGTCATCTTCCTATTGGTTAATTGATTTCAGGTTTGATTTCAGGATTACGGGCTTGAGACTTGGCGTAGCTTCTTAGTGAAGCACGTACGGGTTTGGCGGATGATTGCCCTCCAAGCCCGTAGCTCGTTATTCAAACCCGTGCGGGCTTGCATGATAGATGAAGTTAAATATCTTTATTTGCGGATTTGAGAGTAGGGGAATGTTGAGCTATTAATTCTAAAACCAAACATCACTTTCACTTTTAATAAAAGTACAGGATGGCTTTTCTATGCTACGACTTGTAAGTAAGCCCTTTACGACCCGTAGGTCTATTTTACCCATTTACGGACTTGACGGAGGCTAATCCCGCAGCCTTTGCGGGTCTGAGGTGCTCCAAGCCCTAGGGACTTTGTCCCAGGGATATTTGACAAGAATTTAAAAATACAAAAATTACGGATTTGTGTGTAGGGGAATGATGTGCTATGAATGCTAACACCTACAATCACTTTATAGTCTCCCCAGAGTGCAGGATGGCTTTATTATGTGCTTATTTGTGTGCCTGCGGGACCTTTTTGGTGCAAGTAAGCTGCTGCTCGGTTTTAGCCTTGCAGAAAGGTTTCCCGTAGCAATTGAATAGCAACCGAGGCTTTCTTGCGGCCGAAACTCTTGCGGCCGTTTAAGATCAATGGCTTTCCTCCGGCGCGAGCGGCTGCAAGGGATAGCAAGGCGACGGCCGCAAGCCTGCCGGAATCCCCGGCCGGAAGGGAATAGAATAGCCGAATAGCTTGTGGCCGGTTCTTGCGGCCCCGCATCTCCTACGGCCATTAATAGAATGAGGCCCATGGTGACTTTGCATTTATATCTCCACATGGACCCTGAAGCTTTAGGTGTGTAACAATGTCATAAAGTTTGGAATGTTTTTTTTGATGTGTCAGTTCAGCACTAATCACTGAATCCACTCTCTCTGCAGTAGGATTTTGTAGGATTAA
Organism: Discoglossus pictus; assembly: GCA_027410445.1. NCBI lineage: Eukaryota > Metazoa > Chordata > Amphibia > Anura > Alytidae > Discoglossus > Discoglossus pictus. The sequence goes on along the minus strand of CM050167.1, from coordinate 112,015,648 downwards.
AAGTATACGAGATTTAATACGAATAAATGTAAATGTATGCATTTGGGAAGGAAAAATAGCCATGCAATTTATAATCTTAATGGAGCAAATCTAGGGTATAGAAGCAAGGGAAGCAAATATAATTCTGCCAATATATAAATCTCTAGTACGCCCTCATTTGGAATATGGAGTACAATTTTGGGCACCACTTCTTCAAGGGGACATTTTAGAGCTGGAAAGGGTACAGAGGAGGGCAACAAAACTAATAAGGGGAATGGAGGGGCTAAATTATGAAGAAAGACTAACCAAATTAAACTTATTTTCTCTAGGAAAAAAGGCATCTAAGAGGAGATATGATTACCTTATATAAATACATCCAGGGTCAGTATAAAGATTTGTCAAGGAAACTTTTTGTGCCAAGAGGTTTTCAAGAGGACATCCCTTGAGGTTAGAAGTAAAAATATTCCACCTTAAAGAAAGAAAAGGGTTCTTCACAGTAAGGGTGGTTAATCTGTGGAAAGGGGACTGGATTTATTTCTAATTAAAAAGGGAATTCAGGTTTATCATGGATAATTAGAGAGACAGTATTGATCGAGGAAGAAATCCGATCGCCAGTATCTGGGGTCATGAAGGAATTAATTTTTTTTTCTACTTTGAGACGATTGGCTAAGTCTCACTTGTTTTTTTTTCTGTTTGCCTTCCTTTGGATTAATTAATAATAAAAAAATAAAAAAAAAAATAATGGATTAATAATTAATTAACAACTAATTAATTAATATTTAATCCGCATATTGCAGATCAGAGGAGATCTTAAAAGGTTGAACTTCATGGACTGAACCTTAATTACTATGGCCCTCATTCAATTGCAATTTTGCCAATTGAATAGGGGTCTAAATAAGCACATCACATATATTTTTTAAAGAAGTTTTTAGTTATTAACCATGGCCCTCATTCAATTGCAATTTGGCCAATTGAATAGGGGTCTAAATAAGCACATAACATATTTTTTTAAAATAAGTTTTTAGTTAGTAAGCATCTATCCAAAAGCAAGGTTTTCATTAACTAAAAACTTCTTTTTAAAAAATATTTTATGTGCTTATTTAGACCCCTATTCAATTGGCCAAATTGCAATTGAATGAGGGCCCATCTATCCAAAAGCACGGTTTTCACTAACTAAAAACTTCTTTAAAAAATATATGTGATGTGCTTATTTAGAGCCATATTCAATTGGCCAAAATAGCAATTGAATAAGGGCCTACGTAACTATATATATGTGCATGCAGCAGGCCTCTTTTTTGAAATTCAATGGTATAAACAAAAGCCACACATTTCTCAAATAAGTGTGTTTTAGTTATATCATATATTAATGTATTTAGTTTTATTTTGAATACTCTAGCCACTAAATCTGGTCGATCAGAAGTATTTTGTTCAAGTTGAAATTTACCTTGATCTCTGGCCTTTGTGGATTACATGTGAATGTAATGAATAAATCTGTTTTTCCAAATTTAGTCACAATAGACATGGCATCATTGTATGTTTCTCGCATATTGCAAGGGGATCATTGGAAAGAGGATGGCAAAATGATTGCTCTTCCAGCTGGAATGTCTCTGTTGATAGCCAATTCAGCGACATAATCAATCAATCCACAATATTGTTCTATGCAAAGTTTTGTTGAAATTTGATAAAGTTTAGATTATTTGCTTCGACTTGTAGGTATGAATCAATAATCCATTGTTGTGTGAGTTCCCCCCCACATAAAATAGGATTAAAATGACCCTGAATAGCAGTTTGTGCCACTTTATATTCTAGCATATAAATATTATTTCTAACCCGAACTTTACTATTGGTATAAATTGGAATTTTGGTTCCCACCCTGGCTCACCATTTGGAAAAAAATGGCAAATGTCATTGGATCCAAATTACAACTTAATATATTTATGTTTATGAAAGGTTGCTCTACATTGCGTGGATGTATTCTATTCTAATATCCGGCTGAAATGGAGGTTCACCATCATCCTTTTTAAAGACCATGGCAACCTCATTTAATGTTGGTAAATTATAATGTCTTTGATCAGTATTGCGATGTCTTTTGAAAACCATATTTACTCTTGGCATTGGCAATTGATGTATTTGAGCATGTGCCTGTTCTTTTTCAACCTCTGCTAATTTTTTTGTATGCTTCACTATATGGGTTGTTGGCCATAATTGTATCCATTGTTCAACAGCTTCCATTGTATCTATGACATATAACTGTGCAAATTTCCTTTGCTCTCCTGCTTCTGGGTGTAAATTTGAAGTCCGGTGGTAAATTTGTCCTTGTACTCTAAATCAGTACGGGCCAGGTCCTGGCACATTTTCTGCTATTGTAGTACCCATTAAAGCAAATGAATTTGCACTGTTATAAGACCTGATGTTTTTTTAAATTGCTATAATTTGGAAATGTTGGATCAGTCATTATACTTTGTAAATATTCTGGAAATGTATGTCTTTCTGGAAGTCTTAGCTTAACTTTCTGACAGCAACTGAAAAACTCTTGATCAGTTGGTCTTTCCTTAAGAAAATTGTAGGACCCACAAAACTGACAAACCACATTGAGTAATCCACAATATTGACTCTCTACTGGAAGTGCTGTAAATAAGGGACTATCCTGCGCTTCCTCAACACAGATATCACTACTACTTTGTATATCAATATTGGTGTCATGTATATCAACATTGGTGTCATTAGGCAATATTTGGTCTTTAGGCAATGTGTCACAGACATTATGTTTTTTACTTTACTTTTCCTTGTAGCTCCAACACACTCACTTTGTCCTTTTTGAGTCATTTTTCTTTTAGTGGCAAGTTTATGTCTGTCTTCTTCTGTTAATCTTTGTGATGTGTCAGGGGACTGTGCATCTCTCCATCCTTGCTTCCATTCCCTTGCCATTCTTCTTTTATGTTCTTTCTTGTCTTCTGCGTTGTCCGCCATTGTAATCTGTAATTGTAAATAAAGGCGTTTTAGTTTCAGTTTTAATGTTTTCTTATATATCAAACAATAGCAATCATCACATTAGTAATATTTATTTTTTACTTGCCTGAAGTCTTAATGGAAGAAGTTATTTTCCACTTTCTGATGGTCTTGTAGTTGTGGCCTTTTATTTCTTCCAATCTGTAAGACACAATGTGTTTTTTTATTGTACATATTGTTTTTAACTGTGATCAATGCAAAACCTAAAGAGCAGTAATGAAACAGTCAAATTACCTGAAATGCATTTGTAATTTTTTCTTTAAATGAATGAATTAATCAATCAATGTCTAACCTAAAGAGCTAAGCATATATACTGTATATATTGACAAATAAGGTCAGTGTTATTTTTTTTCTAATTAATTAATAAGTAATTAATAAAATAATATACATTAATTAATTAATCAATAACTGTCATGAATTCAAAACATAAGAGCTAATCATGTTCTCCTAAAGAAGGGCATCATTGAAATGTAAATGTCATATCCAAACACAAAGAGCTATGAGCAAACTATAGATTTGATTAAATTAATTAATTAATAAATTAAGTTATGATGTTTAATTGGCATACATGAAAACGTAAATCGCTAAGCATCTATGTATTCATTAATAAGGAAATTTTACCTTTTCTGTTTTTTTAATTATTAATTAATAATGAATTAATAAATTAATATACGTTAATAATTACTCAATAACTGTCATCAATGCAAAACAAAAAGACTTAATCCTGTTCTCCTAAAGAAGGGCATCATTAAATAATTTACCTGTAAAGTTGATGTTATTGCAGATTAAATGCTGCAGAGCACACACTCTGTGTTCAGACAGGTGCAGAGATGAGCAAACTATAAAATGACATTCATTCATTAATCATTTAAAGTATCATTTGTAATTGGCATACATTCAAAATGTAAAGGCCTAAGCATCAATATATTCAAAAATAAATGCAGTATAAAATATTCAATGTAGCAGTCAGTAGTAGAGCATAAGAAATTGATTTAAATATTTAACTGCTTTGAGGATCCTATCTCTGTCAATGAGCAGTAATAGAGACATATAAGTGTAGTGTAAAATTTACATTTTTTTTAGTGCATTGTAAAATAAACATGATTACTAATTAAAAATGAATGTACGTTAATGATTAATTAATCAATGAATAAATATAATAGAAAGAGCTAAGCATTTATGTATTCATAAAGTAAGGGCACAGCAAAATATAAGATTTTGCATATTATTTTTTTTAACTAATAATTAAGTTATGAATAAATGAATATACTTTACCTATTTGTAATTAATATCCAGCAATCAATATCCTGAAGAGCTAACAATCTCTTTGGATTTTCCAGCAGCAGAAAATGTACAGATGCACTGTTCATCACCTGAGGAGGAATTGTTAGAAGTTTGCAAACTGCAGTATATATAGGCTGTGGGTGCAAGCCAAAACCGTTGGTTTAGGAGGGAAAACCGCCATTTCCGATTCGTAATGTTGTTATTTGCAAATTGTGTTTAAAAATGGCGTCGATTGTCTAAGTGATACCTGCCTCAATACCATTTTGTCTCCGTCGTAATGGTGTATTTTTGAACTCCTACGTGCCTGGCGGTGAGTTGCGTGCTCGGGGCTTGTTTTGCCTTGTTTTAATTTTTTTCAGCAGTCATTTTTTTCTCGCATAGCCAATTTCTAATGTTTAAAAAATGCCAAATATGCCTTGAATTAGGTTGAAACCTCACTCACAGGATTCCTGGCTCTCCCCCTATGCTGTGTGTGAGTTTTGATGTTTTTTGGTCTGCTTTTCGATGTCCACGGTCCAGCAGTTAAATTTGTATTTTTGCAAGGACTTTTTTTTTGTCCTCCGAGTACCTTCGGTGCTTATTGTGAGCCTCTCCCTCATGTACTTTTGCTCCTCTGAGTACCCTTGGAGCTCATTGTGAACCCAGTGCTGAGCGTCTTCAGCGCTCATCGCGTGGCTCGCAATGAGCGCCTTCAGCTCTCATTGCGAGCCTCTCCTCTGCTATTTTTATTTTTTATATATATTCCCTTGTGTTCTTTTGGTGGTCTGAGCACCTTCGGCACTCATTGCAAGCCCCACAATGATAGCCTTTGGCGTTAATTGCGTGCCTCTCCCCTCGTCTACATTTGCTTCTCTGAGTACCCTCTGCGCTCATTGTGTTTTACACTATATACACTGATATATATCTGTATTTATATATTTATACACTATATAAACTGATCGATATCTGTATTATATATTTATACACTATATACACTGATCTATATCTGTATTATATATTTATACATGATATACACTGTTTTATATCTGTATTATATATTTATACACTGTATACACTAATCTATATTAATATATTATTACAATGACAAGCAAGTAGTGTACATAAGCCTGAGATTAAGAAGAGCTGTACATCCAGTCTTGAATAGTAAGGGTTAATTGGAACTGCAGCCCAATTAAGCCAGTGCACCTGACCTTCATCAGGATGATTTAAACGCCCTACAGACAGAACTAAGGGATGTGGCTTTTGGAGTGAGAAAAGGATTGTTTGTTTGAAAGCTGGTCTGCTGAGCAAAAAAGTTGTTTTCCAGAGCAAAGCAAAGTTGGTTTCCAGAGCAAGGCTGTCAGCAGGAGCAAAGCTGGTCTGCAAGGCAAAGCTTGTCTGCTGAGCAAAGCAAAGTTGGTTTCCAGAGCAAAGCAAAGTTGGATTCCAGAGCAAGGCTGTCAACAGGAGCAAAGCCAGTCTGCAGAGTAAAGCAAAGTCAGTTTGCTGAGAAAAGCGGTTTAAAGCTAAAACTGTTTTTGCCTGGAAGCTGGCCGCAGAGAAAGCAGTTTTCAAAATACTATTTAAAGATCCCTGTTGGTTGGAGCATTTCGGAGTGATGGGCGGGCTGAATGCTCCCCTTTTTCTACAGATGAAAAGATTGAAAAGAACTGTGTATGATTTGGTATAACTTTGGCTGACATAAGCTATTGTGTGGTGTAAATATTGGACTTTTAATAAAATAATGAAATAATACCTGATTTCCCGTCTGTTAATCTATAATATTTATACACTATATACACCGATCTATATCTGTATTATATATTTATACACTATATACACTGATCTATATTTATATATTTTTACACTATATACATTGATCTATATCTGTATTGTATATTTATATACTATATACACTGATCTATGTCTATATTTATATATTTATACACTATATACACTGATCTACAGTATATCTGTATTATATATTTATACACTATGTACAGTGATCTATATCTGTATTATATATGTATATACTTTATACACTGATCTATATCTGTATTTATATATGTATACATTGTATACACTGATCTATATCTGTAGTTATACATGTATACACTAAACAGATCTATATCTGTAATTATATATTTATACACTATATTTGTTGTTGTTTAGTCGTTCAGTCACGTCCGACTCTCTGTGACTCAATGGACCACAGCACGCCATGTGCATCTCTCAGTCACTGCCCCTCTGAGCTCCATCAAGTTCATGTTCATTGTTTCAGTGACCTCATCTATCCATCTTCACCTCTGGCGTCCCCTTCTTCTTGTGCCTTCAGTCTTTCCCAACATCAGAGTCTTTTCTAGCGAATCCTGCCGTCTGATGATATGGCCAAAATATTTGAGCTTCATCCTCTTGATCATACCTTCTAGTGAACAGTTTGTCTTAATTTCCTGAAGTATTGATTTATTGGATCTTCTTGCAGTCCAAGGGACTCTAAGCTGTCTTCTCCAACACCACAATTCAGAGGTGTTAAGTCTATGCCACTTAGTCTTCTTTATGGTCAAGCTCTCACATCCGAATATTTCCACTGGGAAAACCATAGTTTGAACTCTGCAGACCTTTGTTGATAGTTCAATAACTTTACTTTTTATTAGCTTGTCCCAGCTTGCCATAGCTTACCTCCCTAGAAGCAAACGTCTTTTAATTTCATGACTACAGTAGGGCATACTAGGGATTTGTATAGTGGTTATAGTGGTTGTAAGTTGAATAAATAAGGTGACAATATACAACCTTGTCGCACACCTTTTCGTATCTTGAACCATTCTGTAGTCCCATGTTCGGTTCTTACTGTGGCTTCTTGGTACCCATTTAGATTGCTTAGGAGGCGGATGAGATGATCTGGTACTCCCATATCTTTATGAACTTGCCACATTTTGTTATGATCTACACAGTCAAAGGCTTTAGAATAGTGATGTCGCGAACATCAAATTTTGGGTTCGCGAACAGTGAACGCGAACTTCCAGCAAATGTTCGCGAACGGGCGAACATCGGCGAACCCCATAGACTTCAATGGGCAGGCGAATTTCAAAACCCACAGGGACTCTTTCTGGCCACAATAGTGATGGGAAAGTTGTTTCAAGGGGACTAACACCTGGACTGTGGCATGCCGGAGGGGGATCCATGGCAAAACTCCCACGGAAAATTACATAGTTGATGCAGAGTCTGGTTTTAAGCCATAAAGGGCATAAATCACCTAACATTCCTAAATTGTTTGAAATAACATGCTTTAAAACATCAGGTATGATGTTGTATCGATCAGGTAGTGTAAGGGTTACACCCGCTTCACAGTAACAGACTAATCTCCCCGTTTAATGCACCGTAAACAACTGCAAACAGTCCCTTTGCAAAACCGCAAACTCCCCATTTGCACAAGGTTGGATACCGAGCTAGCCATGTCCCGTTCCTTGTCCTCACTGATGTCATTGAAGGTCTCTTCCTCCACCCAGCCACCAAGGGTCCCCGAAAGGTGACAACAAGCCCCCTGGGATGCCTGCTGTGTTTGGTCTTCCACCTCCTCAAAGCCACCTTCCTCCTCTGACTCCTCTTCTTCAGACTCCTCTCTCTCCGTTGCCTCTGTCTGTGTTATTATAAGGTGTGTACTGTTAAGTAGTACTTTTCCTATCGGTTTAATCCCTGTTACGTCCACTATTAGGGGACGTGTATATGGCATTGATTTTTGGAACAGGGAGATGGAAAAAGATGCTTGGTCGGACCTCCTACTTCAAATTTGGGGCACTGCGCGTGCAATCTAAGGTGCCACCAGATATGAGTGTCACTGTGCACTGGCAAAAGTTGGCAGAGTAGATGCAATAGGCTTCACACACACGCCTGTAGGCAGGCAATTGCTATTCAATCTATTACAGTCAAAAAAGTGTTGTTTTATGTCACTGAGCAAAATATAAGCTGTGAGCCTGACACAGGCAGGCAACTGAAATTAGATTACAGGAAAAAAATTGTTGTTTTCAATGTATGTTACACCACCAGGTATGAGTAGTAAAAATAAGCACAATATAAGCTGTTAGGTGTTAGTCTGTCACACACACATGCTGGCAGGCAGGCATAGATTGCACACAAAAAATTCTAAAATAAAATAAATGATGTTCAAAGTTTCCTCAATGATAAAGTATAAGGGGCAAACCAAAAAGCGCATGTGTTCGCCGTTCGCGGCGAACGCGAACATGCGAAAATCGCCGTGAATAGTTCTCCGGCGAACTGTTTGGGACATCACTACTTTAGAATAGACTATGAAGCAGAAGTAAATGTTTTTCTGGAACTCTCTTGCTTTCTCTATTATCCAGCGGACATTGGCAATTTGATCTCTTGTGCCTCTTCGTCTGCTGAACCTGGCTTGCACATCTGGTAGTTCCTAGTCAACATATAGTTGGAGCCGAGCTTGTAGGATCTTAAGCATTACCTTGCTGGCATGTGAAATGTGTGCAATTGTTTGATAATTGGGGTACTCTTTGGCACTGCCTTTTGTTTGGGATTGGGATGTAGACTGACCTTTTCCAGTCTATTGGCCACTGTTGAGTTTTCCAGATTTGTTGTCTTAAGGTAGGCAACATTTGTTGCTGAATTAATTATCTAAGGATATTTCTCAATTAAACAATCAACTGAAATCGGTATAACAATTAAGAACAGAAGGTCTTCTATACAAAACGTAGGAGTGAGCTAGACATGAAGGAAGCTGAAATCATCAATCACATATATAGTTGTCAGTGTTCGTAACGTTTGCAATCTTGGCAACACTGTTGCATCCCTTGCGCAGCAAGGAAAGCAACTGCTAGCCTCGGAAGCGACCAACACCCGACACCGACGGGGGCGGCAATGATCGTTGAAGGCGCTCATTGCGGGGCTCGCAACACCCCCAGTACCTGCCCTACAATAAGCACCATAGGCGCTTTTCGCTAGGCCCACTGTGTCTTCTCCCTCCTTCTCCCTTATCATCCTTCCTTTCCCTCTATCTCCCTCCATCCCATCCTCCTCCCTCCTTCCCCCTTAGCCTCCTCCTCCCTTTACCCTCTCTTACTTTCATGCAATGACCTCCTCCTGCTGCTTCTCTACTCTGCAGCGTGGTTCCTGGCTGTGTCCCAGCCCCCACCGTCACATGCTTGTCACGTCATTAGCATATGCCAGTTGAGACACAGCCACAGGCTGCGCTGCTGGGGAGAGAAGCAGCACGAGGGGGCCATCGCATGAAAGTAAAAGAGGGGAAAGGGAGGAGGAGGCTAAGGGGGATGCAGGGAGGAAGATGGGAAGAAGGGAGGAGGATAAGATGGAAAAGAGGGGGGAGGTTAATAAACAGTGGGGGGGAGAGGGGGGAAAGAGACACGGGGAGAGGGGGGAAAGAGACACAGGGGGTGAGAAGGGGGAAAGAGATACAGGGGGAAGAGGGAGCGAGAGACACAGGAGGAAGAAGGGGAAAAGAGACACGGAGGGAGAGAGGGGAAAAGAGATATGGGAGGGAGAGGGCTTAAAAGAGACACAGGGAAGGGAGAGGGAAGGATACACAGGTGAGGGAGAGGGGGGAGAGTCACAGGGGAAGGGAGGTTGGGAAAGACACAGGGGAGGGAGGGGGTAAAAAGAGACAAATAGGAGGGAGGGGGGAAAGAGACAAAGGGGAGGGAGGGGGAAGGGGGATAAGGGGGGGAGGGGGGAAAGAGAGCCAGGGGAAGGGGGAAGAGACACAGGGGAGGAAAAGGGGGCAAAAGAGACACAGGAGAGGGGAAAGAGGCACAGGGGATGGAGAGGGGGAAAAGAGACACAGGGGAGGGGGGAGAGACACAGGGGAGGCACAGGGGGGGAAAGGAGACACTAAGAAGGGAAAGGGGGGGAGAGGAGCCACAAGGGAGGGAGAGAAGAGAGGGAAAAGAAGACACAAGGGAGGGAGACAAGGGGGAAATGAGACACAAGTGAGGAAGTAGATAAGGGGAGAGACAGGGCTCACGATGAGCACCAAAGGTGCTCACATTGGGTGCCAAACAGCATTGTCAGCCTTAAAAATGTATTCCTGTCATTTTTGTAAGGCAAGTAGCTAGTAATATAATAAACTAAATAAACAGAGATGTTAATAACAGTTTTTAATAAAAGGAATTAACCAGTAGTGAGATAGAAGCAATAATTAATGATCAGTCTCTTTCTGGTGTCATTTATCCCTCTTCCTTGGAGCATGAGTCCTCATCAGCAGGGGATGACTATCACCTCTGCTAGTAGTACTTCAAGCTCTCAGGTTAGTTGCATTTTATTTTAGAATCAGACCCAAGGAGGTGCAAAATGAGCGAGGGGTTATAACTCAGAAAGAACAGACCATGTAGGAGAAGAAGGTGAAAGGATAAACTTGAGAAACCGGAACATTTTGGACTAAAGACCACTCCAATAGTGGGTTCTAGATTAGAGACCCAATCTTGTAAATAAACAAGCTTATTAATTATAAATGAATCCAATGGCGTATTGAATGATGCACACATAAATATTTAAAGAAAAGGTTTGTCTTTCTCCCCAGGTATGAAGGACATTAATCCATTTGATCATAATGAGACTGTAGATCCAGTGACACATGAAAAAATGTAGGATTTTGTTGATTTAAGTGAAGTGAAGGGGTAGCTATGGTTAAAAACGATTTGCTGAATGGGGTTTATTGATTTAATTAGAAGGGCGTTAGTTGAATTAATTAAAGGGGGTTTATAGTTAATTAGTGGGATTACTGTATCTAATTTTGTCGGGGTTAAATTGTTAATGGTAGCGGGGGTTTAATTAGTCTCATATCAATCTGTATGTCTATATATATCTCTGTCTATGTATCTATCTATCCGTGTCTATCTATCTATATGTCTATTTATATATCTCTCTATCTATCTGTATTTTAGCTATCTATATGACTATTGAGTTCATATGAGAGAAAGAAAATTACACTTTTAATTTCAATTATATTGTTTACCCACATAAGATGATCCTACATAAATAGTTGAAAAAAGTCTTAATCAGATACTGTACCTTTTATTTAAAATATAATTTTATTAGTATACACAATAAACAAAAAACAATATGTACACTAAACATAAAATCATGGTAACCCGGCCATCTACAAAATGCAGCTAAGTTTATGCAAAAAAATTATTCAAAAATCATTAATGATTGTAATTGTAAATAAAGAGATAGAACCATTCAAGATGGTAAGTTTGATCAAGAAGAAATCAAATAATTATCTTGATAATAGGCTGGTTAATACCAGACTGTGTTATTGGTTATGTATTAATATGATCATACAATTAGATATATTTATCACATGAAAATAACATTTATATTACATACAAATAAATGCATATACTGTCATTGATGGTCTAAAGATGCCATCTTCGTTTTGAAGTGGGGAGAATATAGGCAGGTAGGGGAGACTACAGTCTTACAACTGTGGCCCTATATACAAATACAGTAGCAGATTTAAACCGGAGGCCCGCTATTTACCTCCCTAACTATCTGTCCAAACTAAGTCTATTCTCACTATTCTTAGACTATGCCCTCCACCTGCCCACTTACCCACTCCAAAACGACCGCTTGTGGACTTAAGGCAAAGCCTGAAACAGCACAAAATCTGAGGCACTGTAAATCCGGAGGCACGCCAGCATAGATACTAGACCGGAAGTAGATAGCCGGAACCGTTTTTTGGTATATTGTGCATACTAATTAAATTATATTTGATATAAAAAGTATCTGATTAAGACTTTTTTAAACTATTTATGTAGGATCATCTTATGTGGGTAAACAATATCATTGGAATTAAAGGTGTACTTTTCTTTCTCTCATATGAACTCAATAGATTTCTTTACACTGCCAATGATATTTTCTCAGTAGTGATATATAAATGTTCAATATTAAGATGCTGTGAACGCATCAAATAATTCTTACTACTACTAGATACCTTGGATATTTACTCTTTGTCTTCGCTTTTTTCAAATCTATCTATATGTCTATCTATCACTCTATCCATCTATCCGCATCTATCTATTACTCTATCTATATCTCTGTCTATCTGTATCTTATCTCTCTGTCTATCTGTATCTTATATATCCCTCTGTCCCTATGTTTATCACTCTATCTCTATCTATCTATCTGTATCTTATCTATCTGTATCATATCTATCACTCTATCTACTGTACAAGTCTATCTCTCTCTATAAATATCTTTATCTCGATCTCTCTCTATATATATCTACTAGCGACTTGCCCGTCAAAAATTACGGGGCAATAAAATTTGAAGCCATGGGAATGCTGTTTGACACACAATGGAAACGTTTTTGTACTATGAGGGCCTTAGGCGCTCATGGCGAGCCCCTTGTTTTGCTCCTCTGAGCATCTTCGGCACTCATTATAAAGAGAGATATATATTCATCTATATTTACTTAATGAATAATGAATTATTTCTTGAATGAATTAATAAACTTTACCTATATGTAATGAATATATTCACCAATCAATAGCCTAAAGAGCTAACAATCTGTTTATATTTTCCGGCACCATACAATGTACAGTGAGTGTTGGTGCTCTGATGCTAGAGTGTAATGAATGTGCCAACTGTGCATTCTAAATGGTTTGTGTACGCAAGGGAAATCCGTTGGTGTAGTTGTGTAAATCGCCATTGTAGATTGGTAATGTTATCAATGTGTTAAGCGTCTCGCATGTATTTTCCGTATTTTGTAATAGTGTATTTTGTATTTCATTAGTTGCTGTGTGAAAGTGCTACGCGTTTGGCAGTGCTTTGCGTGATCCGGGGTCTTGTAGCCTCAATTTAATTTTTTTCGGCTCCCATTTTTTTTTTCTCTTAGGCGACTTTGGTGTGTTGAAAGTCGTTGAAATTACATTTAAATCACGTTGCACCTCACTCCCAGACGTCCTGGCTGTTCCCCTGTGCTGTGGGTGATGTTTTTGTTGTATTTCTTTGTATTTGTTGTGTGTTTTTATTGTTTTTTTGTTGTTCGCGGTTCGGCCGTTAACCTCGTATTTTTGCTGTTGTGCATGTCGTAAAGCACCGTGGTAAAGAGCTAAGCGTTTGGCAGTGTTTTGAGGAGTCCGGGGTTGTGTAGCCTATTTTTCGTTTTTTTTGGCAGCCATTTTTTTTCTTGCTTAGGCGATTTTCGTGTGGTGAAAGTCGTCGAAATCGGCTTAAATTCCCGTTGCACCTCACTCCCAGATGTCCTGCCTGTTCCCCCGTGCTGTGGGTGATATTTTTGTTGTATTTATTTGTATTTTCTTTCTGTTTTTTGGATGTTCGCGGTTCGGCCGTTAACCTCGTATTTTTGCTATCTCGTATTTTTCTTTCAAAGTCCTGCATCGCGTTTGTCAAGGGCGTAAAGGTTAATGCGATTGCGTGTTTACTAAGTGTTTTGTGGCTAAGTCTCGCGTGTTTAATTGCTTTAACAGCTCGCCTCGCTCTGCAAGGCTCGCCGGCAATGAGCCCCTTTGGCGCTCATCGCCTAAGTGCTAAGCGTTAACGGCTCGCCTCGCTTCACGATGCTCGCAAGCGATGAGCGCCTATGGCGCTCATCACCTAACTCGTGACATCTCACAGTTTGACAACTATTATATGTGACTAGCGACTTGCCCGTCAAAAAATGACGGTCAATAGAATTTTAAAGCTGGAAATGCTGTTTGTGAAACAATGTGATTCTCTAACACTCTGAATCTTTTTCTTATCTACAAAGAAGTACAAAAAATGTTCTTTATTTTTATTTTTTTTAACAATGTACTGTTAAACCATATCAAACTTTGTAATTATCATGTATGGAATAATAATATAACAATCCATCAAATTTCTCAGAATATGTATTGTGACCCATTACATGAAGGTTTCTAATATTCAACTTATATTGTAAACAGTAGGTAACATTTTTTTTTAACAATACTAACATGAAATCGTTGAACTTTTTGTAAATGTGTCTCTTCAACCATGACATAATGCTTTTTGACATACACACTTGTATTTAAACTCCTGGTAAAGCCCATAGGTATTGTATCCAGATGAAGGCAAACAATAAAAAACCCCATTGCAACTTAGCCAATTGTCTCAAAAGAGGGGAAAAATTAATTCCTTCCTGACCCCATTAAATGGCGATCGGATTATTCCCTGGATGAATACTTTCTATTTAATTGTACATTGAATTTTGTTAACAAATGTTTCTGCTGCAAATTACTTAAATCTTTTTTTAACATTCAATAAATTAATTTTGCAAACTTTTTAACATACAATGCTAACAATGCAAACATTAACATAAGATAATAATATTTAACCATAATTTATTCTAAACTATATTGATCTTGAATATTGAATCCAGAGGAAGGCAAATTGCAATAAATGCAATTTCCACTTTGTAAATTTGTTAAAAGTGTTGTCCAAAAATTATTCCTTCCTGACTCCATTAACTGGCAATCGGATTCGTCCCTGGATCAATAATCCATTTTAATTGTTCAACAAATGATAATGCGCCTACTAGCATTAAACCTTAATTACAGAGAATACATCAACTTATCAGTCCTTTTCAAACATATTTTTAAGCTTACAAACCTGAAAGAAACATATTCAATTTTAAACAGTAAAATTACTAAAATGCAAACTAACTGTTTTGTGGAGCCAATCATGTCTAAACTGACTTCCAAGACATTCCATTTTTTTATTCTTCCTTGAAACTGTTTTCCTTTTAAAGAGCACAGCAGACTTTTTTTTCTGTATATGTGATGTAAGGCGATTTTTTCTTTTTTTCCTTTTTTGTTTGTTCTTACTGTATTTTTCTGAAATGTTGACATATTTTTGTAACTGAAATAGTGTTCCACTAAGAAGAGGCCAATTGACCTTCAATTGCTTCCTTCAAATGAAACCAATATTATCTGTGATTACAAAACCTCGTAGTACACAATATTTTTTGTAAAAATACGGCCATCGTGTAGTAGATCACCGTGACTTGGGTTGTCTTCAACTGAAACTTTAATCTCATCTAAATTTTAAAAGGGCTAACTTTAATGGGCTACGGGCAGCAATACAACATATAGACTGGGACAAAGAACTTACAGGGAAGAATACTGAAAATAAATGGACAACATTAAAATCCTTACTAAATAAACATACTCATCAGCATGTACCATGTGGAAATAAAATAAATAGGAGTAAATCACATCCCATGTGGCTTAACAATGACTTAAAGATCATGATGAGGAAAAAGAAATATGCATTTAAATTATACAAGAAGGAGGGAACAGAGGCATCTTTATGTGACTATAAGGAAATCAACAAGGCTTGCAAAAGGGCTATTAGACTGGCTAAAATAGAAAATGAGAAGTCAGTTGCAATGGAAAGTAAGACTAACCCTAAAATATTTTATAAATATATTAATGGGAAGAAGGCCAGGAAGGAATCGATAGGACCATTACAATGTGACACAGGCCATCTGATAATTAGTGACCAGGAAAAGGCAGATGAGCTAAATAGGTTCTTTTCGTCGGTTTACACAAGGGAGGTACCAGTGGTTGGGACACTGCAACATAATGGGGCTACACTACCTTTACTAAATAATTGGTTAACGCAGGAAGAAATACAAAAGAGGTTGGAGAAAATAAATGTTAATAAAGCCCCAGGTCCTGATGGAATACATCCAAGGGTACTGAGGGAGCTGGGTTCTGTAATAGCCAAACCATTATATCTAATCTTTAAAGACTCGCTCACTACAGGGTCCCTACCGGATGACTGGAGAAAAGCAGAGGTGATACCTATATTTAAGAAGGGATCTAGAGCAAATCCAGGGAATTATAGACCAGTGAGCCTCACTTCTGTAGTTGGGAAGCTTTTAGAAGGGTTAATAAGGGACAGAATACAAGAATATGTCTATTTGAACAGGATCATAGGTAGCAGTCAACATGGATTTATGAAGGAAAGGTCGTGTCAGACCAATCTAATTAGTTTTTATGAGGAGGTTAGTAGGAACTTGGATCAGGGCAACTCAGTGGATGTAGTCTTTTTAGATTTTTCAAAGGCATTTGATACAGTGCCACATGGAAGACTAGTGAGCAAACTAAGGGATACAGGAATTGCAGTAAATATCTGCTCATGGATCGAGAGCTGGCTAAAAGACAGGAAGCAAAGGGTTGTTGTAAATGGAACATACTCCGATTGGTCTAATGTGATAAGTGGGGTTCCTCAGGGCTCAGTATTGGGTCCTCTCCTTTTTAACATATTTATTAATGACATTGAAGTAGGACTCGAATGTAGTGTCTCCATTTTTGCTGATGACACTAAGTTGTGCAAGGTAATAAAATCAGATAATGATGTACTTTCCCTACAAAAGGATTTGCATAAATTAGAGAAATGGGCGGCTAAATGGCAGATGAGATTGAATACAAATAAATGTAAGGTTATGCATTTGGGAAGGAACAATAGCCAAGCAATCTATAATCTTAATGGAGCAAATCTAGGGGTATCAGATATTGAAAGGGATTTGGGAGTACTAGTGGACAACCACCTAGGTAACAGCGCTCAAAGCCAAGCAGCGGCTGCAAAGGCAAATAAAATATTAGCATGTATTAGGAAGGGTATAGAAGCCAGGGAAGAAGATATAATTCTGCCACTATACAAATCTCTAGTACGCCCTCATTTGGAATATGGAGTACAATTTTGGGCACCACCGCACAAAAAAGACATTTTAGAGCTGGAAAAAGTACAGAGAAGGGCTACAAAACTAATAAGGGGAATGGAGGGGCTAAGTTATGAAGAAAGACTAGCAAAATTAAACTTATTTTCGCTAGAAAAAAGGCGTCAAAGAGGAGATATGATTACGTTATTTAAATACATCCAGGGTCAATATAAGGCTTTGTCAAGTGAACTTTTTGTAGCAAGAGATTTTCAACTGACAAGAGGACATCCCTTGAGGTTAGAGGAAAAAAGATTTCACCTTAAACAAAGAAAAGGGTTCTTCACAGTTAGGGTGGTTAAACTGTGGAATTCTCTACCAAAGGAGGTGGTGACAGCGAATTCGATAGACAACTTCAAAAAGGGGTTAGATATATTTCTGAATAAAGAGGGCATTCAAGGCTATCCTAGATAACTAGCAAGGAATATTGATCCAGGGAGAAATTTGATCGCCAGTTTCTGGGGTCAGGAAGGAATTTTGCTTTTTTTTCCCCTTATGAGACAATTGGCAAAGTTTCAATGGGGTTTTTTTTATGTTTGCCTTCCTCTGGATCAATTAACAATAATTAACAATTAACAATAATAATAAATAGTCCAAATTAAAAAGATCAATAGAGATCTAAAAAGGTTGAACTTGATGGACTAACTCTTTATTCATTCTCCAATACTATACTATTAATAATTATTTAATCAATAATTTAATTAATAACTAATCCGCATATTGCAGATCAGAGGAGATCTTAACAGGTTGAACTTGATGGACTGAAAGTCTTTTTTCAACCTTAATTACTATGTAACTATGTAACTATGTAACTATGTAACTATCTGGATTTGGGCACCTTGAAAAACCAACATAGAGTTGTCCATGTGCAAAAACAGGTTCTTGTAAAAAAATACCCACAGACTTAAAAGTGTGTCCTTGGGATTTATTGATGGTCATGGCAAATGCAATGATAACTGGAAATTGTCTCCTTTGAAGGACAAAAGGCAAACCACTCTCACTTGGCGCTAAATCAATTCTTGGTATAAAAACTTGTTCACCTTTATGGGTCCCAGTCATAATTTCTGCATGTATAAAATGATCTTTTAAATTGTGCATAGTTAATCTGGTCCCATTACAAAGTCCTTTTTTTGGGATTCATATTTTTCTATAGCATGACAATTGCCTCTTTTTTCAATTGCAAAACATGTGGTGGCATTTCAGATGGGGTTAAAGAATTCATACATTTGATACTAAAATTCGATTTACTGTCTTTATCATCAGCCAGAACTGAATCTGCACTGTAATAATTATTTTGTGGCGGTTGATAAATTTTAAAAGTTTGTTATTTAAATTCAAGGCATCTATATTTTTTGATGATAATATCACTTTGTTTGCAATGTCTGAGTAATTGTCGTTATTCAGAATGTTTAGAAAGATTGCTGATATGAGTGATTCCTTGCAAACCATTGGTGATGAAATTTCAATGTTATCATTGGGTAAATCATGTATTTGTGGATGTTTTCCTTCTCCAATTTGAAGGAGCCAATCATTCAATTCATTTTGGCCTTCAGATCTCATATTTAATTCTAATTTGAGATGTGTAAAAATTTTCCACAGTTTACTTGTCTTGATACATGTTTCAATGATATCAGTTCTATTTCCATGTGGCACAACAGGTAATGTTTGCCTAAAATCTCCTCCTAACAGCATCCCCTTTCCACCAAATGGCAAATTATTATCCATCACTTCTTTTAAGAATCTATCAATACATCGCAAAGCATGACATGACATCATTGTTGCCTCGTCTATGATAATTAATTAACTTTTTTGAAATGTTTTGGTTTGTAAAGAATTCAGTCGAATATCTGACACTGATGTTTCCAAAATGGGAACTGGCAGTTTAAATGCACTATGCACAGTTCTACCACAGTCTAACAAAAGTGCTGCAATTCCAGTTGTTGCAAATGGCATTGCTATCTGACCCTGTGCTCGAATGTAACTCATCAAACAATTGTACAGATACGTTTTTCCTGATACACCAGGGCCGTCTAGATAGAAATAAAGGTCTTTGACCAATTCATCATCTGTGTCATTTGTGACGGCATTAAATGCTTGTAATTGTAAAGTATATAAAGTTGCCAGTTTGTCTTTTGTTTTTTTGTTTTTGTAGCTCAGTGTCATAATCATCAAAGTTGATGTCATCTATAAGTCCTGGATCAGGCAAATTAAAACTTGCACAATTTAATCCATGAGCAAACAATATTTCTTGAATTTCCATTAAAGTTTTTAACAGTGTTATTGGTTCAAGTAAGTCTTCGGACATATTAAATTTAAATGTTTCCCACAAAGTAAATGCATCAGGTACATTGCAAAAGATGCAAATGAATTTGATTTGGCATTGGACATACTGCCGCTTTTTCCAGACACCTCTCCCATTCTGTATCACCAGCTATGAAGTTTTGATGTCTTGCAGCTAATAGGAAAGTATCATAAACTATGTCATTCACTGTGCATAAATGTTCAAAACGTTGTGCACCGGGAACATGTAAAAGAAGTAATCTTAAAATGAAACATTCAATGTCTCTTGGACTGACGGTATAATTTTGTGGTTTAATTTTATGTGTATCTCTTTTTCGTTGTCACCATAGACCATTTACAAATACAAAGTGATATGGAATCTCAATGTCTAAAAATTGTCTGGCCTGCGTATCCTGGCAGTTTAATTTAAACCATGCAGTAAATGTTATATCTCTGTGTTCACTTTGAGCTAAGGCAGTTTTTTAATTGCCTGCAGTAAAACAAACAAACTGACTTTGTGGCAAATGTACAGCTAAACGATACACAGCATGTGACTGATCATGCATCTCAAATTTCAAAAGCCGCCACATTGCTTCAGGAGCACTGACATAGCGAGCATCTAAATAATTTGAAAGTTCGTCATGTAAAATTAGATTTTCCTTTTCGTTTGCTGCACCTTGCACAACAACAGTTGCTGTATCATATCCTTTGTATATATTTTTATACACATATTTGATGGATTTAATAGAAGTGCAATGCAAATGTGGATTGTATGGAACGACAAATCTATTATCAACCTTTTATCGGCGGATAATAGCTGTTTGTCCTTGTCTTCTTTTATACAAAGTGTATCCATCACAATTAGCATAAGTTTGCATTTGAAATTGTTTAGGAAATTATTTTGTACATTTTTTATTTTCCATACATGGTGAATTAGGATTCATATCTCCACATGGCCCATAAATCATTCTGTGTGTAACAATGCCAAAAAGTTTTGAATATTGTTCAGGATCTGGCAATTCAGCAGTAATGACTGAATCCACTCTCTCTGCAGTATTCAACTTATCTTTTTCCTGCAGGATTAAAAGTATGTGAGCATGTGGCAGTCCTCTTTTTTGAAATTCAATGGTGTAAAGAAAAACCACACATTTTCCAAATAACTGTGCTTTAGTTATATCATGTATTAATGAATTGAGTTTGATTTTAAATACTCTTGCCACTAAATCTGGTCGGTCAACAGTAGTTTGTCCCAGATTCAAATTTTCCTTGATCTCTGGCCATTGTGGATTACATGAGAATGTAATGAATAAATCTGGTTTGCCAAATTTTGTGACAATAGCCATGGCATCATTATAGCTTTCTCGCATATTGCGAGGAGATCCTTGGAAATTGGATGGCAAAAGAATTGATCTTCCAGCTGGAATGTCTCTGTTGGTAGCCAATTCAGTGACATAATCCATCAATCCACAATACTTTTCTACTCAAAGCTTTTTTTGTTGAAATTTTATGAAATTTAGATTATTTGCTTCGACTTGTAGATAGGAATTAATAATCCATTGTTGAGTGAGTTTGCCACCACTTAAAACTGTATTAAAAGAATCCCGAATAGCAGTTTGTGCCACTTTATATTACAGCATAGAAATATTGCATCTAACACAATTTTTACTATTGAGATAACTTTGCAATTGTAATTTTGGTTCCCATCCAGGTTCACCATTTGGAAAGAAAACAGGATATGTCATTGGATCTAAATTACAACTTAATATGTTTATGTTTATAGAAGGTTGTACTTTATTGCGTGGATATCAATATCCCGCTGAAAAGGTGGTTCACCATCTTCATTTTTAAAAACCATGGCAACCTCATTTACTGTTGGTAAATTATACCGTCTTTGATTAATGTTGCGATCTCTTTTTAACATCATATTTACTCTTGGCATTGTCAATTGATGTCTTTGAGCATGTTCCTGTTGTTCTTTTTCAAGCTGTGCTAATTGTTTATATGCTTGAGTGTATGGGTTGTTGGCCATAATTTTATCCAACTGTTCAAAGACTATGCGCAAACACTGTTTATTTTCTGGAAGCGTCATTCTTTGTTCAACAGCTTCCATTGTATCTAAGACATATAACTGTGAAAATTTCCTATGCTCTCCTTCTTGTGGGTGTAAATGTGAAGTTCGGTGGTAAATTTGTCCATGAACTCTAAAACTGTAAGGACCATGTCCTGGGACATTTTCTGCTAATGTGGCAGCCATTGAAGCAAATTAAATTGCACTGTTATAAGACCTTATGTTTTTTTTTTTTATTTGTATAATTTGGAAATGTTGGATCACTCATGATACTTTGTAAGTAATCTAGAAATGGGTGTCTTTGTGGAAGTCTTACCTTTCTTTTCTGACAGCAACTAATGAAATGTCCGTCAGTTGGTCTTTCCTTTAGAAAATGATAGGTCCCACAAAACTGACAAACCACATTAAGTAATCCACAATAATGAGTGTCTACTTTTAGTGCTCTAATAAACACATTCTGATGCACTTCCTCAACATAGATATCACTACAACTTTCTATATCTATATTGGTGTCATGTGTCTGAACATTGGTGTCAATAGCTAATATAGTATCATTGGGCAATGGTCCACAGACATGTTTTAGTTTACTTTTTTGTTTCTTTGAAGCCCCAGCACACTCACTTTGTGCTTTCTTACTTATTTTCTTTTATTTAAAAGTCTCTGTCGGTCTTCTTCTCTTAAGCGTTGGGAAGTTTCAGGTGTGCATCTCTCCACCTTTGCTTCCTTTCACTTGCTAATCTTCTTTTGCGTTCAATGTTGTCTTCTCCATTATCCGCCATTGTAATCTGTAATTGGAAATACAGGTGTAAGATTTTTTTGGGGGGGTTTCTGTACATATTATTTGTAGCTGGTCTCAATCTAAAAGTAAATAGAAATTAATTAAAGAATGCAAACATTTTCAAATCTTTTTTTTCCGAAGCAATAAATGAAACCATTTTTGGAGTGTTTTATTGATATACATTAAATAGCATTACTAAATGAATAAACATTTGTGAATTAATCCAAAACTGGGATTAATGTTAAACCTAAAAAGTTACTTATATTGTCATAAAGAAGATCAAACATAAACAGCTATTATCAAAGTATAGATGAGTTCTAAAAGAATGTTCAATTTTCTTAAAGATGCAATGAATGTAGATATGATGTCTAATTGAGGTTCTTTAAAAGGTAATTAGTTAAGCATATATATATATATCTTCATCTTTTTTTTTTCTTGTAATGACCAATTAAAATCTCCAAGCCTCATTCATCTTCTTTTTTTTTTTGCTAAATTAAATCTTAAAAACCTCATTCATTTGCAAGTTGTTCCAAGCAATCTGGCACTATATAAGCACCTTTTTTTATTTATTTTTTATTAAAACTTTATTTTTGGATAGATGTTCATTCCCTAAAATGTTCATTTTAAATAATATGCTATGTGGTTATATCACTCCCTATGAGTCCCTAAATCAATATATTATATAAATATACTTTCCTGAATTAATCATTAAGTGTCATCAATCCCAAACCATAAGGGCATGCTAAAATCATATACCTGTGAACTTACTGTTCTTTGTGTCCAAATCCTTGCAAATTCACTCTCTGTCTTCAGTCAGGTACAGAGATGAGTAATCTGTGAAATAACATGAAAATAAGTTTTAGTCATTGAAATCCATTCCTTCTTGATTAAATGAACTCCATATATTTTAGTGCGTAGTAAAAATTACATTTTTTTTTAAAGTCTGCTCACCTCATCTTGTTTTTTATCTTATTATTAATTAATATTAACAAAAACAATGTACATAAATGAGCTATAAGACAGATATATAAGTGCATGTTAAAAACTGTTCTTACTTTTATTGCATTCTCATTTTTTAAAATGATGACTAATTAAGTAATTAAAATATTATTATACGTTAATTCATCAATAACTGTTATCCATGTTAGCAACATTTAATGTAGCCTTTTTTGTTCCCTAACTCCATAATTAAATGATATACCTGTCAAGATTATCCTTATGCTGTTGAATGGCTGGAAATGTCACTTTCTGTGTTCAGTCAGCTGCAGGTACGCTGAAACTGTCAAATAAGATTAAAAAAAAATTGTAATAGGTTGCTTAATCCCTATCAGTCAATCAGCAGCAACACAGATATATTAGTATAGATGGCAAACATAAAAGCAATACTCATAAATGTATTGATAAACCAAACCATTTTTTTGGGTCCTGCTTACTGATTATTACTTAATTAATATAGGTCAATTAATCAACATAATTTAATGATATTATTATTATTATTATCCTTTATTTATAACGCGCCAACATATTCCGCAGCGCAATACAGGGGTTAGGTACAAGTATAAACAATACCACACAATGAAAATAATGGAAGACTCTGTTATTGAGCTTTCAATCTGATATACACTGTGCTTTCCCTAAAGCACCTCACAAGATTAAAACTCGCAAACTTACATTCTAAAGGGTATGGGTGAGGTACAGGAGAGTGAGAGATGCATAGTGAATGAAGAGGCTAAAGATGATAGGCTTTTTTGAATAGATGTGTTTTTAAAGAGATTTTGAAGGATCTGAGGCAGGAAGATAGTCGTGGTGCGAGGTAAAGAGTTCCAAAGAATAGGGGCAGCACGTGAAAAGTCTTGAAGACGGGAATGAGAGGAGGTGATGAGAGAGGAGAAGAGAAGAAGGTCATTAGCAGAGCGAGGAGGGCGGGTGGGAGTGTATTTTGGGATGAGAGCAGAGATGTAGGAAGGTGCACTATTGTGGAGGGCTTTATATGTTAGGGTCATGATTTTGAATTGTATTCTAGACGCTATGGGAAGCCAGTGGAGTGCCTGACAGAGATATGTAAAGGTGCTGTTTATGTTGTTGAAAGGCTGCAAACGTCACTCTCTGTGTTGATTCAGCTGCAACGTCACTGAAATTGTCAAAAAAATGGAAAGCATTTGTAATATTTGAATGAATCCCTATTAGGCAATCCGCATCATCCCAGATATGTCAGTGCATCTTAAAATATACATTTTGTTAATTAATTAATTAATGTACATTAATAATTAATGAATTAATGTGTAAATGTCTTTGCAATTTTTTTGCATTAATCATGTATTAATAAAACGTTAACCTTTTTTTTCTTAATGATTACTCATTAATAATTAATAAATTAAAGTATATTATTAATTAATTATTCAATTAATTAATATCTTACAAACAGCTAAGCATGAAAGTATTGCTAAACTAAATCAAGCGTCAATTCTGGTTTTCTAAATTGTTTTAAATAATCGTTTTTTTTATTAATAATTAATTAATTAATTATTGAGTAATGATTATTAATATACTGTACCTTTTGGAATTTAATATTCATCAATCAGTATCCTGAAGAGCTAACAATCTCTTTTGATTTTCCTGCAGCAGAAAATGTCCAGTCAGACTGTCATCACCTGAGGAGAAAGTGTCAGCTCTGTGGCAAGTGTGTCCTATATATAGGCTGCGTGCGCGAGACAAAACCGTTGTTTTAGGCAGGAAATCCAACATTTCACAATGTTAATGTGTAAGTTACTATTGTAAAATGGCGCCATTAGTCTATGTTTTACGCGTTCCGCGGTTATTTTCCGTCCTTCCTATTAGTATTTTTCTACCACATAAGTGGCTGGATGTGTTTTACGCAGTTCGGGGTCATATAGACTCGTTTTCATTTTTTCGGCTGCCATTTTTTTACTCGCTTAGTCGATTTTCAAGTGGCGAAAATCATCTAAATCGAGTTTAATTTGCGTTCCACCTCACTCACAGACATCCTGGCTGTTGCCCTATGCTGTCTGTGATGTTTTTGTTATTTTTTTGGGTGTAGCTAGTGTGTTTTCCGGGTTTTTGGTTTGGCCGCTAATCTCGTAATTTTTTGCGTCTCATATCTTTTTTTTTCTAAGTCTTGCGTCTCGTATTTTTTTATTCTAAGTCCTGAGTCTCATATTTTTTTTTTCTAAGCCGCATTCCTCAACTATTTTTAACCTAAGGCTTTGTCTAATTTGTTTGTAGGCTAAGTCCTGCGTGTTTCATTCACCCAACACTCGCTTTGTGAGGCTCGGAGGCAATGAGCGCCTTCGGCACTCATTGCCTAAGTGCTCCGAGTTTAACGGCTCTCCTTGCTACGCGAGGCCTGCGGCATTCATCGCTAAGTCGTACACACCACACAAACAGCGTGACGACGTCTCATAGTTAGACAATTGTAATATGTGATATATTTCTCTCTCTCATATCTATCCCTCAGCACTGTGTGTGAATGTGATCCTCCTGTACCCAGACAATTGTAATATGTGTTATCTTTCTCTCTCTCATATCTATCCCTCCGCACTGTGTGTGTATGTGATCCTCCTGTACCCAGACAATTGTAATATTTGCTATCTTTCTCTCTCTCATATCTATCCCTCAGCACTGTGTGTGAATGTGATCCTCCTGTACCCAGACAATTGTAATATGTGTTATTTTTCTCTCTCTCATATCTATCCATCAGCACTGTATGTGAATGTGATCCTCCTGTACCCAGACAATTGTAATATGAGTTATCTTTCTCTCTCTATCTATCCCTCAGCACTGTATGTGAATGTGATCCTCCTGTACCCAGACAATTGTAATGAGTTATCTTTCTCTCTCTATCTATCCCTCAGCACTGTATGTGAATGTGATCCTCCTGTACCCAGACAATTGTAATATGTGTTATCTTTCTCTCTCTCATATCTATCCCTCAGCACTGTGTGTGAATGTGATCCTCCTGTACCCAGACAAATGTAATATGTGTTATCTTTCTCTCTCTCTCATATCTATCCCTCAGCACTGTGTGTGAATGTGATCCTCCTGTACCCAGACAATTGTAATATGTGTTATCTTTCTCTCTCTCATATCTATCCCTCAGCACTGTGTGTGAATGTGATCCTCCTGTACCCAGACAAATGTAATATGAGTTATCTTTCTCTCTCTCATATCTATCCCTCAGCACTGTATGTGAATGTGATCCTCCTGTACCCAGACAATTGTAATATGTGTTATCTTTCTCTCTCTCATATCTATCCCTCAGCACTGTGTGTGAATGTGATCCTCCTGTACCCAGACAATTGTAGTATGTGTTATCTTTCTCTCTCTCATATCTATCCCTCAGCACTGTGTGTGAATGTGATCCTCCTGTACCCAGACAAATGTAATATGAGTTATCTTTCTCTCTCTCATATCTATCCCTCAGCACTGTGTGTGAATGTGATCCTCCTGTACCCAGACAATTGTAATATTTGTTATCTTTCTCTCTCTCATCTATCCCTCAGCACTGTGTGTGAATGTGATCCTCCTGTACCCAGACAATTGTAATATGTGTTATCTTTCTCTCTCTCATATCTATCCCTCAGCACTGTATGTGAATGTGATCCTCCTGTACCCAGACAAATGTAATATGTGTTATCTTTCTCTCTCTCATATCTATCCCTCAGCACTGTGTGTGAATGTGATCCTCCTGTACCGAGACAATATAACACATCCTATGTAAATATAAACAGATATATGGAATGTGACCCCTATATTTATGGTGAGTAAGTAACATAAACACTGTCCCAGCAGCACCCGCGGTGCACAGAAAGATACTACATATAGGTTGATAGATATAGATTGATAGTGACTACAAGCTGACTACAACTCCCACAATCCCCCGCACAAATAGCGCAATTCGGGAAACAGAGGCGGGTCTTCTGTTGTTAAATAACTTTGTGTACCTAGATACAGCATGTAAACTTAGAGATTTAACAATTTAGGGCACGGACACGCGCGCGCAACGCCAAAAGTAAAGGACCAAAGATTATTTGAAGGTTGTTGTAGTAGCTTTAGGAACCGCTCATCACACGTTGTTGTCCGTAAATGGTGTCCCAAGCCCTGCCCATAATAAAGATGGCGGATCCAACCTTGTATTTTGAGACGCACATATTAGAGTAGTTTAGAGTTTGCATTTTGACGTCAATAATCTGCCACTACGAGACTACAACGAAGGAAGCGGAGCAGAGATGTAAACTGTGAGTTTATAGCTATATATTTCTGTATAGTGTGTAAGGAGGGTGTATTTCTGTATATGTGTGTGTATGTATACAGAGTGGGGAGGGAGCTATATGTGTGTATATGTATACAGTGTGGGGAGGGAGCTATATGTGTGTATATGTATACAGTGTGGGGAGGGAGCTAAATGTGTGTGTCTATGCATGCAGTGTGGGGTGGGAGCTATATGTGTATATGTGTGCCTATGTATACGGGGTGGGAGCTATATGTGTATATGTGTGCCTATGTATACGGGGTGGGAGCTATATGTGTGTCTATGTGTGGGGAAGGAGCCATATGTGTGTCCCTGTACAGTGTGGAGAGGGAGCTATATGTGTCTATTATACAGTGTGAGGAGACACGGGAGGGGGAGAGAGACATAGGGGAAGGAAGAGGGGGGGGGGGCACACAGGGGAGGGGAGAGGGGGAAAGAGACAAGGGTAGGGAGAGGAGGGAAGAGACAAGGGGAGGGAGGGGGGTGAAAAAGCAATATATAGAACTTTATCTTGTCGTCATTTTTGACAGGCAAGTCGCTAGTAGATATATAATGAAAACTAATTAGATAGATACGGTATGTGTGTGTATGTATATGTGTGTGTTTATATATATATATATATAATTACACACACACTAGCGAATTGCCCGTCAATAAATGACGGCAATCAAATTGTAAGTGAGCTAATAATGCTGTTTGGTGTATAATAATAAAATAACTAATAGATTAATAAACTAATATACTTTACCTTTTTTGAAGTAATATATGCAGGCATCATAGTGTTGAAGAGCTGACAATCTGTTTTGATGTTGCTGCAGCATTAGTGGTGTGTAAGCGTGATGAATGTGTGCAGTGTAATAGTGTGCGTGCGTGAGACAAAACCGTTAGCGTAGCTGTGTACTTCCGCATTGTATAAGTTATTGTACTAAAATGGCGGCTAATATGTGGTATGCGGCTGTGGCGGAATATCCGTAGCTGTTTTGTGGTGTTTTGCGTGTTTATGGTGGTGTTTTCTCTCGCTTATGTGATTTTCTGGATTCTAAACTACGAAATTTGTGCTTAAATGCAGGTGTATCTTCACTTGCAGAGGTCTTGGGTGCCTCTCCTTGCTGTGAGTAACCTTTTTATGTGTTTGTTGTTTGTATTTATTGTGTTTGTAATGTTTTTGGGGTTGCGCGGGTTGCGTCCCTGTTTATTAATCTCGTAGGTGTTTTTCGGCAAATATGTAGGTGTTTGGTGGTGTTTTGCGTCTTTAGACTGCTGTAGCCTCGTTTTCGTTTTTTTCGCCTGCCATTTTTTCTCTCGCTTAGAGAATTTTTTAGTGTCTAAACTCTTTTAATTTGAGTTAAATTGAGGTGTAACTTTAGTTTTCGAGGTCCTGGATGCTCCCTCTTCTTGTAAGTAAGCTTTTTATGTATTTGTTGTGTGTATTTGTTGTATTTTTCATGTTTTCATGTGCGCGTGTTGCGGACGATTTTTGCGAGGTCGTAAATGGGTCGTAACGTGTCTCGTATTTTCCTTGCATAACCTCGTAAATTTTGCGAGGGTTGCACTTGCTGGCAAGGAGCGCCTTCGCAAGGGCCACATGCTTGCTGTGCGAGCCCGCAGCGTTAGCAACAGCTCGCATGCTCACAACTATATATGTTGTTGCTAACGCTTGCGGGCTCGCGTAGCGAGGGCACTGGGCGAGGGCCTCAGTTGCTGGCATGGAGTGCCGAAGGCGCTCCATGGCAGCAACTGCGACCCTCGCAAACAACACGACATACCAATTACGACACTCGCTAAATTTTACGAGCAACGCAAACAACATACGACACACGTTAACACACATTACGGCCTCGCAACACTCGGACGCAACTCTCGAACATTACAAAATTCAAAACACAATACATACACACAGCACATACATAAAAAGCTTACCTACAGCAAGAGGTAGCATCCAGGACCTCAAAAATGCAACTTACACCTTCATTTCACTCAAAATAAAAGAGTTTAGACACTAAAAAATTTGCTAAGCGACAGAAAAAATGGCCGCCGAACAAAACGAAAACGAGGCTACACACGCAAACACCATACAAGACACGTTATCAGACATTACGACCTTGCAAACATCGGACGCAACACGCCGACATACAAACATTTAAAACACAATAAATACACACAACACACACATAAAAAGCTTACCTACAGCAAGAGGAACCATCCAGCACCTCAAAAAACCAAGTTACACCTTCATTTAAATAAAAATAAAACACTTTAGACACTAATAAAATCGCTAAGCGAGAGAAAAAATGGCAGACGAACAAAACGAAAACGAGGCTACAGCACTGTAAACAGGCAAAACACTACAAGACCTACGGATATTCCGCTAAGACGCATACCACACATTACCCACCATTTTATGCTAATGCGGAAGTACACGACTACGCTAACGGTTTGATCTTGCGCACGCACAGTATTACACTGCACACATTCAGCACGCTTACACAGCAGCTCCACACCACTAATGCTGCAGCAACATCAAAACAGATTGCAGCTCTTCAACAAAATGCTTCAAAATAGATAAAGTATATTCATTTATTAATGTATTATATATTTCATCATTACACACCAAACAACATTAGCTACCTTACAATTTCATTGCCGTCATTTTTTGACAGGCAATTTGCTAGTATATATATATTAGTGACTTGCCCGTCAAAAAATGACGGCAATACAATTTGAATCCTGGCAATGCTGTTTGCCACACAATGGGAGCCTCTCCCACTCTATTTTACTGGCACCCACTCTCCCTCCCCTGTATTTTTTTGCCACCTCCCTCCCTCCCCTGTATTTCTTTGCCACCTCTCTCCCTTCCCTGTCTCTCTTTGCCACCTCTCTCCCTTCCCTGTCTTTCTTTGCCACCTCTCTCCCTTCCCCGTCTCTCTTTGCCACCTCTCTCCCTTCCCCGTCTCTCTTTGCCACCTTTCTCCCTTCCGCGTCTCTCTTTGCCACCTTTCTCCCTTCCGCGTCTCTCTTTGCCACCTCTCTCCCTTCCCCGTCTCTCTTTGCCACCTCTCTCCCTTCCCCGTCTCTCTTTGCCACCTCTCTCCCTTCCCCGTCTCTCTTTGCCACCTCTCTCCCTTCCCCGTCTCTCTTTGCCACCTCTCTCCCTTCCCCGTCTCTCTTTGCCACCTCTCTCTTTTGAAGGCTGATGTTTGGCAACTCGAACCTTCAGCTCCCTCCACAGATTTTCTATGGGATTAAGGTCTGGAGACTGGATATGCTACTCCAGGACCTTAATGTGCTTCTTCTTGAGCCACTCATTTCTTGCCTTGGCTGTGTGTTTTGGGTCATTGTCATGCTGGAATATCCATCCACGACCCATTTTCAATGCCCTGGCTGAGGGAAGGAGGTTCTCAACCAAGATTTGACAGTACATGGCCCAGTCCATCGTCCCTTTGATGCGGTGCAGCTGTCCTGTCCCCTTGGCAGAAAAACGCCCTCAAAGCATAATGTTTCTACCTCCATGTTTGACGGTGGAGATGGTGTTCTTGGGGTCATAGGCAGCATTCCTCCTCCTCCAAACACAGTGAGTTGAGTTGCTGCCACAGAGCTCGATTTTGATCTCATTTGACCACAACACATCATTAACAAGATCCTCCTGTGTAGTTCTAGGCTGATTCCTCGCCGTTCTCATGATCATTGAAACTTCACAAGGTGAGATCTTGCATGGAGCATCAGACCGAGGGAGACTGGCAGTTATTTTGTGTTTCTTCCATTTGCGAATAATCACACCAACTGTTGTCACCTTCTCACCAAGCGGCTTGGCAATGGGCTTATAGCCCATTCCAGCCTTGTATAGGTTTACAATCTTGTCCCTGATATCCTTGGACAGCTCCTTGGTCTTGGCCATGGTGGAGAGTTTGGAATCTGATTAATTGCTTCTGTGGACAGGTGTCTTTTATACAGGTAACTAGCTGCGATTAGGAGCACTCCCTTAAAGGGAGTGTTCCTAATCTCAGCTCATTACCTGTATAAAAGACACCTGGTAGCCAGAAATCTTTGTAAGAAATTAACTAATAATTAAAAAATGAATGTATAATTTCTACAAGTAATACATTTTTTTTTGACAAATCAATAAACAAGCATACCCATTAGTTAATTTATAAAAGGATATATTTTACATAAATGAATATACGGTTACACAATGGGTTTTAGACAAACAGATAGAGATAAAACGATATTTCCAAAAAGATACTTATATAAATATACTACATTATTACTAGATACTACAGCAAAAGTCAGCAATATCTTCAGAGTCCATGTCTTTAGGCCTCCGGTCATGCAATGGCATGGCTTCTGCTCAGCTGGGCACTTCTCTTGATGGCTCTTCTGGACACCTCTTCATGGACACACACACACACACTTACACTGACTAAAACTCTCTGGACTTTGTATATCTTTCTTGGACACTCCCCCTTGATCTGTGACTGTCCATCTCAACTGAAATCATCTCACCTCCTCCCAAACTCCATAAAAACTCCATAAATGGGAAACTCACACACACAGATGTCCCTTTGTTTACACATAAACACTCTGGGAAAAGAGACCCCCAATTGTGTTGTATATATGAAAGATGCAAGAGTTCACCACACCCAACTGTGTTTTTTTTTACCCATAAACAACAGCAGGCATAATAGTTTAGTATCAACAGAATAGATAGTCACACCTCAAGTTTCTCAGGGCACAGTTTGTTTGTGATAAGTTGTGACTAAACACAATTTATATATCATCACTTATAAAGA
Source organism: Discoglossus pictus (assembly GCA_027410445.1). Lineage (NCBI taxonomy): Eukaryota > Metazoa > Chordata > Amphibia > Anura > Alytidae > Discoglossus > Discoglossus pictus. Next base: position 111,983,485 of record CM050167.1, on the reverse strand, counting down.
TTTATACAACTACATATATTTTATAAGCTACACTTATTAAAGACACAATGTTTAAAAATTATCACATATCTTACATCTTGCTGACTGATAGGGGATAAAATACTCATTTCCCTCATTGACCTGCAAATCAATTTATAACTTTTTTGACATGTATTTTTTTTTTTTTTGTTTTGTTATTCTGTCTCTCACTGTTAAAACACACCTACCATTAAAATTATAGACTGATCATTTCTTTGTCAGTGAACAAACGTTCAAAATCAGCACGGGATTAAATACTTTTTCCCCCAACTGTATATTATCTGCAATTGTCTGTTCTGTCTCTCTCTCTGTCCGCCCTCTCCCTCTCTCTCTTTGTGTCCTCTCCCTCTCTCTGAACTCTCTCTCTCTGTGCGTCTGCTCTCTCTGTGCTCTCTCTCCCTCTCTTTGTGCATCTTCTTTCTGTCGCTATGTCCTCTGTCTCTCTTTGCCTTCTCTCTCTCTCTCTCTCTCTCTCTCTCTCTCTCTCTCTCTCTCTCTCTCTCTCTCTCTCTCTCTCTCTCTCTCTTTATACTTATAAATAATTCATAAATATGTGAAAAAAATTATTTATGAAAAAATATATATTGAGATAATATCTATAGAGATGGTATAAATGTGAAAGTCCTATATAAGGTGACCTATAGATCCAAATCTGGTCACTGAATAAAGTGCCATAAGTGCTGTGCTCAATATATAAAATCTTAACTTATATCTATGAGATTTATTTTATACCTATAAGTAATTCATAAAGAGACCAACAAGCATTGACTATAAAAAGAATAACAAGCTAGAAAACTCAGAGAATATATGCGAAATATAATATTTATTATATTTAAATGAAGGGTGTATATGAAAAACCTTCATTTATACCATTAGGTACTTGTGCTTTAAGTTTGTCAATCTATTTGGATTCACATTGTAATAATTTCCTTTGGAAATTGCCCCTCCTGAATCTATGATGCAAAATTTAAGTACATTCGGTTTGTTGTTGTGGCAATATTTAACATGTCTTGCTATGGGGTTGTCATATCTATTAAGAATAGAATATATATGCTCCCCCACTCTGCGACGAAGCTCTCTACAGGTTTTTTCCTACGTAAATCTTATAACATAGGCACGTGGCTATATATACCACTCCTGATGATTTACAGTTGAAGAAACTGTTGATATCAAAGCTGGACACACTAACAGGGTGTATGTAGTTTTTACAAGATTTCACAAATTTACAGAATTTGCATCTGCCACATTTGTACATTCCTTTCAATGGTTTCAGCCATGTTTTGACTTCAATTTGATTGTCCTTATACATACTATGTACAAGCATATCTTTTATATTAGTGCCTCTCCTATATGTTATGCTTGCCTTTGGAGTTAGTACATCTTTCAGATCTTTATCACTGGTGAGGAGATGCCAATGTTTACCAAGGATGTTTTTTATAATTTCAGAGTCATGACCAAATGTCATTATGCATCTAGTAAAGTTTTGGTTAGATGTAACCATTTTTGTGGTAGTAATATCTCCATGTTGTTTTTTTGACATGTTCATTTAACAGGTCAGTTCTGTTACAGGTTAAGGCATTCTTGTAAGCTAGTTTGAGACTTCTGTTAGGATAGTTTCTTGATCGAAAACGTTCTCTTAGTTTATCTGCTTCAATCTTAAATTCTTGTTCTGAACTGCAGTTCCTCCGAATTCTTAAGTATTGTCCTTTAGGGATTCCTCTTTTTTGGGGCCCAAAGTGCTGGCTTTCCCATTTCAATAGATAAATCAACTAATTTCCTGGAAAACAGACTTAAGTCTTTTATATGGGTAAAGGTATCTTCCTTGGATGTTGGTACAAATGTTAAGCCTTTACTCAGCACTGAAATATGTTGTTCCTGTAATTTAAAATGAGATAGATTTATGATTCTTAATTCATCTTCTCTTTTATTATGATTCACAGAAATTTATTTGGTCTTGTTTGTATTGATCTCCTCTCTTGAGATCGTCCTATTCCTAAAAAAGGAGGAGAAGGGAGATCATTCTCATACCTAAAATGTGGTCTGACTTGTCTGTCAGGGTCATATTGGTTCCTTCTAGAACGTAGTTCATATTGGTCTCTTCTCCAATTGGAGTTTCTAGCTCTACTGTTGGTTTTGTTTTGATATAGACTAGGACCTATCAGGTCTTTTCTAGTAGTGTTATCCTCTATATCTGAGGTGTCATAGTCAGATGAACTGATTTCAGACCCAATTTGAGTTTGTGAGTTAGATGGTAATTTCTGTTCCCTAAATTCCCTACGGTCTCAGTCTTTTACTCTCTTCGTAAAGTACATAAAAAAAACTCGGCCTATTCCTGGAAGACCAATACTTTCTGGCACTGATAATCTTTCACACAATTGTAGTGTATTCTTGGATTACTATCTCAGAGAATTTGTGATGGGGCTACCATCATATGTAAAGGATACTCCAGATATCCTTAGGCAATTAGAAGATCTAACTATACCCACTGAATCTTGGCTAGTATGCATTGACGTCGAAGCTCTATATAGCAGTATTCCTCATCATTTTGGGATTGATGCAGTGAAATATTTTTTACAAATGAAAGGCTCTACTTTTGAAGAACTGAATAAACTGTTGATATCATTGCTTGAATATGTCCTGAAACACAATTTCTTTCTCTTTAACCAAAAATGGTACCATCAACAACAAGGAACTGCCATGGGAACACCATGCGCTCCCACCTATGCCAATCTTTTTCTTGGCTGGTGGGACGATAAATACATATATGATGATAATGTACATTCTTTTGGAGACAATATACTCATCTGGAGAAGATACATAGATGATGTTATCCTTGTCTGGACGGGTAATAGGCAAGACCTAACAGCCTTCATACTATTTCTAAACAGTAACGAATTAGGCCTGAGATTAACTTTTGAGGCGAGTCAAAGTGAAGTTTCTTTCCTAGATTTAAAAATAAAAAAAAGATATAGAAGGAAAAATCTGTACTTCTACTTCTAGAAAGGAAACCGCTTCCAACACTCTATTGAAATGGGAAAGCCAGCACTTTGGGCCCCAAAAAAAGAGGAATCCCTAAAGGCCAATACTTAAGAATTCGGAGGAACTGCAGTTCAGAACAAGAATTTAAGATTGAAGCAGTTAAATTAAGAGAACGTTTTAGATCAAGAGGCTATCCTAACAGAAGTCTCAAACTAGCTTACAAGCATGCCTTAACCTGTAACAGAATTGACCTGTTAAATGCACATGTCAAAAAACAATATGGAGATATTACTACCACAAAAAATGTTACATCTAACCAAAACTTTACTAGATGCATAATGACATTTGGTCATGACTCTGAAATTATAAAAAACATCCTTGGTAAACATTGGCATCTCCTCACCAGTGATAAAGATCTGAAAGATGTACTAACTCCAAAGGCAAGCATAACATATAGGAGAGGCACTAATATAAAAGATATGCTTGTACATAGTATGTATAAGGACAATCAAATTGAAGTCAAAACATGGCTGAAACCATTGAAAGGAATGTACAAATGTGGCAGATGCAAATTCTGTAAATTTTTGAAACCTTGTAAAAACTACATACACCCTGTTAGTGGGTCCAGCTTTGATATCAACCGTTTCTTCAACTGTAAATCATCAGGAGTGGTATATATAAGCCACGTGCCTATGTAATAAGATTTACGTAGGAAAAACCTGTAGAGAGCTTCGTCGCAGAGTGGGGGAGCATATATATTCTATTCTTAATAAATATGACACCCCCATAGCAATCTATGTTAAATATTGCCACAACAATAAACCGAATGTACTTAAATTTTGCATCATAGATTCAGTAACTCCAAGGCCTAGGAGGGGCAATTTCCAAAGGAAATTATTACAATGTGAATCCAAATGGATTTACAAACTTAAAGCACAAGTACCTAATCGTCTAAATGAAGGTTTTTCATATACACCCTTCATTTAAATATAATAAATATTATATTTCGCATATATTATCTGAGTTTTCTAGCTTGTTCTTTTTATAGTCAATACTTGTTGGTCTCTTTATGAATTACTTATAAGTATAAAATAAATCTCATAGATATAAGTTAAGATTTTATATATTGAGCACAGCACTTATGGCACTTTATTCAGTGACCAGATTTGGATCTTTAGGTCACCTTATATAGGACTTTCACATTTATACCATCTCTATAGATATTATCTCAATATATATTTTTTCAGATATAATTTTTTTCACATATTTATGAATTATTTATAAGTATAAAATAACTGCTATAGATATTAGCCATTTTAATATACTGAACACAGCACTTATGGCACTTTATTCAGTGACCAACTTGGACTTATAGGATCTTCACATTTTATACCATTATCATGGATATCACCCTATCATTTTTCATATATATATTTCATTATGCATTTATAGATTATACCTGGACATAGGGGATCCATTAAGCATAGGACTTTCATGTCCCTCACTCACATATTGAACACTTCACTTGCACTTTTTTTGAGTGATCTAATATTATTATCATGATTTTTTGGGGGGGGTTTCACTTTTATTACTTCTACTAATATATTGTGTTTTTTTCACATATATTATAGGTCATTTTTATTTATTATTCTGGTGCAATATATTCCACTCCTTTAAAACAAGAGGTTTACATCCTCTCTTTACCACGCTATTTTATTATCTAGTACACTTATGTTTATGAGATATTTTTCATTATATATCGGATAACCCCTTTTATATCATATAGCCCGTTATATAGATACTTCTTACTATTTATATGGTTATATATGGAGATACTACCATCTCTCCCTTGTTTTCCTTCTTTTTAAGTAATTTAGTAAAATAGAGACGTTTTGATGTGTAGCACACACGTAAGTATTGGTAACCATGACTACAGTTTTCTTTAAATAGTTAACCGCTCCAACACACGCTTTAATCCTTTGAGAAAGAGGTTTGATACATAGAAACATGAAAGGAAGCAGGCAAGCGTAGCGTGACGTCATCACGCACGCTGTAACCAGGAAGCGCAAACCTCTGAGTTAATGGAGGCGCGAAAACTTTGAATAGGAAAGTTCAGAGGCATTTTAAGGGCTTAAATGAATTTCTAACTACTACAGCTTATACTATAAGCAGAGAAGGACCCATGGGGACTCAGGAGGGGATAGAGATATATATTTAAGAGCTAAAGCGTCAGCCTTGTGTATATATACACAAACAGAAAAGCAGTTTTGCTACATATACTGACTCTACAAACTGACTCTATATCTGACTTTATAAAAGCTTCCCCTTATGAGACTAAGTACTTTCTATACTCTGTGTCCCTGACCGCCTATATAATACTGCTAATAGGTGATCTATATGATTTGCTATGAATTTTATAGCATCACACATATAAGTATATTTGGGACCCTATTTTATTGCTCAGAAGTGAATGAGCAAGTGCCCTTTTCCATACTCTGAAAAACTATTTGCTATGTAACTACACTCCCTGAATGATACATGATAGAGTGTTAATAATTGTTACAATAGCCATCGAAGGAACCATTGTTCATAGTGTTTTTAATCTTTCCTTTAAACTCTTTTAATCAACGTTGTTTTTTCATTAAAACATTTCTACTATTATGTGAATGTGATGAACTCAAATTAATTGGCCAATCATCTACACCTGCTTTCTAATCCTAATTATCCCTCTAAAATGTCACTCTCTTTCACTATGTTTCCTCTTACTTCCTTCTTCCTTATCTCCTGCCTGTTACCCAGACAGTTTCTCTACATTGTGTCTCCAACAACATAACAATCTCACCTCCATCTTCTGATGTTCATAAACAGGAACACTTCTGCAAGTCCCATACTCATCTCCTCTCACTGACTGCTTATTTTTCTGGTTGCTGGAGATATATCTCCTAACCCAGGCCCCTCATTCAATCCCAGTTTTGATCAGCCACGCTCAGTCCCCAAGGCCAACAAACAACCAAAACCCCCATAATCTATTACACCTCTTTTGTCACAAACCTTCCACTTTGCCCTTCTCATGCACCCTCTGTAATGCAAGGTCTTGTTAAAGCAGGATGTCTGCCACTGCTAGGAACAGGGCTACCACAGATGAAGACCTTTATCCAACTTCCTCAGGTACCTCTCTCCTCCTGGCCAAGATATCTGGGAGACAGAATAATACACACACAAGGTAGTGATATTAAAGTGTCTCTCTTTATTAAATGTTTTCAGGAGAATATATAGGGCTTTGCCCGCCCATCATTTGCATTGTTATCAGAGGTACATGCTGACTTTATATGGTCAGTTATACAGGGTCAACATTTACAGGTCATGCAGGTTTTGCCATGTGTACATAAATGTTGTGGTATGTAGGGAGAGGTTACATAGACAGAAAACAGAATTATAAATCCCATGTGCATACACTAGATAAGAAACTTACAAGGGCCTGTTGACACAATAAAAAAAACTGGCTTTATGCAGCCTTGTGGTCACCAAAAGGTCAAGTAAAATGCTAACCCTTTAATTATACCTCAACAGGTCTGTTTGTAATAAACTAACTTTAATTCACAATCTGTTTATTTCCAACTACCTCAAACCTACTGGCTATCACTGAAACCTGGCTTAATCCTTCAGACACTGCCTACCCTGCGGGACTTTCATATGGTGGCTCATTTCAAACACACATCTAGACGCAGGTATAAGCATGGTGGAGTTGTGGGTATATTACTTTCTTCTCACTGCACATGTAACCGCATTCCCCCAATTCCCTTCCTTCAATTCTCATCTTTCTAAGTTGACACTATGCGTCTCTTTTCAGCCATCTCTCTGTGAGTTGCTGCGATCTACCGCCCACCAGAACCAGCCTCTCAATTTCTGTACCATTTTACTGCCTGGCTCCCTCGCTTCCTGTCTTCCAATATAATTTCATTTATTCTTGGTAATTTCAACATTGCCATTGACAATCCCCCCTCCCATATGGATGCAAAACTACTTGCACTTACTTCTTCTCTTGGCCTCTCACAATGGACAGAATCCCCAACTCACCATGATGGTTACTCACTTGACCTCATTTTTCCAAATATCTGCACTATATCCAACCTTATCATCTCCCCACTCCCCCTTTCTGACCACCATCTCCTAACCTACAGCCACACGTACAAGCACTTTACCCACAACATCTTTCCACTGCACTAAAACCCCTTCTTTGTCCCATCACCACCCTCACTTGCCCTGACATTGCTACCACACATTATATCTCTACTCTAAATTTCACCCTTCACACTCTTGCTCCCAAAACTACAAGCAGATGCCCTTGCTCTCGCTTACAGTCATGGCACACTACACAAACTCGCTACATCCAGACATGCTCCCGCACTGCTGATCGACTATGGAGGAAGTCCCACACTTCATCTGACTTCCTCCATTATAAATTTATGCTACACTCCTATCACTGTGCCCTCAATCTTACCAAAGAGCGCTACTTCTCATCACTAATATCAAATTTAGCCTCCAATTCCAAATGCTTGTTCGCCACATTCAACACTCTCCTCTGCCCTCCACCACCCCTTGCCCCTCCCTGTCTCACAGCCAAAGACGTTACTAACCACTTTAATAATAAGGGTAGCACTGAGATTACAAAATCTCAGTTTTGTAGTCCGCTTTTAAATTACTTGGTGCCACAAATTGTTGAAGGTAATTATAGTTCAAATGATGTTCTCTCAAGTAGTATAGATATGGTCATGAATACACTGACCACTACTTAAATCTGTTTCTTGGTGCCTCTTTGGTGCTGCTATCTTTAAAGGACGTTGTCTACTAGAGCATCTATAAATAGATATAAAAAGAAGAAGGATGGGGGAGAGAGACCGCTCAGAAAACCATGCTCAGGTAACTACATAAATTATGGATAAATCGAGAAAGTCCGTTGTTTTGAACTCTCACCTTTTATATACCTCAATATTCATGAGGTTTTTAAATTGCTGATAATTGGGATTTTCTAAACGTAGTGTGGGACCACTTGTTGTACTTCTCTTCCAGAGCTGATATGTACTTTTCAGATAGTGTCATATATAAATATACCACTACTGGCTATGTATGTACAAATGTTCTGTTCTGTCATAAAAACTCTACTCAGACTATATGTAGAGATGGTTTTATTCCAAATTCATACAACATACATATAGAAAATGAAGAAAGGATAAGACGCATTTTGCCACCTGTGGCTTTCTCCTTTAAGATAAAAAATCTTTAAGATAATATAATATTTAATATGTAATATATCTATATTATCTTGAAGATTTTTTAATATCTTTTCATGTGTTAACACTGAAGAAATGACACTCTTCTACAATGTAAAGTAGTAAGTGTGCAGCATGTATAACAGTGTAAATTTGCTGTTCCCTCAAAATAACTCAACATACAGCCGTTGGCAACAAAATTGAGTACACCCCTTAGTGGAAATGTCTAAATTGGGTCCAATTGGCCATTTCCCTCCCCAGTGTCATGTGACTCGTTAGTGTTACAAGGTCTCAGGAGTGAATGGGGAGCAGGTGTGTTAAATTTGGTGTTATCGCTCTCACACTCCCTCATACTGGTCACTGTAAGCTCAACATGGCACCTTATGGCAAATAACTCTCTGAGAATCTGAACAAAAATGAATTGTTGCTCTACATAAAGATGGCCTAGGCTATAAGAAGATTGCCAAGACCCTGAAGCCTGTCAATGCTCAGACCATACGCCGCACACTGCATCAACTGTCATCCTAGAAGGAAGCCTCTTCTAAAGATGATGCACAAGAAAGCCCGCAAACAGTTTGCTGAAGACAATCAGACTAAGGACATGGATTACTGGAACTATGTCCTGTGGTCCGATGAGACCAAGAAAAACTTATTTAGTTCAGATGGTGTCAAGCATGTGTGGCAGCAACCAGGTGAGGAGTACAAAGACAAGTGTGTCTTGCCTACAGTTAAGCATGGTGGTGGGAACGTCATGGTCTGGGCCTGCATGAGTGCTGTGGGCACTGGGGAGCTACAGTTAATTGAGGGAACCATGAATGCCAACATGTATTGTGACCTACTGAAGCAGAGCATGATCCCTCCCTTTGGAGACTGGGCCGCAGGGCAGTATTCCAACGAGATAATAACCCTGAACACACCTGCCTTGCTAAAGAAGCTGAAGGTAAAGGTGATGGACTGGCCAAGCATGTCACCAGACCTAAACCCTATTGAGCATCTGTGGGGCATCCTCAAATGGAAGATGGGGGAGTGCAAGGTCTCTAACATTCACCAGCTCTGTGATGCCATCATGGAGGAGTGGAAGAGGACTTCAGTGGCAACCCATGAGGGTTAAGGCAGTGCTGGAAAATAATGGTGGCCACACAAAATATTGACACTTTGGGCCTAATTTAGGCATTTTCACTTTTGTATCCAAAGATTTAGACCTTAATGGCTATGTGTTGAGTTATTTTGAGGGGACAGAAAATGTACACTGTTAGACAGGCTGTACACTTACTACTTTACATTGTAGCAGAGTGTCATTTCTTCAGTGTTATCACATGAAAATATATAATAAAATATTTACAAAAATGTGAGGGGTGTACTCACTTTTGTGAGATACTGCACATACGTACATACATACAGATAGATAGAAATAATATAAATATTTTTATATTTCTTTTTAAATACTTGCAATTCTGTTGTCATATGTCACATTTCTTACTCATTCTAGAGCAGAATCAGGATCAAGTTCTTCACAGGTCTTGGAGAATCTGACTTCCAAATATTGGACACGGAGAGGATGCAGATAGCTGAGAAGATCTTGGCTGAAGCCCCAGAAAACATATTTAGTCAGAATGGGCAGGTAATGGACAAAGAAGATGAAAGTCACTGGATGGGCATAACTCAAATGTAAAGATATATATATATATATATATATATATATATATATATATATATCATCACAGTGGATATAAAAAGTCTACACACCCCTGTTAAAATGTCAAGTTTCTGTGCTGTAAAAAAATGAGACAAAGATAAATAATTTCAGAACTTTTTCTCACCTTTAATGTGACCTATAAACTGCACAACTCAATTGAAAAACAAACTGAAATCTTTTAGGTAGAGGGAAGAAAAAATATAAAAATAAAATAATATGGTTGCATAAGTATGCACACCCTTAAACTAATACTTTTGTTGAAGCACCTTTTGATTTCATTACAGCACTCAGTCTTTTTGGGTATTAGTCTCCGCATGGCATATTTTGACATGGCAAGATTTGCCCGCTATTCTTTGCAAAAACATTCCAAATCTGTCAGATTGTGAGGGCATCTCCTGTGCACAGCCCTCTTCAGATCACCCTACAGATTTCCAATCAGATTCAGGTCTGGGCTCTGGCAGGGCCATTCCAAAACTTTAATCTTCTTCTGGTGAAGCCATTCCTTTTTTGATTTGGATGTATGCTTTGGGTCGTTGTCATGCTGAAAGATGAAGTTCCTCCTCATGTTCAGCTTTCTAGCAGAGGCCTGAAGTTTTTGTGCCAATATTGACTGGCATGTGGAACTGTTCATAATTCCATCTATCTTAACTAAGGCCCCAGTTCCAGCTAAAGAAAAACGGCCACAAAGCATAATGCTGCCACCACCATGCTTCACTGTGGGTATGGTGTTCTTTTGGTGATGTGCAGTGTTGTTTTTGCGCCAAACATATCTTTTGGAATTATGGCCAAAAAGTTCAACCTTGGTTTCATCAGACCATAACACCTTTTCCCACATGCTTTTGGGAGACTTCAGATGTGTTTTTGCAAAATGTAGCCTGGCTTGGATGTTTTTCTTCGTAAGAAAAGGCTTTCGTCTTGCCACTCTACCCCATAGCCCAGACAAATGAAGAATACAGGAGATTGTTGTCACATGTACCACCTAGCCAGTACTTGCCAGATATTCCTGCAGATCCTTTAATGTTGCTGTAGGCCTCTTGGTAGCCTCCCAGACCAGTTTTCTTCTCGTCTTTTCATCAATTTTGGAGGGAGCTCCAGTTCTTGGTAACGTCACTGTTGTGCCATATTTTCTCCACTTGATGATGACTGGCTTCACTGTGTTCCATGGTAAATCTAATGCCTTGGAAATTCTTTTGTACCCTTCTCCTGACTGATACCTTTTAACAATGAGATCCCTCTGATGCTTTGGAAGCTCTCTGTGGACCATGGCTTTTGCTGTGGGATGCGACTAAGAACATTTCAGGAAAGACCAACTAGAGCAGCTGAACTTTATTCTGGGTTAATCAGAGGCACTTTAAATGATGGCAGGTGTATGCTGACTCCTATATTTGGAATGTGATTGCTTAATTCTGAACACAGCTACATCCCCAGTTATAAGAGGGTGTGCAGACTTATGCAACCACATAATTTTTTTTTTTTTTCTTCCCTCTACCTAAAAGATTTCAGTTTGTTTTTCAATTGAGTTGTACAGTTTATAGGTCACATTAAAGGTGGAAAAAGTTCTGAAATTATTTATCTTTGTCTCATTTTTTTACAGCACAGAAACCTGACATTTTAACAGGGGTGTGTAGACTTTTTATATCCACGGTGTGTGTGCGTGTGTGAGTTTATATATATATATATATATATATATATATATATATATATATATATATATATATATATTTATAAATATATATATATATATATATATATATATATTTATAAATATATATATATACTAGCGACTTGCCCGTCAAAAAATGACGGCAATGTGATGTATATGTTTCTGAAGTTGTTTAGTTATTTAAATATATTTTTGACCCTTGTAAGTATTGTGATATGAACATGTATTTTTGTAAAACGTTGATGTAATGGTTTTTGAAAATGAAATTTGTATCTGAAGAATTGTTCACTTTAATATACATAGAATCCAGAGAAAAGTAAAAAGTAAAAAGACTTTTTGAAACGTGCCGAATTTTAACATGAAGTTTAAAATATATGTAAGCAATAACCTTGAAAGTATATATTTAAAAAATTGAACTTTATTTTTTATGTAACTTTGGAATTTTTGCAAAACATTTGTCTAATTTTGAACATTATAAACAGGAACATAGTAAATACATTTTGTAACATAATTTTGAATTAAAAGTATTAACATTTGAATGTAAAAACAGTTTAACTTTAAATTAATCAGTATTAACATGCAATTTGTATCAGAATAATTGTTAAGTTTAATATACATTGAATGTAGAGGAAGGCATACAGTAAAAACTCTCCTTAAACCGTACGTAATTAAAGTAATTCATTACTGAGCACATAAACTGGCGATAAACATTAATGTAGGTAGTAATCTTAAGATAACAGAGAATATTTACATTGTGACTTAAAAGGTGCTTGAGCTCTTAACATGAACTTTGTAATATGTTGAATGAAATAACTTGAAAATATTGTTTTTAAACTTGTAACATTATAAACATTAACATAGTGATTTAACATTTTAACATAATTTTTCATAGAAATGCAAGGCAAGTATTTTGTGAGGCGAATTATCCATAAACATGACTTCCATTAATTATGACTGAATTAAACAACCAATTGTTTTGTATTTTTGAATGTTTTTCCAAAATGTTTGCATGGCTTTAGTTTGTATCCTGCAAAGTTATAGTACTTCATAGTAGACAATGTTTTTAGTAAAAATACGTCCATCTTCTAATAAATCACCTTGACTTTCATTGTTTTCAATGTAAACTTTAATAGCCTGTGGATTTTTGCAGCGTGACAACGCAACGTACAATTGACCATGTGCAAAAACTGGTTCTTCCAAGTAAATACCCACAGATTTGAAAGTTTGACCTTGTGATTTATTAATGGTCATGGCAAATGCCATAATAATGGGAAATTGTCTTCTTTGAAGTATAAAAGGGAGACTACTTTCACTTGGTGCTAAATCTATTCTTGGTATGAAATCTCTCTCTCCTTTATGGGTCCCAGTTAAAATTTCAGCATCTATAAAATGGTCCTTTAATTGTAGAACAATTAATCTTGTGCCATTGCATAGGCCTTTTTTGGGGTTCATATTTCGCAGTAACATGATAATTGCACCTTTTCTTTAGCTGCAAAATATGTGGTGGCATTCCAGAAGGAGTTAAAGAGTTAATGAATTCAGTTGAAAAGTTTGCCTGACTTTCATTGTCATCAGCAAGTACAGAATCAGCACTGTGATAATTTCTTTGTGGTGCATTAATTTTTTTAAAGATTTCATTATTGAGTATTAATGCATCTTTATTTTTACACGTCAGTATAACTTGGTTGGCAAGCTCGGAATATTCTTCGTTATTTATGCTCCCTTCAAATATAGCCGATATAATATCTTGTTGACAAATCATATGAGGTGGGATCTCTACAGTGTCGTCAGGTAAATGTAGTATTTTTTCTGTTCTGCCTTCTCCAATTTTAATAAGCCAATCATTGAAATCAGTTTGGCCTTCTGATCTCATATTTTGTTGCAGTTGAAGATGGGTAAAATGTTTCCATACTGTACTTGACTTTATACATGTTTTGATAATGTCTGTTCGATTTCCATGTACAACGACAGGTAATGTTTGTCTAAAATCGCCACCCAACAACATTACCTTTCCACCAAATGGAAAAATATTATCCATGACTTCACGAAGCAAACGGTCAATACATTGGAGGGCATAGCATGACATCATTGTGGCCTCATCTATTATAATTAATTTACATTTCTTCAATTTCTTTGCTTGTAAGGATGTCATGCGAATATCTGACACAGAATTTTCTAAAATAGGCACTGGCAGTTTAAATCCACTATGAACAGTTCTTCCACCTTCTAATAAAAGTGCAGCAATTCCAGTAGTGGCAAACGCCATTGCTATTTTTCCTTGTGCTCGTACTGAACTCATTAATAAATTGTACAAATATGTTTTTCCTGATCCGCCAGGTCCATCAAGATAGAAATAACGCTCTGTCACCATGTCATCATCTATAGCATTTTTAATGGCATGAAATGCTTGCAATTGTAGTGTATTTAAAGTTGCAAGTCTTTCTTCTGTTCTTTCTGCTTGTAGTTGAATGTCATAGTCTTCAAAGTTAATGTCATCTATAAGACCTGGATCAGGCAAATTAAAACTTGCACAACTTAATCCATGAGTTAAAAAGACTTCTTGAATTTCCATTAACGCTTTTAAGTGTGCAATGGGTTCATTGTATCGTCGCATAAAGTCTTCAGCCATATTACTTTTAAAAGTCTCCCACAAAGCTAATGCATTTGGAGCATTTGAGAAGATACAAATAAAAGCAAATTGTTCTCTCATCTGTCGTGGCATTTGACATTGTGCTGCTTCTTCTAAACATCTTTCCCACTCTGTATCATCAGCGAGTAAGTTTCTATGTCTTGCAGCTAAATGGAAGGATTCATATACAATGTCATTAACAGTTCTTAATTGTTCAAAACTTTGTGCTCCTGGAACATTTAAAAGTAATATCCGTAAGCAAAAACGTTCAACATCTCTTGGACTGACTGTGTAAATTCGTGGAATTATTTTATTGCCTCTGGTTTTTCTTGGTCTCCATAATCCATTCACAAAAACATAGTGATATGGAATTTCAATATATAAGTATTGTGTTGCTTCAGCATCAGTGGAATTTAATGCAAACCATGCAGTTAGTGTAGTGTGACGATCTTCACTTTGGGCCAATGCATTCATTTCATTTCCTGCATGGAAATAGACTAAATGTCGTTGTGGCAAATGTACTGCTAACCTATATACTGCATGTGATCTATCATGCATTTCAAATTTTAAAAGCCGCCACATAGCTTCTGGCGTACTGACATAGCGAGCATCTACATGAGATGCAAGTTCATCATGTACTAACTCACTACTTTCAGGGTTGTCTGCACTTTTGACGACTACAGTAGCTGCATCGTAACCTTTGTAAATATATTTGTAGACATATTTAATGGATTTGATGGAAGTGCAGGCTTCTACGTTGATGTGGGCGTTGTACTTCATGAGTAAATGTGGATTGTAGGGTACTACATATCTATTGTCCACTTTTTTTCCACGAATAATGGCACTATCTCCTTCTCTTCTTTTATAAAGTGGATATCCATCACAATTTGCATATGTTTTGTCTCTATAATCTTTTGGAAAATCTTTTGAACATTGATTATTTTCCATACATGGTGATTGTGGATTAAGGTCTCCACAGGGTCCATGAATCATGCGATGAGTAACGATCTCATATAGTCTACCATATAGTTCTGGATCTGGTAGTTCAGCAACTATGACTACATCCACTTTGTCCGAAGTATCTAATTTATCTTTCTCTTGAAGTATTATGAGAAGATGTGCATGTGGAAGGCCTCTTTTTTTGAAATTCAATGGTATATACATAAGCAAGACATTTGCCAAATAACTGATTTATAGTGAAGTCACGTATTAATTCATTTAATTTGATCTTAAAAACTCTGGCTACTAAATCTGGTCGATCTGAAGCACTTTGTCCAAGAAGTAGATTTTGATTAATTTCTGGCCATTGTGGATTACATGTAAATGTCACAAATAAATCTGGTTTTCCAAATTTTGTCACAATAGCCATAGCATCATTGTATCTTTCTCTCATATTTCGAGGAGATCCTTGAAAGGAAGATGGTAAAATGATGGCTTTGCCAGCTGTCATGTCTCTGCTTGTAGCCACGTCAGCAACATAGTCCATGAGTCCACAATATTGTTCTACACGTAGTTTATCTTGTTGATATTTTATAAAGTTTAATTTATTTGCCTCAACTTGCAAATATGAATCAATAATCCATTGTTGTGTTAGTTTTCCACCACATAAAATTGGATTAAATTCATCTCTAATGGCAATTTGAGCAACTTTA
The DNA here is from genome assembly GCA_027410445.1 of Discoglossus pictus. Classification (NCBI taxonomy): domain Eukaryota; kingdom Metazoa; phylum Chordata; class Amphibia; order Anura; family Alytidae; genus Discoglossus; species Discoglossus pictus. The sequence continues at coordinate 111,967,578 of CM050167.1, read as the reverse complement.
AATTCAAGCATAGAAACATTATTTCGGATTCTGGCTTTAGCATTTGGGTAACTGGGAAGGGTTAATTTTGGTTGCCAACCTGCTTCTCCATGTGGGAAAAAGATGGGATATGTCATTGGATCTAAATTTGGACTTAAGATATTAATATTAATAAATGGTTGCTCCTCATTTCTGGGATATACTCTAATGTCTCTTTGAAATGGTGGTTCTCCTTCATCATTCTGAAAGACCATTGCAACCTCATTTGATGTTGGCAAGTTATAACGACGTTTATCAGTATGTCTGTCTCTTTTAAGCACCATATTAACCTTTGACATGGGTAATTGATGTCTTTGTGCATGAAGTAGTTGTTCATTTTCTACTTCTGCCAATTTTTTGTAAGCTTTACTGTAGGGATTGTTGTCCATAATGTTATTTAGCTCTATAAAAACACTGGGTAAGCATTTTTTATTTTCTTCCATCTGCATACGTTGGTCAACAGCTTCCATTGTATCTAGGACATATAGTTGAGCGAATTTTCTTTGCTCTCCTTCCTCTTGATGTAAATGTGAAGTCCGATGATAAATTTGTCCTTGGACTTTAAAACAGTAAGGACCATGTCCTGGTACATTAGCAGCCAATGTTGCCCCCATAGATGCAAATGATATGGCACTATTGTAGGATCTTATGTTTGTCTTAAAATTTTTGTAATTTGGAAAAGTAGGTTCAGTCATAATATTTTGTAAATAGGTTGGAAATTGTTTCCTTTCTGGAAGTTTGAACTTTCCTTTTTGACAACAACTAATAAATTGTCCATCTCTGGGTCTCTCCTGTTTAAAATAATAAGCCTCACAAAATTGACATTGAGTACTCATGTCCCCACAACTATGAACCTCTACTGCTAAAGACTTCAGTAAAGGACAATTTGCAAAGCATATCGGATGTTGACTTTCATATTCATCAGATGAAAAGTCATGAAATGTTTCAACAACAGGTTCTAAATGTTTAGTTTTTTTCGTGGATTTTCTTGGTATATGTTGTCCTTGTTTGGTTGAAATGTCCTGTAAGTTTTTAGTAAGAGTTTGTAAATGCTTTGTTTTTGTAGTTGCTTTTTTTGGTCTGTCTTGACTGGTATCTTGTAAAATGTCATCTGATGTTTTAGGAACAGTTTGTAAATGCTTTATTATCTTTTTTTTTTTTTTTGGTTGTATCTTTAATTTTTGCAGCTGATATTCTTTTATTTGCAAGTCTTTTGCGTTCTTTTTCTCGTCGAATTTCTTTCTCCTCCGGTGTCTGCTGGGCGGCCCATCTCTCTTGTCTTTCTCTAGTTTGACGTCTTTTCTTCTCTTCTTTGGTCTCGTTATCAGCCATATTAATCTGTAAAGGAAAAAAAATAAATGTAATTGTGTATATTTTAATTTGTAATTCCTGTTAAAGATTCTTGTGCACAATTGGTGAAATAAAAGGCAAATCATTAATGTATCATTTATATTTAGTTAAATTTATAATTCCTGTCCTCACTGGCTAAGAATTTGGCCAATGGAATACTGCTGTAAATAAGCATGTAACATATTTTTTTAAAATAATGGTTTTATTTATTAAAAACGTTGTTTGTGGATAGATATTTACCACTGCAAAACTTCTTTGCTAAAAAAAAAAGTGATGTGGTTATTGAGCTATGTATTGCATAGTAGCAATTTAAATAGAATAAGGGAGATAGTAAATAATTTTTTTTATTTTTCTGTTGACACGGATGCAACTGAAAGCAGTTTCTTTAGTTTTATACTTTAGTACTTATTATACTGTACCTTGGTTGAAGTGTGATTTAAATCTGAATGTTTGTTGGTACTCGGTTCAAAATCGTTGTCCAATGGTGTGGTCCTCTTTTGGAAGTCCTCGTCCGATGGTGTGGTCCTGTGGCGATAGCCCTCGTCCGATGGTGTGGTCCTGTGGCGATAGCCCTCGTCCGATGGTGTGGTCCTGTGGCGATAGCCCTCGTCCGATGGTGTGGTCCTGTGGCGATAGCCCTCGTCCGATGGTGTGGTCCTGTGGCGATAGCCCTCGTCCGATGGTGTGGTCCTGTGGCGATAGCCCTCGTCTGCTGGGCTGGTCCTGTGTTGAAATTCCTTGTCTGCTGGTCTGGTCCTGTGGAGAAAGTCCTCGTCCGATTGTCTTCACGCAGTATCTGTTGTAATATAAAATAGAAAATGTTGTTTGAGTGAAATGTCTTTTAAATAAGAAAAAAATGTATGAATTTGGCTGTATTGTATCAGTTATGGTTATTTTTTTTCTATATTTTTTTTTTTTACTTTCTGTACAATCCCATGACTTTTTTGTTATTCTTATTTAAGGTTCTTAGTAAGGCTTGTGGGTTGTGATATATTAAAAAAGAATATAAATTTATTTAGCTATGTGTTTATGTTATTTTTTGTACAATCCTGTTTTGTGCGCACCACTTGTGGTATACTTATTTAACCTTTATTGGGATGGTTATAGTTAGTGAAACATGAAATAATATAATTAATGTAGTTTGCTATGTGTTTGTGTTAGTTTTTGACAATCCTGTTTTGTGCACACCACTTGTGCAAAAGTTATTTATTCTTGATTGTACTGGTTATAGGTTGTTAAACATTAAAGAAGAATGTTAATGTAGTTTCCTATGTGTTTGTGTGATTTTTAGTACAATGCTATTAGGTGCGCAACACTTTTGTTATTCTTATTTTTGCTTCTTTGTAAGGCTTATAGGTTGTTAAACATTGAATAAGAAATTCTGTTTTGTGTGTAGCAGTTTGTGTCTCATTCAATTGCAATTTGGCTAATTGAATCGTGCCCTAAATAAGCACATACCATATTTTTTTAAAGAAGTTTTTAGTCAGTGAAAAACTTTATTTTGGATAGATTTTTAGTAACTAAAAACTTCTTTTAAAAAAAATGTTATGTTGTTATTTAGAGCCCTATTCAATTGGGCAAATTGCAATTGAATGAGGGCCTTTGTGTGTACCATATGTTGCATAGTTTGCCCCTCATTCAATTGCATTTTTTACAATGTAATAGTACTGTAAGGCCGTCATTGAATTGCAATGTTGAGAATTGAATAGGGTTGTAAATAAGCACATCACATATATTTGTTAAAATTGAATAAGGGCCTAAAAGTGCTTATTTATAGCCATATTTAATTGTCCAAAATAGCAATTGAATGAGGGCCTTTGGTTACTGCATTTGTTATATTGTCAGCTCCTCATTCAATTGTGTTTTGGCCAATGGAATAGAGCTCAATATCAGCACAGAGCATATTTTTTTACCGAATTTTGTATTTAGTGAACTTGTATCCAAAAGCAACGTGTTCACAAAATAAAAAGTTCCTTTAAAAAATATGCTCTGTGCTTATATAGAGCCCTATTGAAATGGGCAAATCACATTTGAGTGAGGCCCTTGGCCATTAAAGATATATAGGTCCTCATTGAATTGCAATTTTGCCAATTGAAGAGTGCTCTATATAATCACATAACATATTTATTGAGCAAAGTTTTTAGTTATTGAAAACCTTGATTGTGGTTAGAAGTTCAGTAACTAAAAAGTTCTGTATAAAAAATATGTTATGTGCTTATATAGAGCCCTATTCAATTGAGGAAGTTGCAATTGAATAAGGCTCATGGTTCTTTCTTGTTTATACTTAATACTTTACCTTGCTTGAAGTTTGGAATGACAGACGGTCCCCTCCTGCCAATCTTAATCCGCCGGTCTTCTTGTAGTGTCTGTTTGAAAAAGAAAGTGAAATAGTTATTTGTATATTTATAATTTTTCATCTAGCAAAGCATGGCCTTTTGAGCATGTAATGTCTTGTTGTATCTTACCTCTTCTTCTTTGTTGGTGTTCTTTAAAATGGATTGTGCTTCACAGTGCACGGTGCAAATTGTTGAGAGACGCTGTTGATGCAGAGTCTGTTTGAATATTAAAAGAAATAGAAAGATTCAGCTTTATATGATCTATTGAATTGCCGTAAATTAATTCAATTGACCTTATTTTTTGTTGGCGGCTACACACATATGTCACATACATGAAGCACATTGCATAGTTTAATGTAATTATTTTGTGTACGTGTGACATATCAGTATACATGACTCATATTTAAATGGTTAAAGTAACCTTATATTTTTTTTTTCCAACACACATAAATGTCTGTGTGTGAGATGTAACTATAGATGATACACATATATGTGCGTGTGACATATCAGTATGCATGACATATAATGTCATTTAAATGTAGTTGTTTAGTGATTTTGTTTTAAGCTAATTTTGTTTCAGTGGCAATACACATATATGTCCGTGTCACATGTCACTATGAAGGGGGAAAACACATAAATGTGTGTGTCACATGTCAATATACATCATACACATATATGTCCGTGTCACATGTCACTATGCAGGGGCAATACACATAAATGTGCGTGTCACATGTCACTATACATTCTATACATATATGTGCGTGTCACATGTCACTATACATTCTATACATATATGTGCGTGTCACATGTCACTATACATTATAGACATATATGTGCGTGTCGTCACTATACATAAACCTCTGTTTAATATAGAATTATGTTTTTTTGTTGTTTTGTTAAATGAACCGTATTTTTTTTGTGAGCCTATATACATAAATGTGCCATATATGTCACTACATAAATCCTAGTTTATTTTTTTATTTGTTTGACCTGTCCTGATAATAAAATGTAATATATTATAGCTTACCTCTCAGTTGTAATTTGCACAATGCAAAGTAGTAAAGAATTGTCTTGTCGAGTAAAAGCAGCAGTTATCTCAGAAGTCACTCCGTTCATCACCTGAGGAGAAATGTATTTTTTTGTTTGAAATAGGCAGTATTTATAAACTTGTAGAAAGTTCTGGAAAGTGAGACCGTTAGAACGCAATACGCATGCGCTATTTGCGTTCCAGCTTACAATTTGCGTTCCATCCGCCATTTTCTGCGTATTACTGTTCAAAATGGTGTTTAATATGATTGTGATACGTTCCGCATAGTATGTGTTTCATTATTGCGAGTAAGTGTAGTGTAGTTACGTCTGAAGCCTCGTTTTCGTTTTGTTTGTCGGCCATTTTTTCTCTCGCTTAGCGATTGTATTAGTGTCTAAATTGTTTTATTTTGATTTAAATGTAGGTGTAACTTGTTTTTTTGAGGTGCTGGCTGGTTCCTCTTGCTGTAGGTAAGCTTTTTATGTGTTTGTTGTGTGTCTTTCTTAAGTTTTAAATGTTTGTATGTCGGCGTGTTGCGTCCGATGTTTGCGAGGTCGTAATGTGTGGTAACGTGTCTCGTATGGTGTTTGCGTGTGTAGCCTCGTTTTCGTTTTATACGTCGGCCATTTTTTGTGTCGCTTAACAAATTATTTAGTGTCTAAACTCTTTTATTTTGAGTGCAAATAAGTTGTAAGTTGCATTTTTGAGGTCCTGGCTGCTTCCTGTTTGTGTAGGTAAGGTTTTTATGTATGTCCTGTGTGTATGTATTGTGTTTGTAATTTTGTAATGTTCGCGAGTTGCGTCCGAGTGTTGCGAGGCCGTAATGTGTGTGTGAACGTGTGTCGTATGTTGTTTGCGAGTGTCGTAATGTGTTGCGACGTGAACTTTGCGAGATTCGCAGTTGTTTGGGTTGGGAATTTGTGTTGTGAATTTTGCAAGGGTCGCAGTTGCTGCAACCGAAGACCTCGCTTTGCTTCGCGAGGGTCCTCAGTTGCTGGCAAGGAGCGCCTTCGGCGCTCCATGCCAGCAACTGAGAACCTGGCACAGTGCCCTCGCTTCGCGAGGGCCGCGGGCTCGCTACGCGAGCCTGCAGCGTTAGCAACAACTCGTACGCTCACAACTATATATGTGATATATATATTAGTAAATAAAAAGTACATCTGTGTTCACATTTGAATGTCTAAAGCAAGTTAAAAAAAAAAAAATATATATATCTATATATAGGTTTTTTTAACTTGCTTTAGACATTCAAATGTGAACACAGATGTACTTTTTATTTACTATATATATATATATATATATATATATATATATATATATATATATATATAATGTGTATATATATATAATGTGTATGTGTATGTATACTGTATATAATTATAATTCACAATTAAGTATGTAGAAGAAACTGCCTTTGTTTCATAAGTATAGAATGAGTAATCTGTAAGTTAGGAAGAGCTTCTCTTTCCGTCATGTAAGGCTTTTGTCTGCTTTTTGGAGAGGTTGAATTTACATGTAAGGATGTATGCCTGAAAACACTTGCAGAGACTTCAAAGTACATGTAACTGTGACTGGAGCCACGTAGTCGCACTTGCATAACAGCAGAGTCTTCAGACAACATGTAGGATCTCCATTCACTTGTATTGGAACCCTCTAATTGCACCTTAGAACAATTCTCTTGTAGCCACAGTACAATACATTACATAGTGATCAGTTATACAGTTTTTCTTGTAAGGATTTGGTGCTGTGGAATTTGATAGCCCCAGAGCTCCCTATGTTGAATATTTACATACGACTGTACTTACTTAATCAAGCCCATAAAGTGTGTGACTGTGTTTCCTAAGAGGAGTCTCCAGACAGTGAATAACTAGACATGGGTTGTGTCCATACAGTCACTAAATAGAATGGGCACAGTTAGAAACTACTCTTACATTTCTTGCTATACATTGTAAGTTATCTAATTCATCCATTTAATTTTATAAATTCTGTCTTCTCTTTGCTGCTGTTCTGCTTGGTTCTCTTTTGCTTGTTTTGAGCTATTTGGTGTCCCAGGAAATCTCACTGATCTGAAGGATTTATTGTTTTTTAGGTACAGTCTAAATTTGATGAAGTTGCAGTTTACTTTTCCAAGGAGGAGTGGGACTGTTTAACAGAGGAAGACAAAGAGCTTTATAAGGAGGTGATGATTGAGAATTACCAAAACCTCATGTTTGTAGGTGAGAAAATATTTAATGTATTAAGAAAATTTCTTAAAATATAATTTACTTCAAAACTCATGTAGTATTATTGTAAGATAAGATTATTATTTAATTACTTTCATTGTTCATATGCAGGCCATGCCAATGTGACACCTCCAGTCATCTCAATGATTGAACAAGGAGAAGAGCCGTATGTGAGGGGTCACCTGTTGTCTGAGAAGAATCCATTAAATGTCAATGCAGGTGAGTATTTAATAAACAATAAAATAGCACCATCATCATCATAATATCAATTATTACTTACACAAGTATTTGTAATACAAAAATACACAGTTCCTGATTTTTCTTATTTACAAGAAGCTAATTAAACTGTTTATAAGATTTTTTTTACTGCAGTTTTACCAGTTTGAAATTTTTTTGGAGATGTAAATCTGTCAGTCTTTGTAGAGAAAGCATAGTAAAAAGGTAAAAACACTGAACATAAATGGACAACATTTAAATCCTTACTAAATATACATACTTATCACCATATACCAAGTGGGAATAAAAGTAAGAGGACTAAATCACATCCAATGTGGCTTAACAATGATTTAAAGATCAAGATACGGAGTACAAAACAGGCATTTTAAATTATGCAAACAAGAGGGGACAAGGACTGCTTTACGGGAGTACAAGGAAATCAACAAGGCTTGCAAAATGGCTATTAGACTGGCTAAAATAGAAAATGAAAAATTAGTTGCAAAAGAGAGTAAGACTAACCCTAAAATATTTGTTTAAGTTTATTAATGGGAAGAAGGTGAGGAAGGAAGCTATAGGAACATTACAATGTGACACAAGCCGTCTGAAAATTAGTGACCAGGAAAAGGCAGATGAGCTAAATAGGTTATTTTCTTCGGTATACACAAGGGAGGTACCAGTGGTTAGGACACTGCAACATAATGGGGCTACACTACCTTTGCTGAATAATTGGTTAACACAGGAAGTAATCCAAAAGAGGTTGGAAAAACTAAATGTTAATAATGCCCCGGGTTCTGATGGAATACATCCACAGGTACTGAGGGAACTGGGTTCTGTAATAGCCAAACCATTATATTAAATTTTTCAAGATTCACTCAACACAGGGTCTCTACCAGATGACTGGAGAAAAGCAGATGTGATACCTATATTTAAGAAGGGAGCAAGAGCAAATACGGGGAATTAGAGACCAGTGAGCCTCACTTCTGTAGTGGGGAAGCTTTTAGAAGGGTTAATACAGGATAATATGCAAGAATATGTCTATTTGAACAGGATTATAAGTAGGAGTCAATATGGATTTATGAAGGATCGATCATGTAAAACAAATCTAATTAGTTTCTATGAGGAGGTGAGTAGGAATCTGGATGAAGGCAACTCAGTGGATGTAGTCTTTTTGGATTTTGCAAAGGCTTTTGATACAATGCCACATGGGAGACTATTGTGCAAACTAAGAGATACAGGAATTGCAATAAATATCTGCTCATAGATTGAGAGCTGGCTAAAAGACAGGAAGCAAAGGGTTGTTGTAAATGGAACCTACTCTGATTGATTGTACTAATGTGGTAAGTGGAAAGTAGTGTCTACATTTTCGCTGATGACACAAAGTTGTGCAAGATAATTCAATCCGATAATGATGTGCTTTCCCTCTAAAGGGATTTACATAAAATTGAGGAATAGGCATCTAAATGGCAGATGAGATTTAATATGAATAAATGTAAAGTTATGCATCTAGGAAGGAAAAATAGCCATGCAATTTATAATCTTAATGGAGAAATTATAGGGGTATCAGATATGGAAAGGGATTTGAGAGTGAGCACTGTTAGCAAGGTGATTGTCCACAAGCAAAGCCAAGCAGCAGCTGCAAAGGCAAATAAAATATTAGCATGTATTAAGAAGGGTATAGAATCAAAGAAGCAAATATATTTCTGCCACTATATAAATCTCTAGTATGCCCTTATTTGGAATATGGAGTACAATTTTGGGCACCACTTCATAAAAAGGAAATTTGGAGCTGGAAGGGGCTAAGTTATGAAGAAAGACTAACCAAATTAAACGTATTTTCTCTAGAAAAAAGGTGTCTAAGAGGATATATGATTACCTTATATAAATACATCCAGGGTCAGTATAAAGACTTGTCAAGGGAGCTTTTTTGTGCCAAGAGGTTTTTAAGTGACGAGAGGACATCCCTTAAGGTTAGAAGTAAAAAGATTCCACCTTAAAGAAAGAAAAGGATTCTTCACAGTAAGGGTGATTAATCTGTGGAATTCTCTACCAGAGGAAGTGGTGACAGCTGATTCGATAGATAACTTTAAAAGGGGACTGGATTTATTTCAACTTAAAAAAGGAATTCAGGGTTATCATGGATAATTAGCCAGAGAGTATTGATCCAGGGAGAAATCCGATTGCCAGTATCTGGGGTCAGGAAGGAATTTTTTTTCCTCCTTGAGACGATTGGCTAAATTTCACTTGTTTTTTTTTCTGTTTGCCTTTCTCTGGATTAATTGATAATCAAGGAAATAATAAATAAATAATATCCCTTGTGAATATGCGGTAGGAGTAAAGAAAATATTTGAGGGACTAGACATGGAAGATTGAATGCTTGAAAAACTTTGGTCTGAAGGTATCGGCAAAAAAGCATATCCCTAAAAGAAAGAGAAGTAAGCAGGCAAACTGGCTGTCTGATGAAGCTATGAAAATAGCCCAGGAAAGAAGGAAACCAAAAGGTAGTGGAGATTGGAATTCTGCATTCATTTTGACAAATATTTTCCTGAGGATGGCAAGAAGAGACAAGGAGACATTCTGCAAAGAGCGATGTAAAAAGATCAAAGAAGATAAAGAGATCTCTTGCTTTACCCATTCTCTTAAGAAAATTGGGGATCTCAAAGGCACCTTTCATGCCAAAGTGGTCATGATAAAAAACAAAAATGGTAGGACATAACAGAAGAAGTTCAGATAAAGAAGAGCCAGCAGGAATACACTAAAGATCTATAGAGGAAGGATCTTAACAGCAGCGATGACCGCAATAGTTTGCCCAATAAGCTAGAGCCAGACATCTTGGAGAGTGACATGAGATGGCCCTGGGGCGTCTTGCTTATAATAAGGCTACAGAAGTTGATGGAATCCAAATTGTAGTATTCAAAATTCTACAAGATGATGCTTTGAAAGTGTTGCTTTCATTTGGAAAACTCAGCAATGGCCAATAGACTGAAAAAGGTCAATATACATCCCAATTCCAAAAAAAAGGCAGTACCAAAGAGTGCTCCAATTATCGAACGATTGCTCTCATTTGACATACCAGCAAGGCTATGCTTAAGATTCTACAAGCTTGACTCCAACAATATATGGACTGGGAACTACCAGATGTATAAGGAGGGTTCTGCAAAGGAAAATACTCAAGAGATCAAACTGTCAATCTCCAATGGATAACAGAGAACGCAAGAGAGTTCCAGAAAAAACTTTTCCTTTTGTATTCTCTTTCTGCATTATAGACTATTCTAAAGCTTTTGACTGCGTGGATCACAACAAAATGTGGCAAGTTCTTAAAGAGATGGGAGTACCAGATCATCTCATTCTCCTCCTCAAGAATCTGCATGTGGACTAAGTCTCTGTCAGAACTGGACATGGGACAACAGAGTGGTTCAAGATTGGAAAAGTTGCTCAACAAGGTTGTATATTGTCACTTTATTTTACAAATCATACATAGAGTACATCATGTGTAAGGCCAGGCTGGATGAATCCAAAGCCGAAATCAATATTGCTGGAAAGCTATGGCAAGCTTGGACAAGCTATTAAAAAGTAAAGATATATAAAACTATCAACAAAGGTCTGCATAGAACTGGTCTTCCCAGTAGTAACATATGGATGTGAAAGCTGGACCATAAAGAAGTCTGCGCGCTGTAGAATTGACGGTTGGAGAAGACTGCTTAGAGTCCCATGGACTGCAAGAAGATCCAATAAATCCATACTTCAGGAAATCAAGACAAACTGTTCACTAGAAGGCATGAGGTTGAAGCTCAAATATTTTGGCCATATCATGAAACAGCAATATTCCCTAGAGAAGACTCTGATGCTGGAGAAAAGATTGAAGGCACAAGAAGGGGACAACCGAGGCGGCGATGAATAGATGAAGTCACTGAAGCAATGAATATGAACTTGATGGAGTTCAGAGGGGCAGTGACTGAGCGATGTAACTGGCGTACTGCTTTCCACAGCATTACAAAGAGTCAGATGTGACTAAACAACACCAACAATTGTTGGGCTACTGCACCAGGCAACTTATTCTGGGGTCCAAGAGCCCATTCCTATCATCTATGAGAACCTACTAGGCTCAGGGTGTGCAGGATGTGTTTCAGAGTGTACCAGTTGCAGTTGGCTAATATAAATATTGTGGTATTATTACCACTTTTAGGGCAACCAGTAGGCACCCAGTCTCCGGGATAATGAAAGTCTCTTGCTGGGATCTAACTCATGTCAGCAGTAATTAAGGATTCATAGGTTTCAATGAGGAATTCAAAGCATACATTTTAGCCATTAAGTTTTTAGTTAACAAGGCTGTCAAAACACTTGTTTCAGCAAACTGGGGTTAAGTGATACCCCTTTGATCCTTTGTTTGGTGGCTAACCACAAAGTAAGACACACTCGACCTTTGCTGTTGTTTGTGACCCCCATTGAATCTAACAGGAGCCTGATTGTCTAGAATTATTGTGGAAGTCCTGGTCGGCCCTAAAAAGCATGTACCCCTGGTCTCCTTACAAAACTGTTAACTAACTCTTCTTTGATTTAACAACAGATATTTCATCCAAGAGGGCATTAGTTAGAGCCCAAGTACTCCCAACAGTACGTCCATAGTGACTCTGCCACTATGTGTACACCGTGCAGCAGGTACCCCAAGCATATTAACCCACCCCACCACCCTCCTTTAGGTCTCAGCATATTCCAAATTGGTATTTGCTTATTTTCCCCTTAGTCCTCATGTGGGATAAGGGCATAGTTTACTTACACTGACACTATATCTCTAAGCCTGTGCTTGTTAACTTACCCCTGCTGTGCCCAAATCCTGTCACAGGGTAATTGATAAGCCAGGATCACCAGACTCTTTGGCACTTTGGGGCAGTGGAGACCGATAGTCTCCAAGTCCAGGAAGCTAATCTTGACCCAGGTGTGGTAGTTCAAAGGTGTGAACTATTTGTTTGCCCAAGGAAGGGGCTTATGTTGATTGTTGGGTGTACTATATAAATATGTGAACTGGAAAATAAAGATGAAGCTCCGGTGTGTTTAAAAATAATGAACAACCTTCGAGTAGGATAAGTCTAGTGACCCTTTCCAGTCCAACCAAGAAGCGAATTGTGACATGTGAATGTGTCTATACAAACATATAGAGCTATATACTGTAAGTGTGTGGTGCTTACGACTTCTAAGAACAGATTGCAACTGTTGCTGCCCAGCAAGTTATAAGCATTTCCAATACCATAGAACATTGTAAAGCAATGCAAGATATATCATTAACATAGTTTTATAATCATGAGAAATAATTTATTTGCTGCAATGCTTAATAAATGTTATGACTGTTCTTAAAATATTGAAATGTATCCTGCTATATTTAAATGTAGTATATGTTAGATACATAATAAAATGTAGTATAATCCATGTAGATAATAAAATCTGAGAAGGATTTCAACTTCATTTTTCTTTCTGTTGGAGGAGCTAGTGTATCTTGTTTTGTTGTTTTTAGTTTATCATTTTGGTTTGTTGGGTCTCTTTTAAAATATGACCCTTATATTAACAGAACGTATCTGTACTTATGAAAGTAAACCAGAGTTGCACTATATTGTTATGTGGTTTGCTTAACCCTTTTGTGTTCTGTGATATGAGCAATTTGTGAGATTTGTGCTATGTGTGAGAATTATACCTGTTAGGATATGGACAGCTGTGTCCAAGGTGGTCTCCTCAAGATTCAGGCATATCTTGGGTTTACAGTTCAGATGAATGAGAGAGGTAACGAAGGGTCATACTCCCTCTAATATTTCAAATTAGAGAACAAACGCCACTATCAGGAGAAACATAAGAACAGGGGGATTCCGGCCATCCTAAAGAGACAAAAATAATCCTCAGATTTATATGTGAACACATGCATGAGGGGTTATTCATATTTGTCCAGTCTCACCCAGGAGCACAAATAGTAGTAGGATAATTTGAATATTATTAGGCCAAATGTAGAAGTAGAAAAATGAGGATATAAAGAAGGATCAAATGTTTACATGATATTCTCTAATCATATAGAGTTTTTCCTACTATCGATTTGTACATGAACATAAGCTTAGAAAGTGCTTCTGTGGACAGTGAGTCTGTAGTGCCATTTCTGGGGTAGTTGTGATGCAGAGATGCAGGAGGAACATGGTTTCCAGGAGAGTTGTTGTGCGGTGGTCATCTTGTTGACCTATTGTTGCTGAAATATTAGACTCTATTTTTTCTATAATCCACTAAAAACTATGGCCTCTATTATTTGACTCCTTTAGCAATATTAATGTAAGACCTAGTGTTGCTATTATATGTAGCCCGTAACAAACCCTTGATATTGCGTATGGTTGCTCCCTGCTCTGCTTGCAGTTTAGCTAGTGTTACATTGCTCTGTAGGAAATTTAGCCTTATCTGAGCCTAAACCTAATGTGTAAACTGAATCACCTGAAGCACCATCTAAATCCCTTCTGAGAACTGTTATGAGACAAGTAACAGCAAACCCTGTAGATAAATCTATTCCCTTCCTTGCCATGATCACAGGGGTTAACATGAAATAAAAGTAATACAGGGGTTTATGATCCTCTTCCTCTATGCCCTCTCTACCCTAACAAATTAAACAAGCGGAGTTGTTCCTGGGATGCCTCTATACCCAGGGGGACATCTGGCCTCCTTTCTCTCACCCACTGGTGTTTTGAGGTTTGGCACCATTAACCCTTAGATACTCCTAGCTACTTAGGCCCAACCTGGCCCCTCACAGCCCATTTTGTCTAGGATGAGTCATCATCCCTACCCTATCTTCCCTTAACCACCTTGGGGATCTCAATGGCCACCATAGTTTGAATCTCCTATGGAGGTTCTTAAGGACTGCAATGGCTGTGTTACACTTTTCTATTCAGATCCCCATGGAGCCCCGACCTGTCACCATGGTTTCCCTATGGAACGGCATGCCACCTAAAATGAACGCACTATGACAGAGATCCCTATGACACCCTAACCCCTTCCATGGAAGCTACACGAGGACCCCCATATTATCTATCACTATACTCCCCATGGATATTTCAAGTAAACAAAAGTTACAAAAAATCATATATAAAAAATAATTGCTGGAATTAAAAAAAAAATATAAAAAAAATATTTCTTGAACCAAAAAATACATTAAGATAAAAAACATTATCAAAATAAAAAAAATGTTAAAAATAATTATTAATACCCCCTTTATTCCCCTTTCTGATTTATCAATCAGATGAGGGTAGATTCTCTTAATCCTGTTCCACTGATTAGTTAAAATATGATTGATACCAATTTCAGCTAATATGGTGCCTCGAAAGTCTGTCTATAAGGCATGGGGGAGGCCAAAAAATGTTATTCTGTATGGGAGTTGCTGTTAATAGGAGCTGTGTTAGTTTAGATTTTTTGAAATGGCAGTTCCATGACCATGGCATAGGTGAGGTGCGAGGGTCATCAAGCAAGAATGAAGATGCCTTTCTTTTTCAAGATCGTCCAAAAATGAGGATCATTGGCTTCAATAAAGAACATGGTCAGAAGAATATTTACATATATATATATATATATATATTACATATAAACATGGAAGACCACAGCGTTGCTTGAACTAGGAATTGTATTGTATTAATTATTTTTTACAGGTTTACATGTATTGTTTTTATTTTAATGTTTTCTTTAATTAATTTTAATAGAACTTTTTCATTTTAAATTGTATTTTTTTATTTTATTATTTTACTTTGTAATTTTTTATTTTTAGTAAATGAGTTATTATTTTTTACATACATTTTTGGGTTGGTGTTAAGGTATTATGGGTTTTCACAGGTACCCCCTTAGTAGAGGTTTAGGGTAATATAAAAGTCCATAGGGACCCCTATGAAAGAGGGTTAAATTTAGATACCATGGGGATCCACATTGTGGTTGGTGGGTGGAGCATTCCAAGTACTTTCTGAACACATAGGTTGTAGTAATAAAGATATTGAACTACCTCAGAAAACTTAGTGCTCATTTTATTAACCTCTATTATTTTATTCCTATTACTATTTAATCTCCATACACTCAACATGTAATGTTATACTTTTTTCAAAGATAATGAATGAAAAGATTAAGCATGTAAAAGACGTAGGACAGAGAACTGACAGATAAATATACTGAACATAAATGGGCAAAGTTCAAATTCTAACAAAAAACTCCTAAAATAATCATAATCATACTTATCACCATATACCATGTAGAAGGAGTAAATCACAACTCATGTGGCTTAGCCATGAATTAAAGATGAGGAGTAAAAAGCAAGTGTTTAAATTATACAAACAAGAGGGGACAGAGACAGATTTACGCAAGTACAAGGAAATCAACAAGGCTTGCAAAAGCGCTATTAGACTGGCTAAAATAGAGAATGAAAAGTTAGTTGCAAAGGAGAGTAATACTAATATGTTTTAAATATATTAATGGGAAGAAGGCCAGGAAAGAAGCTATAGGAACATTACAATGTGACACAGGCTGTCTAATTGGTGACAAGAAAAATGCAGATGAGCTAAATAGGTTCTTTTCTTCAGTATACACAAGGGAGGTACCAGTGGTTGAGTCACTGCAACATAATGGGGCTACACTATCTTGACCAAATAACTGGTTATCGCAGGAAGAAATCCAAAAGAGGTTGAAAAATAAAGTCCCAAGTCCTAATGGAATACATCCAAGGGTACTGAGGGAGCTGGGTTCTGTAATAGCCAAACCATTATATCTAATTTTTCAGGATTCACTCAACACAGGGTCTCTACCAGATGACTGAAGAAAGGCAGAGGTGATACCTATATTTAAGGGGGGAGCAAGAGCAATTCCGGGGAATTATAGACCAGTGAGTCTCACGTCGGTAGTGGGAAAACTTTTAGAAGGGTTAATAAGGGATAATATACAGGAATATGTATATTCCAACAGAATTATAAGTAGGAGCAAACATGAAGGATAGGTCATGTCAAACAGACCTAATTAGTTTCTATGAGGAGGTTAGTAAGAACTTGGATCAAGGCAACTCAGTGGATGTAATCTAACTGGATTTTTCAAAGGCTTTTGATACAATGCCACATGGAAGACTATAGAGCAAACTAAGGGATACAGGAATTGCCATAAATATTTGCTTATGGATTGAGAGCTGGCTAAAAGACAGGAAGCAAAGGGTTGTTGTAAATGGAACCTACTCCGATTGGACTAATGTGTGGACTAATGTGGGAAGTGGGGTTCCTCAGGGCTCAGTATTAGGTCCCCTCCTTTTTAACATATTTATTAATGACTTGGAAGTGGGATTGGAGTGTGGTGTCTCCATTTTTGCTGATGAAATAAAGTTGTGCAAGGTAATTCAATCAGAAAATGATGTACTTTCCCTCCAAAGGGATTTGCATAAATTAGAGGAATGGGCATCTAAGTGGCAGATGAGATTTAATATGAATAAATGTAAAGTTATGCATCTGGGAAGGAAAAATAGCCATAAAATGTATACTGTTAATGGAGCAAATCTAGCGGTATCAGATAGTGAAAGGGATTTGGGAGTACTTGTGGACAACCGCCTAGGTAACAGTGCTCAATGCCAAGCAACATCGGCAAAAGCAAGTAAAATATTAGCATGTATACAGAAGGTATAGAAGCAAATAAAATTCTCCCACTATACAAATCCCTAGTACGCCCTTTATTTGGAATATGGAGTACAATTTTGGGAACCACTACATGAAAAAGACATTTTAGAGTTGGAAAAAGTACAGAAGGCCAACAAAGCTAATAAAGGGAATGGAGGGGCTAAGTAATGAAAAAAGACTAACAAAATTAAACTTATTTACTCTAGAAAAAAAGGCATCTAAGAGGGGATATGATTACCTTATATAAATATATCCAGGGGCAATACAAGGCTTTGTCAAGGGAACTTTTTGTGCCAAGAGGTTTTCAACTGACAAGGGGACATCCTTTGAGATTAGAAGTAAAACGATTTCACCTTAAAGAAAGAAAAGGGTTCTTCAAAGTAATGGTGGTTAATCTGTGGAATTCTCTACCAGAGAAGGTGGTGACAGCGTATTCGATAGATAACTTTAAAATTGGACTGGATTTATTTCTGATTAAAAAAGGGAATTCAGGGTTATCATGGATAATTAGAGAGACAGTATTGATCCAGGGAGAAATCTGATCACCAGTATCTGGGGTCAGGAAGGAATTTTATTATTTTTTTATTTTTTTTACCTTTAAGGGATTGGATATATTTTTAAATAAAAAGGGCATTAAGGGCTATCCTGGATAAATAGAGAGGGAGTATTGATCCACGGATGAATCCGATCGTCAGTATCTGGGGTCAGGAAGGAATTTTATATTTTTTTACTTGTTGAAACAATTTGCAAAGTTTCTATTTTTATCAGCATACTTACTATTCCACCATGGTGTCATTATTCAACTTTATTTGCTATAATGAATTATAGTAACTAATGTGTATATACTAACTAATCATTTCCATTTAGAAGTATGTTAAAACTGTCCGAATTTACTTCTGGTGCTTTTGTTTCCAACAGATGGATCCAATATTTTGAATACCCCTGGAGAAGACCAGATTTCTCACACAGTAGAAAAAACATTTGCATGTTCTAAATGTAGGAAGTGTTTCAATAAGGGCTCAGATCTTAATAGCCATAAGAGAACTCATAAAGGAGAAAAAACATTTCCATGTTCTGAATGTGGGAAATGTTTCAGTCACGCCTCACATCTTAATAAACATAAGATGACTCACACAGGAGAAAAACCTTTTCCATGTTCTGAATGTGGGAAATGTTTCAGTCAGGCCTCAAATCTTAAAGAACATAAGAGGACTCATACAGGAGAAAAACCTTTTTCATGTTCTGAATGTGAGAAATGTTTTAGTCAGCTCTCAGCTCTTAATAAACATAAGAGGACTCATACAGGAGAAAAACCTTTTTCATGTTCTGAATGTGGGAAATGTTTCAGTCAGGCCTCACAACTTACTAGACATAAGAGGACTCATACAGGAGAAAAACCTTTTTCATGTTCTGAATGTGGGAAATGTTTCAGTCTTCTCGCAGTTCTTAATAAACATAAGAGGACTCATACAGGAGAAAAACCTTTTTCATGTTCTGAATGTGGGAAATGTTTCAGTCATCTCTCAGTTCTTAATAAACATAAGATGACTCACACAGGAGAAAAACCTTTTTCATGTTCTGTATGTGGAAAATGTTTCAGTCACTCCTCATATCTCCGTGAACATGAGAGAACTCACACAGGAGAAAAACCTTTTCCATGTTCTGAATGTGGGAAATGTTTCAGTCATCTCTCAGTTCTTAATAAACATAAGATGGCTCACACAGGAGAAAAACCTTTTGCATGTTCTGAATGTGGGAAATGTTTCAGTCGGAACTCACAACTTAATAACCATAAGATGACTCATACAGGAGAAAAACCTTTTGCATGTGCTGAATGCGGAAAATGTTTCAGTCACTCCTCATATCTCCGTGAACATCAGAGAACTCACACAGGAGAAAAACCTTTTCTATGTTCTGAATGTGGGAAATGTTTCAGTCAGGCCTCACAGCTTAATAGCCATAAGATGACTCACACAGGAGAAAAACCTTTTCTATGTTCAGAATGTGGGAAATGTTTCAGTCGGACCTCACATCTTAATAACCATAAGATGACTCATACAGGAGAAAAACCTTTTCCATGTACTGAATGTGGGAAATGTTTCAATCGGATCTCACATCTTAATAGCCATAAGATGACTCATAAAGTTAAAAAACCTTTTCCATGTTCTGAATGTGCGGAATGTTTCAGTCACTCCTCACATCTCAAGCGTCATATAAGAACTCACACAGGATAAACACCATTTGCATGTTCCTAAACTTTTGCAAGAGAAAACAATGTGTTTCAGTCAAATTTGAAATGACACAAGAAAACAGTTTTAACGGTTTTAATATGAGTCCGCCATTACACATCAACATGACATATCAAGCAATTCTACTCAGATCATATAAATGTAATTATTTCAAAAAGAGTTATAAATCATGTTAATAGAACTTTTCAGGAGTGTTGTTCTCTTTGTAAGTTCTACTAATGTGTCAGCTTGCATTATTACAATACATACTATGATGCTGCACTGGTTCTGTGCATTAATGATCTGCTTGGTTACCAATAACTGTTTGATTTAAGGGACCCTGAACCTATGGACTTTGCTGTACGCCATCATGCTGAGCACTCTTAATCAATTGGTTTTTGTGTGTGTTTGTAGCAACAAATAAAGCATTGAGCCTACAGTGCTATAAACTAAAAAAAACTATGCTCATAGGTCCTTCAATGTTCATAAATGTCACGCTGTCTACAAATGTATACTCTCTTTATAAGTGATATTAATATGTATAGCATGATAAATCTATGTTATAGATATTTTTAAGAAATTAATGTGATTGATGTGCCCATTGTCATTAAGAATTATACCTTGTACTACACAAAAATAGCTATTTTTTAGCATAAATGTAAGGTGCTGATACTTTATAATGGATTGAACAGAAGTCTTTGCACTAAATATAACTATACAATAATGACTATACAACAGTCATTATGAATGTGAAAAAAAAAAGTTAAATCTACAGTTAATTTTGTGACCGATTAAGAACTGATATTGTTTGATTTAATTATCCATCCTCTCTGTTTTCTCTCCTAACCCCCTCTCCCCAAATCTCCCTTTTCATTATTCTTCCTTCACCAGATCGAATCTCTTTCTCTTTTTACAAAAATGTTAGGGACTTAACAAAAGCAGATTATGTAAATAAGAGGTGGCAGATCTATACAGGAAAGATAGTAAGGGAGAGATAGAAGGTATGATGAGGACCCACAAAGCGTTTTCAGCCATTCATCATACCTTCTATCTCTCCCTTACTGTACTTCCTGTATAGATCTGCCACCTCTTATTTATATAATCTGCTTCTGTTAAGTCCCTACCATTTGTGTCTTTTATCATGCTCACTTTGTCATGAAAGATTCCTTTGAGATCCCAATTTTCTTGAAGAGATCTCCTGACTTACCCATTTGGTAATCTTTTTCAATCTCTTTACATCACTCATTATAGAATGTATCCTTGTCTCTTCTATAATTTTGCAGGGAATGTTGTTTTATCCATTTTTTACAGTGAGGACCTTCGGCGCGCCTTCTGCGCTCAGCCCATGCCTCGCAATGAGCGCCTTTGGTGCTCATTGCTTGTCTGTTTTTTTGTTGTTGTTATTAGAGGGGCTTTTTTTGTGTATATGTATTGTTGTATGCCAATTAAATAATGAATAAATTAATAAAATAATATACTTTACCTTTTCCTAAGTAATATATGCATGAAGCATTGTGCTGAAGAGCTGACAATCTGTTTCTATGTTCCTGCAGCATCCAATGTAGGTTTATACGGTTCTGGAGCTGAGGTGTAAATGTCAGCAATGTGTGTAGTGTAAATGTGGTGCGTGCGCGAGGTAAAGCCGTTAGTGTAGCTGTGTACTTCTGCATTGGGTAAGTTAGTGTTGTGAAATGGCCTGAATGTGTATGTGACGCTGGTGTGTATGATTTTCAGTCCTTAGTAAAAGTGTATCTTTACCCCGGCCGTATGTGCTTTGTGCTGTTTTGCGTGTTTAGGGTCCTGTAGCCTTGTTTTCGTTTTTTTCGCCGGCCATTTTTTCTCTCGCTTAAGGGATTTTCGTGTGTGTAAACTCGTTAATTTGGACTTAAATTGAGGTGTAACTTCACTTGCAGAGGTCCTGGGTGCTCCCCCTTGCTGTGGGTAAGCTTTTTATGTATTTTTTGTGTGTATTTATTGTGTTTTTAATGTTTTCAGGTGCGCACGGTTCGGCCGTTAATGTCGTATTTTTGCGAGTTTGTAATGTTTGTTTTTTTAAGTCCTGCGTCTCGTATTTTTGTCTGCTAAGTCCGTAAATGTCCCGCGGTTCGTATTTTTGGTAAAGTGCCACTTGTTTGGGTGTTTGTAACCGCGTGTGAGGCGCAAAGCGTGACGACGATTCATAGTTTGACAACTATTATATGTGATCTGTTCGTTGTATGATTTTACCTCTTTTTCTTTAGTCTAACTCTGAACTTGACATTACGAAGCTTATGATATGAGCCACAGTCAGCTCCAGGTCTTGTTTTGCTGACTATATTGAGCTCCTCCACCTTTTTTTGAAAAGTATATCGGCAGTAACAATTTTTTTTTTCATGGGCTCCAAGATGGTGACTGTAGCCATTGCTGTGGATAAATACAAATGCCCATACATTATTTAATATATACAGTGAGAGAAAAAAAGTATTTGACCCCCTGCTGATTGTGAACATTTGTCCACTGACAAAGAAATGACCAGTGGTAGGTTTATTTTAACAGTGAGAGATAGAATAACAAAAAAAATGCTTTTAAAAAAAGTTATAAATTGATTTGCAGGTCAATGAGTGAAATACGTATTTGACCCCTTCGACTTAGTATTTGGTGGCAAAACCCTTTGTTTGCAATCACAGAGGTCAGATGTTTCTTGTAGTTGGCCACCAGGTTTGCACACATCTCAGGAGGGATTTTGTCCCACTCCTCTTTGCAGATCCTCTCCAAGTTATTAAGGTTTGGAGGCTGAACATTCAGCTCCCTCCACAGATTTTCTATGGGATTAAGGTCTGGAGACTGACTAGGCTACTCCAGGACCTTAATGTACTTCTTCTTGAGCCACTCCTTTGTTGCCTTTGCTTTGTGTTCTAGGTCATTGTCATGCTGAAATAATTATCCAAGACCCATTTTCAATGCCCTGACTGAGGGAGGGAATTTCTTGCCCGAGATTTGATGGTACATGGCCTCGTCCATCATCCCTTTGATGCGGTGCAGTTGTCATGTCCCCTTAGCAGAAAAACACCCCCAAAGCATAATGTTTTCATGTGGGGATGGTGTTCTTGGGGTCATAGGCAGCATTCCTCCTCCTCCAAAAATGTCGAGTTGAGTTGATGACGAAGAGATCGATTTTGGTCTGATCTGACCACAACACTTTCACCCAGTTCTCTGAATCATTCAGATGTTCATTGGCAAACTTCAGACGGGCATGTACATGTGCTTTCTTGAGCAAAGGGACCTTGCGGGTGCTGCAGGATTTCAGTCCTTCACTGCGTAGTGTGTTACCAATTGTTTTCTTGGTGACCATGGTCCCAGCTGCCTTGAGATATTTAACAAGATCCTCTCATGTAGTTCTGGGCTGATTCCTCACCGTTCTCATGATCATTGAAACTCCACAAGGTGAGATCTTGCATGGACCACCAGACCGAGGGAGACTGACAGTTATTTTGTGTTTCTTCCATTTGGGAATAATCTCACCAACTCTTGTTACCATCTCACCAAGCTGCTTGGTGATGATCTTGTAGCCTATTCCAGCCTTCTGTAGGTCTACAATCTTGTCCCTGCCATCCTTAGACAGCTCTTTGGTTTTGGCCATGGTGGAGAGCTTGGAATCTGATTGATCACTTCTGTGGACAGGTGTCTTTTATAGAGGTAACAAACTGAGATTAGGAGCACTCCCTTTAGGAGAGTGCTCTTAATCTCAGCTTGTTACCTGTATTAAAGACACCTGAGAACCAGAAATCTTGCTGATTGATAGGGGATCAAATACTTATTTCACTCATTAACCTGCAAATCAATTTATAACTTTTTTACATCCATTTTTTTGTTTTGTTATTGTGTCTCTCACTGTTAAAATACACCTGCCATTTAAATTATAGATCGGTCATTGGACAAAAGTTCAAAATCAGCAGGGGATCAAATACTTTTTCCCCTCTATATATTATACTCTCAGTTATCTGCCACCCACAGGGATTGGAAGATGCCGGATAAATGTAGTTTCTGGTTGCTTGATAGTTACTAAAAAATAGTATATATATATATATATATATATATATATATATATAGTAAATAAAAAGTACATCTGTATTCACATTTGAATGTCTAAAGCAAGTTAAAAACCCTGCTTCCAGCTCAGAGTTACGAAAAAAAACAGTTATTACACTGCATTCTGGGAAGCCGAGCTGGGACGTGCAAATGTGCCCACAAATGCCTCGCTCTTCAATCCTAGCCATTATCTAACATGGCTTCCTTTAAGCTTATGCATGCTGTATTACACAGCTTTAATGCAAAGGCAAGGTTGGATTAAACACAGGCTTAGTATCCAATCCATGTACAGCTGTTTCAAGCTTACTAGCTATCATCGGCATGGAGTGGGATCTCAGCCTGTGTTGTGGAACCTATGAGTAGGTAGTTCACCACAACAATAATTTATAATATGGTGGGCAAAAGAGCGATAGAAGCCCTCCACAGTACAGTAGTACAGTAAATAAAAAGTACATCTATGTTCACATTTGAATGTCTAAAGCAAGTTAAAAAATCTGCTTCCACCTCAGAGTTCCGAAAAAAAACAGTTATTACACTGCATTCTGGGAAGCCAAGCTGGGGCGTGCAAATTGCCCACAAATGCCTCACTCTTCAATCCTAGCCATTATCAAACATGGCTTCCTTTTAGCTTATGCATGCTGTATTACACAGCATTAATGCAAAGCCAAGGTTGGATTAAACACAGGCTGAGTATCCAATCCATGTACAGCTGTTTCAAACTTACTGGCTATCATCTGCATGGAGCGGGATCTCAGCCTGTGTTGTGGACCCTATGAGTAGGTAGTTCACCACCACAATCATTTATAATATGGTGGGCAAAAGAGCGATAGAAGCCCATCCACAGTACAGTAGTACAGTAAATAAAAAGTACATCTGTGTTCACATTTGAATGTCTAAAGCAAGTTATAAAACCTGCTTCCAGCTCAGAGTTTCAAGAACTATTTATAACATTTGTAGCACCTTTAGTATTTAGCTAACTATAGCTCTGAAATAGTTCATTATGCATTCCTCTAATTCAGCAGTTTTTACTAGGAGACGATAACATTTCTGAACCCATAACAAAATGTTCTGTGTGAATCAAAGATTTTAGGGTAGGTGTACATGATGAGAGAATGTCCAGTTGATAGTTGTACGGAAGTTTTGGATGTTTGGATTTTTCTGTTTTATTTTATGTTACACTTACCTACCTCAGAAGAAGATGACAGTGAGTGTCTGTCTTTTCTTCTTATTTACGAAGAGCACAGTTCAATTTAGCAATTGTAACTTATCGTTGCTATTTTGCTATTCAATTGGCATATTTTTGCGGTCTACAAATGGGTTACGGTTACGGCCTTGAAATCCTTGCGGTTTTTAAAACCGGAACTTACATTCCATCCCATTGAAGTCTTTGATCGGTCAAGTCTGCAATAAATCATTATTCAATTTGTAAATCCCTCAAGACTGCAAATGGCAAATGGTGGCCCAAATCTTACAGGTTCAAAATAGGACCCGGAAAGGGTTTGCAGACTAGATTGTAAGACTGCAAAACACAATAAAAACACACCAATGGACTTTAAAATATGGCCAAAGCAATGGAAGGCATTACAATTACTTGCACAACAACTCCCAAGTAGCAAATAGTTTAAAAAATAAAATGTATATATTTTCATATGTTGTAATGGTCATGCATATGTCAATATGAAGTCATGCTGCACGATGCTGAAAGCTATTAAATACACTGCCTCATGAAATTGTAACGCAAATACATGTAAATGGCTTCCATATTAACCCTTTCTCACTCACAGAGGCTCTAATGTGGATCATCACATATTATAGTTGTCAAACTGCGAGTTGTCATCACGCTTTGCGAAAAATAAAAACAAAACATAAAAAAACATCACACACAGCACGGGGGGACAACCAGGACGTCTGGGATTGAAGTTGCACGCAAATTAAAGTACAATTTAAGAAAAAAAATGC
Source organism: Discoglossus pictus (assembly GCA_027410445.1). Classification (NCBI taxonomy): domain Eukaryota; kingdom Metazoa; phylum Chordata; class Amphibia; order Anura; family Alytidae; genus Discoglossus; species Discoglossus pictus. Next base: position 111,942,510 of record CM050167.1, on the reverse strand, counting down.
CTGCCGAAAAAAATGAAAACGAGGCTACACTACCCCAAAGCGTGCAAAACACCAACAAGAACGTACGCGGAACTTATATAAAATTATACGATGTCGCAAAAAAGCAAAGTTAATGGCCGAACCGCACACATCGAAAAACACGACAACAACAAAAAAATACAACATAAAACAAACCTAACACACAGCACGGGGGGACAGTCAGGACGTCTGGGAGTGAGGTTGCACGCCAATTTAAGTCACATTTAAGAAGTTTCGGCACTTGAAAATCGGCTATACAACAAAAAAAATGGCTGGCGACAAAAATGAGAACGAGGCTAAAGGAGACAGAGCCGCGAAAATCACCGCCAAGGCATGTAAGAGTTACACAGGAATGTAGGAGATACATAATATGCCATTACAACGGACGGAAAATGCTTGCAAGCCAAGTAACACAAAGAAAAATAACATTTTACAACACTAACTTGCAACTAATAACATTAGGATTCTAAAATGCCGCTTTACCCGCCTAAATAAATGGTTTGCCTTCGCGCATACAGCCTATTTACACTGCACACTTGCCACATTGCTGAAACTTTCTCCTCAGATGATTAATAGTCCAACTGTACATTTTCAGATGCAGGAAAATACAAGGCGGATGAGCTAAGTAGGTTCTTTTCTTCGGTATACACAAGGGAGATACCAGTGGTTGGGACACTGCAACAAAATGGTGCTACACTACTTTCGTCAAATAATTGGTTAATGCAGGAAGTAATCCAAAAGAGGTTGGAAAAAATAAATGTTAATAAAGCCCCGGGTCTAAGGGAACTGAGGGAACGAGGTTCTGTAATAGCCAAACCATTATATTTAATTATTCAAGATTCACTCAACACAGGGTCTCTACCAGATGACTGGAGAAAAGCTGATGTGATACCTATATTTAAAAAGGTAGCAAGAGCAAATCCGGGGAATTATAGACCAGTGAGCCTCACTTCTGTAGTGGGGAAGCATTTAGAAGGGTTAATATGGGATAATATACAAGAATATATCTATTTGTACAGGATTATAAGTAGGAGTCAACATGTATTTATGAGGGATAGGTCATGTCAAACAAATCTAATCAGTTTCTATGAGGCGGTTAGTAGGAACTGGATCAAGGCAACTCAGCGGATGTAGTCTTTTTGGATTTTGCAAAGGCTTTTGATACAGTGCCACATGGGAGAGTATTGTACAAACTAAGTGATACAGGAATTGCAGTAAATATCTGCTCATGGATTGAGAGCTGGCTAAAAGACAGGAAGCAAAGGGTTGTTGTAAATGGAACATACTCCGATTGTACTAATGTGGGAAGTGGGGTTCCTCAGGGTTCAGTATTAGGTCCTCTCCTTTTTAACATATTTATTGATGACTTAGAGGTAGGATTGGAGTGTGGTGTCTCCATTTACGCTGATGACACGATTTTAGGTAATTCGTTTTAGGTAATTTAATGAGATAATGATGTGCTTTCCCTCCAAAGGGATTTACATAAAATTGAGGAATGGACATCTAATTGGCAGATGAGATTTAATATGAATAAATGTAAAGTTATGCATCTGGGAAGGAAAAATAGCCATGGAATTTATAATCCTAATGGAGCAAATCTAGGTGTATCAGATATTGAAAGGGATTTGGGAGTGCTTGTGGACAACCACCTAGGTAACAGTGCTCAAAGCGAAGCAGCAGCTTCAAATAAAATATTAGCATGTATTAAGAAGGGTATAGAAGCAAGGGAAGCAAATATAATTGTGCCTCTATACAAATCTCTAGTATGCCCTCATTTGGAATATGGAGTACAATTTTGGGCACCACTTCATAAAAAGGACATTTTAGAGCTGGAAAAGGTACAGAGGAGGGCAACAAAACTAATAAAGGGAATGGAGGGGCTAAGTTATTATGATTACCTTATATAAATACATCAAGGGTCAGTATAAAGATTTGTCAAGGGAGCTTTTTGTGCCAAGAGGTTTTCAACTGACAAGAGGACATCCCTTGAGGTTAGAAGTAAAACGATTTCACCTTAAAGAAAGAAAAGGGTTCTTCACAGTAAGGGTGGTTAATCTGTGGAATTCTCTACTAGAGGAGGTGATGACAGCGGATTCAATAGATAACTTTAAAATTGGACTGGATTTATTTCTAATTAAAAAAGGGAATTCAGGGTTATCATGGATAATTAGAGAGACAGTATTGATCCAGGGAGAAATCTGATCACCAGTATCTGGGGTCAGGAAGGAATTGAATTTATTTATTTATTTTTTTACCTTTGAGACTTGTTTTTTTTTTTCGGTTTGCCTTCCTCTGGATTAATTAAAAATTAAATAAAAAAAATAAAAGTAAATAAATAATTGATTAATAATTAATCTGCATATTGCAGATCAGAGATCTTAAAAAGTTAAACTTGATGGACTGAAAGTCTTTTTTCAACCTTAAATACTATGTGCCTCATTCAATTGCAATTTGGCCAATTGAATAGGGTTCTAAATAAGCACATAACATATATTTTTTAAAGAAGTTTTTAGTTAGTAAGCATCTATCCAAAAGCAAGGTTTTCACAGACTAAAAACTTATTTAAAAAAAATATGCTATGTGCTTATTTAGACCCCTATTCAATTGGCCAAATTGCAATTGAATGAGGGCCCATGTAACTATGTAAATAGATTTTTAGCTCTTCAGAATATTAATTACTGCATATTACATATAAATAGGTAAAGTATATTAATTTATTAATCCATATGACTTTATTAATTCACTGTACTCTCATTTTTTTTGTACACTGTACTTATATATCTGTCTTTGCGATGAGCGCTACAAAGCAGGACACTTGAAGTACACGAGGGGATAGGCTCACAATGAGTGCTGAAGCTCCACAGAGGAGCAAAAGCCTTACTTTGTGTGGTAAACAGCATTGCCATGCCTTACAATTTTATTGCTGTCATTTGTCATTACACTGTGACAACAAATAGTGGCCAAATTACACATGGCATATACCAGGGGAACATTTCACATTTGGTTGTTCAGTCTCTCAGTTGTATCCAACTCTCTGTGCCTCTATGGACTGCAGCACACTTATGTTTGTGCTTATCCGCAAGGTTTGCATGGAAAACATACTCCAGTAGGTTGCCAGTTCCTTCTCTTGTGTACTGTGATTTATCTGACCTCTCTGCTAAGACCTGACTACCTACAGTGTCCCTACATGGTGTAGCTCACAACTTCATTGATGTACACTAGCCCCTTCACCACCACCAGTTAGCAATCCATAAGAGGACCAGGGAAACATACACCACACTAATCTTATCTAACCCATCAGGAAGGGCCGTAAAAAACACATGGAGGCTGTGCAGAGGCACGTGGAGCAACAGCCAACTCACCTCCATCATGGATAATTTCCACTACGCCCATCCTGATATGATATAGTACAATATTTTTACTATTATTATTATTATGATATGTATTAATCTATTGCATAGTAACTAGGCCTCATTAGTTTACAGATATAGGAATGTGACACAAAAGTGATGTATATGAATGTCCCAAAACCCCAACCATTGGAAACACACTGACATGGTGGGAACAATATAACAAAGCTTTATTTCATACACAGAGCACAGTCAGAAATGGACAAGACTGTGCATTGATATCATGGGTGTGGTGTGGGAGGATCACAGGAGGGCAAGAGGCTTGGTTTTTGGAAAAGGGGATATCTAAAGGGGGTAATGTCATAGTCTAGCATAAGTATGATGCATAGCACCTACCAGTGTCACACGTGGTGACTACACCACTGCAACCGGAATGTGATAAAAAAAAGGACCATCAGAATTTACTCCATTTAATTAAAGAGACTATAAATGTGCATAGCACTTACAACTTGTCCGGTTCTGCTCAATGAACCAGATGCAAAACCCCCTGGACTGTGTAATCCAATCCAGTTTTACACATACAGTGTGGTGACAAAAAAAAAAAAAAGGTAAAAAAACAAAGTGGATAAAAAATCATGCATATACGGTACATCTGCAAGGATTACTAACTATTAACTAGTTCTCAGGATATCTCACTGGCCATTATCATTAATAATGATGTTTCTTCTCACAATAAAAGCTTAGCTGTGACCATCGTCAGGGGTCAAGGTGTACTATCCCCTTCTCCATATGATATTGTTAATCAACATTGATATCACATCCATTAGCTATACAGGTGTTAGCACATGTTAAAGGATACTCGTGATATCAGCAATAGGGGGAAATACCAATAAATACGGAGAGGACACAAAAGTCAGCAGCCAGATTCAAGGTCACGTACATCAGACCCAAGAATCTGTTCTTAGACTGCTATTGAGGTCAGGATCACATGCTTCACTTGTGCTTATATTAATGCTGGCTATCATTAACATGCAATTGCAAGACTTTGCAAGTCCATCAACATAGCAATATTTGTCTACATTTAACCTACCAACAATCATTTCTTACATATCTGTCTATTTGATAGCTTTAATATTGTTGGAGCTACATGTTAAAGGGGATGGCTGGGGAGGCATCCCTCCAGTAGGCAGTGACAAGAGCAGTGCTGGTGGCCTTGGCAGAGGCACAAGGGGAGGAGAGGAGCGGGGGGCTGCTGGTGGAGTAGGTGGGGCCGAGAACCAGAGCACTGCTGAAGGCGTCCATTGTCAGGTATTGAACTGCCCTCTGGTCCGCCCCCATCCTGAGTAGCCTGGCAAGGTAGGATTCTGTTATTAAGTGGTGCCTACTCACCTCCCTATTGCGTCTGGCCAGGCTGCGCATGACCTTCGCATGATTGGAGGAAATACTAGCCTGGATCCCCCGGAGACATTCCAGTTGCTGTCGCATGATGGCCAGCATTTCTGCCTGTGCTGCCTGGCTTGGTGGTGGAGATAGAGGTCCGTGGGCTGTTGCCTGGTGAGGTGATAATGGTGGTGGTGCCCCAGTGGGGAAGGTCTGGGGCCTGGCAGGAGCCTCACTCCATTCGGGTGGTGTATGTTGTTGCTTGGCTTTGTGTTGGTGGCCAGTCTGCGGCATGCATGAGGAGAGGAGGAGATGGGGACAAGCCCGCTGGTCCCTCCAGTAGGAGGGCCCTGGTGAGGTGCTGAGTCTCTGGAGGAGGGGAGCAGTGGGATCAAAAGCCACAGGCCCTCAGCTCCACTTCTTCCCTCCTCCCTCTGTGCTGGTTCCTGCTGGGAGAGGGCTCACTCGCCAACCCCCTGCTTCGCAGAAGCCAATGCCCCCGCCTCACTACTGGACCCAGACCTCCTTGATGCTGAAAGAGAGAAAAGAAAGGTATATCTTATTAGTATGATGAATAATACATTGTTTTGTGTTCATTCCTAACTATCTGACATCTAGGCTTGAACCAAGATGATTCACTTAATTGCAACTATGATTAGCTATCATTTGTTAGATTTGATCTATTCTTTGGTTCTTGATCTTGATTGTTCTTGGCTCCTAACAATATCTTGATTCCGGCTTTGGTCTGTAACTGCATAGGCTGCATTGGGCACACCAATACAAGGACTAGCTATTAGTTAATTACTTTATTTTTCAATTTTAATATTACTTTGTGTGCAAGCTCTGAGTAATCATTGCTAATTATACCATTTTGGAATATAGCTGATAATATAGAATCTTTACAAATCATTGCAGATGGAATTTCCACAGTATCCTCAGGTAAAATACTTATTACCTCTGTTTCGCCTTCGCCAATTTTAATTACCCAATCATTGTATTCATTTGGCTTTCTGAGCTCATATTTGTTTCTAATTTAAGATGTGTAAATAATTTCCATAGTGGAATTTTTTACGTTTCCACTATGTCTGTTCGATTTCCATGGACAACAACAGGTAATGTTTGCCTAAAATCCCCACCTAACAACATAACCTTCCCCACAAAAGTCAAATCATTAGCCATGACTTCACGTAACAAATGATCAATACATTGAAGAGCATGGCAAGACATCATTGTTGCCTCATCAATTATATTTGATTTTTATTTTTTTTTAGATTTTTTAGCTTGAAATTATGTCATTCTAATATCCGAGACTGATGTTTCCAAAATGGGAACTGGCAGTTTAAATCTACTATGTACAGTTCTACCACCTTTTCAATGAAAGGGCAGAAATTCCAGTCATTGCAAAGGGAAGTACTATTTCACCTTGACCTCAAATTAAACTCATCAATAAATTATATAGATATGTTTTTCTAGATCCACCAGGTCCATCTAGATAGAAATAACGCTCCTTTAACATTTCATCATCTAGTGCTGGTTGTATGGCTTTAAATGTTTCCAATTGCAATATATTTAAAGTGACTATGTTTGCTTCTGCTTTTTGTTTTTCCACATCAGCGTCATACTCTTCATAGTTTATTTCCTCTATAATTCCTGGATCTGGCAGATAAAAAGTTGCACAACTTAATCTATGACAAAGAAAGACCTCTTGAGTTCCCATTAATCCTTTTAATTCTACAATGGACTCACTGTAATGTTTCAAAAGTCTTCACACATATTTAATTTAAATTTGTTCCACAAAGAGAATGCATCAGGTACATTACAAAATATGCAAATGCATGAGAACTGTTATCTCAATTGCCATGGCATTTTGACATAGTACTGCTTCTAGACATCTCTCCCATTCAGTATCATTTGCAAAGAAGTTTCTTTGTCATGCAGTTAATTGAAATCTATCATAAACTATGTCATTCACAGTTTTCAAACGTTCAAAACTTTGTGCATCAGGAACATTTAAAAGGAGTAAATGTAAATAAAAACATTCAATGTCTCTTGGACAAACGGTATAAATTCTGGGAATTATTTTATTACCACTCCTTTTTCTTTTTCGCCATAGCCCATTAACGAAAAGATAATGATATGGAATCTCCATGTATAAGAATTCCCTTGCCTCACTGTCGTCACAATTTAATGTAAACCAAGCAGTAAGTGTTGTTTCTCTATTTTCATTATTTTTAAGAGCATTTCTTTCATCACTAGCATAAAATAAACTAATTGGCTTTGTGGCAATTGTACAGCTAATCGATATACTGCATGTGACCGATCAAGCATTTCAAATTTCAGAAGGCATCACACTGCTCCTGGAGAACTTACATAGTGATGATCATTTTCATGACATGAGTGACAAGTTCATCATGTCTTCTTCGTTTTGGGCACTTTGCACCAAAAGAGTTGCTGCATCATATTCTTTGTAAATATATTTGTACACATATTTAATTGATTTGATAGAAGGGCAAGCTTCAACATTTATGTGTGCATTGTACTTAATCAGTAAATGTGGATTATATGGAACCACATATCGATTATCTATCATTTTTCCACAAATAATTGCAGTTTGTCCTTCTCTTCTTCTATACAAAGTGCAACAATTTGCAAAAGTTTTCGCTCTAAATTCTTTAGGGAAATCTTTAGGGCATTTATCATTTTTCATACATGGTGACTGCAGATTTATATCTCCACATGGGCCATGAATCATGTGATGTGCAACAATTTCATAAAGTGTAGCATGTGTTTGTGGATCTGGTAGTTCAGCAATAATCACTGAATCAACTTGATCAGCAGAACTCAATTTATCTTTTTCTTGAAGGATTAAAAGAATATGTGCATGTGAAAGGCCTCTTTATTTAAATTCTATAGTATAAACATAAGCCACACACTTTCCAAATAATTTACTGATGATTATATAATTTATTAATGCAGATAATTTAATTTTGAAAACTCTAGCCACTAAATCTGGTCTATCAGTAGCACTTTGTCCAGTTTTCCCTTTATCAACTATCTCTGACTATTGTGGATTACATGTAAGTGTAATAAGTAAATCTGGTTTCCCAAATTTAGTAACAATAGCCATTGCATCATTGTATCTTTCTCTCATATTGCGAGCAGATCCTTGGAAAGAAGATGGCAAAATGATATCTCTGCCAGCTAGAAGTTGTCTATTTGTAGCAACTTCAGCTACATAATCCATAACTCCATGATACTGTTCAACACTTAGCTTATTTTGTTGATTTTTAATAACATTTAGATTATCTTCTACTTGAAGATATGAATCAATGATCCATTGTTGTGTCAGTTTTCCGCCATATAATATGCGATTAAATTCATCTCGATAGCAGTTTGATCAACTTTTTTTTCTAGCATTGAAATTTTATTTTTGACATGAACTTTACCATTTGGATAACTTTCAAGTATTAATTTCGGTTGCCATCCTGCTTCACCATTTGGATAAAAAAATGTATATTTTATTGAATCAAAAATAGTACTTAAGATACTTATGTTAATGAAAGGTTGCTCTTGATTTCTTGGATACATTCTAATATCACGCTGAAATGGTGGTTCCCCATCCTTATTTTGAAACACCATCGCAAACTCTTTAGATGTTGGTAAATAATATCTGCGTTTATCACAATGGCAATCTCTTCTATGAACCATATTGACTCTTGGGATAGGCAAATAATTTTGTTCAACATGACTCTATTGTTTCCGTTCAACTTCTGATAATATTTTATAAGCTTGAGTATATGGGTTGTTGGCCATAATGTTATCAAGCTCTTGAAAAACATTTGCTAACCATTTTTCATTTTCACAAAGCTTCAAACATTGTTCAACAGCTTCCATTGTATGTAGGACATATAGTCGAGCAAATTGTCTTTGTTCTCCTTCTTCTGGGTGTAAATGAGAAGTACAGTGGTAAATTTAGCCTTGGGCTTTAATAGTAAGGGCCATCTCCTGGAACATTAACAGCTAATTTTGCACCCATATAAGCAAATGAAATGGCACTATTATAAGAATGTATGTTTTTTTTTAATTACTATAATTTGGAAAGTATGGTGGGAATTTGTCTCTTTCTGGAAGTCTTATCTTTCTTTTCTGGCAACAACTAATGAACTCACCATCTCAAGGTATTTCTTGTTAAAAATGATAAGCCCCCAAAAAAACTGACAAACAATATTATTACTACTATTTACTATTACTACTATTTTTGTTTAATTTATCTATTAATTTTTCCTTTTTAGCTTGAAATCTATCCGTTATAAATTTATGTACATTGCTTTTTTTTTTTTTATAAAGGAACAGTTTTCTGTCTTCTAAATATTGCTATACACGAATAATATTTTAAGAAGTTTGAATTAAATTGTAATCATTTCCATAACTTCATTTTTTTTCATTATTAAATAAATAAATAAATTATTAAGTAATTATACTTTACCTATTCTCTGTAATTTGCAGAAATCGAAATCATAAAGAGCTAATAATCTCTCTTCAAAAAATATGCCATCAGATAAATGTCCAGTCACACTGTTCATCACCTGAGGAGAAAGTGAGAAAGATCTGGAAATTGTCCTGTATATATATAGACCGCAGTCGCGAGACAAAACTGTTGGGTTTGGTGTGAAACGTACTGCGTATGCTCTATTCTGCAGCATAGCCACAATTTGCGAGTCTCAGGATGTTGAGACTCGTAATTTCTCACACTTTGTGGGCCTCACGATCCACAGCTAAGCCGCGTTTTCTGACCCTCGCTACACCTTGTGCGAGTCTCCCTCCCCTGTGTCTCTTTCCTCTCTCTCCCTCCTCTGTGTCTCCCCCCCCCCATCCCTGTCTCTCTTTTTCCCCCTGTGTCTCTCTTTTGTTGTTTTGGCCGTCGTCGCTCATTATGGGCCTTGCAATGATCGCCAAAGGCCAACGGCCTTTGGCGCTCATTGCAGACCTCATCAAACCCGTATTTTTCTGGCCTTGTAATGATCACCTTTGGCGCTCATCGCAAGGCCCACAATGAGCAACTTCGACGCTCAATTGCACATGCGCAAGCCCGTCATTTTTAACATAACATGACTGACAAACTCGCAATTATGACAACTATATATGTGATATATACAGGTTGTGTTTCTTACCTCTCTCTGCATTATGACCTAAAATGGATGATGGAAAAGGGGTGATCATGGAATCTGATAGGTTAAATGTCTAACAAGCCACAATGCACAGATCGGTCGGGACCATCACATATTATAATTGTCCTGCTACGAGTCGTCGTCACGCTGTTTGCGTGGTCCGTACGACTTTGCGGGCTTAGCGATGAGCGCCGCAGGCGCTCATCGCCCGGCGAGCCTCGCGAAGCGAGGCGAGCCGTTAAACCGTAGTACAGTAGCGGGCTTAGCGATGAGCGCCGCAGGCGCTCATCGCCGGGCGAGCCTCGCGCAGCGAGGCGAGCCGTTACACTGTTAAACCATAGCACTTTGGCAATGAGCGCCACAGGCGCTCATTGCAGGCGAGCCTCGCGTAGCGAGGCGAGCCGTTAATATGGAGCACTTTGGCAATGAGCGTAGCGAGGCGAGCCGTTAATACGGAGCACTTTGCCAATCAGCGTTAATACGCAGAACAAAAATACGGCCGCAACTCGCGAACAGGAAAAAAAAATACAATCACAATAAATACACACAGCACATACATAAAAAGCTTACCGACAGCAAGAGGGAGCATCCACGACCTCAAAAAAACAAGTTACACCTTCATTTTATTAAAAATAAAACAGTTTAGACACTAAAAAAGTCTCGAAGCGAGAGAAAAAATGGCGGCCGAAAAAAACGAAAACGAGGCTACAGCACTATAACCACGGAAAACACGTACGGATAATCCGATAAGACGCATACTACACATTACCGCCCATTAAATCACGTATGGATTATCCGCTAAGACGCATAACACACATTACCCGCCATTTTACGATAATGCGGAACTAAAGTACTACGCTAACGGTTTCAGCTCGCGCACGCACACTATTACACTGCACACGTTCTAAACGCTTACACAGCACCTCCACACCACCAATGCTGCTGCAACATCACTACAGATTGCCAGCTCTTAAACACAATGCATACAAATTGGTAAAGTATAGTCATTCATTAATTATTTATTATTTTAACTTATATATTTCAGTAGTACACACAAAACACCATTAGCTACCTTACAATTCCATATGTGTATTAATAACTATACAACTTTCCAAACATTTTTTGCCCCGTTAATACGGAGCACTTTGGCAATGAGCGCCGTAGGCGCTCATTGTAGGCGAGCCTCGCGTAGCGAGGCGAGCCGTTAAACAGGACCACTTTGGCAATGAGCGCCGCAGGCGCTCATTGCAGGCGAGCCTCGCTTAGCGAGGCGAGCCGTTAATACGGACCCCTTTTTTTATGGAGCAAAGTGCTCCATATGTATATTAATAACTATACAACTTTCCAAACATACACATCTCATTGCCGTCATTTTTTGACGGGCAATACGCTAGTCATTAATATTTAGTGTCACAGGTGTCCATAGGGATTGCTGTGGTATAAGGCTTAGAATTTGGTGCTATGGGAGCCCATAAGGACCTCCATTTTTTAGTTTATAATACCATGAGGGATGCATAAGACCCACATAGTAACTAGGTTCTATTGTTATAGTATTATTAAGAGAGGGATGTCAAACTAATGTGTGCTGAAAATTTTTAAATATCTTATCAGTTAGGTATTTCATTCACACTATGCATTCCTTATCTATAAGTACAACTGCTAAAATAATTTTCTGCCAGACACCAAGTCCCCCAGTTATTTACACTATAAGTATTAACAATTAAATTATTATTAAATGTTATGGAAAATCAGAACAGCAACTAGTGATGTCGCGAACATAACATTTTCGTTTGCGAACCGCGAACGCGAATTGCCGCAAATGTTCGCGAACCCGGCGAGACTTAGATGGGCAGGCGGATTTTAAAACCCACAGGGACTCTTTCTGGCCACAATAGTGATGGAAAAGTTGTTTTAAGGGGACTAACATCTCGACTGTGACATGCCGGAGGGGGGTCCATGTCAAAACTCCCGCGGAAAATTACATAGTTGATGCAGAGTCTGGTTTTAATCCATTAAGGGCATAAATAACCTAACACCCCCCTCCATCATCATCCTCCCCTGTATCTCTTTACCCCCTCCCTCATCATCCTCCCCTGTGTCTCTCCCCCCTCCATCATCATCATCCTGTGTCTCTTTCCCCCTCCCTCATCATCCTCCCCCCTCCCTCATCATCCTCCCGTGTCTGTTTTCTTCCTCCCTCATCATCCTCCCCTGTGTCTCTTTCTCCCCTTTCTCATCACCCTCCCCTGTGTCTCTTTCCCCCTCCCTCATCATCCTCCCCCCTCCCTCATCATCCTGCTCTGTATCTCTTTACCCCCTCCCTCATCATCCCCCCCTGTGTCTCTTCCCCCTCCACCATCATCCTCCCGTGTCTCTTTCCCCCTCCCTCATCATCCTCCCCCTCCCTCATCATCCTCCCCTGTGTCTCTTCCCCCCCTTATCATCAGCCTGCCCCCTCAATCATCATCCTCTCGTGTCTCTTTCCCCCTCCCTCATCATCCTCCCCCCTCCCTCATCATCCTCCCGTGTCTCTTACCCCCTCCCTCATCATCCTCCCCTGTGTCTCTTCCCCCCTTATCATCATCCTCCCCCCTCCCTCATCATCCTCCCGGGACTCTTTCCCCCTCCCTCATCATTCTTCCCCCTCCCTCATCATCCTCCCGTGTCTCTTTCCCCCTCCCTCATCATCCTCCCCCTCCCTCATCATCCTCCACTGTGTATCTTTCCCTCCTCCCTCATCATCCTCCCCTGTGTCTCTTTCCCCCTCCCTCATCATCCTCCCCTGTGTCTCTTCCCCCCTCCATCATCATCCTCCCGTATCTCTTTCCCCCTCCCTCATCATCCTCCCCCTCCCTCATCATCCTCCCATGTGTCTATTTCCCCCCTCCCTCATCATCCTCCCCTGTGTCTCTTTTCCCCCTCCCTCATCATCTTTCCCTGTGTCTCTTCCCCCCCTCCCTCATCATCCTCCCCTGTGTCTCTTTCCCCCCTTCCTCATCACCCTCCCCTGTATCTCTTTAAGCCCCCCCTCATCATACTCCCCTGTGTCTGTTTCCCCCCTCCCTCATCATCATCCCCTGTGTCTCTTACCCCCTCCCTCATCATCCTTCCCCCTCCCTTGATGATAAGGGGGGGAAGAGACACAGGGATAAGTGTGAGGGGTTTTAGGGTAAGGGGTGTTAGGGATAAGGGTGAGGGGGTTAGGTGTTAGGGTGAGTGTTGTTAGGGCTAAGTGTGAGGGGTGTTAGGGTGAGGGGTGTTAGGGATAAGTGTAAGGGGTGTTAGGGTGAGGCATGTTAGAAATAAGTTTGAGGGGTGTTAGGTCTTAGGGATAAGTGTGAGAATGTTAGGGTTAGGTGTTAGGTTGATGGGTGTTATGGATAAGTGTGAGGGGTGTTAGGGTTAGGGTAAGGGGTGTTAGGGATAAGTGTGAGAGAGTATTAGGGTTAGGTGTTAGGGTGAGGGGTGTTAGGGATAAGTGTGATGGGTGTTAGGGTTAAGGGATGTTAGGGTTAGGTGTTAGGGTAAGGGCTGTTAGGGATAAGTGTAAGGGGGTATTAGGGTTAGGTGTTAGGGTGAGGGGTGTTAGGGATAAGTGTGAGGGGTGTTAGGGTTAGGGTAAGGGGTGTTAGGGATAAGTGTTAGGGTTAGGGTGAGGGGTGTTAGGGATAAGTGTGATGGGTGTTAGGGTAAGGGATGTTAATGATAAGTTTGAGGTGGTATTAAGGTTAGGTGTTAGGGTGAGGGGTGTTAGGGATAAGTGTAAGGGGTGTTAGGGTGAGGCATGTTAGGAATACGTGTGAGGGGTGTTAGGTCTTAGGGATAAGTGTGAGGGGTTTAAGGGTTAGGTGTTAGGTTGATGGGTGTTATGGATAAGTGTGAGGGGTGTTAGGGTTAGGGCAAAGGGTGTTAGGGATAAGTGTGAGGGGTGTTAGGGTTAGGTGTTAGGGTGAGGGGTGTTAGGGATAAGTGTGAGGGGTGTTAGGTGTTAGGGTGAGGGGTGTTAGGGATAAGTGTGATGGGTGTTAGGGTAAGGGATGTTAGGGTTAGTTGTTAGGGTAAAGGCTGTTAGTGATAAGTGTGAGGTGGTATTAGGGTTAGGTGTTAGGGTGAGGGATGTTAGGGATAAGTGTAAGGGGTGTTAGGGTAAGGCATGTTAGGAATAAGTGTGAGGGGTGTTAGGTCTTAGGGATAAGTGTGAGGGGTGTTAGGGTTAGGTGTTAGGTTGATGGGTATTATGGATAAGTGTGAGGGGTGTTAGGGTTAGGTGTTAGGGTGAGGGGTGTTAGGGATAAGTGTAATGGGTGTTAGTGTAAGGGATGTTAGGGTTAGGGTAAGGGCTGTTAGTGATAAGTGTGAGGTGGTATTAGGGTTAGGTGTTAGGGTAAGGGCTGTTAGGGATAAGTGTAAGGGGGTATTAGGGTTAGGTGTTAGGGTGAGGGGTGTTAGGGATAAGTGTGAGGGGTGTTAGGGTTAGGGTAAGGGGTGTTAGGGATAAGTGTGAGGGGTGTTAGGTCTTAGGGATAAGTGTGAGGGGTTTAAGGGTTAGGTGTTAGGTTGATGGGTGTTATGGATAAGTGTGAGGGGTGTTAGGGTTAGGGCAAGGGGTGTTAGGGATAAGTGTGAGGGGTGTTAGGGTTAGGTGTTAGGGTGAGGGGTGTTAGGGATAAGTGTGAGGGGTGTTAGGGTAAGGGATGTTAGGGATAGGTGTTAGGGTAAGGGCTGTTAGTGATAAGTGTGAGGTGGTATTAGGGTTAGGTGTTAGGGTAAGGGGTGCTAGGGATAAGTGTGGGGGGTGTTAGGGTAAGGGATGTTAAGGTTAGGTGTTAGGGTAAGGGCTGTTAGTGATAAGTGTGAGGTGGTATTAGGGTTAGGTGTTAGGGTGAGGGGTGTTAGGGATAAGTGTAAGGGGTGTTAGGGTGAGGCATGTTAGGAATAACTGTGAGGGGTGTTAGGTCTTAGGGATAAGTGTGAGGGGTGTTAGGGTTAGGTGTTAGGTTGATGGGTGTTATGGATAAGTGTGAGGGGTGTTAGGGTTAGGGCAAGGGTTGTTAGGGATAAGTGTGAGGGGTGTTAGGGATAAGTGTGAGGGGTGTTAGGTTGAGGCATGTTAGGAATAAGTGTGAGGGGTGTTAGGTCTTAGGGATAAGTGTGAGGGTTTTAAGGGTTAGGTGTTAGGTTGATGGGTGTTATGGATAAGTGTGAGGGGTGTTAGGGCAAGGGGTGTTAGGGATAAGTGTGAGGGGTGTTAGGGTTAGGTGTTAGGGTGAGGGGTGTTAGGGATAAGTGTGAGGGGTGTTAGGGTTAGGGCAAGGGGTGTTAGGGATAAGTGTGAGGGGTGTTAGGGTTAGGTGTTAGGGTGAGGGGTGTTAGGGATAAGTGTGATGGGTGTTAGGGTAAGGGATGTTAGGGTTAGGTGTTAGGGTAAGAGCTGTTAGTGATAAGTGTGAGGTGGTTTTAGGGTTAGGTGTTAGGGTGAGGGGTGTTAGGGATAAGTTTGGGGGTGTTAGGGTTCGGTGTTAGGGTAAGGGCTGTTAGTGATAATTGTGAGGTGGTATTAGGGGTAGGTGTTAGGGATAAGTGTAAGGGGTGTTAGGGTGAGGCATGTTAGGAATAAGTGTGAGGGGTGTTAGGTCTTAGGGATAAGTGTGTGGGGTGTTAGGGTTAGGTGTTAGGTTGATGGGTGTTATGGATAAGTGTGAGGGGTGTTAGGGTTAGGTGTTAGGGTGAGGGGTGTTAGGGATAAGTGTAATGGGTGTTAGGGTAAGAGATGTTAGGGTTAGGGGTTAGGGTAAGGGCTGTTAGTGATAAGTGTGAGGTGGTATTAGGGTTAGGTGTTAGGGTGAGGGGTGTTAGGGATAAGTGTGATGGGTGTTAGGGTAAGGGATGTTAGGGTTAGGTGTTAGGGTAAGGGCTGTTAGGGATAAGTGTAAGGTGGTATTAGGGTTAGGTGTTAGGGTGAGGGGTGTTAGGGATAAGTGTGAGGGGTGTTAGGGTTAGGGTAAGGGGTGTTAGGGATAAGTGTGAGGGTTGTTAGGGTTAGGTGTTAGGGTAAGGGATGTTAGTGATAAGTGTGAGGTGGTATTAAGGTTAGGTGTTAGGGATAAGTGTAAGGGGTGTTAGGGTGAGGCATGTTAGGAATAAGTGTGAGGGGTGTTAGGTCTTAGGGATAAGGGTGAGTGGTGTTAGGGTAAGGGATGTTAGGGTTAGGTGTTAGGGTAAGGGCTGTTAGTGATAAGTGTGAGGTGGTATTAGGGTTAGGTGTTAGGGTGAGGGGTGTTAGGGATAAGTGTGGGGGGTGTTAGGGTAAGGGATGTTAGGGTTAGGTGTTAGGGTAAGGGTTGTTAGTGATAAGTGTGAGGTGGTATTAGGGTTAGGTGTTAGGGTGAGGGGTGTTAGGGATAAGTGTAAGGGGTGTTAGGGTGAGGCATGTTAGGAATAAGTGTGAGGGGTGTTAGGTCTTAGGGATAAGTGTGAGGGGTGTTAGGGTTAGGTGTTAGGTTGATGGGTGTTATGGATAAGTGTGAGGGGTGTTAGGGTTAGGGCAAGGGGTGAAGGGGATACGTGTGAGGGATGTTAGGGATAAGTGTAATGGGTGTTAGGGTAAGGGATGTTATGGTTAGGGTAAGGGCTGTTAGTGATAAGTGTGAGGTGGTATTAGGGTTAGGTGTTAGGGTGAGGGGTGTTAGGTATAAGTGTGGGGGGTGTTAGGGTAAGGACTGTTAGCGATACGTGTGAGGTGGTATTAGGGTTAGGTGTTAGGGTGAGGGGTGTTAGGGATAATTGTAAGGGGTGTTAGGGTGAGGGGTGTTAGGGATAAGTGTGAGGGGTGTTAGGGTTAGGGTAAGGGGTGTTAGGGATAAGTGTGAATGGTGTTAGGGTTAGGTGTTATGTTGATGGGTGTTATGGATAAGTGTGAGGGGTGTTAGGGTTAGGGCAAGGGGTGTCAGGGATAAGTGTGAGGGGTGTTAGGGTTATGTGTTAGGGTGAGGCATGTTAGGAATAAGTGTGAGGGGTGTTAGGGTAAGGGATGTTAGGGTTAGGTGTTAGTGTAAGGGCTGTTAGTGATAAGTGTGAGGTGGTATTAGGGTTAGGTGTTAGGGTGAGGGGTGTTAGGGATAAGTGTGGGGGGTGTTAGGGTGAGGGATGTTAGGGTTAGGTGTTAGGGATAAGTGTGAGGGGTGTTAGGGTTGGGTGCTAAGGTGAGGGGAGGATGATGATAAGGGGGGGAAGAGATACAGGGGTGTCCTTGCAGCAGAGATCAAAAGAGTCCTTCAGGACTGTATTGCACACTGTGTACAGTAGCCTAGCTATGGTTTTCCTTATTGATTCAGTATCACCTACACTCAACCTCCTCTCTGTAAGACTGCAAGTTAGTTATGATTCCAAAATGGCTGCTGTCCATGAGGTTAAAGGGTCTGGAAGACAGGGTATGATGCTGATTGGCTGGAATGTGTCTGCTGACTGTGAGGTGCAGGGTCAAAGTTTGCTCAATGATAAAGAATAGGGGGCGGATCGAACATCGCATATGTTCGCCGCGAACGCGAACATGCTATGTTCGCCGGGAACAGTTCGCGGGCGAACTGTTCACGACATCTCTAACAGCAACGAATAAAAACAGGTAAAAGCACACTTATAATAAATGTACATGGATATTTATCCTTTTCAGTGTGATGTCTATTATTTGACAGTTAAATTATCAATCCTAGTACCGGTTGTATACCTTTGCTCAAAATAAATGAGTATATATAGGACTATTGAATTTTATAACACTGCTTCTCATTGAGGATAAATATATTCTGTTTTGGAATATTCAAGGTCTTTATACACAGGGATGTAGGGATCTGTTTTGCAGGAACAGGGTATAGATTCCACCGAACTATATATGGGATGGATGGAGCATTTAGATGCCAGATCACATATTATAATTGTCGAACTACCAGACCTCATCATGCTTTGCGCGGTGCGTACGACTTAGCGAGACGAGCCGTTAACTCGGAGCACTTAGGCGATGAGCGCCGAAAGCAATCATTGCAGCAGAGCCTTGTAAAGCGAGGCAATCTGTTAAAACACTAAAACGCGTAGCACTTAGGAGATGAGCCCGGGACTTAGCCTACAAACACTACAAAATGAGGCTTCGCCTTAGGCTGCAAGTAGGTGACGAACGCGGGACTTAGAAAATAAAAATATGAGACGCAGGACTTAGAACAAAATACGAGACGCAGGACTTAGAAAAAAAAATACACGATGTGGGACATAGAAATTAAAGAATACAATATACGAAAAATACAAAGTTAACGGCCAAACCGCGCAAACCAAAAAACAACAAAAACACAAAAATTAAAACACAAAATACAACAAAAAGATCATTGATAGCACGGGAGAACAGCCAGGACATCTGAAAGTGAGGTGAATTTAGGTCGAATTCACGTATTTTCAGCACTTGAAAATCGCCTAAGAAGTGGTGCACTAAGTAGGGGTTTGGGTTTTTTAGAGCACTTGGCTGACTTCGCACTTCGGTACAATCTCTACAGCAGAGATGGATTTCACCTTAATGACGAGGGATCTTTTGTGCTAGGGGGTAGGATGGTAGTAAGGCTGGAGGAGTTTTTAAACTAGTAGGTGGGGGGGGGAGGGACTAGATATAAGTAATGGAGTAGAAAGTATAGAAGGTATAAGGGATGAATTAACAACTCAAAGGGGAGGAGATGGGGGAGGGGTAGTATAGTCAATAGGGAGGTAGTACTAAGTAACTCAAGTACAGTGGCAAGCACTTCAAACTACAGACTCATAACATAAGGTGTATGCTTGCTAAAGCCAGAAGCTTGCCAGGAAAAATGGAAGAGTTAGAATTATTAGCAATTAATGAAAAATGGGATTCAATAGGCATTACCAAAACGTGGTAGGATGAATCTCATGACTGGACTGTTAATCTGGATAGTTATAACCTATTTAGGAAAGATAGAGGCAATGGTAAGAGGCAAGAGGAGAAGGGATTTGTCTGTATGTTAAGCCTGAATTTAAGCCTATGGTCAAAGAAGATATTTATGGTGGAACTAGTAATGTTGAATGTTTGTGGATAGAGTTAATTAGCGGATCAGCAAATTCCAAAATAATTTTTAGTAGGAGTATGCTATAAACCCCCAAATGTAGCTGAAAGAGAGGAAATACAATTATTGTTACAGATTGGAAATGCAGTTAAGCATGGGCAAGTTCAACTAATGGGAGATTTTAATTACCCTGAAATAAACTGGATAAATGAGACCAGCAGTTCAGCTAAGGGGAGCAGGTTCTTGAGTACACTCAGGGATCATTATCTGGCCCAGGTTATACAAGAGCCTACTAGAAATGAAGCTATCTTAGATTTAGTCATAACAAATAATACTGATATAGTAACAAATGTTGGAATAGGGCAACCTTTGGGAAACAGTGACCACAACACAGTCTCATTTGAGATTGAATTAAAAAAATTAAATTTTAAGCGGGCAACAAAAACTATTAATTTTAAAAGGACAGATTTTAACGGTCTAACGGCAGCAATACAAAGTATAGACTGGGACAAAGAACTGATAGGTAAAAACACTGAACATAAATGGACAACATTTAAATCCTTACTAGATATACATACACATCGGCATATACCTTGTGGGAATAAAAGTAAAAGGATTAAATCCCATCCAATGTGGCTTAACAATGAATTAAAGATCAAGATACGGAGTAAAAAACAGGCATTTAAATTATACAAACAAGAGGGGACAGAGACTGCTTTACAGGAGTACAAGGAAATCAACAAGGCTGGCGAAAGCGCTATTAGACTGGCTAAATTAGAAAATGAAAAATTAATTGCAAAAGAGAGTAAGACTAACCCTAGCCAAACCATTATATTTAATTTAATTATAGCCAAACCATTATATTTAATTTTTTAAGATTCACACAAAACAGGGTCTCTACCAGATGACTGGAGAAAAGCAGATGTGATACCTATATTTAAAAAGGGAGCAAGCGCAAATCCGGGGAATTATAGGCCAGTGAGCCTCACTTCTGTAGTGGGAAAGCTTTTAGGAGGGTTAATAAGGGATAATATACAAGAATATATCTATTTGAACAGGATTATAAGTAGGCGTCAACATGGATTTGTGAGGGATAGGTCATGTCAAACAAATCTAATTAGTTTCTATGAGGAGGTTAGTAGGAACCTGGATCAAGGCAACTCAGTGGATATAGTCTTTTTGGATTTTGCAAAGGCTTTTGATACAGTGCCACATGGGAGACTATTGTGCAAACTAAGAGATGCAGGAATTGCAGTAAATATCTGTTTATGGATTGAGAACTGGCTAAAAGACAGGAAGCAAAGGGTTGTTGTAAATGGAACATACTCTGATTGGACTAATGTGGTAAGTGGGGTTCCTCAGGGTTCAGTATTAGGTCCTCTCCTTTTTAACATATTTATTAATGACTTAGAGTTAGGATTGGAGTGTGGTGTCTCCATTTTCACTGAAGACACGAAGTAGTGCAAGTTAATTAAATCAGATAATGATGTGCTTTCCCTCCAAAGGGATTTACATCAAATTGAGGAATGGGCATCTAAATGGCAGATGGGGGGGGGCGTGTCCAGCAAGCTAGCTGAACGGTCGTGCTAAAAGGGAGCTCCGTCTAGGCGACCGAAATTAGCCATAAGAACGCGATTAATTCGCGCAAAAAACCTATAATTCCACTACACAAAGTCCCACCTAATCTCGAGGACCACAGAGAAGTAATTTTGGAGTGGAACATACAAGTTTTTACAACCTCGTGGACACGGACCTGACGGACGCCTGATACGCGCCGAACGTCTCCTCTCTTCCCCCGGAGGGGAGATCTCCCAACAAGATCCTGTCCAAGGAGCACACCGGACCAGCACAGATCCAGTCTCAGCGGAGGACTCAAGAAACAGCGACCGCTGCATCGCAGAGCCACAGCAGGCCCAAGACCTGTACCAGGGTCCACGAGACCAAAGCAATACCAACAAGTAAGCCTAAATACATCGAAGGAACGTTACCTGAGGTCCCCCCAAGCACCTCCTGTGGGTCTCGCAGACGTCGTCGGCGGTGGAGAACCAGGACACCGAATCTCCCGCCACACCAGGACGGCAGCCCTAAAGAAAGGGAGGAAACGTCAGCAGGGTAAGGAGCCACTCCGGCTCACAATCCGGAGCACCCCCCCTTGTACTACACTGCCCCAGGGGTACAATAAGAGCCTGATATTCCAGCTCAATTAAGGGGAACAATTAAAGGACACACAAGCTGAAACCCACCCAACACACATATTAAAAGCAGAGGCAAGATTGCCCCCACAAGTGGCATTAACGAACCCTAGATAGAGGGACACACGACCACCCACAGACCCACATGGTGGAGTGGAAACTGCCCAGACTTACAATTAGCGGCCATTTTGACCCACCGGCATCCTCACAGGACCAAGATTGCTTCCCGCCAATAATCAGCGGCGGCCATTTTCTAAAAGAGCCTGGAACCTATAGTATAACGGTGGGACAATCCTACATAAGGGGGAAAAAAAAAAAGAAAAAGATCCCACTTAATAAACCCCTACAGTAGAGTGATAACTCTCAAAGGGCACCAGCATAAAGACAATTATACAACTCTTCTGCTTCAGATCTGGCAAAATACATTTGGCTTACCTACCCCCACAACAATATAAGAGACACGAGCAAATTGACACAGAAAGGGGGCTTACTGCAACCTGTAAGAGGACATTTACCTCTAAAAAACAGACAAAAGTGGGGCTATACTTCTTACTCCTCTGAGTAGAGGGAGGCATATAGATCCAATAAAGACTCTCAACGTCTCCCCCCTTCCAGAGGTTGATTTTACACTCTAAAAGGTTAAAAGACTCCTGCTAAACCAAGAGATCTCCTAAACTATAAGGAGAAACTTTAATATACTGCCACAAGACAATAACGAAAACTCAGTCCAAACATAAGGAAAAACTACTGAAGAACAAACTAGCTGTACTCCAGTGACTCCTAGTGGCCACTTCAAATAGTGCATAGAGGTGAGCAAAACTACCTTCACTATAATCTGGCATTCTACCGGTTACACAGAGTCCAGCTCCCCTAAGATGTAAACCTACTCCAATGCCCACACAAAGGGGGCGCTAACATAAGTCAAAAGTGAACAGTGACTTACAAAATATTATGGCTGGAGTCGCAACAAGGAAAAGCAACAAAAATATCCAAGCCTACTACCCTCCAAAGACAACAATAACAACCCCCCAGACGCTCCCACCAACAACAAGTCCCACGGGGCCGACGACAATGGAACAATCCACACCAAGTACCAAAGGTGACATACAAGACCTGAAAGATTTAATTTGCACGTTCAGAGAAGATATTAAAACGGAGATTATGAAAGTGTCCACAGAGCTAAAGTCCGAAATAAAAAAGATAGACACTAAGACAAACTTACTTGAAGGAAAATACGAAAACCTACAACAATCTCATCAACGACTAGAAGCAGAAATTGCTTCACTAAAAGAAGAACAAGCTAACCACCTTTTGTTTCAAGAAGACCTAGAAAACAGATCCAGGAGACAGAACGTGAGATTACGCAACGTCCCTGAATCGGTTACTGACTTGAAAGGATACATGTATGAACTATGCGAATTTCTGTTACCAGAACTAAATTCAGAACAATATACCTTAGACCGTATACATAGAGCTCTGGGGGGACGTCCAAATATGAAAGACAGACCAAGAGATATCATCGGAAGATTTCATTATTTCACCACAAAAGAGCTGTTTATGAAAGCATCCAGGGGTGGCATACCTGAAATTGAAGGACAACAACCGCAGATTTTTTCCGATCTCTCACAGCTAACGCTTACCAAAAGGAGAAATATGAAGCCCCTTCTGGACTGCATCCTTGCTCAGGGCTGGAGATACTCTTGGGGCTTTCCATTTCGCCTGACAATTTCAAGGGACAACAAATTCTTCTCGGTCCGGTCCCTGGAAGAAGGAACCAGTCTATTGAATTCTTGGAACATTCACCTGCAGACAGTTCCTGAGCTTCCCTTGGAAAACAGACACCGAGGAGAGAGAGGAAGAGGGTCAACTCGTCGTGACAGAGAGAGAAATGTCACACGCTCAGACAAGACGCACTCTTAAACTTAAACTAATGTTTTGTGTTATATCATTTTGCCTTTTCTCTCTTATCTTTCTTTTCCATATGCGGTCCTTTTAGTCCTTACGAGGGAAGATTTATCACTACCAAGTCAAGCCAAGGGGGAGGAGAACCAGGCAATATCACATCCCCTGGGATTGTTTATGTAAAAGACATTAGCAGGCTTTCCCAATAGTTAATCTTAGACCCCATTAGGAGACACTAGCTTCAGTACAATATACCCACAGCCCTACAACGGCCCAGGAATTGTTCTACCTATAACAAACAAGAGATTTATTCAATTCATAGTCGCCCTGACGTGAATCAAGAAGGGGCATCCTACCATCTTACTATATACAGAATGGCCCATGCTAACTTTAAATAAAAAAAAAAAAAAAAGGGTTAAGCAAACTACTACACTAAGGAGTCAATTCCCTGGTTGATACTGCCCCCTCAGGCCTCTTAGCAAATTATTCCCAGTAATCCCTCGAAACAAGTGAATATCTGAGATATTTGTAAGACCACTTTTCACTTTAAAAAATTATAGCCTTCTTAAAAAGCCCCCTAAGGGCGATCTGTTTTAGTTTAATAAAAAAGAACAAAACAGGCGATTCCACGCAGTGTCATATAAAGACACGGGTGGACTCACCATCCAAGTTAAGGAGGATAGCGAAGGCTACCCTCTAGTAAGTTTCAATACTACTATCTCCAAAAATACGTAAAATAACTGAACTTTTACTTACCAGCGTAACTATCTAGTTCTCAGTGACATTGTTAATTCATAATCTTAATCATTCCAAAACCCTTATCAACAAATCAGAGGAAAGAATAGACATAGAGTCTCCTTTGGCTCTTTAGCATCTACATACTTGTATTAACATCGACTTCTACCTTCTTGTTTACCCTAATAGAACTACCTTCCAGGTGTACTCCACGGGGTCCCAGCGGGAGGTCTACCGGACAGTCTCAACAAAAATTCAAAACATCGTCACGCAACGACTCACCTCCCAGAAGGTACAAAGGGCCTAAAGGTAGGACACACCATGACCCTTAACATAATCTCACACAATACACAAGGCCTTAATGAACCTGTTAAAAGAGGGATAGCAATAAAAGAATATCAAAAACTTAGGGGAGACATAGTCATGATCCAAGAAACACACTTTAAAAAATTAGCTGTCCCCAGATACTGGGGGAAAAACTACAGACAAGCATACCATGCGACGGCTAAAGAGAAAAAAAAAGGAGTGACAATCTTAGTTCACAATAGATTAAATTTTTGCCACTCCAGAACTCAATCAGACTCAGAAGGGAGATTTCTAGCAGTTCACGGGACCATCCAAGAACAAAAGATAACCTTCCTTAACCTTTACGCTCCAAATACGGACCAATCACAATTCTTCAATAAAATATCACAAATGATGACAGGATGGGGTCCCGTCACTCTCATAATAGGGGGGGACATGAACACCGTTCTAGACCCAGATAGGGACCGATCAGCCAAGTCCTCTACCCACGCCACACCAGCAGCTACCAAAACACTCAAACACATGCTAAAATCCCACGGACTGATAGACACATGGAGAGCAATATACCCATCGGATAGATCGTACACCTTCTTCTCCTCTAGACACCAATCCCACTCGCGAATCGACCACGTGCTAATTCAACAGCGACTAGCCCACAACCTAATTGACGCAAATATACACCCCATTGCGTGGTCAGACCATGACTTGGTCCAGATCTCATTAAACGGCATCATCCCATCGGGGCAGTCCCCATCGTGGACATTAAACCCACACCTACTCAATGACATCAGATCTAAAGATAAAATTACCAAAGCGATAGATGACTACTTTTCGGTCAATAGTGGGGGCGAGGTAAGCAGGGGAGGAGTGTGGGCAGCCCATAAAGCAGTCATTAGAGGAGTCTGCATTCAAATAGGAGCAACAACGAAAAAACTAGATCAAGCACAAATGAACATTATTAAATCTAGAATAGCAGACCTACAGACACAATTCACGAGGAAACACGACCCAAAAATCTTTAACGAAATTTTGTCCCAAAAACAACAACTAAACTCAAACAAGATGACTACTTTTCGGTCAATAGTGGGGGCGAGGTAAGCAGGGGAGGAGTGTGGGCA
Organism: Discoglossus pictus; assembly: GCA_027410445.1. Classification (NCBI taxonomy): domain Eukaryota; kingdom Metazoa; phylum Chordata; class Amphibia; order Anura; family Alytidae; genus Discoglossus; species Discoglossus pictus. Next base: position 111,917,291 of record CM050167.1, on the reverse strand, counting down.
GCCCATAAAGCAGTCATTAGAGGAGTCTGCATTCAAATAGGAGCAACAACGAAAAAACTAGATCAAGCACAAATGAACATTATTAAATCTAGAATAGCAGACCTACAGACACAATTCACGAGGAAACACGACCCAAAAATCTTTAACGAAATTTTGTCCCAAAAACAACAACTAAACTCAATTCTTAGGAAAAAAATGGTGACCATTCTCCAACGTTCGCAAGCAACAATGTTCAGAAGCGCCAACAAACCTGACACTATGTTGGCTAACAAATTAAAAACACAACGGGCTAATTCCTTCATCCCTAAGATAAGTAACAAAAATAATAATCTTGTCTTTAAACCAAACGAGATAGCGGAAACATTCCGACATTTCTACGAGGAGCTTTACTCAGCCCCTCCTCATTCAGGGTCCAAATTCCACATCTCACAAATAAATAGCTTCCTTAACACAACAGAACTCCCGCAAATTAAAAACACCCAAGCTGACGAATTGGCTAGACCCATATCGCTAGAGGAAATTAAAGAGGCGATTAAGACTACGAAATCACATGGGGCACCAGGCCCAGACGGGTTTACAAACTTTTACTACAAACAATGCTCACAACACCTACTCCCATATTTACACGAACTATTTAATGAATTCTTAAAAGGTCCTCCTATAAAACCGGAGTTTTTGGAGGCAAAAATCATTGTAATCCCCAAGGAAGGTAAAGACCCGGCCCAATGTGGAAGCTACAGGCCAATCTCACTGATTAATACAGACATGAAATTATACACAAAGATTTTGGCGAACAGACTAGCCCCGTTACTACCAAAGATTGTCCACCCAGATCAAGTGGGATTCATTATCCGCAGAGAAGCCCCAGATAACACCAGGAGAGTGCTGAATCCCATAGAAATAGCTAAAAAAGACGACATACATTCAATGCTTCTTTCACTGGATGCAGAAAAAGCATTCGACAGAATAGATTGGACCTTTATGTGGGAGGTGTTGATCAGAATGGGTCTAGGAGAAACCTTCATAAGAAGTATGCAGGCCCTCTACGCGAACCCAGGGGCTTTTATAACATATCAGGGTTTTAGATCTAAAAAATTCAAAATCACCAGAGGAACTAGACAGGGCTGCCCGCTCTCCCCTCTGTTATTTGCTCTATGCCTGGAACCCCTGGCAACCGCAATCAGAACCTGCCCAGACATAAAAGGTATAAAAGTAGGACCCAAAGAGTACAAAATCAACCTCTTCGCAGATGATATTCTGTTATCACTAACCGAACCAATAACTAGCCTGCCCAACCTACTCCATTTACTCACAAAATTCGGCACCATCTCAGGCTTCAAAATCAATACAGCTAAAAGTCAAGCACTCAACATCTCTCTCCCAAGGAAGGTAGTAGAAAATCTAGACAAAAACTTTTCCATGAAATGGGCCCAAAAATATCTGACTTACCTGGGTATTAACATCCCAGGCTCGACGGAGCAAATATATGAAGCTAATTTTCCCCAAATTATTAGTAAAATCAAACAAGACTTAGAGAAATGGTCCTCTTTCAATATATCTTGGACTGGTAAAATAAACGCGATCAGAATGAATATTATCCCGAAAATCTTATACTTATTTAGGGCGATTCCTACGCCAATTAACCTATCAGCCATAAAATCACTACAAAAAGCTCTCCTCAAATTCACCTGGAACCACAAGAAACCAAGAATTAACAGAAATACGATGCATGCACCCACACAAAAAGGAGGTTTAGCCTTTCCAAACCTGGTTAATTATTACAAAGCCACAAGACTGGCACAATTGACCAGCTGGTACAAAAAAGAAACCATCCCTACATGGGTCGAAATAGAAAAACAAACCTTAGAAAATAATAATATAACATTATCACACGCTTTGTGGCTAAGCCTGCACTCAGATTTAAAAATTCACAATCTTACAAGTTGCATCCGTAACTCACTAAAAATTTGGAAAGAAATAAATAAAAAATACCCCATGCTACACATGGGCTCGGGCCTAACCCCTCTGTGGCAATCACATAAGGTGGACCACACAAACAAAAGCTCCCAAATGAAATGGTGGATACAACAAAAACTGACTATTGTCGCAGACACATGGACTGGGGCTCAAGGAGACACACTAAATCAGATCCCCAACAACGAATGGATTAATCTTATGATAATTAAACAGACGCTATTTCAGACCACAAAATCAAATAGCCAGAACAGAAAATCAACATATGAACACTGTTGCATTAACAACCCGGGTGGCAAAGGCAACATTTCAGTGATATATAAAAACCTAGCTGAACAGTCCAGTGTAGATAAGCCACACTATCAGGAGACTTGGGAATCAGAGTTACACATTACATTAGATGACAAACAATGGAACCAGGTTATCAAACAGGCCAACATGTCTTCTTTGAACATCACCTTGAAAGAGAACGCATTAAAAACAGTCATGAGATGGTACCTCACACCAATGAGACTACACAACTCAAATAAAATTCTTTCCGACAAGTGCTTTCGTGGATGTGGACACACTGGTTCATTAGTACACATGCTCTGGGATTGTACCAAAATTAGGCACATATGGCAGGCAACATATAGCACGCTAGAGAAGTTATGGGGGAAAACTATACAACAAAAACCAGAAGAAGCTCTATTAGGACTCCAAAACAAGGAACTAACAAAAAGCGAGCAATTCCTAACCAACCAAATATTCCTGGCAACCAGATGCATTATAGCGAAACACTGGAAACACACTACCCCTACATTTAGAGAAGTACTACAAAAAATTGACCATATCCAAACCATGAGTCGCTTCTCAGCGGAATTTGACGCGAGATACAAACGGTGGGCCTCCTGTTGGGACATCTGGACAATTAGAGGCCCAAGGTGAGGTGAGTCTAAAGGAGACAGAAGGTATGTGTAAGTTCTTTGCTGAAGTATAGGAAGGGTGGAGAACTCATCACACTCTTTTAGTTCAAAACCAGTTAATTGGAGATAGTATCTTTTTGTGTTTATAAAACAATTATCTCTCCGGGGATTGACTCTGAGACTACACTGATAAACTTTATAGAGGTAACGGAAAGGACATTAACTCGATTCAAATAGCGGTTGTAATTCCTATACCGCCCCCCATACCCAAACCCTAGGAGAGACCCAATTGTTATTCCCACTTCTTATGGGATGCTTAATTGAATTGTTTTGTGATAAAAACAGGAAAAGTTATTTATTATTATATTGACATGTTTTCATATGTTACATTCTCGACACATTCTGTACGTTTCTGATATTCTTTGAAAAATAAAAAATAAGAATTAAAAAATAAATAAATGGCAGATGGGATTTAATACGAATAAATGTAAAGTTAATCATCTGGGAAGGAAAAATAGCCATGCAATTTATAATCTTAATGGAGCAAATCTAGGTGTATCAGATATTGAAAGGTATTTAGGAGTGCTTGTGGACAACCATCTAGGTAACAGTGCTCAAAGCCAAGCAGCAGCTGCAAAGGCAAGTAAAATATTAGCATGTATTAAGAAGGGTATAGAAGCAAGGGAAGCAAATATAACTCTGCCACTATACAAATCTCTAGTACGCCCTCATTTGGAATATGGAGTACAATTTTGGGCACCACTTCATAAAAAGGACATTTTAGAGCTGGAAAAGGAACAGAGGAGGGCAACAAAACTAGTAAGGGGAATGGAGGGGCTAAGTTATGAAGAAAGACTAACCAAATTAAACGCATTTTCTCTCGAAAAAAGGCATCTAAGAGGAGATATGATTACCTTATATAAATTCATCCAGGGTCAGCATAAAGATTTGTCACGGGAGCTTTTTGTGCAATGAGGTTTTCAACTGACAAGAGGACATCCCTTGAGGTTAGACGTAAAAAGATTCCACCTTAAAGAAAAAAAAAAAGGTTCTTCAAAGTAAGGGTGGTTAATCTGTGGAATTCTTTACCAGAGGAGGTGGTGACAGCGGATTCGATAGATAACTTTAAAAGGGGACTGGATTTATTTCTAATTAAAAAATAATTCAGGGTTATCATGGATAATTAGACAGACAGTATTGATCCAGGGAGAAATCCAATCGCCAGTGTGTGGAGTCAGGAAGGAACTTTTTTTTTTTTTTTTATTGTTGCCTTTCTCTAGATTAATTAATAACTAAAAAAAATAAAAAAATAAAAAATAAAATAATTGAATAATAATGAATTAACATCTAATAAATTAATATTTAATCCGCATATCGCAGATCAGAGGACATCTTAAAAAGTTGAACTTGATAGACTGAAAGTCTTTTTTTAACCTTAATTACTATGTAAATATGTAACTATGTAACTATGTAGCTAAGTGGCGGCCGAAAACAATGAAAGCGAGGCTACATGACCCCGAACTGCGCAAAACACAGACAGCGATGTACGCGGTCGAAAATTACTAATAGAAAGGACGGAAAATGAGCAACATGCATAACATAGACTATCGTCACTATTTTAGAATACTAATTTACACATTAAGAATGTGAAATGGCGGATTTCCCGCCTAAACCAGCGGTTTTGTCTCGCCCAGCAGCCTATATATAGGACACACTTGCCACAGAACTATCAGTTTCTCCTCAGGTGTTGACAGTCCAGAGTAGACATTTTCTGCTGCTGGAAAATCTAAATAGATTGTTAGCTATTCAGGATACTGATTGCTGAATATTAAATACAAAAAGGTACAATATATTAATAATTATTAATCAATAATTAATTAATTAATTATTAATAAAAAAAAGGAATACTTAAACAAATTGAGCAACCAAGAATTTACTCTTCCTTTAGTTTAGCAATACTTTCATGCTTAGCTGTTTGTAATATATTTATTAATTTAATAATTAATTAATAATGTACTTTTATTTATTAATCAGTAATAAGTAACCATTAAGAAAAAAAATGGTTACAGTTTATTAATACATTAATGCAAAAAAAATTACACATTGATTTATTAATTATTAATGTACATTATTTGCTTAATTAATTATTAGTAATCATTACGAACAACAAATATTAAATATTTTACAATGCCTTTAGTTTAGGAATATATTAATGCTTAGCTCTTTAGAAAACATTTAGTCAGTGATTAATTGATTATTAATGTACATTCATTTATTAATTAGTAATTAGTAATATTACCAAAAAAACAAACAAGATGTATATTTTAAGATGCACTGACATATACGTGATGATGCTGATTGCATCATCGGGATGAATCCAAATATTACAAATGCTTTCCTTCTTATTTGACAGTTTCGGTGTCGCTGCAGCTGTCTCAACACAGAGAGTGATGTTTGCAGCCTTTCAACAGTATAAAGATCACCTTTACAGGTACATCATTAAGTGATGTTCTATGGTAAAAAAAAGGATTAAAGTTTTTTTATTTGAATTGATGACAGTTATTGATTAATTAATGTATATTAATATATTAATTAATTAGTAATTAGTACCAAAAAATGGTTTTAGTTAACAATACATTGATGAGTATGCTTTTATGTTTTGCATCTATGCTAATATATCTGTGTTGCTGATGATTGCCTTATAGGGATGAAGCTAAATATTAAAATGCTTTCCATCTTCTTTGACAGCGTCAGTGTCCCTGCAGCTGACTCAACACAGAGAGTGACGTTTGCAGCCTTTCAACAGCATAAGGATCACCTTTACAAGTATATCATTAAATGATGTTCTTATTAATAAAAAAAAAAGGATTAAACTTTTTTTACTTGGAATTGATGACACTTCTTGATTAATTAACGTATATTAATATATTAATTAATTAATTAATAATTAGTAATCATTACAAAAAAAAGGTTTTATTTAACAATAGATTGATGACTGTGCTTTTATGGTTTGCATCTATGCCAATATATCTGTGTTAATGCTAATTGCCTGATAGGGGTGAAGCAAAATATTACAAATGATTTTAATCTTATTTGACAGTTTCTTCGTCTCTGCAGCTGACACAACAAAGAGAGTGACGTTTGTAGCCTTTGAGCACCATAAAGATCACCTTGACATTTAATTTTGTAGTTAGGGAACAAAAAATGCTTAATTTATTTACATGGATAACAGTTATTGATTAATTAACGTAAAATAATATTTTAATTAATTAATAATTAGTCATCATTAAAAAAAAAAAAGTGAGACTGCAATAAAAGTAATAACAATTTTTAACTTGCACTTAGATATCTGCCTTACTGCTCATTCATGTACATTGCTTTTGGAACTATTAATTAATAATAATATTTTAAAAAAAGATGGTGTTACAAGACTTTAAAAAAAGATGTACATTTTACAAAGCACTTAAATATATGGACTGCTTATAATTGCCTGACAGGGATAGGACCTTTAAAGCACTTCAATATTTCAAGCACTTTCGTATGTTAGGACATGTGCTACATTTAAAATGTTATAATGATTTCAGTTATAAATATATTGATGATTATGCATTTATGTTTTACATCTATGCAAAGTAAACATCATAGTTTCATTCAATCCGAAATGAATGGAATACGATGATTATGGTTAGAAGTCTAGAAAAAAATGAACATTTTACTAAGCACTTAAATATATGGAGTTCATTCAATCAAGAAGGAATGGAATTCAATGATTAAAACTTATTTTCATGTAATTTCACAGATTACTTATCTCTGCACCTGACTGAAGACAGAGAGTGAATTTGCAAGGATTTTTACACAAACAACAGCATATTCACAGGTATATGATTTCATCATGCCCTTAGGGTTTTGAATTTATGACACTTAATGATTAATTTATTAAACTATATTTGCAAAATTGAATAGGGCTCTATATAACTACATAGCATATTATTTTTACATAACATTTTAGTTAATGAACATCTATCCAAAAATAAGTTTAAAAAAAAAAAAAATATGATATGTGCTTATATAGTGCCCTATTGCTTTGAACAACTTGCAAATGAATGAGGTCTTTAGTATTACATTTTTCATTACAATAACAAAAAAATAATTATTAGCAATATATATATGCTTACCTAATTAGGTTTTAAAGAACCAAAATTAGACATCATAACTAAATTAATTTCATCATTAAGAAAATTGCACATTATTTTAAGCCACTTCTATACTTTGATAATATCTCTTTCTATTTGCCCTTCTTTACGACAACATAATTAACTTTTTAGGTTTACCAATGATCTCAGTTATTGATTAATTCAGTAACGTATATTCATTTAACAATGATTTCATAATTCATTACTGCCAAAAAAACTAAACAATATATCAATATATATATATATATATATGCAGGGCATTGCTTTTTAATGTATGCCAATAACACACAAAAAAAAAATTTGTTTCATTGATTTCTCAGAAAAAATAAAAAAGATTTTCAAATCTTTGCATTCTTTAATTAATGCTATTTACCTTTGGATTGAGAGCAGCTACAAACAATATGTACAGAACAAAAAAACATTACAGCTTACACCTGTATTTACAATTACAGATTACAATAACGGACAATGGAGAAGACACAATTTAACGCAAAAGAAGATTGGCAAAGGAAAGGAAGCAAAGGTGGAGAGATGCACAGTCATTTGAAACTTCCCAACGCTTAAGAGAAGAAGACATACAGAGACTTTTAAATAAAAGAAAAATGAGTGAAAAAGCACAGTGAGTGTGCTGGAGCTTCAAAGAAATGAAAAATTAAACAAAAACAGGTCTGTGAACCATTGCCCAATGATCAAATATTGCCTATTTACACCAATGTTCATACACATGACACCAATGTAGATATAGAACGCTGTAGTGATATCTATGATGAGGAAGCTCAGGATATGTGTTTATTAGAGCGCTAAAAGTAAACACTCATTATTGTGGATTACTTAATGTTGTTTGTCAGTTTTGTGGGGCCTAGCATTTTCTCAAGGAAAAACCAACTGACAGAGACTTCATTAGTTGCTGTCAGAAAGGAAAGGTAAGACTTCCAAAAAGACACACATTTCCAGAATACTTACAAATTATTATGAGCAATCCAACATTTCCAAATAATACCAATTAAAAAAAAAAAAAAGGTCTTATAACAGTTCAATTTAATTTGCTTCAATGGGTGCTACCTTAGTAGAAAATGTCCCAGGACATGGTCCTTACTGTTTTAGAGTTTAAGGACAAATTTACCACTGAACTTCACATTTACACTCGAAAGAAGGAGAGCAAAGGAAATTTGCACAGTTATACAGTATGTCTTAGATACAATGGAAGGTGTTGAACAAATAGAGGCACAGAGGGAGAGTGGGGAAGAGGGGAGAGTGGGCAAGAGGGGAGAGTGGGCAAGAGGGGGGGAGAGGCACAGAGGGAGAGTGGGGAAGAGGGAGGGAGAGGCACAGAGGGAGAGTGGGGAAGAAGTAGAGTGGGGAAGAGGGGGGGGGGGAGAGGCACGGCACAGAGGGAGAGTGGGGAAGAGGCACAGAGGGAGAGTGGGGAAGAGACACAGAGGGAGGGGGGAGAGACACAGAGGGATAGGTGGGAAAGAGACACAGGGGAGGTAGAGGAGGGGGAAAAGACACACGGGAGGGAGAACAGGGGGAAGATACACATGGGAGGGAAATGGGGGGGGGGGAGAGGGGAACAGACACAGGGGGAAGGGGGAAAATGACACAGGCCAGGGGGGAACAGGCACAGAGGGAGAGGGGGGAAGAGGCACAGAGGGAGAGGGGGGAAGAGACACAGGGGGGAGAGATACAGAGGGTGAGGGAGGAAGAGACACAGAGGGAAAGGGGGGAAGAGGTACAGAGGGGGAAAGAGGCACAGAGGGGGGGAACAGAGGAAGGGGTGAAGAGATACAGTGGCGAGACACACAGAGAGAGGCGGGGGAAGAGGCACAGAGGGAGAGGGTGGAAGACACAGAGTGGGGAGAGACACAGAGGGTGAGGGGGAAGAGACAGGGAGGAAGAGGCACAGAAAGAGGAGGGGGAAGAGACACAGGGGAGTGAGAGGAGGGGGAAGAGACACAGGGGAGAGAGTGCAGGGGGGAAGATACACAAGGGAGGGAAATGGAGACACGAGGAAGGCCGTAACAGACACAGGGGGAGGGGGAAAGAGACACAGGCCAGGGGGGAACAGACACAGGGGAGGGTTGGGGCAGACACAGGGGGGGGGAAGAGATGCATGGGAGGGAGAAGGGGGAAAGAGACACAGGGGAGGGGTTTAGAGACACGGGAGGGAGAGGGAGGTAAAAACACAGGGGGGCAGGAGATACAAATGAGGTAGACGAGGTGGAAGGAGACACAAGGGAGGGAGAGGAGGGGGGAAATAAGACACGAGGGAGGAAGTAGACAGAGGGAGAGACTCGCAGTGAGCTCCAAAGGGGCTCATTGCAAGGCCTGTGATGAGCGCCAAAGGCGCTCATCACAAGGCCAGTAAAGTAGAGGGGGAGAGGCTTACATTGTGTGGCAAACAGCATTGCCAGGCTTCAGTTTTTATTGCCGTCATTTTTGACGGGCAAGTCGCTAGTTGGTATATATCCATGCAATGAAGAACAACCTTTTATAAACATAAATATATTAAGTTGTAATTTAGATCCAATGACATATCCCATTTTCTTTCCAAATGGTGAACCTGGATGGGAACCAAAATTACAATTGCAAAGTTATCCCAATAGTAAACTTCGTGTTAGATGCAATATTTCTATGCTGGAATATGAAGTGGCACAAACTGCTATTCGGGACTCTATTAATCCTATTTTATGTGGGGGAAAACTCACAGCAATGGATTATTGATTCCTATCTACAACTTGAAGCAAATAATCTACATTTTATAAAATAATAACAAAATAAGCTTTGAGCAGAACAGTATTGTGGATTGATGGATTATATCGCTGAATTGGCTACCAACAGGGACATTCCAGCTACAAGAGCAATCATTTTGCCATCCACTTTCCTAGGATCTCCTCGCAATATGCAAGAAAGATATAAAGATGCCATGTCACAAAATGTGGAAAACCAGATTTATTCATTACATTCACATGTAATCCACAATGGCCAGAGATCAAGGAAAATTTGAATATTGGACAAACTACTTCTGACCGACCAGATTTAGTGGCAAGAGTAATCAAAATAAAAGTCAATTCAATAATACATGATATAACTAAAGCACAGTTATTTGGAAAATGTGTGGCTTTTGTTTATACCATTACATTTCAAAAAAGAGGAATGCCACATGCTCAAATACTTTTAATCCTGCAGGAAAAAGATAAATTGAATACTGCAGAGAGAGTGGATTCAGTAATCACTGCTGAATTGGCAGATCCAGAAAAATATTCCAAACTTTTTGAGATTGTAACAGACAGAATGATTCATGGGCCATGTGGAGATATGAATCCTAATTCACCATGTATGAAAAATAAAACATGTACAAAACAATTTCCAAAACAATTTCAAATGCAAATGTAATGATATAGGTATCACAAGGTTTTGGAGACCAGCAGCCTAGGTCAGCAATAATCCAATTCAAAAACTTTGTAGGTGAAACAGGAACAAGCTTTATTAAATGGATCAGGAACCACAATAATCTGGCAAGGTACATTGACAGGAAGTGCCTTATATAGGCCAAGGACCAGACACCTGACCAGACACAGCTGAAGAGACTTAGTCACTGATGCTATTGCTAGCAGAGTCAAGGTTATCAAATCTCCAGGAATTTCACAAAGGCAGGTTGGCGCAGTGGTAGGGAAGAGGATCAGCAGCCTGGGAACCAGGGTTCAAAACCCAGCAGAGTCAATTCCTCACATTACCCCCGCCTCTATAGTTGCAGCCTCTGGATGCCCTATTACCTGGTTTAGCAGGGTACTGCACATGGAAAGACCGAAGAAGGTCAGGAGCGTGAATATTGTCCGCTGGTTCCCACAAACTATCCTCCTCACCATAGCCTTTCCAACGCACCAGATACTGAAGCTTGTTGCGGAAGATCCTGGAGTCCAGAATTTTCTCCACCTCGTATTCATCCTCACCATCCCAGAGGACTGGAGGTGGGGCAGGCAGGGCTCAGCCAGGGAAAGTGTTTGCATGGAAAGGTTTCAGCAGTGCAACGTGAAACACTGGATGTATTTTCATGGAATCTGGAAGTTGCAAACGAAAAGTGACAGCATTGATCTGAGCGATGATCTCAAAAGGTCCCATGAACCTCTGACCCAATTTATGAGAAGGAACCCTAAGCTTAAGATTCCTTGTTGACAGCCAAACCTTGTCACCAACATGATAAACTGGGGTCTCCATTCTATGCCTATCAGCAGCTCTCTTGTAACATTCCTGAGCCTTCGAAAGAGTCTCCTTCAACAGGTCTTGGGAATCTCGTAAGGTGGTTAGCCGATCAGTGACTGCAGGAATGGAAGTAGTAATTGGGAGACTCACTAGAATGGTTGAATGGTAACCATAGTTGGCAAAAAATGGGCTCAAAGAAATGGAGCAGTGTTGGGCATTGTTATAGGCAAACTCCGCCGTGGGTAGAAAATCCAGCCAGTCATCCTGCAGGTAACTAATATAGCACCGCAAATATTGCTCCAAAGTCTGGTTGGTTCGCTCAGTCTGTCCATTACTTTGTGGATGAAAAGCTGACGACAGATTTACATTAATACCTAGATTAGAACAAAAATGTTTCCAAAAACGAGATGTAAACTGCACTCCCCTGTCAGAAACTACTTCATCAGGCACTCCATGCAAGCGAAATATTTCCCGAATAACCAGGTCAGCCGTCTGTTTAGCTGAAGGGAGACCACGAGCTGGTAGGAAATAACCCATCTTAGTTAACCTGTCCACAACAACAAGAATGGTAGTGTGTTCCTTAGAGGGAGGTAGTTCCACAATAAAGTCCATGGATATAGAACCCCAGGGACGATGAGGAATCGGAAGAGGCTGAAGCAAGCCAACAGGGGATGAGCGAGGAGTCTTATGTCTGGAACATACATCACAAGAGGACACATACTTCTTAACATCCTCATAATACTTGGGCCACCAAAAGGATCGGGCAAGTAGCTCTTGTGTCTTTCGGATTCCTGGATGACCTGCTGGTTATGATTCATGGTAGAGACGTAAAAGATCCAGTCGCACTGACTCCGGAGCAAACAGACGTTGTTGAAAAATCCAAAACCCATTAAGCATCGTCATGTGGAGATCACGAGGAGGATCACGAAGAACTGGGTCTTCAGCGTAGCCCTTTTTAATGCGAGACATCAGATCAGAAGGAAATGTAACTCCTATAAATATATCCTCCGGCAAGATGGTGGTCTTGGTTACGGTAGTATGGAGGGGGTCAGCTATTCTAGACAAGGCATCTGCCTTACCATTCTTGGAGCCAGGACAGTATGTAACCAAAAAATTAAAACTCGAGAAGAATAGGGACCAGCGTGCTTGTCTGGCTGACAGTCTCTTAGCTGAACGAATACATTCCAGATTTTTGTGATCTGTGAGGACAGTAATTGGATGGGTAGCTCCCTCCAAGAGATGTCTCCATTTGGTGAAGGCAGCTTTTATAGCCAATAGTTCTTTATTCCCTATGTCATAGTTTCTTTCTGCTGGCACCATCTGGCGGGAATAGAAGGCACACGGAAGTAACAGCATCTTAGGTCCAGTCCTTTGAGACAGTATAGCACCAACAGCTAAATCAGAAGCATCAACTTCCACAATAAATTCCGGCTGAGGATGTACCAGAACGGGGGCAGATGTAAACAGAGTCTTTAATCGGCAAAATGCGGTATCAGCCTTATCGGACCACTGAAAAGGAGTCCCTTTACGTGTAAGTTCAGTGATCGGTGTAATAACAAAACCCACAAATCTCTCAATATCTTTTTCATTCTTGGAGATGGGCCAGTCCAGCACAGCTTTAATTTTACTTGCGTCCATACTTAAACCTTTAGGAGTTATTACATACCCCAGGAATTGAATTTCTATTTGTTCAAACTCACATTTTTCCAGTTTAATGTATAGGTGGTGGGTTTGAAGGCGCTCCAGCACTATACGAACCTATTTTCTGTGGTTTTCAAGATTATCAGAAAATATTAAGATATCATCTAAATATGCCACAACAAACTGATCCAGGAGAAAGTTCTGATTTTCCAATCAATCTGTGGGTTATGCAGAGCAATCCAAGGTACACCCAAAATCACTGGAAACTGTGTTGAGGAAATTAGGTGGAAAGATATAGTCTCATGGTGATTCACTTCCAGAGTCAACTTTAAGGGCACATTCTCATGTGTAACCGGTCCTGACGTAAGTGGATAACCGTCCACTGTCTCCATTAACACAGGTTAGGCATTATGGATAGACTGAATTCTATTTCCTGCTACAAATTTGATGTCCATAAATAGTGATGTCGTGAACATAAAATTTTCGGTTTGCGAACCGCGAACGCGAACAGCCGCAAATGTTCGCGAACCGGCGAACCCGGTGAACCGCCTTAGACTTCAATGGGCAGGCGGATTTTAAAACCCACAGGGACTCTTTCTGGCCACAATAATGATGGGAAAGTTGTTTTAACGGGACTAACACCTGGAATGTGGCATGCCGGAGGGGGATCCATGGCAAAACTCCCACGGAAAATTACATAGTTGATGCAGAGTCTGGTTTTAAGCCATAAAGGGCATAAATCACCTAACATTCCTAAATTGTTTGGAATAACGTGCTTTAAAACATCAGGTATGATGTTGTATCGATCAGGTAGTGTAAGGGTTAGGCCCGCTTCACAGTGACAGACCAAACTCCCCGTTTAACGCACCGCAAACAACCGCAAACAGTCCATTTGCACAACCGCAAACTCCCCATTTGCACAAGGTTGGATACCAAGCTAGCCATGTCCCGTTCCTTGTCCTCACTGATGTCATTGAAGGTCTCTTCCTCCACCCAGCCACCAAGAGACCCCGAAAGGAGACAACAAGCCACCTGGGACGCCTGCTGTGTTTGGTCTTCCACCTCCTCAAAGCCACCTTCCTCCTCTGACTCCTCTTCTTCAGACTCCTCTCACTGCGTTGCCTCTCTCTGCATTATTATAAGGTGTGTTAAGTAGTACTATTATCAGTTTAATACCTGTTACAGCACCTATCAGGGGGCGTGTATAAGGCCTGGATTTTTGGAACCGGGAGATGGAAAAAGATACTTGGTTGGTCGTATAATTTCAAATTTGGGGCACGGCGAGTGCAATCAAAGGTGCCACCATATAGGAGTGGCGTGTTTGTAAGTACTACTCTTATCAGTTTAATACCTGTTACAGCACCTATCAGGGGGCGTGTATAAGGCCTGGATTTTTGGAACCGGGAGATGGAAAAAGATGCTTGGTTGGTCGTATCACTTCAATTTTGGGCACAGCACGTGCAATCAAAGGTGCCACCAGATAGGAGTGGTTTGTTTGTAAGTACTACTCTTATCAGTTTAATACTTGTTACGTCACCTATCAGGGGGAGTGTATAAGGCCTGGATTTTTAGAACCGGGAGATGGAAAAAGATGCTTGGTTGGTCATATCACTTCAAATTTGGGGCACGGCACGCAATCAAAGGTGCCACCATATAGGAGTGGCGTGTTTGTAAGTACTACTCTTATCAGTTTAATACTTGTTACGTCACCTATCAGGGCACGTGTATAAGGCCTGGATTTTTGGGACCGGGAGATGGAAAAAGATGCTTGGTTGGTCGTATCACTTTAAATTTGGGGCACTTTGTGACATTAGCTTCTTACGCTCAAACATGTCCTTTACAGGCACCTGACTATGGGCAGATTAGCAGGAACTGCTCAAGGCGAGAGACGGAGTGGCGGGTGGTTGAGAGGGGGCAAGGAGGACAGCAGTGGTTGATGTGGCTGATGATGCTGGACCAGGAGGAGGATGGCGGCTTTGAGTTTGTGTGCTGCTTGTATTCATGTGTTGGTCTGGAGTCACCCAAACATTAGGTCTCAACCTGTAGAGGATAAGGGAACCAGGCTACTCTAGACCTCATTCATCATTACAGGTTTTGACAGATTGGTACTATGCGTGCAAGCTACTGTGACAACAGATATGAGTGGCACTGTGCACTTGCAGAAGTTGGCAGAGTAGACGCTGTAGGTCTGACACACACGCTTGCAGACAACTAACTGCTATGCAATCTATTGAAGTAGAAAAACATTTTTTTGTTTTAAATGTACACTACTGTTACACCATAGTACTACTACTATCAGTTTAATCCCTGTTATGTGCCTTTTTTTTGGGTTTGGTTGTTGAAGCCACAGTGCAGCACCAGAGGCCTGAAAAATTAGGCATGTACACATGCCTGAAAAATTAGGTATTGTTGATCTTGCAGCGAGCAGAGAAGAAGGTAGGCCTGATTCAACGCCCCAGCCCCGCATACCCACACTCAGAGATTGAGGGGGGGACCTGAGAAGGCCACGGGCCGGAGATATAAAGGGGGGCCATCCCAAATAAGCACACAAGCGGGGACAAAGGTAGTGAAGGGGACATAGAGGCCCATGGACTGACGGTCGCCATCTTGGCAGGAAAAGGGCCCAGCAATTAAGCCAAACTGACCCAGAACAGGCAGCTACTTGAGTCAAACGCTGTACAATTTACACCTTAATAAAGCTGAAACATGCAGCAGCAGGGATTCTAAACGGCCACACGGGGACAAGGAGGCTAACAGCCCCCACAGTCTCTGCATCAATCTTTTTAACAGATAACCCAAGGGGCTAACCAGGGACCTTGCCCACATAAAAAACAGCATTTTTTGGGAGGAATTATTAGTGTCTTTACCCCCCAAGAGAGGACATAATATACTTTATCTTTAGACTACCTGATGGCCAAACCTCCTTTAGCCCCAATGCTATCAGAGAAACATTTCAAAACTTCTATCAGACCATATATTCATCCCAATTCCGCTGCAGCGGATCTGACATAGAGTCCTTCCTACTACAGCAAGAAGTCCACAAAATACCTGTACCTCAATTGGACAGCTTGAACCTAGACATATCCCAAGAGGAAGTTAAATCTACAATCCAAGATCTTAAATTTGGCAAGTCCCCAGGGCCAGACGGTTTTATTCATCTGTACTATAAGAAATTTGAGCCCTTGCTTACACCCGCACCTAACATCTTTGTTTAACACTATACTAAATGGAGAACCTATGCACCCTTAATTGAATCAGGCCGACCTCATTGTCTTTCCAAAAGACGGTAGGGACCCTTTAGAGGTTAAAAATTATCGCCCCATACCCCTGATAAATGTGGATGTCAAGATCCTAGCTAAAATTATGGCCAAACGAATATCTAACTTTTTACTGGACTAAATACACAAGGACCAAACGGGGTTCATTCCTTTCAGAGAGGCAGGAGATAATGTTAGGAGGGTTCTGAACGCCCAGTTCTTGGCTCAACACTATAACAACCCAGTTTGCCCTCTAGCCCTAGACATAGAGAAGGCTTTTGATACGGTGGAATGGCCATATATGTACAAAATGCTAGATAAGTTTAGATTTGAGGGACGCTTTCTCAACCTGCTCAGAAGGTACTACGACTCACCAGTAGCTAACTTAAAGATACCAGGGGACCATAAGGCAAAAATCCAAGTACAGAGAGGGACCAGGCAGGGATGCCCACTCTCCCCACTGCTCTTTGCTCTTGCCATTGAACCCCTAGAACAGGCAATCAGAACCAACCATGCCATCCAGGGGGTTCAAGTAGGACACCATCAGTTTAAGTGTGGACGGAGATGAACTGGACACAAAAACTGGACACTCGAGTATCAGATCTTACCCCTATCGTACCCAATCCCCACTTTAAGATACATCTTCCGGAAAGCTCTCTCAGATGGTGGAAGTCTCAGAACCTACTAAGGGTTGGTCCATGGTGGCATGACGACAAAATAATGACCTTTGAGCGGGTGAGAGATAGATACAATTTACCCCTGGCTGAATACTATAATTTTTGCAGGATACATCATTTTATATATACGATAAGTGGTAGGGGAACCCCCCAAAGAAACACCTGGCTACTCAAAAAATGTAGGGATTCCCCTTTTCAGCCTGGTATTATTAGCCTCATGTATGAACTATTTAATGAAAACTCATGGGCAAACAAACCAGACTATACCAAAGCCTGGGAGAGGGATTTGGGCACCGAGTTGGCAGACAGCACATGGGATAAAAGTTGGCGAGGATCTTTAAATTATAGTCTGCTTGAGACTTCAATAAATGTCCTACACAGGACATATATTACTCCTTTTAAGCTAAATAAATGGGATCCAAAACGGAGCAGCTCATGTTTTAGGAACAGTGGTAATGAGGCTACATTTATTCATGTCTGGTGGGAGTGTTCGGCAGTCATAAGACTATGGGAAGAAACATGCTTACTAGCTTCTAAAATGTTTAAGATTCAGATTTCTGCTAATATAGAAAACTGCATGCTGGGTGTTCCGCATGTCTGTCTTTCACCCGCTCAAAATAGCCTATTAAAGTTCATCATGTTGGCCACAAAGAACCATATAGCCAGACAATGGAAATCGGATACCCTACACTTTTAGGTGCTTAAAAATAAATTAAACTTTATCCTTATAAATGAACGCCTTACCCATTTAGTAGACAACTCCATGGATACATTTTGAGATATATGGTCTCCGTGGTTGCAATTAAGGGATAGCATATCATCTGGAGACAATTAAAGAAATTTAGGTCCGGAATAGGGGCTCCCCTAAATGGGAGAGGATATTCTCAAGAGAACGGGATGGATGGAGGTGTGTGTGGATCCTAAGAGGGGCGGAGGATGGAGGTAAGTGCTATATTTTACATCATATTTATGTAAAAAAGGAGGATGTTTGTGGACCTTTCCCTTTTCCAACATGTTAAATGTTAAAACTAGTTTTTTTTTTCCCAATTATAGTCGGATTCAAGACTTAAAGGGAATCAACTTAAAACAAACTGAATTAAAGCTATATTAATAACTGCAAAGTAAAAAAAATATATATATTTTTAGGCTACAGGTACAATCAAATCCAGATAACATACTAGCCCTGGATATGGTATAAGCTCCAAGATTATGGAATGGAAAGGGGTAAACTGAGTATTAATAGAGATAAGGTAACTCAGTGATGTATTAACATGTATGGAAATATATGTAACATGGAAATGGTTGTTTGAATATGATATATTAGCTGACCTAATAAAATATTTTTTTAAAGAAAAAATACACATAGCTAGTAGTTGGAAAACCCCAAATTAAAACTTTCAGGAATTAATAAAAAAAATCAACCATTTACTGCTCAACGAGAGATGAAACCATGTAGTCTTGGATAGAATCACCCAGTTCCAGACAATTTGGGATCCCTGGATAACATCCCCATTTAGTGCCCCCCTAATATAATAAAACATTTGTTAATGGTTGAAGCGACTCGGGGGGAAGGACCGGAGTGGGGGAGCCTTGGAGGAGACCCTTCAGAAGCAACCGGCGGCAAAATCATCCGAGGAAAGGAGAGGATGCCTACTGAAGCCTGCCCTTGGGTAACCCAAGGGTGATTGAGCAGGTTAGATATTGTAAATAATAAGCTACTGCTGGACTTTGGTGTTAACTGCTGATATACTCTTTACTATTGTCTGTTTTACCATGTCTTAGGTTTCTCTTAAAAATTGCAATCACAGTAAAAAAAAAAGAAAATTTATTAACCAAAAAAGTAAAAATAAGAAGGCCTAGCCAGCTAATTTTAACAAAATGTCTTCATTGTAAATATGTATTTTTGCACAACTGTTGTGTTATGCAAGACTGTTCAATATGCTTTCTTTTTCATTACATGCCGTATGCCTTCTGACATAAAAATTTAAATTAAAAAATTAGGTATTGTTGCAGCCGCTGCTGTTGCAGCAGCCAAAAAAATTGACCTTTGTTCCCCAGGCAGAAAGTGCCATAAAACATTGCGTCTTCTTGAACCCTAGTTGGTGGCGGATATGTCACGCAAGTCATCCGGCATTCACAGATAACATACAGCAGCGTGTGGACCATTTTTAGCCGAAGGCAGCTCATCTCATCAGGCCTTTTTCAGTCAAATGTATCGCCCAGTGTCAGTCCCTTCGGGATCCATCCCTCATTCATCTTTATAAAGGTGAGGCAATCTAGACTTTTTTGCCCTAGGCGACTTCTCTTCTCGGGACAAAACCTCTTGCTGCACTGAAGGTCCTTTCTGACAGGACACTTGAAGCGGGGCAGGCCAGAAATTCATTTGCAAATTGGGATAGCTCAGGCCACAGGTCTAGCCTGCATACCCAGTAGTCAAGGGGTTCATCGCTCCTCAGAGTGTCGATATCTGCAGTTAAGGCGAGGTAGTCTGCTACCTGTCGGTCAAGTCGTTCTCTGAGGGTCGATCCCTAAGGGCTGTTGCGATGCTTAGGACTGAAAAAGGTCCGCATGTCCTCCATCAACAACATGTCTTTTAAACGTCCTGTTCTTGTCGGCGTGGTCGTGGGAGGAGGATTACTTTCACCTCTTCCCCTGTTATATTGCCCTTGTGCTGTGACATCACCCTTATATGCTGTGTAAAGCATACTTGTTAATTTGTTTTGGACCAGCTGCATCCTTTCTGATTTGCGGCAATTTGGTAACATTTCAGGCACTTTCTGCTTATACCGGGGGTCTAGTAGCGTGCACACCCAGTACAGGTCGTTCCCCTTCAGCCTTTTTATACGAGGGTCCTGCGGCAGGCACGACAGCATGAAAGACCCCATTTGCACAAGGTTGGATGCCGAGCTACACATGTCCCGTTCCTCATCCTCAGTGATCTCGCTGAAGATATGTTCTTCCCCCCAGCCATGTACAACACCACGGGTACCAGATAGGTGACAACGTGCACCCTGGGATGCCTGTTGTGATTGGTCTTCCTCCTCCCCTTCAAAGCCACATTCCTCCCCTGACACCTCTTCCTCACAATCCTCTTCCAGCATTGCCGCAGGTCCAGCAAGCGATGCTGATAAGGCTGTTTCTGGTGGTGATGGTGACCACAACTCTTCCTCTTCCTCGTCACACTCATCTACGTCCTGATCCAGCACTCTTCGCAGGGCACACTCCAGGAAGAAAACAAATGGTATGATGTCGCTGATGGTGCCTTTGGTGCGACTGACAAGGTTTGTCACCTCCTCAAAAGGACGCATGAGCCTACAGGCATGAGCGTCCAGTAATGTGCCAAAAAAATCCCCAGCTCCGCAGAGGCTGTCCTAGCACCCCGGTCATACAAATACTCATTAATGGCTTTTTCTTGTTGGAGCAGGCGGTCGAACATTAGGAGTGTTGAATTCCAACGTGTGGGGCTGTCACAAATCAAGCGCTTCACTGGCATGTTGTTTCGCCGCTGGATATCTGAAAAGTGTGCCATGGCCGTGTAGGAACGCCTGAAATGGCCATACACCTTTCTGTCCTGCTTTAGGACGTCCTGTAAGCCTGGATACTTATGGACAAAGCGTTGTACGATCAGA
Organism: Discoglossus pictus; assembly: GCA_027410445.1. Lineage (NCBI taxonomy): Eukaryota > Metazoa > Chordata > Amphibia > Anura > Alytidae > Discoglossus > Discoglossus pictus. Next base: position 111,896,812 of record CM050167.1, on the reverse strand, counting down.
TTACACACATGTGCCATGCACGGCACATGCGTCAACTTGCCCAAATTCAATGCCGCCAACAAATTTCTTCCGTTGTCACAAACCACTTTGCCAATCTCCAGTTGGTGCGGAATCAGCCATTGATCCACCTGTGCGTTCAGGGCGGACAGGAGTGCTGGCCCGGTGTGACTCTCTGCTTTCAGGCAAGTCAACCCCAAGACGGCATGACACTGACGTATCTGGGATGTGGAATAGTTTCTGGGGAGCTGGGGGGGTGCCGTTGATGTGGAGCAAGACGCAGCAGCAGAAGAGGACTCAGCTGAGGAGGTTATGGAAGAGGATAAAGTAGGAGGAGTAGAGGAGGTGGCAACAAGCCTGCCTGCAAGTCGTGGCGGTGTCACCAACTCCTCTGCAGATCCATTCATTCCATGATTGGCAGGCGTCATCAGGTAATCCCAATGCGCAGTGTAGGTGATATACCTGCCCTGACCATGCTTTGCAGACCAGGTATCAGTGGTTAGATGGACCCTTGCCCCAACACTGTGTGCCAGAGATGCCATTACTTCCTTTTGCACAAGCGAGTACAGGTTGGGGATTGCCTTTTGGGCAAAGAAATTTCGTCCGGGTACCTTCCACTGCGGTGTCCCAATCGCTACAAATTTTTTGAACGCCTCAGACTCCACCAGCTTGTATGGTAAAAGCTGGCGGGCTAAGAGTTCAGAGAAGCCAGCTGTAAGTTGCCGGGCAAGGGGGTGACTTTGTGATATTGGCTTCTTACGCTCAAACATGTCCTTGACAGACACCTGACTTTGGGGAGATGAGCAGGAACAGCAAGAGGCGAGAGACGGAGTGGTGGAGAGTTGAGAGGGGGCAAGGAGGACAGCAGTGGTTGACGTGGATGAAGATGCTGGACCAGGAGGAGGATGGCGGCTTTGAGTTTGGGTGCTGCTTGTACTCATGTGTTGATCCCATTGGCGTTTGGGATGTGACATCATGTGCCTTCGCAAAGCAGTTGTACCTAGGTGGGTGTTGGACTTCCCACGACTCAGTTTCTTTTGGCACAGGTTGCAAATGGCATCGCTGTTGTCAGAGGCAGACACACAAAAAAAATGCCACACTGCTGAGCTCTGCGGTGACGGCATTCTGGTGGTGGCAACAGCATGTGTTGACTGGCGTGCTGTCTGGCTGACCCCGGGTGCTGATGCATGCTTTCTGACTGTGCCACTAGCTCGTTGCGATGACCTTCCTCTGCTTCCAACTCGTCTCCTCTCTGTCTCCCCATCTGAACTTTCCCCCTGTTCTTCTTCTCTTCTAGCGGGCACCCACGTGACATCCACGGACGCATCGTCATCATCATCACCCGCCTCACTTGTATCTGACAACTCAACAAAGGAAGCAGCAGTGGGTACATCATCATCATCACATCGTACGTACATGTGTGTACTGCTGCCTGACTGAGACATATCCCTGTTATCTACGTCCTCTGGCAATAATGGTTGCCAATAATTGAGTCGGCTGTGGTACTAGTGTTTGTGGTGGTGGCAGGCGGGCGAGTGGTAACTTGAGAGGTGCCCGAAGCTAAGTTGGAGGAGGATGGTGCGTCAATGTTCCAAGCGGAAGCTGTAGAAGATTGGGTGTCCTGTGTTAGCCAGTCAACTACGTCCTCTGAACTTTTCAAGTTCAGGGTAACTGTCTTCTGAACACTGGGCATTATTGTAGGGCCAAAGGGAATCACAGCACCACGACCACGACGGCCCCTGCGGGGTGTCCTGCCTCTGCCTGTCATTTTTTTTCCGATTAGTGGTACTATGCGGGCAAGCTACTGTGACAACAGATATGAGAGGCACTGTGCACTTGCAGAAGTTGGCAGAGTAGACGCTGTAGGCCTGACACAGACGCTTGCAGACAAGTAACTGCTATTCAATGTATTACAGTCAAAATTGTATTCTTTGTTTAAATGTGCACTACTGACTGTTACACCAGATATGAGTAGTGGCACTGACTTGGCAAGTGGGCACAGTATACGATGTGAGCCTAAAACACACACGCTGGCAGGCAGGCAAATGAAATTAGATTACATAGAAAAAAGTTTTTTTTTTTTTTAAATGTAGTGTGCTGGTACACCACTATATTGGATTGGTTGAACTTGGCACAGTGTATTTTAAAATTATGAGAAAACATGTACTTTAAACTAAATAAAAATCATTTTAGGAGGTTGAGAGAAAAAGAAACCGGATGGGGGGATACCGAGCAGAGCACACCATCTACATCCCACTGGGAGACAAACTCATCCATTCCGCCAGTGGACAAAGCCAGATGGTATTCTGCCCTGATACGGGAGCGCACCAGCACCCGGAACATGGCCTCAGGTGACAAGGGAACCCCCCCTATCAAACACTGCTTCCTGGACTTATATATAGCCAATTTGGCTAATGCCAGGAGCAGGTTGGCGAGGAGGTCGCTGGCCTTATTGCCCCGGGACACTGGGCGCCCAAAAATAAAAATGTGAGGGGAGAAATGCAGCCAGAACTGCAGGAGGAGGCCCCTCAAGAGTGACAAGAGGGGCTGCAGTCTGGCGCAACTAAAATAAATATGATACACGGACTCTCCCTTGCCACAGAATGGACAAGTGGAGGGAGAGTCCGTGAATTTAGCTAAGTACTCTCCCGTGCTCAGTGCACCATGGAGCACTCTCCAACTCAAGTCCCCGGTGGGTGGTGGAACTAAATCAGAATAATGTTCCCTCTTGCCTTTTGCCCTCGTCAGCTGGTAGGACCCGCCTCCAGATGGTATCGGGACGGGTCACGAGGGCAAGGAAGTGCACTGTATGGAGCACAAGAGAATATAAGCTCTTTCTCGGCATGCCGCAAAAGCATGCCGAGGGTATGTCCCTCAACCTCGAGAGGTTGGGGACAGGAGGAGCCTGAGGGGAAACACGGGGCTTGTGTCCAATGCAAACAGCCGGAGCAGGGGTGTTGAAAGGTGCATGTGGCACCCCGGCCTGCAAAGCCCCGCGAAGGAAGGTGCGCTAGTCGGGGGAGATGGCATCCCTAATCTCCTGGAGCAAGCGCCCTGAGACTTTTGGCGTCACATATCCCAAACGGATAGCAAGCTCCTGGGGTGACACCTAATCAGAACACCCGTATTCCAGGAGATCCCCGACTCGGGTCATCCGTGCATGACTAAGGCGGCAGATGATACTGTGGGACTGTAACATTGGAGCCCCCACTGCTGGATTAAATAGCAGGGGCTCCGTGAATATTTCATCCCCCAAAGGCACGCCCTGCCTGGTCACGGAGACCATGCTCCAGGCCTTGAGGGTTTCCTGGTAGTATGCCGGCAACACCGAGAGGTCTCTCCCAAACCCCTCGGGCCTGATCAGAAATAATTGCCGGTCATACCCCAGGTTGCGTAACTGGCGATATAAGCTGGATGCCAGTGCGCACCACTGCGGAGAGGTATCTCTGAAGGTACTGAAGGCGGAAGGTGGACAACTGGGAGCACACACAAACTACTCCCTGTCCACCCTCCACCAAAGGCAGACTTGCCACCCCTGCAGAGACCCAATGCCTTCCCATCCAGAGGAAATCTAACAAATTCCTCTGGATATTGATGACAAACTCGGGGGTCGGACTCGCCGGTGCCAGATCTGAGAAGCCACCAGCTGATTCACCACTAGAGTCCGCCCCCTAAGAAAAAGCATTTTTGCTAGACCCCTCCATCGTCCCTGATGAGAGAGGACACTGCCCTCTAACTCCCTCCAGTTGTCTGGGACGGAAGCATCCTCAGCGGACAGGTAGACCCCCAGATATTTAACGACATCTGCCTCCCACGTGATGTCACGAAACGTGGGAGGCAAAGAGTCTACCTGTAAATTACCCTCTAAAAGGCCTGTGCATTTGGACCAGTTGATCTGAGCGGAGGAGGCAGCTGAATATACCTCCTGGCACTGTTTTTCCAGCTCAAGATCAACTGGATCCTGGGCCATGAGGAGCACATCGTCAGCATTAGCTGAAAGGACAATCCGCATGTCTGGATCTTTTAGCACCAGCCCTGTGAGCCTTTTCCTCAGTAGGCAGAGGAAAGGCTCGATGGCTAGTGCATATAACTGTCCAGACAAGGGACATCCTTGACGCACCCCTCGTCCAAATACCAAAGGTGCTGTTAGGGACCAATTGATTTTAAGTAAACACTCTGCAGAGGCGTAAAGCGTTCTTCTAAAGCCCACAAACTGTGGGCCAAAGCCGTACACTTGCAGAGTGGCTATGAGGTAACCATGGTCCACCCTGTCAAACGTCTTCTCTTGATCTAAAGAGAGAAAGGCGAGTGACAGACCAGTCCTGCGAGAATAATGCAATAGATCCCGGACCAGAAAGATACTATCAAAGATAGTCCGGCCCGGGATCGCATAGGACTGGTCAGGGTGAACCAATTCTGCCAGCACAGACCCAAGTCTAAGCGAGATGGCTTTAGCTACAATCTTGTAGTCTGTGCTGAGCAGAGAGACCGGTCGCCAGTTCTTAATAAGCCGGAGATCCCCCTTTTTGGGCAGCAGGACATGGCAAGGAGGGCTTCAGAGAGCTCTTGGAAAGATAGTGGTATATCAAGCCGCTCTCTTACACCCTCACTGACTGTGGGGAGCAACTCCCATAGCACCCTGCAGGCGTCTGGAGAAATGGGATCCGGAGAGTAAAGATCTTTATAAAAATTCCGGGCTCTGTTCCGGATACTCTCCGGATCTGTAAGGGGGGCATCATCTTCATCTAGAAGACAGGTGATGTGCCTACTGTTACCCCCCTTTTTCTCCAGTGAGTAGAAGAGGCGCGAGCCTGGGTCTAGATCTTTGAGAAAACCTAAGTGGCTACACACGTATGCCCCCTTGGCCTGGTGTCGATCCAGGACACAGAGGACACCCTTCCTCTTTACATACTCGCTTTGCAGGGATTGGTCCCTACAAGTGAACAGCCTCTGCTCCAGATGGAGTACCTCCCCCCGGAGTGACTCCAACTCAGCTTCGCGCTGCCCACTCGCACCCTTGGTATATTCCTGACACAGAAGTCGCAAATGAACCTTGCCCACGTCCCACCACAGTTTTAACGTGGCAAAGTCCCCCTTGCAACCCCTCCAGTCCGTCCAAAACTCCTGGATCAATGTCACGAGCCCCTGGTCCTTCAACAAAGCATTGTTGAAGTGCCAATAGGCGGCTTGTGGCGCTGTTGGCGTTAGCGCCATCAGTCACAGACACACAGTTGTGGTCTGTGAACGGAGCCAGCCTAATGGCACAAGTACCGACTCGTGACATATACTGACTAGATATATATAGTCTGTCGATCCGGGAGTGGGACACCTGATCGGCGCTCACCCTGACGTAGGTGAAACCGTCTGATGCCCCTGGGTTCTGCTCTCGCCAGATGTCCTCCAGCGAGAAGCGGGCGATGATCTCCCGCAGGGCTGACGCAGAAGGCGGGTATGGCTATGGACCATTCTGGTCCAGAGCGTCGAGGGTGCAGTTGAAATCACCCCTGAGTACCAAACACTCATCTGCGTCAACCGTCTCCAAAAACTGGGACAGTCTGGCGAGGAACCTCACTCTCTCGGGCCCTCCAGCAGGGGCATATATATTAACTAGGTTAATAATGCTACCCTGCTCTCGGACCCGGAGGTGGATTAGACGGCCTGGGATAACAGCTTTCACAAGCAGCAGCTCTGGCTGAAAAGACTCTGAGAACAGGGTCACCACTCCACATGACGCCGATGTGAAGTGGCTGAAGAAGACCCTGCCTCTCCACTCCAGTTGCCACGAGGCCTCAGCCTCTGGAGTGGTGTGAGTTTCCTGCAGGAAGCTCACAGAGTACCCTCCCTGATATAAATAGGAGAGTACCTGGAACCTGTGGAAACTGTCTTGACAGCCGTTGGTATTAAGCGCGCTCATGTGCAAAGCCATTACTGCGTGTCAGGAATTGTGCTTTCCTCAGACCCTTGAGACTGCTGATAGGACACGCACATTTTATAGAATTTCCGGACGCGGAGATGCTCCGCAGTCCCAGAATTCTTGGCCCTAGTGCTGACCACTAGATATTGCTGGAGAGAGTGGAGAATAAACGACATATTCTTCCACCTCTCCAAGGCCAGCCGCACCTTCCTTTTCTTTTGTCCATGAAGGGTGCTCTCAAGGAATAGATCTATTTCCTTGACAGGGATAACCCACCCAGAGTCTGATGTTCCTTCTAGTGGGTCACCCCTGGGCTCCTCTTGGCTGAGGGCTTTTACTCCATCCTCCCCGGCTGACTGGAGTCAGTTTCCTCAGCTTTATTCTCAGGGACCCCCTCTTAGATGGTACAGAAGGAGTCCCTTTAGCACCCTTCAAGGTAAATAATGGACCCTTGGATTGCTGCTGCACCACTGTAGCTTCAGAAGTGCATTCAGGGGTAGCTGGCTTTACAGCAGTGGCTGGCATGGCTTCCTTAATGGAAGCCTTGGAGTCTTTATATGCCTTCTCTGCCAGTTCCACCGCTGCTTGCTCAGCTTGGATGGCATCGATGTTAGGGTCAGTGGACGACTGAGGAGGGTAGACAGGCTCTCCCATGATGTTAACAGGAAAACCTGTTTTATCACCCTCCCCGATTTCCACTTCCCCTTGTGCCACATCCCCCCTGACAGACAAATCCATGGGGTCCTGAATTGGGGTCATGCCTATATTCCCCCCCTCCAGTAGTGACTCGGCCTGGGGCTCTAACAAAGCTCGAGGTACGTCACTAGAGAGTGACACTGGAGGAGGAGACCGACTGGTGCCCTTGAAGCTCAGCACTTCAGGAACACTGACTACCCATTCAGCAGGGGCTTTATTGGGACCCCCCTCAAAGGCCAGAGGCAGAACCTGATCTTTCTTTTCTACCACTGCTTCACTTGGGAGACCCTTTTGCCCCTGCTTTTCCTCCAGACCCTTTTCCACATTAACCCCTATAGGGTCTGGAGAGCGAGAGATGTGTGGTCTGGCACCGGCTGGCTGAGCTTAATAACCTGGGACAGACAATGTCACCGGATGAGGAGGAGATGTTTTGTTCCTCTTCTTGCTTTTAGAGGGAGGTGCTCCAGTATAGAGCACTTCCCACTTGTCAGCAACCTCCCTGTTGGTTTTATGCTTCCTCTTCTTGGGGACGTCTCTCCTGGAAGAGGAGCTGCCACTAGCTGCCTCCCCTGCAGAGGGTTTATCATCTCTCTGCTTACACTGTGCCCCCACACTAACTGATGTAATTATGGTGGGGGCAGATTGGGACTTGGTAAAAGCAGCTGTGACACTGGGAGGACCGGTGACATTCTTCCCCTTTTTCCCTGTGTCTGCAGTCTTGCTGGAGACCACAGACACAGATGGCATTTTTGGGGAAGAAGGGGGTTTGGAGGCCGTGGTGGTGGCTTCAGGAACGGCTTCCTTGCCTGAGCTCTGTGGGGGGGCTTTGACCCTTGAGGTCCCCGCTGTTATGGGCTCAGTGGGGATGGGTGCTGTACTGGCGGAGGTCCCATTTGCTGGGGCTGGGGCATGATGCTTTACATTAGGACAATTCCTACGTGTATGCCCCAACCCCTTGCAATGATAGCACTGCACCTCCGTAGTGCTGTAAAAAATCCTGTAGAGCACCCCCTCAAATGGAACCCCAAAAGACCCCTCGATGTTTTCTGCGCCCTGAGGCAGGCACATTTGTACCTGCCTCTTGAAAGAGAGCACATGACGAAGTGCTCTCACTCTGCACCCCAGGGAAATTTTAATAAATGGTGTTTTTACTTCCCCTAGGGTTAGCAGGTGGGGGCGCAGGAGGGAGTCTGGTAGGAAGGGGGGCACATTAGAGAGTGTTACTTTTATGCCCAACCCTTCCAAGGGTTCTATTGGGACATATAATCCCCCCACTGTGATGCCCCTCTGTATAAGCGTGTGAGCAGCAGCCAGCGTACGAGTAAAGAAAACTACTTTACTGTACATTTTGCTGGCTGCTACTATAACAGAGGGGCTGATGACATTAGCTGCAGCACGCAGATAGATATCAATGCTGTAGACCCCAGACATCTGACATTTAACCCCATGTTTCCTGGTGATCTGCCCCTCAGCCCCAGCGGTGGTATTACTGGGGCCAGCAGAAACAACCTGTGACCAGGTATTAGCCACAGGGGTAGGTCTGCTGGCAGAACCACCAGGACCTGGGGCCGCCTTATCTGCCTGGGGCCTATGCTGTGCAGTGCTGCAGCTAGGATTTTCAGGGGCCATTATTCCTCCTTTTGACCCCTGAGGCTTCTTAGTGGTCTTATCCCTCATGTTTAGACCCTTTTTTTTTTATTTGTTTTATTTTTATTTATTTTTTGTTTTATGATTTTCTATTGTTTTCTTTTTAAAATATAAAAGTGTGAAAAAGAAACAAAAAGACAAAACTAAGGGAGAGAGAGAGATGATGCTTGGCAGTGGAAGGGTTAATGGCAGGTTTCAAGGTGGCTAATTGCAACAACACAGAGAACACAGAGGCTTTTTAACCCCTCTGTGTCTCTGTGTCAGATGTTTAAAAAAGCCTTTTCAACAAAAAATTCAAATTGTTTTCCCCCCCACTGCCTACAAAGATGTTACTTGTCTTCCCTCCCCCAAAACATAAAACCCAACACCAAACAAACAAAATTTTAACAAAACCTAAAAAAACTTTTTTTAAAGAAAAAAAAGTCAAAGTAAAAAAGCTCCAGGAGTGAAGGTGAAGTGCTAAGGGAGGGGTGTGGCAAAGTATCCAGGAGACAGCTCACTCTCCTGGGATAGAGAGCTGACCCTGACTCCCAGAAAACTAAAACTTAAATTAAACTAAGAAAAATACCACAAAAACTCCCAAAAATGAACAACACCGTGCACAAAGTGCTTATAAACAGAAAGGTGTTAAAATAAAACTTGTATTTGAGGGACTAAGACCCTAAAAAGCCTTTTGTTTAGAGCTCAAGCATGCACACAACATGCTCTCTGAGAACTTGGCACAGTGTATTTTAACATTATGAGAAACATGTTCTGTAAACTAAATAAAAATCATTTTAGGAGGTTGAGACAAAAAGAAACCGAATGGGGGGGGGGGGATACCGAGCAGAGCACACCATCTACAGCCCACTGGGAGACAAACTCATCCATTTCCCCAGTGGACAAAGCCAGGTGGTACTCTGCCCGCATATGGGAGTGCATCAGCACCCGGAACATGGCCTCAGGTGACAAGTGAACCCCCCCTATCAAACACTGCTGCCTGGACTTATATATAGCCAATTTGGCTAATGCCAGGAGCAGGTTGACGAGGAGGTCCCTGGCCTTATTGCCCCGGGACACTGGGCGCCCAAAAATAAAAATGTGAGGGGAGAAATGCAGCCAGAACTGTAGGAGGAGGCCCCTCAAGAGTGACAAGAGGGGCTGCAGTCTGGCGCAACTAAAATAAATATGATACACAAACTCTCCCTTGCCACAGAATGGACAAGTGGAGGGAGAGTCCGTGAATTTAGTTAAGTATTCTCCAGTGCTCAGTGCAACATGGAGCACTCTCCAACTCAAGTCCCCGCTGGGTAGTGGAACTAAATCAGAATAAAGTTCCCTCCACCTGGGCCTCTTGCCCTCATCAGCTGGTAGGACCCTGCCTCCAGATGGTATCGGGACGGGTCACGAGGGCAAGGAAGTGCACTGTATGGAGCATGAGAGAATATAAGCTCTTCCTCGGCATGCCGCGAAAGCATGCAGAGGGTATGTCCCTCAACTTCGAGAGGTTGGGGACAGGAGGAGCCTGAGGGGAAACACAGGGCTTGTGTCCAATGCAAACAGCCGGTGCAGGGGTGTTGAAAGGTGCATGTGGCACTCCGGCCTGCAACGCCCCGCGAAGGAAGGTGCGCGAGTCGGGGGAGATGGCATCCCTAATCTCCTGAAGCAAGCGACCTGAGACTTTGGGCGTCACATATCCCAAACGGATCGCAAGCTCCTGGGGTGACACCCAATCAGAACGCCCGTATTCCAGGAGATCCCCGACTCGGGTCATCCGTGCCTGACTAAGGCGGCGGATGATACTGGGGGACTGTAACATTGGAGCCCCCACTGCTGGATTAAATAGCAGGGGCTCCGTGAATATTTCATCCCCAAAAGGCACGCCCTGTCTGGTCACGGAAACCATGCTCCAGGCCTTGAGGGTTTCCTGGTAGTATGCCGGCAACACCGAGAGGTCTCTCCCAAACCCCTCGGGCCTGATCAGAAATAATTGCTGGTCACACCCCAGGTTGCACAACTGGCGATAAAAGCTGGATGCCAGTGCACACCACTGCGGAGAGGGATCTGCATATAGGTATCTCTGCAGGTACTGAAGGCGGAAGGTGGACAACTGGGAGCACATACAAACTACTCCCTGTCCATCCTCCACCAAAGGCAGACTTGCCACCCCTGCAGAGACCCAATGCCTTCCCATCCAGAGGAAATCTAACAAATTCCTCTGGATATTGGTGACAAACTCGGGGGTCGGACTCAGACAAATCAGCCGGTGCCAGATCTGAGAAGCCACCAGCTGTTTCACCACTAGAGTCCGGCCCCTAAGGGAAAGCATTTTTGCTAGACCCCTCCATCGTCCCAGACGAGAGAGGACACTGCTCTCTAACTCCCTCCAGTTGTCTTGGACGGAAGCGTCCGCAGCGTACAGGTAGCCCTCCAGATATTTAATGACATCTGCCTCCCACGTGATGTCACGAAACGTGGGAGGCAAAGAGTCTACCTGTAAATTACCCTCTAAAAGGCCTGTGCATTTGGACCAGTAGATCTGAGCGGAGTGACGTCCCCAGGAACGTCACTCAAGATCAACTGGATCTTGGGCCACGAGGAGCACTTTGTCAGCATAAGCTAAAAGGACAATCCGCATGTCTGGATCTTTTAGCACCAGCACTGTGAGCCTTTTCCTCAGTAAGCAGAGGAAAGGCTCGATGGCCAGTGCATATAACTGTCCAGACAAGGGACATCCTTGACGCACCCCTCGTCCAAATACCAAAGGTGCTGTTAGGGACCAATTGATTTTAAGTAAACACTCTGCAGAGGCGTACAGCGTTCTTCTAAAGCCCACAAACTGTGGGCCAAAGCCGTACACTTGCAGAGTGGCTATGAGGTAACCATGGTCCACCCTGTCAAACGCCTTCTCTTGATCTGAAGAGAGAAAGGCGAGTGACAGACCAGTCCTGCGAGAATAATGCAATGGATCCCGGACCAGAAAGATACTATCAAAGATAGTCCGGCCCGGGATCGCATAGGACTGGTCAGGGTGAACCAATTCTGCCAGCACAGACCCAAGTCTAAGCGAGATGGCTTTATCTACAATCTTGTAGTCAGTGCTGAGAAGAGAGACCAGTCGCCAGTTCTTAATAAGCCGGAGATCCCCCTTTTTGGGCAGCAGGACATGGCACAGACGGCTTCAGAGAGCTCTTAGAAAGATAGTGGTATATCAAGCCGCTCTCTTACACCCTCACTGACTGTGGGGAGCAACTCCCATAGCACCCTGCAGGCATCTGGAGAAATGGGATTCGGAGAGTAAAGATCTTTATAAAAATTCCGGGCTCTGTTCCGGATACTCTCCGGATCTGTAAGGGGGGCATCGTCTTCATCTAGAAGACAGGTGATGTGCGTACTGTTACCCCCCTTTTTCTCCAGTGAGTAGAAGAGGTGCGAGCCTGGGTCTAGATCTTTGAGAAAACCTAAGCGGCTACACACGTATGCCCCCTTGGCCTGGTGTCGATCCAGGTCACAGAGGACACCCTTCCTCTTTACATACTCGCTTTGCAGGGATTGGTCCCTACAAGTGAACAGCCTCTGCTCCAGATGGAGTACCTCCCCCCGGAGTGACTCCAACTCAGCTTCGCGCTGCCCACTCGCACCCTTGGTATATTCCTGACACAGAAGTCACAAATGAACCTTGCCCACGTCCCACCACAGTTTTAACGTGTCAAAGTCCCCCTTGCAACCCCTCCAGTCCGTCCAAAACTCCTGGATCAATGTCACGAGCCCCTGGTCCATCAACAAAGCATTGTTGAAGTGCCAATAGGCGGCTTGTGGCGCTGTTGGCGTTAGTGCCACAGTCACAGACACACAGTTGTGGTCTGTGAACGGAGCCAGCCTAATGGCACAAGAACCGACTCGTGACATATAGTGACTAGATATATATAGTCTGTCGATCCGGGAGTGGGACACCAGATCGGCTCTCATTCTGACGTAGGTGAAACCGTCTGATGCCCCTGGGTTCTGCTCTCGCCAGATGTCCTCCAGGGAGAAGCGGGCGATGATCTCCCGCAGGGCTGACGCAGAAGGCGGGTATGGCTCTGGACCATTCCGGTCCAGAGCGTCGAGGGTGCAGTTGAAATCACCCCTGAGTACCAAACACTCATCTGCGTCAACCGTCTCCAAAAACTGGGACAGTCTGGCGAGGAACCTCACTCTCTCGGGCCCTCCAGCAGGGGCATATATATTAACTAGGTTAATGATGCTACCCTGCTCTCGGACCCGGAGGTGGATTAGACGGCCTGGGATAACAGCTTTCACAAGCAGCAGCTCTGGCTGAAAAGACTCTGAGAACAGGGTCACCACTCCACATGACGCCGATGTGAAGTGGCTGAAGAAGAACCTGCCTCTCCACTCCAGTTGCCACGAGGCCTCAGCCTCTGGAGTGGTGTGAGTTTCCTGCAGGAAGCTCACAGAGTACCCTCCCTGATATAAATAGGAGAGTACCTGGAACCTGCGGAAACTGTCTTGACAGCCATTGGTATTTAGCGTGCTGATGTGCAAAGACATTACTGCGTGTCAGGAATTGTGCGTTCCTCAGACCCTTGAGACTGCTGATAGGACACGCACATTTTATAGAATTTCCGGACGCGGAGATGCTCCGCAGTCCCAGAATTCTTGGCCCTAGTGCTGACCACTAGATATTGCTGGAGAGAGTGGAGAATAAACGACATATTCTTCCACCTCTCCAAGGCCAGCCGCACCTTCCTTTTCTTTTGTCCATGAAGGGTGCTCTCAAGGAATAGATCTATTTCCTTGACAGAGATAACCCACCCAGAATCTGATGTTCCTTCTAGGGGGTCACCCCTGGGCTCCTCTTGGCTGAGGGCTTTTACTCCATCCTCCCCGGCTGGAGTCAGTTTCCTCAGCTTTATTCTCAGGGACCCCCTCTTAGATGATACAGAAGGAGTCCCTTTAGCACCCTTCAAGGTAAATAATGGACCCTTGGATTGCTGCTGCACCCCTGTAGCTTCAGGAGTGCATTCAGGGGTAGCTGGCTGGACAGCAGTGGCTGGCATGGCTTTCTTAATGGAAGCCTTGGAGGCTTTATATGCCTCCTCTGCCAGTTCCACCGCTGCTTGCTCAGCTTGGATGGCACCGATGTTAGGGTCAGTGGACAGCTGAGGAGGGTAGACAGGCTCTCCCATGATGTTAACAGGAAAACCTGTTTTATCACCCTCCCCCATTTCCACTTCCCCTTGTGCCACATCCCCCCTGACAGACAAATCCATGGGGTCCTGAATGGGGGTCATGCCTATATTCCCCCCCTCCAGTAGTGACTCGGCCTGGGGCTCTAACAAAGCCTGAGGTAAGTCACTAGAGAGTGACACTGGAGGAGGAGACTGACTGGTGCCCTTGAAGCTCAGCACCTCAGGGACACTGACTACCCATTCAGCAGGGGCTTTGTTGGCACCCCCTTCAAAGGCCAGAGGCAGAACCTGATCTTTCTTGTCTACCCCTGCCTCACTTGGGAGACCCTCTTGCCCATGCTTTTCCTCCAGACCCTTTTCCACATTAACCCCTATAGGGTCTGGAGAGAGAGATGTGTGGTCTGGCACCGGCTGGCTGAGCTTAATAACCGGGCCAGACAATGTCACCGGATGAGGAGGAGATGTTTTGTTCCTCTTCTTGCTTTTAGAGGGAGGTGCTCCACTATAGAGCACTTCCCACTTATCAGCAACCTCCCTGTTGGTTTTATGCTTCCTCTTCCTGGGGACGTCACTCCTGGAAGAGGAGCTGCCACTAGCTGCCTCCCCTGCAGAGGGCTTATTATCCCTCTGCTTACACTGTGCCCCCACACTAACTGATGTAATTATGGTGGGGGCAGATTGGGACTTGGGAGATGCAGCTGTGACACTGGAAGGACCGGTGACATTCTTCCCCTTTTTCCCCGTGTCTGCAGTCTTGCTGGAGACCACAGACACAGATGGCTTTTTTGGGGAAGAAGGGGGTTTGGAGGCCGTGGTGGTGGCTTGAGGAACGGCCTCCTTGCCTGAGCTCTGTGGGGGGGCTATGACCCTTGAGGTCCTCGCTGTTATGGGCTCAGCGGGGTTGGGTGCCGTACTGACGGAGGTGCCATTTGCTGGGGCTGGGGCATGATGCTTTACATTAGGACAATTCCTACGTGTATGCCCCAACCCCTTGCAATGATAGCACTGCACCTCCGTAGTGCTGTAAAAAATCATGTACAGCACCCCCTCAAATGGAACCCCAAAAGACCCCTCGATGTTTTCTGCGCCCTGAGGCAGGCACATTTGTACCTGCCTCTTGAAAGAGAGCACATGACGAAGTGCTCTCTCTCTGCACCCCAGGGGAATTTTAATAAATGGTGTTTTTACTTCCCCTAGGGTTAGCAGGTGGGGGCGCAGGAGGGAGTCTGGTAGGAAGGGGGGCACATTAGAGAGTGTTACTTTTGTGCCCAACCCTTCCAGGGGTTCTATTGGGACATATAATCCCCCCACTGTGATGCCTCTCTGTATAAGAATGTGTGCAGCAGCCAGAGTACGGGTAAAGAAAACTGCTTTCCCGTACATTTTGCTGGCTGCTACTATAACAGAGGGGCTGATGACGTTAGCTGCAGCACGCAGATACATATCAATGCTGTAGACCCTAGACATCTGACATTTAACCCCATGCTTCCTGGTGATCTGCCCCTTAGCCCCAGCGGTGGTATTACTGGGGCCAGCAGAAACCACCTGTGACCAGGTATTAGCCACAGGGGTAGGTCTGCTGGCAGAACCACCAGGAGCTGGGGCTGCCTTATCTGCCTGGGGCCTATGCTGTGCAGTGCTGCAGCTAGGATTTTCAGGGGCCATTATTCCCCCTTTTGACCCCTGAGGCTTCTTAGTGGTCTTATCCCTCATGTTTAGACCCTTTTTTTTAATATAGTTTATTTGTTTTATTTATTTTTATTTTTTGTTTTATGATTTTCTACTGTTTTCTTTTTAAAAATATAAAAGTGTGAAAAAGAAACAAAAAGACAAAACTAAGGGAGAGAGAGAGATGATGTGTGGCAGTGGAAGGGTTAATGGCCTGTTGCAATGTGGCTAATTGCAACAACACAGAGAACACAGAAGCTTTTTAGCCCCTCTGTGTCTCTGTGTCAGATGTTAAAAAAGCCTTTTAAACAAAACTTCAAATTGTTTTCCCCCCCACTGCCTACAAAGATGTTACTTGTCTTCTCTCCCCCAAAACATAAAACCCAACACCAAACAAACAAAACTTTAACAAAACCTGAAAAACTTTAAAAAAAAGTCAAAGTAAAAAAAGCTCCAGGAGTGAAGGTGAAGTGCTAAGGGAGAGGTGTGGCAAAGTATCCAGGAGACAGCTCACTCTCCTGGGATAGAAAACTAAAACTAAAACTTAAATTAAACTAAGAAAAATACCACAAAAACTCCCAAAAATGAACAACACCGTGCACAAAGTGCTTATAAACAGAAAGGTGTTAAAATAAAACTTGTATTTGAGGGACTAAGACCCTAAAAAGCCTTTTGTTTAGAGCTCAAGCATGCACACAACATGCTCTCTGAGAACTTGGCACAGTACTTGTAAGCCTGACACACACACTGGCTAGCCGTCAGGCAAATGAACTTAGATTGGCGGTCAGGCAAATTAACTTACATTTAAGAAAATAAAATTATTGTTTTTTTAAATGTAGATTGCAGGTACACGACTAGATTGGATTGGTTGAACTTGGCACAATACTTGTAAGCCTGAGACACACACTGGCTAGCGGTCAGGCAAATGAACTTAGATTGGCGGTCAGGCAAATGAACATAGATTTAAGAAAATAAAATTATTGGTTTTTGAAAAGTAGACTGCTGGAACACCACTAGATTGGATTGGTTGAACTTGGCACAATACTTGTAAGCCTGACACACACACTGGCTATCGGTCAGGCAAATGAACCTAGATTGGCGGTCAGGCAAAAGAACTTAGATTTAAGAGAATAAAATTATTGTTTTTTTAAATGTAGCTACAGGTACACCACTAGATTGGATTGGTTGAACTTGGCACAATACTTGTAAGCCTGACACACACACTGGCTAGCGGTCAGGCAAATGAACTTAGATTGGCGGTCAGGCAAATGAACATAGATTTAAGAAAAAAAAATGATTGGTTTTTTAAATGTAGACTGCTGGTACACCACTAGATTGGATTGGTTGAACTTGGCACAATACTTGTAAGCCTGACACACACACTGGCTAGCGGTCAGGCAAATTAACTTAGATTGGCGGTCAGGCAAAATAACTTAGATTTAAGAAAATAAAATTATTGTTTTTTTAAATGTAGACTGCTGGTACCCCAACTAGATTGGATTGGTTTAACTTGGCACAGTACTTGTAAGCCTGACACACACATTGGCTAGCAGTCAGGCAAATGAACTTAGATTGGCGGTCAGGCAAATTAACTTAGATTTAATCAAATAAAATTATTGTTTTTTTAAATGTAGACTGCAGGTACACCACTAGATTGGATTGGTTGAACTTGGCACAGTACTTGTAAGCCTGACACACACACTGTCTAGCCGTCAGGCAAATGAACTTAGATTGGCGGTCAGGCAAATGAACATAGATTTAAGAAAAAAAAATTATTGGTTTTTTAAATGTAGACTGCTGGTACACCACTAGATTGGATTGGTTGAACTTGGCACAATACTTGTAAGCCTGACACACACACTGGCTAGCGGTCAGGCAAATTAACTTAGATTGGCGGTCAGGCAAAATAACTTAGATTTAAGAAAATAAAATTATTGTTTTTTTAAATGTAGACTGCTGGTACCCCAACTAGATTGGATTGGTTTAACTTGGCACAGTACTTGTAAGCCTGACACACACATTGGCTAGCAGTCAGGCAAATGAACTTAGATTGGCGGTCAGGCAAATTAACTTAGATTTAATCAAATAAAATTATTGTTTTTTTAAATGTAGACTGCAGGTACACCACTAGATTGGATTGGTTGAACTTGGCACAGTACTTGTAAGCCTGACACACACACTGTCTAGCCGTCAGGCAAATGAACTTAGATTGGCGGTCAGGCAAATGAACTTAGATTTAAGAAAATAAAATTATTGGTTTTTTAAATGTAGACTGCTGGTACACCACTAGATTGGATTGGTTGAACTTGGCACAATACTTGTAAGCCTGACACACACACTGGCTAGCGGTCAGGCAAATTAACTTAGATTGGTGGTCAGGCAAATGAACTTAGATTTAAGAAAATACAATTATTGTTTTTTTAAATGTAGACTGCTAGTACACCACTAGATTGGATTGGTTGAACTTGGCACAATACTTGTAAGCCTGACACACACACTGGCTAGCGGTCCGGCAAATAAACTTAAAAAGGTGGTCAGGCAAATTAACTTAGATTTAAGAAAATAAAATTATTGTTTTTTTAAATGTAGACTGCTGGTACCCCAACTAGATTGGATTGGTTGAACTTGGCACAGTACTTGTAAGCCTGACACACACACTGGCTAGCAGTCAGGCAAATTAACTTAGATTGGCGGTCAGGCAAATGAACTAAGATTTAACAAAATAAAAGTTTTGTTTTTTTAAAAGTAGACAACTAGTAAACAAGATTGTATTGGTTGCACTGTGCACACACAGTATAAGCTGTGAGCCTGACACACACACTTGCTAGCAGGGGCTAGCAGGGAGACAGGCAAATTAAGTTAGATTACACAGAAAAAAATAAACAAAAAAAATTATGTTATAGCCCTAAAAAGGGCTTTTTGGGGTGCTGTGTTTAAAGCAGAGATCTGATGAGTCTTTCAGCACTGCACTGGACACTGAATAAACTTGCCTAGCTATTGATTTCCCTATTCAATCAGCATCACCTAGGGTCTGGAAGGCAGGGTATGATGCTGATTGGCTGGAATGTGTCTGCTGACTGTGAGTTGCAGGGTCAAAGTTTGCTCAATGATAAAGTATAGGGGGCAGATCGAACATCGCATATGTTCTCAGTTCGCCGCGAACGCGAACATGCTATGTTTGCCGGGAACAGTCCGCTGGCGAACTATTCGCGACATCTCTACTCACATCGTATACTGTGCCAACTTGCCCAGTCAGTGCCACCACTCATATCTGGTTTAACAGTCAGTAGTGCACATTTAAACAAAGAATACAATTTTGACTGTAATAAATTGAATAGCAGTTACTTGTCTGCAAGCGTCTGTGTCAGGCCTACAGCGTCTACTCTGCCAACTTCTGCAAGTGCACAGTGCCACTCATATCTGTTGTCACAGTAGCTTGCACGCATAGTACCACTAATCGGAAAAAAAATGACAGGCAAAAGCAGGACACCCCGCAGGGGCCGTCGTGGTCGTGGTGCTGTGATTCCCTTTGGCCCTACAATAATGCCCAGTGTTCAGAGGACAGTTACCCTGAACTTGAAAAGTTCAGAGGACGTAGTTGACTGGCTAACACAGGACACCCAATCTTCTACAGCTTCCGCTTGGAACATTGACGCACCATCCTCCTCCAGCGTAGCTTCGGGCACCTCTCAAGTTACCACTCGCCCGCCTGCCCCCACCACCAACTCTAGTACCACAGCAGATTCAATTGATCAGTCAGAAGAGTTTTTTACAGATCAGTTTGAAGAAATGATTGATGCGTAACCATTATTGCCAGAGGATGTAGATAACAGGGATATGTCTCAGTCAGGCAGCAGTACACACATGTACGTACGATGTGATGATGATGATGTATTCGCTGCTGCTTCCTTTGTTGAGTTGTCAGATACAAGTGAGGCGGGTGATGATGATGACGATGCGTCCGTGGATGTCACGTGGGTGCCCGCTAGAAGAGAAGAAAAACAGGGGGAAAGTTCAGATGGGGAGACAGAGAGGAGGAGAAGACGAGTTGGAAGCAGAGGGAGGTCATCGCAACAAGCTAGTGGCACAGTCAGACAGCATGCAGTGTGGAATTTTTTTTGTGTGTCTGCCTCTGACAACAGCGATGCCATTTGCAACCTGTGCGAAAAGAAACTGAGTCGTGGGAAGTCCAACACCCACCTAGGTACAACTGCTTTGCGAAGGCACATGATGTCACATCACAAACGCCAATGGGATCAACACATGAGTACAAGCAGCACACAAACTCAAAGCCACCATCCTCCTCGTCATCCACGTCAACCACTGCTGTCCTCTTTGCCCCCTCTCAACCATCCGCCACTCCATCTTTTGCCTCTTGCTGTTCCTGCTCATCTCCCATCAGTCAGGTGTCTGTCAAGGGCATGTTTGAGCGTATGAAGCTAATGCCACAAAGTCACCCCCTTGCCCGGCGTCTGACAGCTGGCTTGTCTGAACTCTTAGCCCGCCAGCTTTTACTATACAAGCTGGTGGAGTCTGTAGCGTTCAAAAAATTTGATTGGAACACCGCAGTGGAAGGTACCCAGCTGAAATTTCTTTGCCCAAAAGGCAATCCCCAACCTGTACTCGATTGTGCAAAAGGAAGTAATGGCACATGTGTGTAATCTGATCGTACAACGCTTTGTCCATAAGTATCCAGGCTTACAGGACGTCCTGAAGCAGGCCAGAAAGGTGTGGCCATTTCAGCGTTCCTACACGACCAAGGCGCACTTTACAGATATCCAGCGGCGAAACAACATACCAGCGAGGCGCTTGATTTTAGACAGCCCGACACGTTGGAATTCAACACTCTTAATGTTCGACCGCCTGCTCCAACAAGAAAAGGCCATTATCGAGTATTTGTATAACCGGGGTGCTAGGACAACCTCTGCGGAGCTGGTTTTTTTTTTGCACGTTACTGGACGCTCATGCGCAATGCCTGTAGGCTCATGCGTCCTTTTGAGGAGGTGACAAACCTTGTCAGTCGCACCAAAGGCACCATCAACGACATCATACCATTTGTTTTCTTCCTAAAGCGTGCCCTGTGAAGAGTGCTGGATCAGGCCGTAGATGAGGGTGACGAGGAAGAGGAAGAGTTGTGGTCACCATCACCACCAGAAACAGCCTTATCAGCAGGTAGCAGACTACCTCGCCTTAACTGCAGATATCAACACTCTGAGGAGCGATGAACCCCTTGACTACTGGGTATGCAGGCTAGACCTGTGGCCTGAGCTATCCCAATTTGCAATTGAACTTCTGGCCTGCCCCGCTTCAAGTGTCCTGTCAGAAAGGACCTTCAGTGCAGCAGGAGGTTTTGTCACCGAGAAGAGAAGTCGCCTAGGGCAAAAAAGTCTAGATTGCCTCACCTTTATAAAGATGAATGAGGGATGGATCCCGAAGGGACTGACACTGGCCGATACATTTGACTGAAAAAGGCCTGATGAGATGAGCTGCCTTCGGGTAAAAATTGTCCACACGTTGCTGTATGTTATCTGTGAATGCCGGATGACTTGCGTGACTTATCCGCCACCAACTAGGGTTCAAGAAGACGCAATGTTTTATGGCACTTTCTGCCTGGGGAACAAAGGTCAATTTTTCTGTCTGCTGCAACAGCAGCGGCTGCAACAATAACTAATTTTTTAATTAAAATTTTTATGTCAGAAGGCGTACGGCATGTAATGAAAAAGAAAGCATATTGAACAGTCTTGCATAACACAACAGTTGTGCAAAAATACATATTTACAATGAAGACATTTTGTTAAAATTAGCTGGCTAGGCCTTCTTATTTTTACTTTTTTGGTTAATAAATTTTCTTTTTTTTTACTGTGATTGCAATTTTTAAGAGAAACCTAAGACATGGTAAAACAGACAATAGTAAAGAGTATATCAGCAGTTAACACCAAAGTCCTATTATCTATCATCACTAAAGCAGTAGCTTATTATTTCCAATATCTAACCTGCTCAATCGCACTTGGTTTACCCTAGGGCAGGCTTCAGTAGGCGACCTCTCCTTTCCTCAGAAGATTTTGCCGCCGGTTGCTTCTGAAGGGTCTCCTCCAGGGCTCCCCCACTCCGGTCCTTCCCACCGAGTCGCTTCAACCATTAATAAATGTTTTATTATATTAGGGGGCACTAAATGGGGATGTTATCCAGGGATCCCAAATTGTCTGGAACTGGGTGATTCTATCCAAGACTACATGGTTTAATCTCTCGTTGAGCACTAAATAGTTGATTTTTTTTATTAATTCCTGAAAGTTTTAATTTGTGGTTTTCCAACTACTAGCTATGTGTATTTTTTCTTTCAAAAAATATTTTATTAGGTCAGGTAATATATCATATTCAAACAAACATTTCCATGTTACATATATATCCATACATGTTAAGTTAAGTTACCTTATCTCTATTAATACTCAGTTTACTCCTTTCCATTCCATAATCTTGGAGCTTATACCATATTTAGGGCTAGTATGTTATCTGGATTTGGTTGTACCTGTAGCCTAAAAATATATATATTTTTTACTTTTCAGTTATTAATATAGCTTTAATTCAGTTTGTTTTAAGTTGATTCCCTTTAAGTCTTGAATCCGACTATAATTGGGAAAAAAAATAACTAGTTTTAACATTTAACATGTTGGGAAAGGGAAAGGTCCACAAACATCCTCCTTTTTTACATAAATATGATGTAAAATATAGCACTTACCTCCGTCCTCCGCCCCTCTAAGGATCCACACACACCTCCATCCATCCTGTTCTCTTGAGAATATCCTCTCCAATTTAGGGGAGCCCCTATTCCGGACCTTAAATTATTTAATTGTCTCCAGATGATATGCTATCCCTTAATTGCACCCACGGAGACCATATATCTCAAAATGTATCCATGGAGTTGTCTACTAAATGGGTAAGGCGTTCATTTATAAGGATACATTTTAATTTATTTTTAACCACCTGAAAGTGTAGGGTATCCGATTTCCATTGTCTGGCTATATGGTTCTTTGTGGCCAACATGATGAACTTTAATAGCCTATTTTGAGGGGGCGAGAGACAGACATGCGGAACACCCAGCATGCAGTTTTCTATATTAGCAGAAATCTGAATCTTAAACATTTTAGAAGCTAGTAAGCATGTTTCTTCCCATATTCTTATGACTGCCGAACACTGCCACCAGACATGAATAAATGTAGCCTCGTTACCACTGTTCCTAAAACATGAGCTGCTCCGTTTTGGATCCCATTTATTTAGCTTAAAAGGAGTAATATACAGTATGTCCTGTGTAGGACCTTTATTGAAGTCTCAAGCAGACTATAATTTAAAGATCCCCTACTTAAGCCTCGCCAACTTTTATCCCATGTGCTGTCTGCCAACTCGGTGCCCAAATCCCTCTCCCAGGCGTTGGTATAGTCTGGTTTGTTTGCCCATGAGTTTTCATTAAATAGTTCATACATGAGGCTAATAATACCAGGCTGAAAGGGGGAATCCCTACATTTTTTGAGTAGCCAGGTGTTTCTTTGGGGGGTTCCCCTACCACTTATCGTATATATAAAATGATGTATCCTGCAAAAATTATAGTGTTCAGCCAGGGGTAAATTGTATCTATCTCTCACCCACTCAAAGGTCATTATTTTGTTGTCATGCCACCATGGACCAACCCTTAGTAGGTTCTGAGACTTCCACCATCTGAGAGAGCTTTCCGGAAGATGTATCTTAAAGTGGGGATTGGGTACGATAGGGGTAAGATCTGATACTCGAGTGTCCAGTTTTTGTGTCCAGTTCATCTCCGTCCATATTTTTAATGAGTGCTTAATCAACGTGTTTTTCAAGTTTCTCAAAAATGTATACAGGCCTGGAATCCATATTACTGTCTCCCATGTATAAGGTGACATGCTTACTTTTCCCATAAATACCCAGAGCGGCTGATGTGTGGGAGAATGCGCCAGAGGAATGAAAGCCAGCTGCGCTGCCTTGTAATACAGTTTGAGATTCGGGCACGATAGGCCCCCTTTCCCTTTTGGTCTATACATATTATTTTTTGAGATCCTCTGGGCTTTATGATTCCAAATAAATCTAAAAATTTGTTTTTTCCCCTTTGAATCTTTATGTGTTGTAAGCGATCTCCCGGGAGTTTTAATCTGGCTGACGGGAATTTGTAGTATGTATCTATCAAGTTCATAAATTTGCCTGCAAACTCAAATTTCTGTAATACTGCTTTTAAATAAGGCCATTCCAACGTATCAAAAGCCTTTTCTATATCTAACGCCAAAAGGCATGTGGGTATTTGATGTTGGGATGACCCTGAGATTAAATTTTGTATCCTTCTGATATTGTCCCCCCTTTGGCTATGGGGGATAAACCCTGTTTGGTCTATGGATTATGGAGGGGAGAAATCGCGAAATCCTGTTTGTCATTAATTTGGCCAAAATTTTTATATCCCCGTTTAGGAGTGATATGGGGCAGTAATTTTTAAGTTCTAATGGGTCTCGTCGTTCTTTCGGGAAACATATCATATTTGCATGGTTTAGTTCTTGTGGCATGGGAGAGCCTTCTAAAATTTGATTGAAAAGTGTGGCTAAGTGGGGTAATAACAAGTCTATAAAAGTTTGGTAATAGAGATTTGTAAATCCATCCGGGCCTGGGTAGCTATGTGTATTTTGAATGCTAAGGCCATTAATTGGAATAGCTTGTTCTAGGATTGAGATAAGTTTTTTTTATGTGTATCCCCAGTAAGCAGGATTCCATTGAAAGAGAAATATCCTTTTGCAAGAATTGGAGGCCCGAGATTTAGCTGAAGTCTTTTATAGTGGACATGAGTGCTGGTATAGAGAGAAGGGGCTTGGTCAGGGTGCAAAGCATATCGTCCGCGAAAAGTAAACACTTAAACTGATGGTGTCCTACTTGAACCCCCTGGATGGCATGGTTGGTTCTGATTGCCTGCGCTAGGGGTTCAATGGCAAGAGCAAAGAGCAGTGGGGAGAGTGGGAATCCATGCCTGGTCCCTCTCTGTCCATAGATTTTGGCCTTATGGTCCCCTGGTATATTTAAGTTAGCCACTGGTGAGTCGTAGTACTTTCTGAGCAGGTTGAGAAAGCGTCCCTCAAATCCAACTTATCTAGCATTTTGTACTTACAGTATATGGCCATTCCACCGTATCAAAAGCCTTCACTATGTCTAGGGCTAGAGGGCAAACTGAGTTTTTATAGTGTTGAGCCAAGAACTGGGCGTTCAGAACCCTCCTAACATTATCTCCTGCCTTTCTGAAAGGAATGAACCCCGTTTGGTCCTTGTGTATTTAGTCCAGTAAAAAGTTAGATATTCGTTTGGCCATAATTTTAGCTAGGATCTTGACATCCACATTTATCAGTGGTATGGGGCGATAATTTTTAACCTCTAAAGGGTCCCTACCCTCTTTTGGAAAGACTATGAGGTCGGCCTGATTCAATTAAGGGGGCATAGGTTCTCCATTTAGTATAGCGTTAAACAAAGATGTTAGGTGCGGGGGTAAGCAAGGGCTCAAATTTCTTATAGTACAGATGAGTAAAACCGTCTGGCCCTGGGGACTTGCCAAATTTAAGATCTTGGATTGTAGATTTAACTTCCTCTTGGGATATGTCTAGGTTCTAGCTGTCCAATTGAGGTACAGGTATTTTGTGGACTTCTTGCTGTAGTAGGAAGGACTCTATGTCAGATCCGCTGCAGCGGGATTGGGATGAATATATGGTCTGATAGAAGTTTTGAAATGTTTTTTGGATAGCATTGGGGCTAAAGGAGGTTTGGCCATCAGGTAGTCTAAAGATACCGTATATTATGTCCTCTCTTGGGGGGTAAAGACACTAATAATTCCTCCAATAAAATTCTGTTTTTTATGTGGGCAAGGTCCCTGGTTAGCCCCTTGGGTTATCTGTTAAAAAGAGTGGTGCAGAGACTGTGGGGCTGTTAGCCTCCTTGTCCCCGTGTGGCCGTTTAGAATCCCTGCTGCTGCATGTTTCAGCTTTATTAAGGTGTAATTGTGCAGCGTTTGACTCAAGTAGCTGCCTGTGCTGGGTCAGTTTGGCTTAATTGCTGGGCCCTTTTCCTGCCAAGATGGCGACCATCAGTCCATGGGCCTCTATGTCCCCTTCACTACCTTTGTCCCCGCTTGTGTGCTTATTTGGGATGGCCCCCCTTTATATCTCCGGCCCGTGGCCTTCTCAGGTCCCCCCCTCAATCTCTGAGTGTGGGTATGCGGGGCTGGGGCGTTGAATCAGGCCTACCTTCTTCTCTGCTCGCTGCAAGATCAACAATACCTAATTTTTCAGGCATGTGTACATGCCTAATTTTTTGGGCCTCTGGTGCTGCACTGTGGCTTCAACAACCAAAACCAAAAAAAAGGCACATAACAGGGATTAAACTGATAGTAGTAGTACTACTTAACACACCATTCATATCTGGTGTAACAGTAGTGTACATTTAAAACAAAAAAATGTTTTCCTACTGCAATAGATTGCTTAGCAGTTAGGTGTCTGCAAGCGTGTGTGTCAGACCTACAGCGTCTACTCTGCCAACTTCTGCAAGTGCACAGTGCCACTCATATCTGTTGTCACAGTAGCTTGCACGCATAGTACCAATCTGTCATAACCTGTAATGATGAATGAGGTCTAGAGTAGCCTGGTTCCCTTATCCTCTACAGGTTGAGACCTAATGTTTGGGTGACTCCAGACCAACACATGAGTACAAGCAGCACACAAACTCAAAGCCGCCATCCTCCTCCTGGTCCAGCATCATCAGCCACATCAAACCACTGCTGTCCTCCTTGCCCCCTCTCAACCATCCACCACTCCGTCTCTCGCCTTGAGCAGTTCCTGCTCATCTGCCCATAGTCAGGTGCCTGTAAAGGACATGTTTGAGCATAAGAAGCTAATGTCACAAAGTGCCCCAAATTTGAAGTGATACGACCAACCAAGCATCTTTTTCCATCTCCCGGTCCCAAAAATCCAGGCCTTATACACGTGCCCTGATAGGTGACGTAACAAGTATTAAACTGATAAGAGTAGTACTTACAAACACGCCACTCCTATATGGTGGCACCTTTGATTGCGTGCCGTGCCCCAAATTTGAAGTGATATGACCAACCAAGCATCTTTTTCCATCTCCCGGTTCTAAAAATCCAGGCCTTATACACTCCCCCTGATAGGTGCTGTAACAGGTATTAAACTGATAATAGTACTACTTAACACACCTTATAATAATGCAGAGAGAGGCAACGCAGTGAGAGGAGTCTGAAGAAGAGGAGTCAGAGGTGGAAGGTGGCTTTGAGGAGGTGGAAGACCAAACACAGCAGGCGTCCCAGGTGGCTTGTTGTCTCCTTTCGGGGTCTCTTGGTGGCTGGGTGGAGGAAGAGACCTTCAATGACATCAGTGAGGACAAGGAACGGGACATGGCTAGCTTGGTATCCAACCTTGTGCAAATGGGGAGTTTGCGGTTGTGCAAATGGACTGTTTGCGGTTGTTTACGGTGCGTTAAACGGGGAGTTTGGTCTGTCACTGTGAAGCGGGCCTAACCCTTACACTACCTGATCGATACAACATCATACCTGATGTTTTAAAGCATGTTATTCCAAACAATTTAGGAATGTTAGGTAATTTATGCCCTTAATGGCTTAAAACCAGACTCTGCATCAACTATGTAATTTTCCGTGGGAGTTTTGCCATGGATCCCCCTCCGGCATGCCACAGTCCAGGTGTTAGTCCCGTTGAAACAACTTTCCCATCACTATTGTGGCCAGAAAGAGTCCCTGTGGGTTTTAAAATCCGCCTGCCCATTGAAGTCCATGGCAGTTCGCCGGGTTCGCCGGTTCGCGGACATTTGCGGCGCAAACCGAAAATTTTATGTTCGCGACATCACTAATTATCACTTGACCTAAAAAATATTTCTTTAATAAGTTGAGTTTTTTACCAAATAAATTACTCTGACCTCTGTTTGGGGCATAAATATTTCAGATAGTAATCTTATTATTAATAACTAGAATATTGCCCGTCAAAAAATGACGGCAATGAAATTGTAAGGTAGCTAATGCTGTTTGGTGTATAATACTGAAATATGTAATAGATTACTAAATGAATATACTTTACCTATTTTGAAGCATTGTGTTGAAGAGCTGGCAATCTGTTTTGATGTTGCTGGAGCATTAGTGGTGTGGAGCTTCTGTGTAAGCATGCTGAATGTGTGCACTGTGTGGTATGAATATCTGTAGGTCGTTTGTGGCGTTTTGCGAGTTTCTTGTGTTGTTTTGCGAGTTTAGAGTGCTGTAGCCTCGTTTTCGTTTTGTTCGGCGGCCATTTTTTTCTCTCGCTTACAGTTTTTTTTAGTCTCTAAACTCTTTTATTTCGAGTAAAATGAAGGTCTAAGTGGCATTTTTGAGGTCCTGGGTGCTCCCTCTTGGTGTAGGTAAGGTTTTTATGTATGTGCTGTGTGTATGTATTGGGTTTTACATTTTGTAATGTTCGCGAGTTGCGTCCGAGTGTTGCGAGGCCGTAATGTGTGTGTCGTGCTCTTTGGGTTGCGACGTGAACTTCGCGAGGGTCCTCAGTTGCTGGCAAGGAGCACCTTCGGTGCACCATGCCAGCAACTGAGACCCTCGCCCAGTGCCCTCGCTTTGCGAGGGCCTTGGCTCGCTACGCGAGCCCGCAGCGTTAGCAACAACTCGTACGCTCACAACTATATATGTGATTACTATATAATGTGTAGATGTACCGGCTGGGCATGCTCTTGTACATTATTATTATTATTACTATATAATGTGTAGATGTACCGGCTGGGCATGCTCTTGTACATTATTATTATTATTACTATATAATGTGTAGATGTACCGGCTGGGCATGCTCTTGTACATTATTATTATTATTACTATATAATGTGTAGATGTACCGGCTGGGCATGCTCTTGTGCATTATTATTATTATTACTATATAATGTGTAGATGTACCGGCTGGGCATGCTCTTGTACATTATTATTATTATTACTATATAATGTGTAGATGTACCGGCTGGGCATGCTCTTGTGCATTATTATTATTATTACTATATAATGTGTAGATGTACCGGCTGGGCATGCTCTTGTGCATTATTATTATTATTACTATACAATGTGTAGATGTACCGGCTGGGCATGCTCTCTGCGTGTACGCTTTCTCTATCTGCACCCTATGTGCACTGCTGTCTGTGTGCAATCTCTGTCTCTGTACCCCTCACTCTCTTTGTCAATCTCTCTGTGTTCACTCTTTCTCTCTCTGTACCCCTCCCTGTCTGTGTGCTCTCTGTGTGTGTGTGTGTGTGTGTCTTTCTCTCTCTCTTTGCGCGCTTTCTCTCTGTGTGATTTCTGTCTGTGCACTCTCTCTGCACACTCTTTGTGTGCTGTCTGTGTGCTCTCGCCCTCTGTGTCGATCTCTGCATGCTCTCTGCGTGTGCGCTTTCTCTATCTGCACCCTATGTGCACTGCTGTCTGTGTGCAATCTCTGTCTCTGTACCCCTCACTCTCTTTGTCAATCTCTCTGCACTCTCTGTGCGCTCTATCTGTGAACTCTCTCTGCACTGTCTTTGTGCTCCCTCACTGTCTGTGTGTGCTCTTGCTCTGTAATTCTCTTTATGTCTCCCTCTCTCTCTGTAGCTGTCTCCCTCTCTCTCTGTACCTGTCTCCCTCTCTCTCTGTACCTGACTCCCTCTCTCTCTGTACCTGTCTCCCTCTCTCTCTGTACCTGTCTCCCTCTCTCTCTGTACCTGTCTCCCTCTCTCTCTGTACCTGTCTCTCTCCCTCTCTGTACCTGTCTCCATCTCTGTACCTGTCTCCCTCTCTCTCTGTACCTGTCTCCTTCTCTCTCTGTAGCTGTCTCCCTCTCTCTCTGTACCCGTCTCCCTCTCTCTCTGTACCTGTCTCCTTCTCTCTCTGTACCTGTCTTCTCTCTCTGTAGCTGTCTCCCTCTCTCTCTGTAGCTGTCTCCCTCTCTCTCTCTCTGTACCTGTCTCCCTCTCTCACTTTGCTGTCTTTCTCTGAAATGCAAATGGCCGCCACGCTTCTGTTAAAATCAGTTTTTAGGCCCACCCCCACTTACATCATAGCCACGCCCCCTTTATGATGTCAGCGTTAGCAACATTTTCTGCTGCTCACAACTATATATGTGATTACTCCTGTCCAGAGAGAGAAACGACCTTCTGGATCAGATATCGAAATGTCTTCCTTCCAATTTAGTTTTCTATTAAGGAAAATTGCTGTACCTCTTGTTTTTTTTACATATTTTGAGTTACTAACCAAGTCAAATTTTTTGTTATCATACTCAATCCCTTTACCCTCCTGCCAGTGGGTTTCTTGGAAGCATACTATATCCGCATTTTTTTATAGAATGCATTAAAGAATATCGTTCTCTTTCCCTAAATGTGTTTAGTCCTTGGACATTTTGGCTTAGCTCAAAGTCATTTGAGAGAGCCAGGTCTCTAACCTCCCAACTAAATCCCCTCCTCTCCTCCTCCCCCCTCCCCCACACATTCCGTTAACATATATACATAAAAAAATAAAAATAAAAATAAATAACCAAATAAAAACAAAGACATTAAAAAAATATTACAAAAATTAACACCCTTACAAATGGGTGTTTTAAAAGTTGTTAAGCCCATCATATTGACATACAAGAAAATATGTAATTTGATGCCCTTTAAGAGGAAACTTTTCCCTCTCCCCCATAGTCTCCCTCCCATAATATTATATGATACAATGGGAGAACTAGGGAGGAGAAGGAAAAGAGGAACTAGGCTCCTGTCAGTGGTGTTAGTTGATAAGTGTTCTCCAGACTGCCATGTAGTAAAATACATATTCACATTTTCTTTTCCAAATAAATTGATATCAGCGGGGACCAAGAGAAAAAGAAATTACCTATTTCCCCTGCTTCCCCCACCCTCATTCTCCTCCTCACTTTCTCTCCTCTCTCACCCATTGTACTTCTCATTTGAGGCTTTTACCCTTACTATTTACATTTATTTTGTGAAGTATTCTACTGTAGTGAAATAAGTTTCTTAGATTATTCACTTCTAATATTTGTGATTAATTATCCATGTTCTATATTTTCTTTGTGATAATTTTAACCTTTTATTATTTTATAGTGTTTATTAGGTTCTTCTCCAATTCCACTCACTATGTGTTGTGTGATTAGCTATAGTGTTATATAAATTATATATTCTATTTAGCTACTATTTAACTTTTTGATCTTAATCAATTTGTTTATATATCTAATTTGAAATTTAGCGTGATTATAGCCTTATATAGTGTCCTTTGTAAAAAAAAAATAGAGAGGAGAGAAACAAAAAGAGGAACCAATATATATATCTAAACAAAACTATAATAAAACACCACATTCTTTTCTTAAATCCATTTCCCCTGAAATCAAAACTTCTGAAAGTGAGGACATCCCAAACCAACTAGTCAGAGTCCCTCTTTTTCAAATACCACTTATCCAACAGTTTTTTAACCTCCATGGGGGAGTTAACCACTATCCTCTTTAAATCATGGTTTATAATTAGCTTGGTGGGAAACCCCCTTTATATCTAATATTTTTTTTTCTTAATAGTTTGGTGACCTCAGAGAATTCTCTTCTTTTAATCAAAGTTTCTCTTGATAAATCAGAGAAGTTTATAAGATTTTTGTAAGGTGGATCAAGTTTTTTGGA
Source organism: Discoglossus pictus (assembly GCA_027410445.1). Classification (NCBI taxonomy): domain Eukaryota; kingdom Metazoa; phylum Chordata; class Amphibia; order Anura; family Alytidae; genus Discoglossus; species Discoglossus pictus. Next base: position 111,866,000 of record CM050167.1, on the reverse strand, counting down.
CTCAAATGCTTTTCTGAGAATCATTTCCCTATGAATGGATGAGTGGAATTTGACAATTACATCTCTAGGGAGACCTGTATCTACACTTTTAGGTAATGGTATTCTATGAACTCTATCTACCGACTATTCCATAGGAAGGTCATTTATTAACATATCAGATATACATTTTTGGATATATATTTATTTAATTCTAACTGACTAATATTTTCTGATATACCTCTTATCCTTATGTTATTTCTGCGGGAATAGTCTTCCATTTTATTGATTTTTGCTTTTAGGTCTAAAACTTCTGCTTTTAAGTCAGAAGTTTCTATACTAATTATACAATGCTTTGTTTGAATTTCATTATATTTAACTTCTAGGCTATTTATTTTACCCCCTAGTTCTACTATTGCAATTGAGTTCTTAGCAATTTCTGCAGCTAGATCTATAAATAAAGACTCTTTAAATTCTGCTAGTATATTTCTCAGTGTTGCAGTTGTGAGTCTTTCTTCCTCTGGTTTATCTAAGATTTGGCTTTCTTCACTTTCCATAACCTCTTCAATGCTTATCTGATTTCAGGATTGATCTTATTTATCTATAGATTCTTCCTCTACTTGAGTTTTATCTTTTTTTTGTTTCCCGGGGAGAGGAACATCCCTGGAGTTTTTGCCATTGAGTTTTTCTTTTCTGTAGCTTTTGTTTTAGGATTATGATATTCCCTTTTCATTTCGAAGAGATATTGGTATTTCTATTAGTGATGTCCCGAACAGTTCGCCGGCGGACTATTCACGGCGTATTTTGCATGTTAGCATTCGCATTGAACGGCGAACACATGCTCTTTTCGGTCCGCCCCCTATTCTTTATCATTGAGGAAACTTTAACCCTCCACCTTACAGTCAGCAGACACATTCCAGCCGAACAGCAGCCTACACTCCCTACCAGAGCCTTCCATCTGAAAGACAGCCTCCATTTTAGAATCATTCTGAAGCTACATTCATTGAGAGAGGACATATGTTCTAGCTGCTGCTGATTTAATAGGGAAATAGATAGCCAGGCTGTGTATTTAGCTTCCATTACACACCTGAAGGACTCATTTGAAATCTGCTGCAAGGACAGCAACCCAAAAAGCCCTTTTTAGGGCTAGAACATAATTTATTTTATTTTATAATTTTTTCTGTGTAATCTAATTGCATATGCCTGCCTGCCAACGTGTGTGTGACAGTCTAACACCTAACATCTTCTATTGTGCTCAGTGAAATAAAACAACATTTTTTGACTGTAATAGATTGAATAGCAATTGCCTGCCTACAGGCGTGTGTGTGAGGCCTATTGCATCTACTCTGCCAACTTTTGCCAGTGTACAGTGACACTCATATCTGGTGCAACCTAGTGTACAGTGACATTTAAGAACCCTTTTTTGACTGTAATAGATTGAATAGCAATTGCCTGCCTACAGGCATGTGTGTGAGGCCTATTGCATTTACTCTGCCAACTTTTGCCAGTGCACAGTGACACTCATATCTGGTGCAACCTAGTGTACAGTGACATTTAAGAACCCTTTTTTGACTGTAATAGATTGAATAGCAATTACCTGCCTACAGGCGTGTGTGTGAGGCCTATTGCATCTACTCTGCCAACTTTTGCCAGTGCACAGTGACACTCATATCTGGTGCAACCTAGTGTACAGTGAAATAAAAGAACCCTTTTTTTTCTGTAATCAATTGAATATCAGTTGCCTGCCTACAGGCGTGTGTGTGAGGCCTATTGCATCTACTCTGACAACTTTTGCCAGTGCACAGTGACACTCATATCTGGTGCAACCTAGTGTACAGTGACATTTAAGAACCCTTTTTTGACTGTAATCGATTGAATATCAGTTGCCTGCCTACAGGCGTGTGTGTGAAGCCTATTGCATCTACTCTGCCAACTTTTGCCAGTGCACAGTGACACTCATATCTGGTGCAACCTTGTGTACAGTGACATTTAAGAACCCTTTTTTGACTATAATCGATTGAATATCAGTTGCCTGCCTACAGGCGTGTGTGTGAGGCCTATTGCATCTACTCTGTTAACTTTTGCCAGTGCACAGTGACACTCATATCTGGTGCAAACTAGTGTACAGTGAAATAAAAGAACCCGTTTTTGACTGTAATCGATTGAATATCAGTTGCCTGCCTACAGGCGTGTGTGTGAGGCCTACAGTGCCTACTCTGCCATTTTTTGCCAGTGTATAGTGACACTCACATACATTAGTGCCAGAGGATGTAGATAACAGGGATATGTCCCAGTCAGGCAGCATTACACACATGGACGTACGGTCTGATGATGATGATGATGATGTACCCAGTGCTGCTTCCTTTGTTGAGTTGTCAGATACAAGTGAAGCGGTTGAAGATGACGATGCGTGGACGTCACGTGGGTGCCCGCTATAAGAGAAGAAGAACAGGAGGAAAGTTCAGATGGGGAGACAGAGAGGAGGAGGAGACGAGTTGGAAGCAGCGGGAGGTCGTCAAAAGTAGCTAGTGGCACTGTCAGACAGCATTCATCGGCACCCGGGGTCAGCCAGACAGCACGCCAGTCAACGCATGCTGTTGCCACCACCAGAATGCCGTCATTGCAGAGCTCAGCAGTGTGGCAATTTTTTTGTGTGTCTGCCTGTGACAACAGTGATGCCATTTGCAACCTGTGAGAAAAGAAACTGAGTCGTCCAACACCCACCTAGGTACAACTTCTTTGCGAAGGCACATGATGTCACATCACAAACGCCTATGGGATCAAAACATAAGTATAAGCAGCACTCAAAGCCGCCATCCTCCTCCTGGTCCAGCATCTTCAGCCAAGTCAACCACTGCTGCCCTGCTTGCCCCCTCTCAACCATTCGCCACTCCGTGTCTCGCCCTGAGCAGTCCCTGCTCATCTGCCCACAGTCAGGTGTCTGTCAAGGACATGTTTGAGCGTAAGAAGCCAATGTCACAAAGTCACCCCCTTGCCCGGCAACTGACAGCTGGCTTGTCTGAACTCTTAGCCCGCCAGCTTTTACCATACAAGCTGGTGGAGTCTGAGGCGTTCAAAAAATTTGTAGCTATTGGGACACCGCAGTGGAAGGTACGCGGCTGAAATTTCTTTGCACAAAAGGCAATCCCCAACCTGTACTCGATTGTGCAAAAGGAAGTAATGGCATCTCTGGCACACAGTGTTGGGGCAAGGGTCCATCTGACCACTGATACCTGGTCTGCAAAGCATGGTCAAGGCAGGTATATCATCTACACTGTGCATTGGGTAAACCTGGTGACGGCTGCCAAGCATGGAATACGTGGCTCTGCAGAGGAGTTGGTGACACCGCCACGACTTTGCAGGCAGGCCTGCTGCCACCTTCTCTGCTCCTCCTACTCCATCCTCTTCCATAACCTCCTCGGCTGAGTCCTCTTCTGCTGCTGCTATATCTTGCTCCACATCAACGGCACCCCCCAGTTCCACAGGTACTATTCCACATCCCGGATACGGCAATGTCACGCCGTCTTGGGGTTGACTTCCCGGAAAGCAGAGAGTCACACCGGACCAGCACTCCTGTCCGCCCTGAACACACAGGTGGATCAGTGGCTGACTCTGCACCAACTGGAGATCGGCAAAGTGGTTTGGGACAACGGAAGAAATTTGTTGGCGGCATTGAATTTGGGCAAGTTGACACATGTGCCGGCATGGCACATGTGTGTAATCTGATTGTACAACGCTTTGTGCATAAGCACCCAGGCTTACAGGACGTCCTGAAGCAGACCAGAAAGGTATGTGGCCATTTCAGGCGTTCCTACACGGCCATGGCGCACTTTACAGATATCCAGCGGCGAAACAAAATATCAGCGAGGCGCTTGATTTTAGACAGCCCGACACGTTGGAATTCAACACTCTTAATGTTTGACCGCCTGCTCCAACAAGAAAAGGCCATTATCGAGTATTTGTATAACCGGGGTGCTAGGACAACCTCTGCGGAGCTGGGGGGGGGGTTTTTTCCACGTTACTGGACGCTCATGCGCAATGCCTGTAGGCTTATGCGTCCTTTTGAGGAGGAGACAAACCTGGTCAGTCGCACCCAGGGCACCATCAGTGACATCATACCATTTGTTTTCTTCCTGGATCATGCCCTGGAAGAGTTGTGGTCACCATCACCACCAGAAACAGCCTTATGAGCATCGCTTGCTGGACCTGCGGCAACCCTGGAAGAGGATTGTGAGGAAGAGGAGTCAGAGGAGGAATGTGGCTTTGAGGAGGAGGAGGAAGACCAACCACAACAGGCATCCCAGGGTGCTCGTTGTCACCTATCTGGTACCAGTGGTGTTGTACGTGGCTGGGGGGAAGAACATACCTTCAGTGAGATCACTGAGGACGAGGAACAGGACATGACTAGCTCGGCATCCAACCTTGTGCAAATGGGGTATTTCATGCTGTCGTGCCTGTTGAGGGATCCTTGTATAAAAAGGATGCACGAGAACGACCTGTACTGGGTGTCCACGCTACTAGGCCCCCGGTATAAGCAGAAAGTGCCTGAAATGTTACCGAATTACAACAAGTCGGAAAGGATGCAGCACTACCAAATTAAATTAAAAAGTATGCTTTACACAGCGTTTAAGGGTGATGTCACAGCACAACAGCAATCTAACAGGGGAAGAGGTGAACATAATCCTCCTCCTCCCACGACCACGCTGGCAAGGAGAGGATGCTTTACAGACGTGTTGTTGATGGAGGACATGCAGAGCTTTTTAATTCCTATGCATCGCCACAGCCCTTCGGGGTCCACCCTCAGAGAACGACTCGACCGTCAGGTAACAGACTACCTCGCCATAACTACAGATATCGACACTATGAGGATCGATGAACCCCTTAACTACTGGGTGTGCACGCTTGCCCTGAGGCCTAAGCTATCCCAATTTGCCATAGAACTTCTGTCCTGCCCTGCTTCAAGTGTCCTGTCAGAAAGGACCTTCAGTGCAGCAGGAGGTTTTGTCACTGATAAGTAGAGATGTCGCGAATAGTTCGCCGGCAGACTTTTTTCGTTGAACATAGCATGTTCGCGTTCGCGGCGAACTGCGAACATATGCGAGATTCGACCCGCCCCCAATACTTTATCATTGAGCAAACTTTGACCCTGCATGTCACAGTCAGCAGACACATTCTAGCCAATCAGCAGCATACACTCCCTTCCACACCCTTCTACCTCATGGACAGCAGCCATTTTGGAATCATAAGTAACTTGCAGTCTTACTGAGAGGAGGGACAGTTTGGATGATACTGCATCAATAGTGAAAACCATAGCTAGGCAAGTTTATTCAGTGTCCAGTGCAGTGCTGAAGGACTCTTGTGCATTATTATTATTATTATTACTACTATTTAATGTGTAGATGAACCAGCTGGGCATGAATTATTATTATTATTATTATTATTATTATTATTATTATTATTATTATTATTATTATTATTATTATTATATAATGTGTAGATGCACCAGCTGGGCATGCTCTTGTGCATTATTATTATTATTATTATTAGTAAAATACTAATAATAATAATAATAATAATGCATAAGAGCATGCCCAGCCAGTACATCTATACATTATATAGTAATAATAATAATAATAATAATAATAATACACAAGAGCATGCCCAGCCGGTACATCTACACATTATATAGTAATAATAATAAGAATAAGAATAAAGCAGAAGACCTCCCCTGTGTCCCCCCCCCCCCACTCCCTCCCATGTGTCTCTCTCCCCCCCTCTCCCCTGTGTCTCCCCCCCACTCCCTCCCATGTGTCTCTCTCCCCCCCTCTCCCCTGTGTCTCTCCCACCCTTGCCTGTGTCTCTACCCCCTCTCCCTTCCCCAGTGTTTCTTTCCCCCCTCTCCTGTGTCTTTTCCCCCTTCCCTGTGTCTTTTCCCCCTTCCCTGTGTCACTCCCCCTCCCCTGTGTCTCTACCCCCCTCTCCCTTCCCATGTTTCTTCCCCCCTCCCCTGTGTCTTTCCCCCCTTCCCTCTCCCCTTTGTCTCTCCCCCCTCATCTGTGTCTCTTCCCCCTTCTCCCCTGTGTCTCTACCCCCTCTCCCCTGTGTCTCTACCCCCCTCTCCCTTCCCCTGTGTTTCTTCCCCCCTCCTCTGTGTCTTTACCCCCTTTTCTCTACCCGGTGTCTCCTCACCACTCCCTCCCATTATTCTCTCCCCCCCTCTCCCCTGTGTCTCTACCCCCCACTCTCTCCTGTGTCTCTCCCCCCTCCCATTTGTCTCTTCCCCTCACCTCTCCCTTACCCTGTTTCTCTTCCCTCCTCTGCCCTGTGTCTTCCTCCCCCTCTCCACTGTGTCTTCCTCCCCCTCTCCCCTCTCCTGTGTCTTCCTCTCCCTCTCCCCTGTGTTTCCTCCCCCTCTCCTCCCCTGTTAGCTTCTATACGCATACATACATACGATAAGAAATCTGGGGGGGGGTTACCCCTTACCCCCCCCACCCCCAGTTCCAACACCCATGTGTACTGTATAATATTGTATTGCATTATGTTATATTATATCACTAGCTAATTGCCTGGCACAAATGATGGGGCAATAAAGTTTGAAGCCATGGCAATGTTGTTTGCCAGACAATGTGATGCTTTCTGTACTCGGAGGACCTTCGGCGCTCATTGTGAGCCTCTTCCCGAGTGTCCTTCATGTTTCCTGCTTTGCAACGATCAATCTTCGGCGCTCAGCACAAAGACAGTTATATAAGTACAGTGTTAAGTATATAATTTTTTGTGTGCAGTGTAAATTAAAAAATGTATTCAGGTCTCAGAGCATAATAAAGTGATTTAGATTTGTAACTGCTTTGAGAGTGCTATCGCTGGCAGCCAATGAGCACATAACTGCAGAGTAAAAGGTAAAACATTTTAGTGTAGTGTAAAGTCTACATTTTTATTTTCCATTACAAATTAATACTTATTAAATGAATGCACGATAATAACTATTGTGAATGAACAACTGTATTAGTAAGTGCGAAGCGTTAATGTATGTAAAGTAACCGCAGTGTAAAATATGCTATTAAGCGTATTTTTTTATATATATATTTTTTTTAATAATAATGAATTAATTAATTACTAAAATACTAAAATACCCCCTCCTCTGTGTCTTTACCCCCTTTTCTCTACCTGGTGTCTCCTCACCACTCCCTCCCATTAGTCTCTTCCCCCCTCTCCCCTGTGTCTCTACCCCCCACTCTCTCCTGTGTCTCTCCCCCCTCCCATGTGTCTCTTCCCCTCACCTCTCCCTTACCCTGTTTCTCTTCCCCCCTCTGCCCTGTGTCTTCCTCCCCCTCTCCACTGTGTCTTCCTCCCCCTCTCCCCTCTCCTGTGTCTTCCTTTCCCTCTCCAATGTGTTTCCTCCCCCTCTCTCCTCCCCTGTTAGCTTCTATATGCATACATACATACGATAAGAAATCTGGGGGGGGGTTACCCCTTACCCCCCCCCCCCCCCCCAGTTCCAACACCCATGTGTACTGTATAATATTGTATTGCATTATGTTATATTATATCACTAGCGACTTGCCTGGCACAAATGATGGGGCAATAAAGGTTGAAGCCATGGCAATGCTGTTTGCCACACAATGTGATGCTTTTTGTACTCTGAGGACCTTCGGCACTCATTGTGAGTCTCTTCCCTCGTGTCCTTCATGTTTCGTGCTTTGCAACGATCAATCTTCGGCGCTCATCGCAAAGACAGATATATAAGTACAGTGTTAAATATATAATTTTTTTTGTGCAGTATAAATTAAAAAATGTATTCAGGTCTCAGAGCATAATAAAGTGATTTAGATTTGTAACTGCTTTGAGAGTGCTATCGCTGGCAGCCAATGAGCAGTAATCCAGATATATAACTGCAGAGTAAAAAGTAAAACATTTTAGTGTAGTGTAAAGTCTACATTTTTATTTTCCATTACTAATTAATACTTATTAAATGAATGCACGATAATAACTATTGTGAATGAACAAATGTATTAGGAAGTGCGAAGCGTTAATGTATGTAAAGTAACCGCAGTGTAAAATATGCTATTAAGCGTATCTTTTTTATATATATTTTTTTTTAATAATAATGAATTAATTAATTACTAAAATACTTTACCTATTTGTAATTAATATATCCAGTGATCAATAACCTGAAGAGCTAACAATCAGTTTTGATTTTCCTGCAGCTTACAGTGTACATTTGGACTGTTGGTGACCCGAGGTGTAAGTGTCAGCAATGTGCGCAGTGCACGAGGGGAAACCACTTGTATAGTCGTGTAACGCGCCATTTTAGATTTGTAATGTTATTAGTTGCAAGTTAGTGTTGTAAAATGGCGGCGATTGTGTATGTGTTACGCGGCTCGCCAGCAGTTTCCATTATTTATAATAGTGTATTTTGTACCTCGTCCGTTCCTAGATAAAAGTCGTACATGGCTGGCGATGTTTTGCGCGGTTTGGGGTCGTGTAGCCTCGTTTTCATTTTTTCCGGACGCCATTTTTTTTGTCGCTTAGCCGATTTACAAGTGCCAACTGGGGAAGACATTACAGATATCACATATATAGTTGTGAGCAGGCGGGTTGTTGCTAACGCTGCGGGCTTGCGAAGCGAGTGCCAGAGTTGCTGGCAAGGAGCGCCGAAGGCTCCCACGTCGGCTGCAATGAGCCGCAGGCGGGACTTACACCATCAAATATACGGACTTACCATCCAAAAATACGGGACTTAGAAAAAAAAACATAACGAGCTCACAAAAATACGACCTTAACGCCCGAACCGCACGCACTTAAAAACATTAAAAACACAATAAATACACACAACAAACACATACAAAGCTCACCCACAGCAAGGCGGGCACCGAGGACCTCTGCAAGTGAAGTTACACCTCCATTTAAGTCCAAATTCATGAGTTTAGACACCCGAAAATCACCTAAGTGAGAGAAAAAATGGCCCTTGAAAAAAAGAAAACGAGGCTACAGGACCCTAAACACGCAAAACACATACGGATTTTCCTAAAAAGCCGTACGAGGTAAAGATACACTATTAACAAGGACGCTAAATCATCCACACCCGTGTACCACATACACATTCCCCGCCATTTTACAACACTAACTTACACAATGCGGAAGTACCCAGCTACCCTAACGGCTTCCCCTCACGCACGCAGCCTATTTACACTACACACTGCACAGATTGCTGACACTTACACAGCAGCTCCACAGCACTGAAAACCTACATTGTATGCTGCAGGAACATGAAAACAGATTGTCAGCTCTTCAGCACAATGCTTCCTGCATAAATTACTTAGAAATAGGTAAAGTATATTCATTTAGTAATTATTTCATTAGCATACAAAAATACATATACACAAAAAAAACATTATCACATTAAACATAAAAGCCATTCACTGCGCGCCTCACAACGAGCGCCAACGCTGCTCATGGCATACAAAGCCTTGCAATAAGCGCAAAAAACACATTACCGCCGACCAAAGAATAACAGCAAAAGCGCCTATCAGAAAAAAAATACAACCAACAGCCTCGCAATGAGCGCCGAAGGATCTCCGACCGCCAACAAAATGAATGTCTCGTCCAAACCATTACCTGCCTTACAATCTTATTGCCGCCATTTTTTGATGGGCAAGTCGCTAGTAAATATATAAAGATCAAGATAATAAAAGTATCAGGAAATGTAACACAAAGATGCACGCGCGTCTGAATAATACGACAAATACGGATTTTTGTCATAAGTGATATGATCGCAGTATTGGGTCATAAAACCTAAACACTGGAATCTGTTACATACAATTTACTGATGATGCCATTAATGGGCTTCAAGGGGGGGGATCTCTTTTCATACTTTTTGAGCGGTGCAAATCCAACATACTCAGAGCGGAAACGGAAATCTGTAGGACACACACAAAGTGGTTCACTTTGGGAGAAAAAAAACAAACAAATATGAAATATTTAATAATCATATTTTGATGTTACCAACAGATAAGGAAACGAAACTGAGGTTATTATATCTAATAGTAGCAAGCCTGGGAGTACTGGGAGTAATAATACTGCAGCAGGAGGTCAGGACTAATGTCACTCTATAGACACCCAGTCAGATAAAGGTCAGTACTAATGTCCCTCTATAGACCCCCAGTCATATAAAGGTCATTACTAATGTCCCTCTATAGACACCCAGTCAGATAAAGGTCAGTACTAATGTCACCTATAGACCCCCAGTCATAAAAAGGTCAGTACTAATGTCACTCTATAGACACCCAGTCAGATAAAGGTCAGTACTAATGTCCCTCTATAGACACCCAGTCAGCTAAAGGTCAGTACTAATGTCCCTCTATAGACACCCAGTCAGATAAAGGTCAGTACTAATGTCCCTCTATAGACCCCCAGTCAGATAAAGGTCATTACTAATGTCCCTCTATAGACACCCAGTCAGCTAAAGGTCAGTACTAATGTCCCTCTATAGACACCCAGTCAGATAAAGGTCATTACTAATGTCCCTCTATAGACACCCAGTCAGATAAAGGTCAGTACTAATGTCCCTCTATAGACCCCCAGTCATATAAAGGTCATTACTAATGTCCCTCTATAGACACCCAGTCAGATAAAGGTCAGTACTAATGTCACCTATAGACCCCCAGTCATATAAAGGTCAGTACTAATGTCACTCTATAGACACCCAGTCAGAAAAAGGTCAGTACTAATATCACCTATAAACCACAGTCATGTAAGGTGTAACCCTTACACTACCTGATCGATACAACATCATACCTGATGTTTTAAAGCACGTTATTCCAAACAATTTAGGAATGTTAGGTAATTTATGCCCTTTATGGCTTAAAACCAGACTCTGCATCAACTATGTAATTTTCCATTGGAGTTTTGCCATGGATCCCCCTCTGGCATGCCACAGTCCAAGTGTTAGTCCCCTTGAAACAACTTTCCCATCACTATTGTGGCCAGAAAGAGTCCCTGTGGGTTTTAAAATTCGCCTTCCCATTGAAGTCTATGGCGGTTCGCGGATGTTCGCTGGTTCGCGAACATTTGCGGCGGTTCGCGTTCGAGGTTCGCAAACCGAAAATTTTAGGTTCGCGACATCACTACTGATAAGAGAAGTCACATAGGTCAAAAAAGTCTAGATTACCTCACCTTTATTAAGATGAATGAGGGATGGATCCCGAAGGGACTGACAGTGGGCGATACATTCGATTAAAAAAGGCCTGATAGATGAGCTGCCTTGAGCTAATAATGGTGAACACGCTGCTGTATTTTATCCCTGAATGCCATATGACTTGCGTGACTTATCCGCCACCAACTAGGGTTCAAGACGCAATGTTTTAGGGCACTTTCTGCCTGGCAAACTAACATCAATTTTTCTGCTAGCTGCAACAATACCTAATTTTTGCATTTAAATTCTTTTATAGTCAGAAGGCGTACAGCATTTAATGAAAAATAAAGCATTTTTGAACAGTCTTGCATAACAGTTGTGCAAAAATACATATTTACAATAAAGACATTTTGTGAAAGCTAGCTGGCTAATCCTTCTTATTTTTACTTTTTAGGTTAATAATTTTTCTTATTTTTTACTGTGATTGCAATTTAAGAGATACCTAAAACATGGTAAAACAAACAATAGTAAAGAGTATATCTGCAGGGAACACCAAAGTCCTATTAGCTATCATCCCTCCAGCAGTATTAGCTTATTATTTACCATATCTAACCTGGGCAATCACCCTTGGGGGATGATTTTGCCACCGGTTGCTTCTGAAGGGTCTCCAGGGCTCCCCCACTGAGGTCCTTCCCCCAGTGTTGCTTCAACCAGTAACAAATGTTTTATATTTGTAAAGCGACCCAATGATCCCCCTTGGTAGAGGTTTATCTTTACAAATTTTGGAGGACCAATTTAAGACCGGTGTCCCCTGTTTCTGAGTCAGGGAGTGTGTGAAATGCCTCAGCCTACAGTAATTGTAATGTTCTGACAGCGGTAGCTCATGCTTGTCCCTCAGTTCCTCATAGGTGAGCATCTGGCCCTTTACTAACTAGTCTCCCAGTCTATCTAGTTTCCTTGACCTCCACCAGTGTTGTGATGTTGTGCTCATGTGTTTTGGGGCCTGAGGGTGGTCAAGAATTGGGGTCATTTGGGTGGATCCAGGGAACAAACCCGTGTGTTTCTTGGCCCATTTCCAGCATGATAGTGAGTGTCTGATTAGGGAGTTTGGCGAGTTTTTAAGGCTCTGAGGCAATTCTGATAGCCAAGCCACCTTGTCCCAGGTTAAGGGCCTTAAAGTGTGGTTCTCTAAATACACCCAGGCCGATTGATGACATAGAATGTGCTATTGGGAGGAAAGATAGGTGACGTAACAGGTATTAAACTGATAGGAATTTATTGTACAACTTAATACACCACTCCTATCTGGTGGCACCTTAGATTGCACGCGCAGTGCCCCAAATTCGAAGTAGGATGTCCGACCAAGCATCTTTTTCCATCTCCCTGTTCCAAAAATCCATGCCATATACACGTCCCCTGATAGGTGACATAACAGGTATTAAACTGATAGGAATAAATAGTACAACTTAATACACCACTCCTATCTGGTGGCACCTTAGATTGCACACGCAGTGCCCCAAATTCGAAGTAGGAGGTCCGACCAAGCATCTTTTTCCATCTCCCTGTTCCAAAAATCCATGCCATATACACGTCTTCTGATAGGTGACGTAACAGGTATTAAACTGATAGGAATAAATAGTACAACTTAATACACCACTCCTATCTGGTGGCACATTACATTGCACGCGCAGTGCCCCAAATTCGAAGTAGGAGGTTCGACCAAGCATCTTTTTCCATCTCCCTGTTCCAAAAATCAATGCCATATACACGTCCCCTAATAGTGGACGTAACAAGGATTAAACCGATAGGAATAGTACTACTTAACAGTACACACCTTATAATAATGCAGACAGAGGCAACACAGAGAGAGGAGTCTGAAGAAGAGGAGTCAGAGGTGGAAGGTGGCTTTGAGGAGGTGGAAGACCAAACACAGCAGGCGTCCCAGGGGGCTTATTGTCACATTTCGGGGACCCTTGGTGGCTGGGTGGAGGAAGAGACCTTCAATGACATCAGTGAGGACAAGGAACGGGACATGGCTAGCTTGGTATCCAACCTTGTGCAAATGGGGAGTTTGCGGTTGTGCAAAGGGACTGTTTGCGGTTGTTTGCGGTGCATTAAACAGGGAGATTGGTCTGTTACCGTGAAGCAGGTGTAACCCTTACACTACCTGATCGATACAACATCATACCTGATGTTTTGAAGCATGTTATTCCAAACAATTTAGGAATGTTAGGTGATTTATGCCCTTTATGGCTTAAAACCAGATTCTGCATCAACTATGTAATTTTCCGTGGGAGTTTTGCCATGGATCCCCCTCCGGCATGCCACAGTCCAGGTGTTAGTCCCCTTGAAACAACTTTCCCATCACTATTGTGGCCAGAAAGAGTGCCTGTGGGTTTTGAAATTCGCCTGCCCATTGAAGTCTAGGGCAGTTTGCCGGGTTCGCCCGTTCGCAAACATTTGATTGAAGTTTGCGTCAGATGTTCGCGAACCGAACATTTGATGTTCGCGACATCACTAATTTCTATTTATTATCTTTAATCCTTATATGAGAAATTAAATCAATCTTTATAGAAGAGGTTTGTTTATCGGGAATTAATCCTTTCATCAATTAGTATTTCCACCCTTAAATCATTATATGAAATAGAATGTAATCATGTATTGCTGCTTTACCTATCATTAAAACATTGGATCTAAAACATCTAGTTATCCACAACAAAAATAACTTTTACCCAGTTAACACTAAGTGATTAATAAAAAAATCTCTTGTTTGCAAACAAACTCCTTGATTTTTCAGTGTGTCATTGATTTCCTAATAACCTTCCAATTGAATATAATCTTCTCAGGTAATACAGCTTATATCTCAAGGTTTTTGGCTTGTTTTCAAATATTCCATGACTATATTATATTTGTATTACTCTGTAAAGTTCTTAGTATTGCACAATCCCAAATTAATTTCCTTTATCTTCATCCGTTTTTGCACTTTGTGTGTATCCTTCTTAAATCTTTTAGGGCTATCAATTGCTGTGTGCTGAATAGTCCAATGTCTTGATAGAGCATTTTCCTACTTCTAAGTCTGTTTACAAATAGTCCTTTACTTTCCACTATTATTGCACTTTGTACCACCAATTCAAATGGGGAAAATAAGGAGCTCTATTGGAGGGGGAATGGAGGGGGATTGGGGAGGAGTCCCCCGTTTTTTAGGGTTTGCTAGAAGATTTATTTTCTTTTCCCACTCTCCATGCTCTCCTTTCCCCCTTCTTTTTCTTTCCTTTTTACTTCAGAGCATATACTCGTTTGGAAATTCTTAGTTAAACTTTATATGGCTTAATAAGCCCAGTTTGTGTAGCTTGCAGCCAACATCAGGTGGGATAGGGAGGGGTAGTCTTGTATATGATTAGTTAGATTAATTATTTCCTTTTCCCCTTCTCTCTTCTCTCCTATCCCCCTGTTCCTTCTTCCCAATTGCTTAATTACTGTTTATGTGACTTTATAAGTGCAGTTTATATAGAATACAGCTAACAACAGAGGGGATGGGGAGAGGTAGCCTTGTATGGGGTTAACTAGATAGTTTCTTTCATTTCCCCTCCTCCCTTCTCTCCTTTCCCATTTCTTTTTCTTTCCTTCTTCTTTCAAAACATAGCCTCTTTTGTTAAAGTAACATTCATATATGCAGGCAGTGTGCTACCGCAGGATACTTCCTTCGGCTAAGCAGCTCAGATCACCAAAGCTTAATTAATCTTTATATGGCTTTATAAGCCCATTTTATATAGCCTGCAGCTAGGAGCAGGGGGCTAGGGAGGGGTAGCCTTATTTAGGGTTAGCTAATTGATTTATTTTCCTTTTCCCCCTCTCCTTTTCCCCTTTCTTTTTCTCTTCTTGTTCCTTCAGAGTATAGCCTCTTTGACTATAATATCATTCATATATATAAGCAATGTGTTCCCCCCGGATAGTTCCTTCTTCACAGCAGTATAGATCCCATAATAAATAGTCCTACCAGTTCTAACGCAGTGTGTTTGCTTCACTGGAGCTTTCCCCCTTCTCTTGCTGTGGTGTCATTTGAGGAAAGAATGTCCTAAAAGGGAGTATCTGTGCCAGTGGGATGAATTCTCTTGAGAAACATATCTCTCCTTTTACACACAAACTCCTTTGCCCCCAGTCATGGTAGCTAGAATTGCCCCATCTCCAACACACTGTTTGAGGCTGTCTGGAAGTGATCTGTCCGAATCTGGCAGGTACCGCTATGATCCCTGCACCACTGCAGCTTTGGCACCAAAAGCCTGTTAGCTGTTCATTGTGACAGCGTACTGGGCGTGGACTGACTCCCTCGATATTCAGGAACTTGATGTCAGTAGAATTTAATTGAAACCATGCAGGTAGTGTAGTTTGGCGATGCTCACTTTGTGCCAAAGCATTTGTTTCATTTCCAGCATGGAAATACACTAAATGTTTTTGTGGCAAATGTACAGCTAATTGATATACTGCATGTGAGCGATCATGTATTTAAAATTTTAGAAAATGCCACATTGCTTCTGGCTAACTTACATAACGAGCTTCTACATGAGATGCAAGTTCATCATGTACTAACTCACTGGGTTCGTTATTTTCAGCACTTTTGACCACTACAGTAGCTGCATCATAGCCTTTGTAAATATAATTGTAGACACATTTAATGGATTTTATTGAAGTGCAGGCTTCAACATTAATGTGTGCATTATATGTATGGTACCACATATCTGTTGTCTACCTTTTTGCTACGAATAATGGCAGTTTGTCCTTCTGTTCTTCTATATAATGGATAGCCATCACAATTAGCATAAGGTTTGTCTCTATAATCTTTTGGAAATTCTTTAGTACATTTCTTATTTTCCCTACATGGGGACTGTGGATTAATATCTCCACACGGTCCATGAATCATACGATGAGTTACAATCTCATATAGTCTACCATGTATTTCTGGATCTGGTAGTTCAGCAATAATTACTGAATCCACTTTGTCACTAGTAGGAAAATCTAAGACTTTGGATCTGTAGTATCTTTAGAGGTGATGGATATATATATATATATATATATATATATATATATATATATATATATATATATATATCCATCTCCTTCCTCACCCTCCCCCCTTTTTTTTTTTTTTTTAGAAAGCTTTGAAGTTCTATGTATAATAAATAAGTATTTACGGATTCACCTTTTTTCATAAATTCAGGGCAATTCTCATTGTGAATACACTGAGAGAAATATTATTAAAGAATGTAATTTATTTCATCTGATATAAACTTACTGAACGTATGAATTTTATATTACTTAATATCCAGGTTTAGATGGTGTAGATATTTCTAAATAGCTTCACTACACTTTTCATAAACCTGATTTTTTTCAGGTTTATGGAACTTATACAATACACCAGCAACATATTTTTAATAGTAGTAATGAATTAATAGTATTACATATACTAATGATTATTATTTTGTCACTTATCACATATTCTTGTATGATAAATGGATTGATACTAATTCTTCATTAAGGAAGCATCTAATCCTATTACAAATAAGTAAATATTTTCTATTAAGTCACATTACACTATTACACACTTGGCCACAAAATTGGATTTATCTATAGCACCATTTTTATTTTATTTAGTATTCATATATTTTCACATGGAATGGATAAATGGTTTTCTTCCCTTGAAATAAGGTGAGATCGTGCTATATTAATATATAGAATAGATGTTTATTGAGAATTATAGGTCTATTTAGACCTTGATATATATAAATAAATATATCTCTTACATACATGATCTTTATACTGATTCAGAGTTCAATCCTTTAGATCAGTTTCCTATAAACTGCATGACAAACTGTGAGTACATATTGTAATGTTATTAAATAACATAGGATAGCCAGGTGCAGGTTGCTATGGCAACATTATGAGATTAAATATAGACAGTAGAAACTTAAGACCTTGATATACAGAAAACATATAAAGATCTTCATTCTTATTTGTAGTCCACCTCTATGGATCAGCTTGTTCTTATAAACTACATGCCACATTAGTCAGTATGTATGGTAATTGTATTGAATAACATAGGTTAACCACGTGCAGATTGCCATAGCAACACTATTAGACTATAAATAGACAGCAGAAACATACCTTGCCTTCCCCTCCCCTTTGAAAAAGACGCAGGAGCGTAGAAACGTACGTTAGGGAGTAAGACGCGACGTGTGACGTCACACTCCGTCATCGTGAGGAGGCTGAGATGGCCTAGGAAGGGAAACAAGCTATTGGGAGTAGTATAGATGGTTCCTGATACTGAGAAACCTTTTTAAAAAATACCCACACATTAAAACGCTTAGTACCTTAGTTTTAAGAACAATACGATGTGGTATCAATGTATAGTGCTTTTGCCATAAGCCTTCAAAAACCTTTTTTTGCAAATGGTGATACTTAACACTGGGCTATTATATGAGCCAAAAACGTATGCAGATAGTGATATCTAACGCTGGGCAATTAAACACTATTTAACAGGAACCTACAAATATCTACCAAAAGGGACCCTATCCTTTAATTTTTAAGGCATATCAGCCCCATATTATTTAATATTGGAATACCCTATAGGAAGCAAGCACAGGGTCAATTACTCTTAAGTTACCCTGAGGCAGTATGTATTGTTACTATTAGTACAAATAGGGATTCCTTTACTCAAATGGTATAAATATACAAAAAAGGAACTGGTTTGTTTAAAAAAAAGGTTGAAAGCATCTAACCACTAAGTATAAGTGTATGATACAATCAAATAAACTTCAGTTTCCTATAATTCACTAAATGTTTTTAAATTGTTTTTATCTTTTGGTTTATGCGCCGCTGTCTACCATATGGTAAAATAAAATATATTTTTTGTAAATATGTTAATAGTATAAATTTTTTCCCACATTTCCAAGTAAATATTAATCTGTGTTAAGCACTTTAGTGGGAGTTATCAACTCCTTTTAGTTTGATAAACATGTGGAAGTCCTCTTTTTTGAAATTCGATGGTATAAACATAAGCCAGACATTTGCCAAATAACTGAGTTATGGTTATGTCACGTATTAATACATTTAATTTTATTTTATAGACTCTGGCCCCTAAATCTGGTCTATCGGAATCAGTTTGTCCAATTAGCAAATTGTGTGTAATCTCTGGCCATTGTGGATTACATGTCAATGTAATAAATAAATTGGGTTTGCCAAATTTCATTACAATAGCCATGGCATCATTGTATCTTTCTCGCATATTGCGAGGAGATCCCTGGAAAGAAGGTGGTAAAATGATGGCTTTGCCAGCTGTCAGCTCTCTGGTTGTAGCAACCTCAGGGACATAATCCATCAATCCACAATTTGATGAAGTTTACATGTTTTGCCTCAACTTGCAAATATGAATCAATGATCCATTGTTGTGTCAGTTTTCCGCCACATAAAATGGGATTAAATCCATCTCGAATGGCAATTTGAGCCACTTTAAATTCAAGCATTGAAATATTATTTCGCACACGTATTTTTGAATTTGGGTAACTCTGAAAGGTTAATTTGGGTTGCCAACCTGCGTCGCCATGTGGAAAAAATATTGGATATGTCATTGGATCCAAATTGGTACTTAAGATACTTATATTAATGAAAGGTTGCTCCTCATTTATGGGATATATTCTAATGTCTCTATGAAATGGTGGTTCTCTTTTGTCATTTTGAAAGACCATTGCAACCTCATTTGATGTTGGCAAGTTATAACGGCGTTTATTAGTATGTCGATATCTTTAAAAGATCATATTCACCTTTGGGATTGGCAATTGATGTATTTCTGCGTGAATAGGTTGTTCCTTTTCTACTTCTGCCAATTTTTTTATAAGCTTGAGTGTAGGGGTTATTGGCCATAATTTTATCAAGCTCTATAAAAACAATGGGTAAGCATTTCTTATTTTCTTGAGGCTGCATAAGTTGCTCAACAGCTTCCATTGTACCTAGGAAATATAGTTGAGCAAATTTTCTTTGCTCTCCTTGCTCTGGATGTAAATGAGAAGTACGATGGTAAATCTGTTTTTGTACTTTAAAGCAGTAAGGGACATGTCCTTGCACATTAGCAGCTAATGTTGTACCCATAGATGCAAAGGATATGGCACTATTATAGGATCTTATGTTTGTTTTGAAATTTTGGTAGTTGGGGAGAGTAGCCTCAGTCTTATGACTCTTATTGTTGTCTTTCTGGAAGTTTTACCTTGTCTTTTTGACAGCAACTTACCAACTTGCCATCTCTGGGTCTTTCCTGTTTGAAATGATAAGCCCCACAGAACTGACAGACAATATTCATATCACCACGTTTATGAACCTGTACTGCTCAAGACAATTGTGAGAACATATATCAATATGACTCTCTAAATCATCATTAGAAATGTTATCTGATTGTTCAGCAACAGGTTCTAAATGCTTTTGTTTTTTAGTTGCCTTCTTAGGGGTAGATAAGTCGAATTTCCTTCTGCTCCGGCGTCTGATGCTTTTCCCATGTTTTTTGATGTTCTCTAGTTTGGCGTCTTATCTTTTCCTGTTTCTTGTCAGTATCTACCATATTAAGCTGTAAATAAAAAAAATCTATTATTATTTTTGTTCCTTATTGTAATGTGTTTTGTAAGTGATTATTTATCTTTTTTTGTACTATCCTGTTTTGTGTGCAGCACTATGGTCGTTAGAGATTTAGTTTATGGTTTAGGCTTATAGGTATGGCACACAAAACAGGATATTTTTCTAAATGTTGTAAGTGTTAACAATATTTGTTGTATTATCCTGTTTTCTGTACACGATTGTTGTCATTAGAGGATTAGGTTCTGGGTTTAGTCTTATAGGGTCGGGCACAGAAAACAGGATTTATTCTTACATTTTGTATGTGTTACCAATATTTGTTGTAGTATCCTGTTTTCTCTACAGGTTTAGTTTGTGGGTTTAAGCTTATAGGTTAGGGCACATAAAACATAATTTATTCTTAAATTTGGTATGTGTTATCAATATTTGTTATACTATCCTGTTTTCTGTACGCCACTTTTGGGATGATAGATTTAGCTTATGGGTTAGGCTTAGTGTTGGTGCAGACAAAACCGGATTCATTGTTACATTTTATACAGTATGTGTCAACAATATTTGTTGAAGTATTGTGTTTTGTGTGCACCATCATTGTTAGTAGGGGCTTATGATTTTGTTTTGTTTTTCATTTTGACATTGGCGCACAGCACACGTGATAGTTTGTTTTTTTGTTTTTTACTTGTTATACTATACCTTGGTTGAAGTATTAGTTGTGTATGAATGACAGAGGGTCCCCTGCTGCCAATCTTCCTGCGACAGTCTTCAGGCAGTGTCTGTTGAAAAAGAGAAATTGTTTTGTATTTTTTTAATAACAGCATCTTTTTTTTTTTTTAATCCAATGTATTTTTGTATATTAGCTGTTGTTCTTTCTTTGTTATGTGTAAAATTGTTGAGATTTCACAGTGGGTGCGAAACGGTGCAGCAATGCAAATTATTTTGTCCTTTCCTGTTTTGTGTACACCAATGTTGTCATTAGAGTTTTAGGTTCTGGTTTTAGGCTTATAGGTTAGGGCACAGAAAATAGGATTTATTCTTAAATTTGGTATGTGTTACCAATATTTGTTATCCTATCCTGTTTTCAGTACGCCACTTTTGGGATGCTAGATTTAGGTTATGGGTTAGGGTTAGAGGTTGTTGCAGATAAAACAGGATTAATTGTTCCATTTTATATGTGTTACCAATATTTGTTGAAGTATCGTGTTTTGTGTGCACCATAATTGGTAGTAGGGGCTGTGGCAAGGATGGCCATTTACCACCAGAAGCCTTTGTGACAAAAGGTTCAGCAATACAGCTTTTAGATGCAGAAGACTTGTTTATTAGTAGATCTCATAAACAAGGATGAAAAGTAGAAAAAAAATGAAAATAAAAATCTACATATACGTTCTCACTTCACGTACCGGAACACCCTGACTACACCCGGGCAGCTTCCCTGCTCCGGAAAAATTATGTAAAAAAAACAAATGAATGCAGTTTTACCTCTAGCAGAAGTCTCTGCTGTGAGGGATAGTGCCACCTTGTGGCCAGGATACAAATAGTCTTTTATAGGTGATGTAGTGCCACCTTGTGGCCAGGATAAAAGTAGTCTTTTATAGGTGATGTAGTGCCATCTTGTGGCCAGGATACAAATAGTCTTTTATAGGTGATATAGTGCCACCTTGTGGCCAGGATACAAATAGTCTTTTATAGGTGATGTAGTGCCACCTTGTGGCCAGGATACAAATAGTCTTTTATAGGTGATGTAGTGCCACCTTGTGGCCAGGATACAAATAGTCTCTGATAGTGCCAGCTTGTGGCCAGGATATAGATAGTCTCTCTCTCCCATATGCTTCACCCCCCCATATGCAAGATTAACCTGCAGCTAACTAACCGGTCAAACACTCAGTCTCTTCCCTGGGGTATGCAGAACAAAAGTAATTTCTGACCTTATGATAGATGTACTCGGCCTTGCAGGAGCCTTCAGTCTGCAGCATTGGTCCTCAGTAGATTGGACATGTTTCCAAACAGTAGCTTCATTGGCTTGTCTCTCACAGCTTCCAGCACTGATGCTTCCTGTGTCTGTCCTCTTACTTCCCCCAGACTCCCTCTCCTTGGCTGTTAGTTCCTGGGGATTAAATAGTGTGCTCCATTTCAGGTGCATCTGATTTCTTTACTTCTGTCAGCACCGGACTGATGGATATAATCAGCTGCTGACATATCTTCCTTCTAAAATATATCCATAGGTCAGCCTGACTTTGTGACACACCCCCCCCCTCAGCTCAAAACCAGGGGGTTGAGCGTCTGCCAAGAGGCAGTGGATCCGGGAAAGGGCATCCGCATTACCCTGGAGACTCCCTCATCTGTAAACCACATCAAAACAGAAGGGTTGCAGGGACAAGAACCACCTCATCACTCTGGCATTGGTTCCTTTGTTGCGGTGCATCCACTGTAAGGGGGCGTGGTCGGTGATCAGTGTGAATCTATGGCCCAAAAGGTAGTACCGCAAGGCATCCACTGCCCATGTAATGGCCAAACATTCCTTCTCTATTACAGAGTACTCTCTTTCCCTGGGTAATAGTTTTTGACTTAAATAAAGCACCGGGTGTTCATTTCCCTGCTGTATTTGGGACAATACTGCCCCAAGCCCGACTTCAGAGGCATCAGTCTGGAGAAGAAATGGCTTGTCGAAAACAGGAGCCACCAACAACTGTTCACTGCACAAGGCTAACCGCAGGGCTTCAACGGATGCGTAGGCTTCAGTATTCCATTTGACTATGTCTGGAGCTCTCAACCTTGTCAACTCAGTTAATGGGGCTGCTATGGTAGCGAAATCTTGAACGAATCGTCGGTAGTAGCCCACCAAGCCCAGGAAAGCACGTATCTGTCTCTTCCTTAGGGGTTTTGGCCATGCCTGTATGGCCTCGACTTTTTGTAATTGTGGTCGGACTAATCCACGACCTACTATGTACCCCAAGTATTTGACCTCCATCTGTCCCAGGTTACACTTGGCAGGCTTGACGGTCAGACCAGCTTTCCTGAGGCTTTCTAAGACTTTCTCCAGCTTCTCCACATGTGTATCCCAGTCAGGGGTATATACCACGATATCGTCCAGGTATGCAGCGGCGTAGTCTCGGTGCAGTCATAAAATGTTATCCATGAGTCGCTGAAAGGTAGCTGGGGCCCCATGTAACCAAAATGGCATTACCTTATAGTGAAAAAGACCTTCCGGCGTACAAAAGGCAGTCTTCTCTTTGGAGGATTGGGACAATGGTACCTGCCAATAACCCTTGGTAAGGTCCAACGTTGAGAGAAAACTGGCTTTTCCTAGGTTATACACTAATTCGTCAATCCGCGGAAGTGGATAGGCATCAAACTGGGAAATGGCGTTTAGCTTCCGAAAATCACTGCAAAACCGTGTGGTGCCATTGGGACTATGGGGCTACACCATTTGCTAGAGGATTCTTCGATGATTTCCGCTTTTAGCATGCTTTTCACTTCCTCCCGTACTTCTGCCCTCTTTGCTTCCGGGATCCGATATGGTCTGATCCGTATTTTCATACCAGGCTCGGTAGTAATGTGGTGACTGATTTCCGTTGTTCGCCCTGGAAGTGCTGAAAAGACGTTGCGGTTTCGGTTGATCATCTGCAGCATTTCGGTTCTCTGCTGTGGGCACAACCCTTCAGATATCTGTATCTCGTGTATTTGTTCCTCCAAACTAGAAACCGGAGAGGCTGCGACTTCCCTGTCCTGCCATTGCTTCAACAAGTTTATGTGGTATATTTATTCCTGTTTTTGGCGTTCAGGTTGTCTTACTTTATAGTTTACGTTACCCAGTGCTTCTATAATTTCATACGGCCCTTGCCATTGAGCCAGTAGTTTGCTCTCGGCTGTAGGAACTAACACCATCACGCGATCTCCGGGCTGGAATTTTCGCACTTGCGCAGTTTGGTCATAATATGTTTTCTGTTTAGCTTGGGCTTTTTCCAGGTGCTCTCTTACCAGAGGTCTCACTTGGTCCATCCTCGCTTTTAAGCTTTGCACGTATTCTATGACATTCTGGCCAGGCATTTCATGGTCTTCCCAAGCTTCACGAACGGTGTCCAGGATTCCCCGGGATGGCGTCCTTATAACAGCTGGAAGGGTGAAAATCCAGTTGAGGCCTGGGGTACCTCTCTTATGGCAAACAGGAGGCAGGGTAATAGCAAATCCCAATTTTTCCCATCTCTGTCGACGACTTTTCGGATCATACCCTTCAGGGTGCGGTTAAACCGTTCCACTAACCAGTCCGTTTGGGGATGATACACGGAAGTCCGTAGCGTCCGGATTTGCAATAATTTACACATCTCTATCATTAATTTGGAGACGAACGGGGTACCCTGGTCAGTAAGGATTTCCCGTGGTATCCCTACCCTGGAGAACAGGAGCACCAGCTCTTTGGCCACACTTCTGGAGCTTGCAGTCCGCAAGGGAAATGCCTCGGGGTATCTAGTCGCGTAATCCAAGATAACCAGAATATACTGATGACCCTTAGCCATTTTTTCCAGTGGTCCTACCAGATCCATTGCAATACTGTCAAAAGGTTCATCTATGATTGGCAATGGGACGAAGGGAGCCCTCAGTCTGGGTCTGGAACTCGTAAGTTGACATTCGGGACATGAAAGACAGTGTCTCTTTACTTCGGGAAATATCCCGGGCCAATAGAACCTTTTTAGTATACGATCCAAAGTTTTATCTACTCCCAGGTGACCTCCCAAAAGATGGCTATGAGCGAAGTCCATGACTTTCCGTCGGTAGCTTTGGGGAACAAGCAATTGTTCTAGTACCTCCTCTTTGGTCTTGATAACTCAATATACGAGGTCTTTTCTGGTCATAAAATACCGATTGGGTGGGTTTTCTCTTCCCGTTACTTGGATACCATTTACCTCCACCACCTCTTCTCGTATTCTCTGCAAAAAGGGGTCATTTGCTCGATCCCTACCAAAATTCCTTGTATCCCCGAGTCTGGGAAGTTGCTCTGCCATGGGGTCTCTCTCCCCTGAGAGGTTTTGGACGTTGGAAGTTTCTGCTTCCTCTTCGGGATTGTCTTGGGAGGAAGCTAGGGCTTCCTCATGGGCCTGTTTTGGCTTATATCCATGTCCCAATCTTTTCGCTTTCCGTCTTTGTTTTCTCGTTTTTTTTTGTTTTCCCCGGGTAGAAATAATAATAAATTCAGGGTCCGCAAAGGGAAATATTTTTCCAAGTTCTACCCCGGAACTGGGCTGGGGATTCTGTCTGAACTCCACATTCTCAGCGCGTTTCCTTTTTAGAAGCGTTTCGAAATGTGGGAAGTCCCGTCCCACTGCCACAGGATACGGAAGCCTAGGAACTTCAGGGCCTATCATCTTTGCCCGGAACCCCTGTACTTCTATCCAAAAGTACTGGGTAGGGTAGGTCATTACTGTGCCATGCACACACTCTATGCCCATTTGCTTTAATGTTCTTGTTCTTTTAGAGACCCCTGTCTTTCCTGATATTAGAGTAACAGCACTCCCTGAGTCAATCAGACCTACGACACTCCTACGGTTTAGTAGCATTTTTGTCGTAAATGGGTGCGGGATCCCAGTTAGTCCCACTAGAGGGATCAAGTCACATCGGGGGATTTCAATCCCCATCTCACATTGCATGGGTTCTTCGGGACTCGGGCATTGGGCAGCAATATGGCCATACTCTCCACATTGGAAGCATTTTATCCGACTCCCAATCATTTTCTGTTTTCCTCTGGGGCTAACAGGGTGTCTGTCTTCGCCCCTCCGCCCTCCGGGTTCCTTTCTTACGGTCCTCTGAAATTCAGGTTGAGGTCTCCAAATACTGCCAGAGTTTCTTTCAGGAAGACTCTTTCTCTCTATTCGGAACATCCCTTCTTCACGGTGTACCTCGGGCCTAGGACTCTCAGGCACTGCCTTACAGGCCTGATACCGTTCTGCCCCATTTATCATTTCATCTAGGATTGTAGGTCCCCCTTGTCCTACCCAATCTCTCATCTCCTTGGGTAAGGCCCTCCAATAGCGGTCCATGACTAATACTTCCACTATCTGGACTGGTGAATTGTTTTCAGGACAGAGCCACTTGCGGGTGACATGGAGGAGATCATACATTTGTTGCCGGGCAGGTTGGTGCCGGTTATACTTCCACTGATGAAATCTGGGGGCCCTTACCACTGGGTTTACTCCTTCCCGGGCGAGAATCTCTCTTTTTAGTACCGTGTAGTTACAGGCTTGGTCGGCCGGAAAGTCATAGTAGGCTTGCTGGGCAGTTCCAATCAGAAAGGGAGCAAGTATCTCAGTCCATTGAGTGGGAGGCCAAGCCTCACTCACCGCAATGCTTTCAAATGTCATCAGATAGGTCTCTATATCGTCTTCCTTACACATCTTTGGTAACCGGTGACTGGCTCTAACTCCGGCCACAGGTTCCCGACTGGTGGTGAGTCTTTCTACAGCTGCCTGGGTCTGGTTCACTTGGGTGGCCAACAAATGGTTAAACTCCTGCTGCTGCCGGATTGTCTCTTGTTGTTGCCGGTTAATTTATTGTTGGGCTGCTGTCGTCATCATTAAGGCTTTCATCACCTCTTCCATATTGGCGACGGGGTAGTCCTCTAAACCAAGACTATTAGAATCCCTCTTCTGACACCAGTGTGGCAAGGATGGCCGTTTACCACCAGAAGCCTTTGTGACAAAAGGTTCAGCATTACAGCTTTTAGATGCAGAAGACTTGTTTATTAGTAGATCTCATAAACAAGGATGAAAAGTAGAAAAAAATGAAAATAAAAATCTACATATACGTTCTCACTTCACGTACCGGAACACCCTGACTACACCCGGGCAGCTTCCCTGCTCCGGAGAAATTATGTAACAAAAACAAATGAATGCAGTTTTACCTCCAGCAGAAGTCTCTGCTGTGAGGGATAGTGCCACCTTGTGGCCAGGATACAAATAATTTTATAGGTGATGTAGTGCCTCCTTGTGGCCAGGATACAAATAGTCTCTGATAGTGCCAGCTTGTGGCCAGGATATAGATAGTCTCTTATAGTGCCAGCCTGTGGCCTTTCCACATCTTTAAAGTAGTAACAGTGGATGAAGCATAGGGCCCCCCCCTTCTCTCACATATGCTTCACCCCAGGGACCCTTCCATATGCAAGATTAACCTGCAGCTAACTAACCGGTCAAGCACTCAGTCTCTTCCCTGGGGTATGCAGAACAAAAGTAATTTCTGACCTTATGGTAGTTGTACTCGGCCTTGCAGGAGCCTTCAGTCTGCAGCACTGGTCCTCAGTAGATTGGACATGTTTCCAAACAGTAGCTTCCTTGGCTTGTCTCTCACAGCTTCCAGCACTGATGCTTCCTGTGTCTGTCCTCTTACTTCCCCCAGACTCCCTCTCCTTGGCTGTTAGTTCCTGGGGATTAAATAGTGTGCTTCACTTCAGGTGCATATGATTTCTTTACTTCTGTCAGCACTGGATTGATGGATCTAATCAGCCTAGTGCTGACATATCTTCCTTCTAAAATATATCCGTAGGTCAGCCTGACTTTGTGACAGGGCTTATTATTTTTATTTTTTTTTCATTTTGAGATTGGCGCACAGCAAACAGGATATGTTTATTTATTTTTTTTACTTGTTATGCTATACCTTGGTTGAAGTATTAGTTGTGTATCAATGACAGAGGCTCCCTTGCTGCCAATGTTCCTGCGACACTCTTCAGGCAGTGTCTGTTTAAAAAGAGAAATTGTTGATTTTATTTTATTTTTTTGGTTTTTGTAACAACAGCATGGTGTTTTTCTGAATCTAATGTATTTGTGTATATTACCTGTTCTTCTTTCTTGGTGTTGTGTAAAATTGTTGAGATTTCATAGTCCGAACTGCAAATTCTTCAGTGACGCTGTTGGAAATGTGAAGAAAAGGAAAATATTGTAATGCAGGATAAGTATATATGTGTCACTATTTTTTTTATTAAAATGTTGTTTGTTTATTAAATAGATATGAATAAAATCTATGTTATCTCTTTTTTTTTTTAAATTGAGCTTATTGCAGGCCACATAGACATAGCTGTGTGTTTGAAATGTTAGTATACATGAATACAGTTGTTGTTGGCAATATTTGAAATACAAGTTCCACCTGTCAATTTGCGTTCCAGCCGCCAGTTTGCGGCTAATAGTTATTTGTTGCATGTGAAATGTGTTACGTGCAGCATGAAGTGCTCTTGAGTGTTGTTCAGTTTTGCGAGTAAGTTTAGTAATTTTATGTCCTTAGCCTTGTTTTGGGTTTTTTTGTCTGCCATTTTTTCTGTCGCTTCAGGGATTTTCTAGTGTAAAGTGTGGAAATGTTCATGAAATGGAGGTGTAACCTTCCTTGCAGACGTTTTTTTTTTTATGGTTTATTTTTTTTGTCTGGAGTATTTACCGCTGTGCGCGGTTTGTCCGTTAAGTCTGTATTTTTGCGAGCCCGTATTATTTTTAGTGGTTGTATTGCTGTTGTGCAATTTTTTTTTCCTAAGTCCCGCGGCTCGTATTTTTTTGTGTAAGTCCCACGTGTGTGGGCATTTGTAAGCGGTTGTGAGGCGCTGTAGAGCCTCCACCTCCGCAAATGCGGCCCATCGCTTTGCGGTCTGAAAGTCGTAGGGGGTCGTAGGGATGAGCTCCTAAGGCGCTCATCTCCACTTTTTGTTATAAAGTTGCATGTTATACCAATAAACAAATTAAGTAGTAATTTTATGTATTTCTCTACTTTTACATACATATGGAATATGCAAGTGGATTTTATTTTTTCAAGTAAAGGCTGAAAAACTGCAGAGTGCACTAACTGTGCCCAGGTGAGAGGGGTGGGTTTTGACTGTGTTAAACTACTATAAGGGTTTGTGAGCTGTTTGGGGCTGTTAGCAAGTGGATTTTACATTTTACAAGTAAAGGCTGATAAACTGCAGAGTGCACTAATTGAGCCCAGGTGAGAAGTTAGTATATACAGGAGAAGGTGTGAATTTGTGTGCTTGTGAACATTTCTAGTATAAGTGCAATTCTAGTAAAATTGTAGGAGTTTAAATAAAAGGAGGGACTTCAAAGAAAAGAGGGGGAAAATAAATATATATATATATATATATATATATATATATATATATATATATGTATATATATATATATATTTTTTTTTATTATAAAACTTTAAACAAATATATTATTTGTTATTCTTGTTTATTTTTCCCACTGACTTTTTGTAGACAATAATAATAATTATGAGTCAGTCCAGTGGCAACCTCACTCAGTGTACAGCCTGTCATATGTATGCAATACTGGAACAGATGATCCAGGGTCCATACCTCTGTCAGAGGTGTGAGCATGTTGCCTCTCTGGAAGCTCAAATTGAAGAACTGGAGAGGAGAATTGCAGCAATTAGTGGTATTGCTCCACTGGAAAGAGAGTTGGTGCTCACTGAGCACAGTTTAGATAGGCCTAGCATGGAGGGTGGAGCTGGGGCTAGTGAGGATATCCAGGGAGGTAGCTGGGTTACAGTTAGAAGGGGAATAAGGGGGAACAGGAGGAGGCAGGCCAGTTCTGAGTTGGCAAACACCAACAGATTTGCCAGATTGAGTGAAACTGTTGGGGATGTCCATTCAGGAATGGCAATGCCAGAAAGAGCTGTTACCTCTAACAGTCGGGAGAAAAGTTCTACTGCAGGAGTAGGAGGGCAGAATAGTCAGAGCAACAAACAGGTTTTGGTTGTAGGGGACTCTATTATTAGGAAGGTAGACAGGGTGATTTGTCACCCAGATCCCACCAATCAAACAGTTTGCTGTCTCCTCGGGATTGGCATGTTGTGGATCAGGAAGATAAATTATTGGGAGGAGCTGGAAATGAACTGGCGGTCTTGGTACACATTGGTACCAATGCCAAAGTTAGTGGAAGATGGAGTGTCCTAAGGAATGATTTTAGAGAACTACGTAATAAGCTGAAGGCAAGGACCTCCAAGGTTGCATTTTCTGAGATACTACCAGTGCCACATGCTAGCCCAGGGAGGCAGAAGGAGCTTAGGGAGGTTAATGCATGGCTAAATATGTGGTGCACTAAGGGGGGGTTTGGGTTTTTAGAGCACTGGGCTGACTTCTTACTTCGGTACAATCTCTACAGCAGGGATAGATTGCACCTTAATGAGGGAGCTTTTGTGCTAGGGGATAGGATGTTAGAAAGGCTGGAGGAGTTTTTAAACTAGTAAGTGGGGGGAGGGACTGGATATAAGTAATGGGGTAGAAAGTGTAGAGGGTATAAGGGATAAATTAACAACTCATAGGGGAGGAGATGGGGGAGGGGGAGTATAGCCAATAGGGAGGTATTACTATGTAACTCAAGTCTAGTGGCAGGCACCACCAAACTACAAACTCATAACATAAGGTATGTATGTTTGCTAATGCCAGAAGCTTGCCATGAAAAATGGGAGAGTTAAAATTATTAGCAATTAAGGAAAAATAGGATTTAATAGGCATTACCAAAACGTGGTGGGATGAATCTCATGACTGGACTGTTAATCTGGAGGGTTATAATTATAACCTATTTAGGAAAGATAGGGGCAATGGTAAAAGAGGAGGAGGGTTTTGTCTGTATGTTAAGCCTGAATTTAAGCCTATAGTCAGAGAAGATAATTATGGTGGAACTAGTGGTAATGTTGAATGTTTGTGGGTAGAGTTAAATAGCGGAGCAGCAAATTACAAAAGAATATTAGTAGGAGTATGCTATAAACCTCCAAATATAGCTGATAGTGATGAAATACAATTATTGTTACAGATTGGAAATGCAGCTAAGCATGGGCAAGTTCTAATAATGGGGGATTTTAATGAGACCAGCAGTTCAGCTAAGGGAAGCAGGTTCTTGAGTACACTCAGGGATCATTATCTGGCCCAGGTTATACAAGAGCCTACTAGAAATGAGTCTATCTTAGATTTAGTTATCACAAATAATATCGATATAGTATCAAATGTTGAAATAGGGCAAACTTTAGTGATCACAACACAGTCTCATTTGAGATTGAATTAAGAAAACTAGATTTTAAGGGGTCAATGAAAGCTCTTAATTTTAAAAGGGCAGATTTTAACTGTCTTTTTTTTTTTTTAAAGGGCAGCAATACAAAGTACAGACTGGGAGAAAAAAACAGGCAGGTAAAAATACTAAACATAAATAGACATTTAAATCCTTACTAAATATACATATATATATAGCAAGTTGGAATAAAAGTAAAAGGAGTAAATCACATCCAATGTGGCTTAACAATGATTTAAAGATCAAGATACAGAGTACAAAAACAGGCATTTAAACCTTTACAAACAAGAGGGGACAGAGTCTGCTTTACGGGAGTACAAGGAAATCAACAAGGCTTGCAAAAGGGCTATTAGACTGGCTAAAAAAGAAAATGAAAAATTAATTCCAAAAGAGAGTAAGACTAAGCCTAAAATATATTTTAAGTATATTAATTGGAAGAAGGTGAGGACGGAAGCTATAAGAATATTACAATGTGACACAGGCCATCTGAAAATTAGTGACCAGAAAAAGGCAGATGAGCTAAATAGGTTATTTTCTACAGTATAGACAAGGGAGGTACCAGTGGTTGGGACACTGCAATACAATGGGGCTACACTACCTTCATCAAATAACTGGTTAACGCAGGAAGAAATCCAAAAAAGGTTGGAAAAAATAAATGTTAATAAAGACCCAGGTCCTGATGAAATACATCCAAGGGTACTGAGAGAACTGGATTCTGTAATAGCCAAACCATTATATTACATTTTTCAACATTCACACAAAACAGGGTCTCTACCAGATGACTGGAGAAAAGCTGATGTGATACCTATATATAAAAAGGGCGCAAGATCAAATCCGGGGAATTATAGGCCAGTGAGCCTCACTTCTGTAGTAGGGAAGCTTTTAGAAGGGTTAATAAGGTATAATATACAAGAATACATCTATTTGAACAGGATTATAAGTAGAAGTCAACATGGATGTATGAGGGATAGGTCATGTCAAACAAATCTAATTAGTTTCTATGAGGAGGTTAGTAGGAACCTGGATCAAGGCAACTCAGTAGATGTAGTCTATTTGGATTTTGCAAAGGCTTTTGATACAGTGCCACATGGGAGACTATTGTGCAAACTAAGTGATACAGAAATTGCAGTAAATATCTGCTCATAGATTGAAAGCTGGCTAAAAGACAGGAAGCAAAGGGTTGTTGTAAATGGATCATACTCCGATTGAACCAATTTAGTAAGTGGGGTTCCTAAGGGTTCAGTATTAGGTCCTCTCCTTTTTAACATATTTATTAATGACTTAGAGGTGGGACTAGAAAGTAGTGTCTCCATTTTCGCTGATGACGCAAAGTTGTGCAAGGTAATTAAATCAGATAATGATGTGCTTTCCCTTCAAAGAGATTTACATGCATTTGAGGAATGGGCCTCTAAATGGCAGATGAGATTTAATACGAATAAATGTAAAGTTATGCATCTGGGAAGGAAAAATGTCCATTCTATTTATAATCTTAATGGAGCAAATACAGGGGTATCAGATATTGAAAAGGATTGAAAACTATGACTGCCACAAATAGGCCGCGCATGCGCATTGTTCAACGGGCCGTGCATGCGCATTGCGCAATGGGCCACGCATGCCCATTGTGCAACGGGCTGCGCAGGTGTATTGCGCAACGGCGGCCCGAGCTGGTGCACAGCCCAACGGTGCCTACGCCGGCACATTGCTCGCAGTTCGAGAGAGAGGAGGAGAAGGAGAGACACACAGGGAAGGAGGGGGAAGTTACAGAGGAGAGTGGAAAAGACACAGGGCAGGGAGAGGAGAGGGGAGAGACACAGGGCAGGGAGAGGATGGGGAAGAGACACAGGGTAGGGGGATACACACAGGGGTGGGAGAGGAGGGTGGGCAGACACACAGGGGAGGGGGGGGGAGACACAGAGGAGGGGAAGAGACACAGGGGAATAAGTGGGGGTAGAGACACAGAGGTGGGGGGACAGACACAGGGGAGTGAGAGTAAGGGGGAGGAGAGACACAAAGGAGTTAGAGGAGAGGGGAGAGACACAGGGGAGTGAGAGTAGGGGGAGAGACACAGGGGAGTGAGAGGAGGGGGGAGAGACACAAATGAGTGAGGGGGAGAGAAACATGGGAAGGAAGAGGAGGGGGTAAGAGACACAGAGGAGGGGGAGAGACACAGGGGAGTGAGAGTAGGGGGGGGGGGAGAGAGACACAAATGAGTGAGAGGAGGGGGGAGAGACACAGGGGAGTGAGAGAGGAGGGAGAGATACAGGGGAGTTAGAGGAGGGAGGAGAGACACAATGGAGTGAGAGGGAAGAGAAACATGGGAATGGATAGGAGGGGGAAGAGACACAAGGGAGGGGGAGACACACAGGGGTGGGAGAGGAGGGTGGTAGACACACAGGGGTGGGTGGATAGAGGCACAGGGGAGGGGAAGAGACACAGGGGAAGGAGGGAGACACAGGAGAGTGAGAGGAGGTCGGAGAGACAGAGAGGAGTGAGAGGGGGGAGATACACAAAGGAGTGAGAGGAGGGGGAGAGACACAGGGGAGGGATAGGAGGGGGGGAAAGAGACAAATGGAAGGGAAATGGGGGAGAACAGACACAAGGGAAGGGGGAAGAGACATTTAGGAAAGAGAAACAGGGGAGGAGAGGGGAGCAAGAGACACAGGGGAGGGAGAGGAGGGGCAACAGACACAGGGGAGGGAGAGGAGGGGGGGGGACACAAAGGAGTTAGGGGGAGGGAAACATGGCAAGGGAGAGGATAGGGAAGAGACACAGGGGAGGGGGAGACACACAGGGGTGTGAGAGGAGGCAGGTAGACACAGAGGGGAGGGTGGAAAGAGACACAGGGGAGGGGGGATAGACACAAGGGAAGGAGAGAGGGGGGAGAGACACAGAGGAGGGGGGAGAAACACAGAGGAGGGGGAGACACAGGGGAGTGAGAGGAGGGGGAGAGACACAGGGGAGTGAGAGGGGGGAGAGACACAACGGCATGAGCGGGGGGGAGACACAGGGGAGGGATAGGAGGGGGGAAGAGACAAATGGGGGGAGACACACAGGGGTGGGAGAGGAGGGGGTAGACACACAGGGGTAGGAGAGAAGGGAGGGTAGACACATAGGGGAGGGAAAGGAGGGGGGAGAGACACAGGGGAATGAGAGGTGGGAAACACAGAGTGGGGGGACACACGGGAGTGAGAGTAGGGGGGAGAGACACAGGGGAGTGAGAGGGGGGAGAGACAAAAAGGAGTGAGAGGACGGGAAAAAGACACAGAGGAGGAGGGGGGAGACACACAGGGGAGGGAGAGGAGGGGGAGAGACACAGGGGAGGGAGAGGAGGGGGAAGAGACATTTAGGAAAGAGACACAGGGGAGGGAGAGGGGGGCAACAGACACAGGGGAAGGAGAGGTGGGGAAAGAGACATGGGGGACAGGGGGGAAAACACGTGAGAGACACAAGGGAGAGAGACGAGGGGGGAAATGAGACACAAGGGAGGAAGTAGACAATGGGAGAGACTCGTAATGAGTACCGAAGGGGGGAGAGGCTCCCATTGCGTGGCAAAACAGCATTGCCAGGATTCACATTTTATTGCCGTCATTGTTGACGGGCAAGTTGCTAGTAATTTATAAAAAGTGTCTTGTACTTAGTATCAAATAATAAAATGCTTTATTTCATTCCAATTGATTCCAGTTGATCCACCCTCACATCCCAACATCCCTGCTCCCACACTTACACTGAGGAAGAGCTACAGAGATGGTAGGAAGGTAGGAGAAGGGAGTGAAGGGGACAACCCAAGCCCACCTTGGGCTTAGCCCCAACACCATCTCTCCCTGCCATGGCTTATAAAGTAACAAGCCAATGTCCAGATGCAGCAACTTGTACCCAACATCTTTTGTGAGTCTTCATCTGAATAATGGGCGGGGCTCAGTACAGTAGCTGCCCCCTTGCATTGGTTTTGTAATGTCTAGTCACACAAGTAAAACAATAAGAGGATGTGTGTCTGTACTCCCATCTAAGAAGAAACCTAGGATATGTTGCCAACATGGCTGCTCGCTCTTACGTGCATATCGGCGCCTGCACTAACATGGTCAGCCCGTGGCACACTTTTACTCACCCAACAATGTAACTGACAGGCCACGTTGATAAGAGCAAGAAATTCTACCTCTAGACCAGCAGAGGATGCTTGTGCAGTTATGTCAGCCATTGTCCAGCAGTCTGGCAGGCAAAAGGCCTTGCCTGTCCCTGTCACGGACTATGATTTCACAGTAGCCATCTGCCCCAGGTTTCAATCTGTGTATCTGTGCTTATGGCATCCCAAAATACATCCATTAAAAAGAAAAAGGAGAATCAAGGTACATAGGGCTTTTAAAATAGATTATGTCATTGCTAACGTCCCCGCTCCCACACTTACACTGAGGGAGGGCTACAGAGATGGTAGGAAGGTAGGAGAAGGGAGTGAAGGGGACAACCCAAGCACACCTTGGGCATAGCCCCAACACCATCTCTCCCTGCCATGGCTTATAAAGTAACCAGCCAATGTCCAGATGCAGCAACTTGTACCCAACATCTTTTGTGAGTCTTCATCTGAATAATGGATGGGGTTCAGTACAGTAGCTACCCCCTTGCATTGGTTTTGTAATGTCTAGTCACACAAGTAAAACAATAAGAGGATGTGTGTCTGTACTCCTGTCTAAAAAGAAACCTAGAATATGTTGCCAACATGGCTGCTCGCTCTTACGTGCATATCGGCGCCCGCACTAACATGGTCAGCCCGTGAGAGGCTGTGGCACACTTTTACTCACCCAACAATGTAACTGACAGGCCACGTCGGTGAGAGCGAGAAATTCTACCCCTAGACCAGCAGAGGATGCTTGTGCAGTGAAGTCAGCCATTGTCCAGCAGTCTGGCAGGCAAAAGGCCTTGGCTGTCCCTGTCACGGATTATGATGTCACAGTAACAGTCTGCCCCAGGTTTCAATCTGTGTATCTGTGCTTATGGCAGCCCGAAAGACATCCATTAAGAAGAAAATGGAGAATCAAGGCACATAGGGCTGGGGGAAACTGGATTCTAGAAGAATGGTAGACCATTTTTCTTGGGATTTAATAGCTCAGAACATGACGTACCAACAGCCCAATTCATGCTAATTCTGGGAGAACAGCTAATAGTTGTCGGTCCTTTGCTTTTTCACCTGCGCCAGCACTCCGCACTGTCATGAAGTGATTTACAAGAGTACATGGGCTCTAGGGGAGCAACTAGGGTTAGGCCTAAGGTTAGGGTTAGGTCTAGGGTTAGGGTTCTTATATTTATTTTTAGATATCTGGAGTGTAGTACACCACATCACTGCTAGGTGGTGCTGTGGCGCAGCTTCAGGCATGCGCATCGCGTTTGTGGAGATGCGGCACAGCCGAAGAAGGAAAGATCCTAGTTCTGTCATCACCATTTTTAACTGCTACTATGCTGCTTGTAGTCAAGCCTTTAACCCTGTGTCTGCCAAAATGACAAGCCACATATTGCAATGTTGTGCATTTTGAAATCGTTTTGCAGTGAAATTGTTAGTATGTAAAATAACGTAGTGAAGGTTACTGGTTGGAAAGGGCCCCTTGGAACTAAGTATGTAAGAATCTTAATTGTCAAAAAGTTTTGGAACTGGGCAGATTAATGGTCAGCAGTGTAAAAAATACTATTGCAAAACTGGGAGAGACAGAAAAGAACACTTTTGAACATGACCAATTAACGAAATAAGGACCAGTAAGATGCCATATAAATAAAATATAACTTTTATTGAAGTCGATTAAAAGGTAAACTACATAGAGTAAAAAAATATACAGATTGTAAAAACAATAGCGAAATTGACCACAGGGCCAGAGCAAATAGGAGTACACAGGTTTAAGGCAGGAATATATAATGTTTTTGGGTCCGAGGCTGACTGGTCACATCTAGTGCTCATGGGAAAAGCTGGTAGATCCATAACATGTATAACATGTCAGAATGATGCAGAGCACAGGTGAGTGTACATGTATGATATGTCTGAGTGATACAGGTCACAGGTGAGTGTATATGTAGGACATGTCTGATGGATACATGTAACAGTTGAGTGTATATGTATGATATGTTTGATGGATGCAGGACACAGGGGAGTGTACATGTATGATATGTCTGACGGATAAAGGTGAGTGTATGTGTAGGATATGTCTTATGGGTAAAGGACACAAGTGAGTGTACATGTATGACATGTCTGACTGATACATGTAACAGTTGAGTGTGTATGTATGGTATGTCTGATGGATGCGGACACAGCTGAGTGTACATGTATGATATGTATGATGGGTGCAGGACACAGGTGAGTGTACATGTATGATATGTCTGAGTGATACAGGTCACAGGTGATTGTTCATGTATGATATGTCTGATGGGTACAGGACACAGCTGAGTGTACATGTATGATATGTATGATGGATGCATGGCACAGGTGAGTGTACATGTATGATATGTCTGATGGATGCAGGACACAGGTGTGTGTACATGTATGACATGTCTGATGGATACAGGTAACAGTTGACTGTATATGTATGATATGTCTGATGGATGTAGGACACAGATGAGTGTACATGTATGATAAGTCTGATTGATGCAGGACACAGGCAAGTGTACATGTATGATATGTCCGACTGATACAGTAACAGTTGAGTTTACATGTATGATATATCTGATGGATGCAGGACACAGGTGAGTGTACATGTATGATATGTCTGATGGATGCAGGACACAGGTAAGTGTACATGTATGATATGTCTGACCGATACAGGAAACAGGTGAGTGTATATGTATGACATGTCTGATGGGTACATGTAACAGGTGAGTGTATATATAAGATGGATGTGGGATACAGGTGAGGGTACATGTATGATACTGTATGTCTGAAGGATACAGGTTACAGGTGAGTGCATAATATGTCTGATGGATATAGGACACAGCTGAGTGTACATGTATGATATGTCTGATGGAGGCAGGACACAGGTGAGTGTTCAAGTATGATATGTCTGATGGAGGCAGGACACAGGTGAGTGTTCAAGTATGATATGTCTGATGGATACAGGGCACAGGTGAGTATATATGTATGATATGTCTGATGGATAAAGGACATAGGTGAGTGTACATGTATGACATGTCTGACCGATACAGGTAACAGTTGAGTGTATATGTATGACATGTCTGATGGGTACATGTAACAGGTGAGTGTATATGTCTGATGGATGCAGGACACAGGCGAGTGTACATGTATGATATGTCTGATGGATGCAGGACACAGGTGAGTATACATGTATGATATGTTCGACGGATACAGTTAACAGTTGAGTGTACATGTATGATATCTCTGATGGATGCAGGACACAGGTGAGTGTACATGTATCATATGTCTGATGGATGCAGGACACAGGTGAGTGTTCAAGTATGATATGTCTGACGGATACAGGGCACAGGTGAGTGTATATGTATGATATGTCTGATGGATGCAGGACACAGATGAGTGTACATGTATGCCATGTCTGACGGATACAGGTAACAGTTTAGTGTATATGTGTGATATGTCAGATGGATGCAGGACACAGGTGAGTGTACATGTATGATATGTTTAACGGATACAGGTCACAGGTGAGTGTATATGTATGATATGCCTGATGGATGCAGAACAAAGGGGAGTGTACATGTATGATATGTCTGATGGATACAGGTAACAGTTGAGTGCACATGTATGATAACTCTGATGGATGCAGGACACAGGTGAGTGTACATGTATGATATGTCTGATGGATGCATGACACAGGTGAGTGTTCAAGTATGATATGTCTAACGGATACAGGGCACAGGTGAGTGTATATGTATGATGTGTCTGATGGATATAGGACACAGGTGAGTGTACATGTATGACAGGACTGATTAATCCAGGTAACAGTTGAGTGTATATGTATGACATGTCTGATGGGTACATGTAACAGGTGAGTGTATATGTCTGATGGATGCAGGACACAGGCGAGTGTACGTGTATGATATGTCCGACGGATACAGGTAACAGTTGAGTTCACATATATAATATATATATGATGGATGCAGGACACAGGTGAGTGTACATGTATGATATGTCTGATGGATGCAGGACACAGGTGAGTGTACATGTATCATATGTCTGATGGATGCAGGACACAGGTGAGTGTTCAAGTATGATATGTCTGACGGATACAGGTCACAGGTAAGTGTATATGTATGATATGTCTGATGGATGCAGGACACAGATGAGTGTACATGTATGACATCTCTGACGGATACAGGTAACAGTTTAGTGTATATGTGTGATATGTCGGATGGATGCAGGACACAGGTGAGTGTACATGTATGATATGTCTGATGGACGCAGGACACATGTGAGTGTATTTGTATGATATGTCTGATGGATACAGGTCACAGGTGAGTGTATATGTATGATATGTCTGATGGATATAGGACACAGGTGAGTGTATATGTATGACAGGACTGATTAATCCAGGTAACAGTTGAGTGTATATGTATGACATGTCTGATGGATGCAGAACACAGGGGAGTGTACATGTATGATATGTCTGATGGATACAGGTAACAGTTGAGTGCACATGTATGATATGTCTGATGGATGCAGGACACAGGTGAGTGTACATGTATGATATGTCTGATGGATACAGGTAACAGTTGAGTGTACATGTATGATATGTCTGATGGATACAGGTAACAGTTGAGTGTATATGTATGATATGTCTGATGGATGCAGGACACAGGTGAGTATACATTTATGATATGTCTCAGTGATGACAGGTTAGTGCACTTGTATTATATATCTGAGGGGTACAGATTCATGTTATTAAAGGGTGACTTATAATGCCAACACTAAGGATAAAATTACCAAAACCCATTAAAAGTATTATTGATCTGTTATTTAAAAACAAATGTCTGTATGAATCTCATCAGCTTTCTCCAACTCCACCCAAGCAATAGAAGACAATCATGAGAGTGGCTGCAGATCTGTCTGTGTGGATGGTCAAAAGTGATTTCAGACTGGTCCATATAGGAACAAGCTTGTGTCTAGATACCTTAACTGCCTCTCGGACTGATATATATTTCCTCTTTTTATAACTTTGCTTTTCTTATAGCAACTCCTGAAGCATGTAATATGACAATATGTCCACACAGTGGTGCTGTAGGTTGAGGAATGGAGTTTGTAAATAACTATGGTAGCATTTTACACTGGTTTTGCAAATGTCCACAAGGTGGAGCAGCAAGATCAAAAATCAATTTCAGTGCCAACTTGAGCAATGCAGTAAATGAAACTTCTGTAAATATGAGAGAAAGTAATATTTTACATTCCATTCTAACATTATATATGTGCTGAGAATAATATATACATTCTCACACTCTCTTTAAAAAAAACTAGCAACCAGTTCTCAGATAGTGGTGTCTCATAAATACAGCACATAAAGTACCACTGCAGTTGAAGAAGTAAACACAACTTTTTGTCAGGTATATACCAAACTAATAATATTAGCAGATGTGAAAGTCATGGACATAAAACATTGTTTAGAAAAGTCTGTTTTGTTAAAAGACTCTGTTTATGAGCACAGGAATCCATTTTGTGTTTGTGACATAATTTCCTCAGAGTGTGATCACGAGGGCCTGTGTTTTTGGCTATCAGTGAAGAGAAGGACGGGGAATGAGGCAACAGAGAACCATTATAAAGATAATTGTATAAGACTGAAACCGACACAGCTCATTCCCTCTCATTGTTCCAGCAACAGACCCCTTGCATCATTCACTGCAACCTTATCTTTCCAGAAATTAAAAATCCCAACTCACACACACAACTTCCATCTTTGTGTCATAGATATCTCCAGGGTCTTGCAGAGGCATCAAAATGTATTTGTTTTTTCTAATTAAAAGATAAATATACAATATTTTTTCTGCTTAGTCTTGCTCCAGGTCAGACTTAATGTGTTCCTACAAGTTAAACAATTTAGGATGTCTCGCCATCGGGGTGTTAATGTTTATTATGCTGCTGTATTTGCTTTTAGTAATAGGCCTTTTTTATACACCTTTGGGACCCTAGCAGTATGAGAGACCTCCCATCCTTGTTATGTTAACGATTGTTAAGTCGCATGTTTTGTTATTTGCTTCCTATACCTTTATTCTCACATGGTATATGATGATATGTATGTATATTTAGTAAGGCTTTCAGTGTTGTACATTCCTTTTCTGTATTTTTACCTGCCAGGTCTTTGTCCCAGTCTTTACATTGTATTGATGTCCTCAGACCATTAAAATTTACTTTTTATTGTTTTCTTATAGACTTCTGTAAGAGCACCTGGAGAAAGAGAGAACAATACAATTAACAGAGGATGACCTCCATGTACAATGACAGGAACATCAAGACACAGTATGCAGCAGATATGGACTCCATTTTTAGTTGACATATTGTTAGTTTCCAAAACCTATGAAATATAACAACACATTATTATTTTTTGTTACTATTAGACACATTGCATCATATAGGTACATAAAATAGATTAAATACTAGGAAAACACAAACACACAGAGAGAGGGGACATTAAGAGTAGAGCATCCCAATTATATTTCTACTAGCGACTTGCCCATCAAAAAATGACGGCAATGAGATGTGTATGTTTGTAAATTTGTTTGGTTAGTAATATATGTATTTGACACTTGTAACCTTTTTGTTATGTGGAAATAAGTACAATTATTATATTAAACATGTATATTTTTGGAACATTTTCTTTAGTTGATAAGGAACTGTTAAAGAGTTTTGTAGTAAAAGTGTTAACATTTGCATGTAAGAACAGTTGAACATTGGATTAATGAGTATTGTAAACTTGAGCTAATGGTTTTTTAACATGCAACTTGTAGATTAAGAACTGTAAACTGAAATATACATTGAATCCAGAGGAAGACAAACAGTAAAACCCTCCTTGAAAGGTAGCCAATTGTATCAAAGCGGGGAAAAAATGAATTTCTTCCTGACCCCATTAACTGGTGATCAGATTACTCCCTGGATTAATATTTAACATGAAATACAACATTGACATTGTGTCTGAAAACGTGGTTGTGCTGTTAACATGAACTTTCTAATATGTCTAACTAACCAACTTAAAGTATTTTTTGTAAAACTTGTAACGTTATAAACAGTATCATAGTTAACTATAATTTGAACAGAATTTTTTAGAAAATGCAAGGCACGTGTTTTGTGGGTCTAATCATGCATAAACAGTACTTCCATGAATTATTCATGAGTTATTTAGTCATTGGTGGTTTTGAATGGTTGACCTTTGTTTGTTGGTGTAGTAATTGTTTAAAATGGCACATAGAGTGTAATGATATAGGAATCACAAGGTTTTGGAGACCAGCAGCCTAGGTCAGCAATGATCCAATTCAGCAATTTGTAGGTGAAACAGGAACAAGCTTTATTGAAGGGAACAGGAACCACAATAATCTGGCAAGGTACATAGACAGGAAGTGCCTTATATAGGCCAAGGACCAGACACCTGATCAGACACAGCTGAAGAGACTAGTCACTGATACTATTGCTAGTCCAGGTTTATCAGATCTCAAGGAAATGCACAAAGGCAGGCTGGCGCAGTGGTAGGGAAGAGGTTCAGCAGCCTGGGGACCACGGTTCAAAACCCAGCAGAGTCAATTCCTCACATAGAGTTTCCTCTCTGAAAAGTGGTTATCTAAAAAGAGAATGCGAGACCTTAAAGTTCCTCCGCGATGTGCAACCACTGTTCTCTAGGTGTTTTGCCATTGTATGTAGTTTAATATGGAAATATTAGTGGTTTGAAAATTGTTTGAGTGCCATAAAAATAATTTTTTTAAACAAACCGACTGTTGTCTATATTTTTGCTTTCTTTTTTGGTGTTAGATTCTGCTTGAGGTGATTTGTGATTTGTGATAAGGCAACGTACAATTGGCCATGTGCAAATACTGGTTGTTCTAAGAGTATACCCACAGATTTGAAAGTTTGACCTTGTGATTTATTAATGGTCATGGCAAATGCCATGATGATGGGAAATTGTCTTCTTTGAAGTATAAAAGGGAGGCTACTTTCACTTGGTGCTAAATCTATCCTTGGTATGAAAACTCTCTCTCCTTTATGGGTACCAGTTAGAATTTCAGCATCTATGAAATGGTCCTTTAATTGTTGAACAATTAATCTTGTCCCATTGCATAGGCCTTTTTTTGGATTCATATTTTGCAGTAACATGAAAATTGCACCTTTCTTTAGCTGCAAAATATGTGGTGGCATTCCAGAAGGAGTTATTGAATTCATGAATTCGGTGGAAAAGTTTGTCTGACTTTCTTTGTCATCAGCAAGTACAGAATCAGCACTGTGATAATTTTTTTGGGGTGCATTAATTTTTTAAAATATTTCATTATTGAGGATCAATGCATCCTTATTTTTGCATGTTAGTATGACTTTGTTGGCAAGTTCAGAATAGTCCTCGTTATCTATTGTAGTTTCGAATATAGCCGATATAAGATCTTGTTTACAAATCATATGAGGTGGGAGGTGCACAGTGTCGTCAGGTAAATTTGGGATTTGTTCTGTCTCTCCTTCTCCAATTTTAATAAGCCAATCATTGAAATCATTTTGTCCTTCTGATCTCATATTTTGTTGTAATTGAAGATGGGTAAAATGTTTCCATAGTGTACTTGACTTTATACACGTTTCGATAATGTTGATTCGATTTCCATGTACAACGACAGGTAATGTTTGTCTAAAATCAACACCTTACAACATTACCTTTCCACCAAATGGCAAAGTATTATCCATGACTTCACGAAGCAAATGGTGAATACATTGTAGGGCATAGCATAAAATCATTGTAGCCTCATCTATTATAATTAATTTACTTTTTTTCAGTTTTTTGGCTTGTAATGATGT
Source organism: Discoglossus pictus (assembly GCA_027410445.1). NCBI lineage: Eukaryota > Metazoa > Chordata > Amphibia > Anura > Alytidae > Discoglossus > Discoglossus pictus. Next base: position 111,822,283 of record CM050167.1, on the reverse strand, counting down.
CATCCGTATATCTGACACTGATGTTTCTAAAATAGGCACTGGCAGTTTAAATCCACTATGCACAGTTCTTCCACCTTCTAACAAAAGTGCAGCAATTCCAGTGGTCGAAAATGCGAGTGCTATTTGACCTTGGGCTCGTACAAAACTCATTAATAAATTATATAGATAGGTTTTTCCTGATCCGCCAGGTCCATCAAGATAGAAATAACGCTCTGTCACCATGTCATCATCTAGTGCATCTAGTGTATGGCTTTAAATGCTTGCAATTGTAATGTATTTAAAGTTGCAAGTCTTTCTTGTATCCTTTCTGTTTGTAGTTGAATGTCATAGTCTTCAAAGTTTATGTTGTCTATAAGACCTTGATCTGGCAGATTAAAATTTGCACAACTCAATCCATGAGTTAAAAATACTTCATGGATTTCCATTAATGCTTTTAAATGTGCAATGGGCTCATTGTATCGTTGCAAAAAGTCTTCAGCCATATTACTTTTAAATGTGTCCCACAAAGCTAATGCATTTGGAGCATTTGAGAAGATACAAATGAATGCAAATTGTTCCCTCATCTGCCGTGGCATTTGACATAGTGCTTCTTCTTCTAGACATCTTTCCCATTCTGTATCATCAGCTAGTAAGTTTCTATGTCTCGCAGCTAAATTAAAGGATTCATATACTATGTACTAACAGTTCTTAAGTGTTCAAAACTTTGTGCCCCAGGAACATTTAAAAGTAGTAGTCGTAAGCAGAAACGTTCAAGGTCTCTTGGACTGACAGTGTAAATTCTTGGCATTATTTTTTCCCCCCGGCTTTTTCTTGGTCGCCATAATCCATAAACAAAAGCATAATGATATGGAATCTCAATATATAAGAATTGTCTTGCCTGTGAATCGGTTGAATTTAATTGAAACCATGCAGTTAGTGTAGTGTGACGATGCTCACTTTGTGCCAATGCATGTGTTTCATTTCCAGCATGGAAATACACTAAATGTCTGTGTGGCAAACGTACAGCTAATCTATATACTGCATGTGATCGATCGTGCATTTTGAATTTTAGAAGATGCCACATAGCTTCTGGCGCACTGACATAGCGAGTAGAGATGTCGCGAATAGTTCGCCGGCAGACTGTTCCCGGCGAACATAGCATGTTCGCGTTCGCTGCGAACTGCGAACATATGCGATGTTCGATCCGCCGTCTATACTTTATCATTGAGCAAACTTTGACCCTGCTCATCACAGTCAGCAGACACATTCCAGCCAATCAGCTTCATACCCTGCCTTCCAGACCCTTCTACCTCATGGACAGCAGCCATTTTGGAATCATAACTAACTTGCAGTCTTACTGAGAGTAGCGAGAGTGTAGGTGATGCTGATTGAATAGGGAAATCAATAGCTAGGCAAGTTTATTCAGTGTCCAGTGCAGTGCTAAAGGACTCATCAGATCTCTGCTGTAAACACAGCACCCCAAAAAGCCCATTTTAGGGCTATAACATCATTTTTTTTTCTGTCTAATCTAACTTCATTTGCCTGTCTCCCTGCTAGCCCCTGCTAGCAAGTGTGTTTGTCAGGCTCACAGCTTATACAGTGTGTGCACAGTGAAACCAATACAATCTTGTTTACTAGCTGTCTACTTTTAAAAACCCAAAACTTTTATTTTGTTAAATCTTAGTTCATTTGCCTGACCGCCAATCTAAGTTCATTTGCCTGACCGCTAGCCAGTGTGTGTCAGGCTTACAAGTACTGTGCCAAGTTCAACCAATCCAATCTAGTTGGGGTACCAGCAGTCTACATTAAAAAAAACAATAATTTTATTTTCTTAAATCTAAGTTAATTTGCCTGACCGCTAGCCAGTGTATGTGTCAGGCTTACAAGTATTGTGCCAAGTTCAGCCAATCCAATCTAGTGGTGTACCAGCACTCTACATTTAAAAAAAACAACACTTTTTTTCTGTGTATTATAATTTCATTTGCCTGCCTGCCAGCGTGTCTGTCTTAGGCTCACATCGTATACTGTGCCCACTTGCCCAGTCAGTGCCACCACTCATATCTTGTGTAACTGTCAGTAATGCACATTTAAACAAAGAATACAATTTTGACTGTAATACCTTGAATAGCAGTTACTTGTCTGCAAGCGTCTGTGTCAGGCCTACAGCGTCTATCTGCCAACTTCTGCAAGTGCACAGTGCCACTCATATCTCTTGTCACAGTAGCTTGCACGCATAGTACCAATCTGTTAAAAACTTTAATGATGAATGAGGTCTAGAGTAGCCTGGTTCCCTTATCCTCTACAGGTTGAGACCTAATGTTTGGTTGACTCCAGACCAACACATGAGTACAAGCAGCACACAAACTCAAAGCCGCCATCCTCCTCCTGGTCCAGCATCATCAGCCACATCAACCACTGCTGTCCTCCTTGCCCCCTCTCAACCATCCGCCACTCCGTCTCTCGCCTTGAGCAGTTCCTGCTCATCTGCCCATAGTCAGGTGCCTGTAAAGGACATGTTTGAGCGTAAGAAGCTAATGTCACAAAGTGCCCCAAATTTGAAGTGATACGACCAACCAAGCATCTTTTTCCATCTCCCGGTCCCAAAAATCCAGGCCTTATACACGCCCCCTGATAGGTGCTGTAACAGGTATTAAACTGATAAGAGTAGTACTTACAAACACGCCACTCCTATCTGGTGGCACCTTTGATTGCACGTGCCGTGCCCCACATTTGAAGTGATACGACCAACCAAGCATCTTTTTCCATCTCCCGGTTCTAAAAATCCATGCCTTATACACGCCCCCTGATAGGTGCTGAAACAGGTATTAAACTGATAAGAGTAGTACTTACAAACACGCCACTCCTATATGGTGGCACCTTTGATTGCACGCGCCGTGCACCAAGTTTGAAGTGATACGGCCAACCAAGTATCTTTTTCCATCTCCCGGTTCCAAAAATCCAGGCCTTATACACGTCCCCTGATAGGTGCTGTAACAGGTATTAAACTGCTTAGAGTAGTACTACTTAACACACCTTATAATAATGCAGAGAGAGGCAACGCAGTGAAAGGAGTCTGAAGAAGAGGAGTCAGAGGAGGAAGGTGGCTTTGAGGAGGTGGAAGACCAAACACAGCAGGCGTCCCAGGGGGCTTGTTGTCACCTTTCGGGGACCCTTGGTGGCTGGGTGGAGGAAGAGACCTTCAATGACATCATTGAGGACAAGGAACGGGACATGCCTAGCTTGGTATCCAACCTTGTGCAAATGGGGAGTTTCCGGTTGTGCAAATGGACTGTTTGCGGTTGTTTGCGGTGCGTTAAACAGGGAGTTTGGTCTGTCACTGAGAAGCGGGCCTAACCCTTACACTACCTGATCGATACAACATTATACCTGATGTTTTAAAGCACGTTATTCCAAACAATTTAGTAATGTTAGGTAATTTATGCCCTTTATGGCTTAAAACCAGACTCTGCATCAACTATTTAATTTTCCGTGGGAGTTTTGCCATGGATCCCCCTCCGGCATGCCACAGTCCAGGTGTTAGTCCCATTGAAACAACTTTCCCATCACTATTGTGGCTAGAAAGAGTCCCTGTGGGTTTTAAAATCTGCCTGCCCATTGAAGTCTATGGCCAAAATTTTATGTTTGCGACATCACTAATAGCGAGCATCTACATGAGATGCAAGTTCATCATGTACTAAATCAGTGCTTTCGGTATTGTCTGCACTTTTTATGATTACAGTAGCTGCATCATAGCCTTTGTAAATATATTTGTAGACATATTTAATGGATTTAAATGCTCTACATTAATGTGTGCATTATACTTCATGAGTAAATGTGGATTGTATGGTACCACATATCTTTTGTCGACTCTTTTGCCACGAATAATGGTAGTTTGGCCCTGTCTTCTTCTATATATTGGATAGCCATCACAATTGGCATAAGTTTTGTCTCTATAATCTTTGGGAAATCCTTTAGTACATTTATTATTTTCCATACATGGTGACTGTGGATTAACATCTCCACGCTTCCGTGAATCATACTATGAGTTACAATCTCATATAGTCTATCATATAGTTCTGGATCTGGTAGTTCAGCAATAATGACAGAATCGACTTTGTCATCAGTATCTAACTTATCTTTTTCTTGAAGGATTATAAGAAGATGTGCATGTGGAAGGCCTCTTTTTTGAAATTCAATTGTATAAACATAAGCAAGACATTTGCCAAATAACTGCGTTATAGTGATGTCACGTATTAATTAATTTTATTTTATTTTGAAAACTCTGGCTACTAAATCTGGTCTATCGGAAGGAGTTTGGCCAATAAGTAAATTTTGGGTAATCTCTGGCCATTGGGGATTACATGTAAATGTAATAAATAGATCTAGTTTTCCAAATTTGGTGACAATAGCCATGGCATCATTGTATCTTTCTCTCATATTGCGAGGAGATCCCTGGAAAGAAGATGGTAAAATGATGGCTTTGCCAGCTGTCATGTCTCTGCATGTAGCAACCTCAGCGACATAATCCATTAATCCAGAAAACTGTTCTACACGTAGTTTATCTTGTTGATATTTTATGAAGTGTAAATTATTGGCCTCAACTTGCAAATAGGAATCAATAATCCATTGTTGTGTTAGTTTTCCACCACATAAAATTGCATTGAATGTATTTCAAATGGCAATTTAAGCTACTTTAAATTCAAGCATGGAAATATTATTTCTCACTCTACTTTAGAATTTGGGTAACTGCGAATTGTTAATTTTGGTTGCCAACCTGCTTCTCCGTGTGGAAAAAATATTGGATATGTCATTGGATCTAAATTTGTACTTAAGATACTTATATTAATGAAAGGTTGCTCCTCATTTCTTGGATATATTCTAATGTCTCTCTGAAATGGTAGTTCTCCTTCATCATTTTGGACCACCATTGCAACCTCATTTGATGTTGGCAAATTATAACAGCGTTTATCAGTATGTCTATCTCTTTTAAGCACCATATTGACCTTTGGGATTGGTCATTGATGTATTTCTGCATGAAGTTACATAGTTACATAGTTACATAGTAATTAAGGTTGAAAAAAGACTTTCAGTCCATCAAGTTCAACCTGTTAAGATCTCCTCTGATCTGCAATATGCGGATTAGTTATTAATTAAATTATTGATTAAATAATTATTAATAGTATAATATTGGAGGATGAATAAAGAGTTAGTCCATCAAGTTCAACCTTTTTAGATCTCTATTGATCTTTTTAATGTGGACTATTTATTATTAATTGTTAATTGTTAATTGATGCAGAGGAAGGCAAACAGATAAAAAAAACATTGAAACTTTGCCAATTGTCTCATAAGGGAAAAAAAAAAAGCCAAATTCCTTCCTGACCCCAGAAACTGGCGATCAAATTTCTCCCTGGATCAATATTCCTTTGCTAGTTATCTAGGAGAGCCTTGAATGCCCTCTTTATTCAAAAATATATCTAACCCCTTTTTGAAGTTGTCTATCGAATTGGCTGTCACCACCTCCTTTGGTAGAGAATTCCAAAGTTTAACCACCCTAACTGTAAAGAACCCTTTTCTTTGTTTAAGGTGAAATCTTTTTTCCACTAACCTCAAAGGATGTCCTCTTGTCAGTTGAAAATCTCTTGCTACAAAAAGTTCACTTCACAAAGCCTTATATTGACCCTGGATGTATTTATATAAGGTAATCATATCAGCTCCTAAACACCATTTTTCTAGCGAAAATAAGTTTAATTTTGATAGTCTTTCTTCATAACTTAGCCCCTCTATTCCCCTTATTAGTTTTGTAGCCCTTCTCTGTACTTTTTCCAGCTCTAAAATGTCTTTTTTATGAGGTGGTGCCCAAAATTGGACTCCATATTCCAAATGAGGGCGTACTAGAGATTTGTATAGTGGCAGAATTATATTTGCTTCCCTTGCTTCTATACCCTTCTTAATACATGCTAAAATTTTATTTGCCATTGCAGCCACTGCTTGGCTTTGAGCGCTGTTAGCTAGGTGGTTGTCCACTAGTACTCCCAAATCCCTTTCAATATCTGATACCCCTAGATTTGCTCCATTAAGATTATAGATTGCATGGCTATTGTTCCTTCCCAAATGCATAACCTTGCATTTATTTGTATTAAATCTCATCTGCCATTTAGCCGCCCATTTCTCTAATTTATGTAAATCCTTTTGTAGGGGAAGGACATCATTATCTGATTTTATTACCTTGCACAACTTAGTGTCATCAGCAAAAATGGAGACACTACTTTCGAGTCCTACTTCAATGTTATTTATAAATATGTTAAAAAGGAGAGGACCTAATACTGAACCTTAAAAAAAAAACACTTATCACATTAGACCAATTGGAGTATGTTCCATTCACAACAACCCTTTGCTACCTGTCTTTTAGCCAGCTCTCGATCCAGATATTTACTGCAATTCCTGTATCCCTTAGTTTGCTCACTAGTCTTCCATGTGGCACTGTATCAAATGCCTTTGAAAAATCTAAAAAGACTACATCCACTGAGTTGCCCTGATCCAAGTTCCTACTAACCTCCTCATGAAAACTAATTAGATTGGTCTGACACGACCTATCCTTCATAAATCCGTGTTGACTGCTACCTATGATCCTGTTCGAATAGACATATTCTTGTATTCTGTCCCTTATTAACCCTTCTAAAAGCTTCCCAACTACAGAAGTGAGGCTCACTGGTCTATAATTCCCCGGATTTGCTCTAGATCCGTTTTTAAATATAGGTATCACCTCTGCTATTCTCCAGTCATCCTGTAGAGACCCTGTAGTGAGTGAGTCTTGAAAGATTGGATATAATGGTTTGGCTATTACAGAACCCAGCTCCCTCAGTACCCTTGGATGTATTCCATCAGAACCTGGGGCTTTATTAAAATTTATTTTCTCCAATCTCTTTTGGATTTCTTCCTGCGTTAACCATTTATTTAGTGATGGTAGTGTAGCCCCATTATGTTGCGGTGTCCCAACCACTGGTACCTCCCTTGTGTAAACAGACGAAAATAACCTATTTAGCTCATCTGCCTTTTCCTGGTCACTAATTATCAGATGGCCTGTGTCACATTGTAATGTTCCTATAGCTTCCTTCCTGGCCTTCTTCCCATTAATATATTTAAAAAATATTTTAGGGTTAGTCTTACTTTCCATTGCAACTGACTTCTCATTTTCTATTTTAGCCAGTCTAATAGCCCTTTTGCAAGACTTGTTGATTTCCTTATAGTCACATAAAGCTGCCTCTGTTCCCTCCTTCTTGTATAATTTAAATACATATTTATTTTTCCTCATCATTATCTTTAAGTCATTGTTAAGCCACATGGGATGTGATTTACACCTATTCATTTTATTTCCACATGGTACATGCTGATGAGTATGTTTATTTAGTAAGTATTTGAATGTTGTCCATTTATTTTCAGTATTTTTCCATGTGAGTTCTTTATGTTGTATTGCTGACCGTAGCCCATTAAAGTTAGCTCTTTTAAAATTTAGAGTTTTTGTTGGCCCCTTACAACTCTGTTTTTTGTATTCAATCTCAAATGATACTGTGTTGTGATCACTGTTCCCCAAGGGTTCACCTATTTTTACATTTGATATTATATCAATATTAGTTGTGATGACTAAATCCAAGATGGCCCCATTTCTAGTAGGTTCCTGTATTACCTGGGCCAGATAATGATCCCTGAGTGTACTCAAGAACCTGCTCCCCTTAGCTGAGCTGCTGATCTCATTTATCCAGTTTATTTCAGGGTAATTAAAGTCTCCCATTATTAGAACATGCCAATGCTTAGTTGCATTTCCAATCTGTAACAATAATTGTATTTCCTCACTTTCAGCTATATTTGGGGGTTTATAGCATACTCCCACCAATATGCGTTTAGAATTAGCTCCTCCACTATTTAGCTCAACCCACAAAGATTCAATGATGCCGTTAGTGCCAGCATAAATATCTTCTCTGACTATAGGCTTAACATACAGACAGATGCCTATTTCCCCTATCTTTCCTAAATAGGCTATAACCATCCAGATTAACAGTCCAGTCATGAGATTCATCCCACCATGTTTCCGTAATGCCTATTAAGCCCCATTTTTCTTGTACTGCTAATATTTCTAGCTCATCCATTTTCCCAGGCAAACTTCTTGCGTTAGCAATCATACACTTTATGTTGCTATGGCTCTGTCGTTGTGAAGTGCCTGCCACTATTTGAGGCCCCTATTAATACCTCCCTACTTTCTATTGTAACCCTCCCCCTTCTCCTCCCCCATGGGTAACTAATTCATCCCTTTCCCTCTCTACCCTATTTACCACAATACTTCTATATAGTCCCTCCCCCCCACCTACAAGTTTAAAAACTCCCCCACTCCCCCAGACGTTCTAACATCCTATCCCCTAGCACAAAAGCTCCCTCATCCCTAAGGTGCAATCCATCACTGCTATAGAGATTGTACCCAAGTGAGAAGTCAGCCCAGTGCTCTAAAAACCCCAAACCCTCTGCACTGCACCACTTTTTTAGCCACGCATTAACCTCCCTAAGCTCCTTCTGCCTCCCTGGGCTAGCACGTGGCACTGGTAGTATCTCAGAAAATACTACCTTAGAGGTCCTTGCTTTAAGCTTATTCCCTAATTCTCTAAAATCATTCTTTAGAACACTCCATCTTCCACTAACTTTGTCATTGGTACCAATGTGTACCAAGACCGCCGGTTCATTACCAGCCCCTCCCAATAATTTATCCACCTGATCCACAACATGCCGAACCCGAGCACCCGGGAGACAGCAAACTGTTCGATTGCTGGGATCTGGGTGACAAATTACCCTTTCTACGGGGGGTTAGTCTGTATGTGGGACTAGCCGGGCAAACACCGCCGAAAGGTCTGCTAGAGTGTCTCTAAGGCTGTCTAAGCTTTCTACCTCAAAGATGCTATACAACGGCCTAATAGGCCGGAACCCCAACGCAACAACTCTTTGATACTGATTGCTTAAGGCTGTGTCCTAATGTGGATGTTGGATGCCTGAGTCACGCCGCTGGGGCATGGTGGTCTAAGGCACTTGTGGAGACTAGCTGGGCCTTCGAGGAGAATATCCGGTGTGGTTCGTGAGAGGAGCCAGTTAACGGAGACCTCAGACCACAAGGTGATCGGGAGCTCGTATTGTGCCACATGTGAGGGACGCCAGCGTGCCGAGCTGTTTTTTTTTTACTAGCTTCTGGGAGCTGGTGAGCATTTACCGCTGAGAATTTGTTCCCTCCTTTACCACCTTTATGGAGACTGGCTTCAGGTTTAATCCATCTGGCAGCAGTTAACGCTTTTAACGCGCTGCTTGCTACCAAAGACTGGACGTTGCGGAGGGTGAGTGGATGTTTGTAGTGCTTCTGCTGCAAAGTTAGATCTTTAACCTCTTTTGAAAGATTGATGTTTCTAGAAGATAGAAAGTACTTAATATCCAAATGTTATAACATTTTGCGGAAGGAACTGGATAAATGCCCTTTTAATAAATCTAAAATTTGGCAACATTCTTTTAATCTCTCCTGGTCAGAAAAAGAATGGTCCGATTCATTTATTCTCGCAGATCAAATAATTAAAAATACATCATACAGAGTTTAATCCATCTGGCAGCAGTTAACGCTTTTAACGCGCTGCTTGCTACCAAAGACTGGACGTTGCGGAGGGTGAGTGGATGTTTGTAGTGCTTCTGCTGCAATTACTCCCATGATTTATAACAACTATATGTGAGGCCCAATTTGATAGATAAAAGAGGAGGAAAATAAGAAAGCTGCTGTGACATGTCCCCCAAATGATGGGTTTGAAGAACAAACTGGGATTTTTCTAGCCCATATAAATAGGCCCATTGGGTCTTATTATCCAGCACTCTCCAATTTACATCTATTGTGACACTTTCTATCGGTCTCATGAGGCTGAGGGGAACTTGATGGGAGAAAAGTGACTATACAAGCAAGATATTTTATATATGCCTCTTGGTATTTAAAACTGTTCAGCAAAGAAGAGCAATTTATGTAGTTGACTTTTTGTATACATCTTTCTATATATTTCTCTTTTCCCTTTTCTCTCCTCATTTCCCGTTGGTTTTTGAGATAACCCTGTGGTATCTATGCAAAGGTCTAAAGAACAACAAGCCCCTAGGGGTAAAGGGTCTAAAAAGACTAACAATACCTCAAAATCTATAGCTGATTTTCTCTAGCCTGTAGATAAAGAGAACAGACAGGACAAGAGAGATTCATATTTACTCTCTCCGTCCACGTTAGACTTTTCTGAAACTCCTACAGAAGGTGATGCCATTATAGGGGATGAGTTGGTGAGAGAGACTACTCCTGAAGAACCTCTAACCTCTTCTGCCTTAAAGATAACTATGACAGCCCTTCTAACGGAGTTTCAGACATCAATCAGGGAAGAATTGATAGGCGAAATTAAAAACAATGCTAAGAATATAAATACATTAGCAGCTAGAGCAGAAACTGTAGAACAGACTCAAGAGGTTATTTTGAAAAATAATGATGAATTAAAGACCATTCATCAATTTGTGGAAGCTTTTTTGATAAGCTTAGTGGAGCGACAGAGTGAGAAGCCGATAGAGAGATTATATCGAATTCCTCTTCCATCCAATATGGGCAAAGAAATTGCTAGGGATGTAATTGTAAAACTGCATCATATGTCCTATAAAGAAGCAATACTAAAAGCTTCATTTAATAAAAAATGTTTTGAGAGTCCGTATGAAAATCTTAAAATATTCCCAGATTTGACAGGAGAAATTCTATTTCAACGTAAGAAATTTCAATTTGTGACTAAAGTCTTGAGAGACAAATAGATTTCTTATAAATGGGGAAATCCCCCAAAATTGATTTTTTAGTATGAGAATCACAGATATATTATTAACGACACTTTGGAAGGGGAGAATTTCCTGACAAAATTAAATAAAAGTCAGTAAATATATATATTTCTTTTTTATCACAGTTGTTATTTAAATATGTATTGGAATATAAACATTAGATTGTTCTTAAACACTTGTAAAGAGTAGTGTAGAGGTAATATTTTGACAGAAAATAAAAGAAAGGGAAGGGGGGAAAGGGGGAAAAAAAGAAGAAAAAAAGAAAAAGAGATATAACTGAATTGTAGTTTTTCGGTTGCTAATTTAGAAGTAACATATAGATGGTACACTTTAACTAATTTCTATAATGGGGAAACAATAAAGAAAACACTAACTTAGATAATCGGTAATTATATATTAGTTCTTAATAAATGACACTAAGAAATTTCACTTTTTTAAAGTAGAGAGCAAAATATAATTCAGTAGGTCATTGCTATAAGGGAATGGGTTCACAATTGGAGTAGTGAATTTAAAGGGAAAGTTCAGTTTGAAAATGTTCTCAAATTAAAGGGAATATTATAACATCTAGAGTATGATTTAAAGCTTGGACATCCAAGATAATAGTAAAAAAACAGTTAGAGGAAACAATAGAGCTTCGGCTAAGGCTTTCAGATGTATTCATCTGACATTGTTGCAGTACAGGATGGACTCTTCCTCTTTAAGGAGGACTGCCTCCTGATATGCCGCAATGAGTTGAGGAGGGAGGATTGTTTTATTTATGGTTTATGTATTTGTGTATATTTGTATTTGTGGACTGGAATTTAAGTTACTGCAGGGGAACGGGAACTGACCACCATTTCTACTGTGATGCTAACAGCATGTCATTAAAGATAGTAACGCAAAACGTTCAGGGACTAAATCATCCAGCTAAACATAGTTTTTTTTAAAGAGCTTTCTGCAGCAAAAAGCAGATATAATCTGCTTGCAGGAGACTCATTGGCAGGGAGCCCCATTTAAAAATTTTAAATATACATTATAAGGTTGCATATAATTCAATGTATAAGAAAAAGGCAAGGGGTACCTCCATTTTTTTTAGTAACAAACTTATGGTTACAGAGGAGTTTGTGGAAATAGATCAGGAGGGCCGTTATATATTATGGATAGGCACAATTAACCATCAAAAATATTCAATAATGAATGTATATGTGCCGAATAGATCCCAAATTAAATTTCTTAGTAAAATCTTTAAAAAGTGTAATAAACTGATACGGGGATCTCTTATCGTTTGTGGAGATTTTAATATGCTCTCAGACCCAATTAAAGATAGAAAATCTGAAAGTTGTTCACCTCCAGACTCATCAGTGATAAGATTGTCCAAACAGTTTATTTCTCTGATGATAAAATATAATTTAATTGATGTTTGGAGAGCATTGCATATCACTTGTTTTTCTCCAAGATATCATACATATTCTAGGTTAGATTATTTTTTTGTTGATATCAACACAATTAAAAGAACTCTGAGAGTTGATATTGGGCCAAGAGTGTGGTCGGATCATGCTCTAGTTAACTTGGAATTGTTTTCAAAGAATTCTTCTATTAATTCCAAATCTTGGAGACTTGATTCCTCACTTATTGACTCAGAGACAAGTCGGGCTTATCTTAAAAAGGAAATTGATTTCTTTTATCAAATAAACTCGGCCTCAGTAGAATCTAACATTACACTTTGGAACACACATAAGGCCTTAATAAGAGGGATCCTGATTAAATTGCAAAGTCAAAGGAAAAGAGAAAGAGGAACTCCTTTGAGAGAATTATATATCCAATTATATAATCTGGAATTAAGAAATAAAATTAATCCTAATGCTTCTGACTCGATGCTGATTAAAAAAATCCAATTGCAGATTAAATCCATCAATCAGATGAAAACTGATAAATCTATATGGCTTTTACAACAAAAAATGTACCACTATGGCAGTAAACCAAGTAAAATGTTAGCAAATAAACTTAGATCTCATGCTACTAAAAAAAGGGTGGATTATATTTATCCTAATGGAACCTATCTTAATAATCCAGTCCAGATAGCAGAAGCATTTGAACAGTATTGCTACTGTTGCTATAAGAGATAACCCCTCTATTCAGGGAATCACAGTTGGCGGGATACAGCACAAAATAATGCTGTACGCCGATGATGCGGTTGGGTTTGTGTCCAACCCCATTGACTCTTTGAAAACCTTGCATGTAATAATAGATAAATACTCTAAAGCTTCTAATTATAAAATTAATATTTCCAAATCACAGGTTTCAGCTCTCAATTTAACTAATCTGGAAAAAGATTATTTGAAATCCATCTACCAGTATAATTGGCATTCTAATACCATAACTCATATGGGTATTATATTTTATAATTCTATACAGTTAATAATTAAAAACAATTATAAGGAGCTATTAAATAAACCTATGAAAATCGTTTCCTCTTGGAAACCTTTGAACTTAACTTTAACAGCTAGAATAGCTGCAGCCAAAATGGCACTTCTTCCAAGATTAAGCTATGTATTTAGATCCATTCCTATAACTTTATCCAAAACTTTTATAGTACACTTTCATAAGTAATAGATACATTTATTTTTCAGGGGGAAAACAACAGAATAAAGAAAGTTATAATTTCCAGAACATTTAGGAAAGGGGGACTAGCATACCCAACGATTCAGACTTACCATGATGCTACAATGTTTTCACACGCAGTTAAATATATAGAAAGTTTGAAAGTGGTAGGTTGGCTGCAGGTTGAAAGATGTTCTGTAGATAAGGATTCTTTAGGCTGGTTGATGTTTAGGAAGGAGTTAAAAAAATAATTCTTCTTAGAAGGTTCCAATATTGTTCTTGAATTACTTGAATTTTGGTATAAACATAAATTGAGTTCTCAATTAATGCCTTTTCCTAGCGCTATCCTTCTGATTTTATTATTAGAGAGAGAACTGAACTTACCATTTTTGGGAGGATGGAGAACGCTTGGCATTTGTTATTTGAGAGATCTATATATTGGTAATTCTTGGGCTTCTTTTGAAGAATTGAAGGAACAATTTAGGCTTCCTAACAAAAGTTGGGAATATAATAGACTTCTGGCTGCGTTCAGAGATTCAATCTATTATAGTTTTAAAGTTAGATCTTTAACCTCTTTTGAAAGATTGATGTTTCTAGAAGATAGAAAGTACTTAATATCCAAATGTTATAACATTTTGCGGAAGGAACTGGATAAATGCCCTTTTAATAAATCTAAAATTTGGCAACATTCTTTTAATCTCTCCTCGTCAGAAAAAGAATGGTCCGATTCATTTATTCTCGCAGATCAAATAATTAAAAATACATCATACAGAGAGTTGCACTTTAAATTAAGTACTCAATGGTATTATGTTCCAACAAAAATGGCCTAGATTACTAAAAAAGATAGTTTGAAGTTCTGTTGGAGTAATTGTGGTTTGGTGGGTTCACATGCCCATATATGGTGGAGTTGTCCTATAATTCAACAATTTTGGGAAATTTGTTTTGGGCACATTAGGAATATTTGGGGTATTACCATTCCCTTTTCTGTAGAAAATGTTTTATTTCACATTTTCTCGAATCAGTTTGCTCTGGACGTAGTTGCGTTTCTACTTCAGATATTCATGGCATCTAAATTGTTGATAGCAAGGAGATGGGGTCAGTCCCCTTATTCCCTCTTGGGGTAAAATCACAAATATGGTAGATAGAAACAGAAATTTTGAAAAATCTCTTCAAGAGCAAGGTCTTATAAAAGTAAAACTTCATAAATGGAAAATTTGGGATCAAAACAAAGATCTTTCTCGGTTATGATCTAAGTTTTAATATTTCTGGGACTTAGGTCTGAGAAATTATAATTTCTGTTACAGTTCACAATATGTATTGTAAATGTTTGTCTTGTCTATTTTTCTTTTTTTGTGTGTATTGTGTGTTTTATATTTATATTGTAATTGTGTATTTTTTATATTAATAATAAAACAAAAAACAAAAAATACCCAGTCTACCATCCTAATAATAGAGTCCCCTACAACCAAAACATGTCTGTTGTTCCTTTTCTAATTCTGACAATTTTTTTAAGCTTGAGTGTAGGAGTTGTTGGTCATAATTTTATCTAGCTCTATAAAAACACTAAGGGCCTCATTCTATTATCGGCCGTAGGAAATGCGGGGCCGCAAGGACCGGCCGCAAGCTATTTGCCTATTCTATTCCCTTTCGGCCGGGGACTCCGGCAGGCTTGCGTCCAGCGCCTTGTAATCCCTTGCGGCCACACGCGCCGGAGGAAAGCCTTTGATCTTAAACGGCCGCAAGAGTTTCGGCCGCAAGAAAGCCTCGGTTGCTATTCAATTGCTCCGGGAACCCTCTCTGCAAGGCTAAAACCGAGCCGCAGCTTACTTGCAGCAAAAAGGTCCCGCAAGCACACAATTAAGCACATAATAAAGCCATCCTGCACTCTGAGGAGACGATAAAGTGATTGTAGGTGTTAGCATTCATAGCACAACATTCCCCTACACTCAAATCCGTAAATATTTTTTTTAAAAATTCATGTCAAATATCCGTGGACAAAGTCCCGAGGGCTTGGAGCACCTCAGACCCGCAAAGGCTGCGGGATTAGCCTCCATCAAGTCCGCAAATGGGTAAAATAGACCTACGGGTCGTAAAGGGCTTACTTACAAGTCGTAGCATAGAAAAGCCATCCTGTACTTTTATTAGAAGTGAAAGTGATGTTTGGTTTTAGAATTAATAGCTCAACATTCTACTACTCTCAAATCCGCAAATAAAGATATTTAACTTCATCTATCATGCAAGCCCGCACGGGTTTGAATAACGAGCTACGGGCTTGGAGGGCAATCATCCGCCAAACCCGTACGTGCTTCACCAAGAAGCTACAGTCGTGCGTTACGGCCAGAAGTCTCAAGCCCGTAATCCTGAAATCAAACCTGAAATAAATTAACCAATAGGAAGATGACAATCAAGGCCACAAATAGTTTAAAAGGGAGGGAAATTCGTAAGTCTGTGACTGTGTTGTATGCTGTGCAAGTGGACACACAGGTCTTGGAGTTGGAGGGTTTTGAGAGCGAGCAAGAGAGAGTGAGGAGAGGAGGAGAGATGGAGGGAGAAGGCAGTGAAGTTAGAGGCCAGGGAGAGCAGGGCCCCCAGCCACAGGCTGGCCAGCAAGCTGCTGCTGCTGCCAGAAAAAGGGCAGCAAACTTTAACCAGGAGGAAATTGAAACTCTCATTAGAGGAGTTCAAGCCCACCACTCCATCCTAACCGGTGGGAGCGAGGTGAGGCCCAGGCAAAGGACAGATGCCTGGAAAGCAATAGCGGCTGAAGTCGCTTCGCTGGGGTATGCAAATCGTACCTGGCAGTCTGTCCAGCACCGGTACCAAAACTGCCACATTGAGGTAAAAAAGAAAATGGCGAATGAGGCCAATGCGGCACGTGGAACCGGTGGTGGGCCGCCAGAAACATTTACATACCCCGGTTGGGAGGCCACAGTGCGCGACATGATCCAGCCAGCGGCAGTCGTGGGCCTCCTTGGCCTGGTGGACTCGGATCGGTCACAAATCCTGCAATGTGAGTACCTTGTACACCTTGACACCCTCATATGCACGCACATGTACCCCACACAGATAGATAACTGACGTTGAATTGCACTGTAAGATATCTGGTTGTGACTACAGATATATATGAGGCAGCAAAAATCATGTAAATCCAGTGTAAAGAAATATACTTGTCAGAATTGTTAGCAATGAAATATATGTCCAATACCTCCTCCCACAACTGATTATGATACAGTTTTGCAAATCTATTG
Source organism: Discoglossus pictus (assembly GCA_027410445.1). Classification (NCBI taxonomy): domain Eukaryota; kingdom Metazoa; phylum Chordata; class Amphibia; order Anura; family Alytidae; genus Discoglossus; species Discoglossus pictus. Next base: position 111,805,613 of record CM050167.1, on the reverse strand, counting down.
ATGTTACTGTTATGTTTGCTGTTGGTTCAGAGTGCATATAAAGCATACATGACAACTCCATTGCAATTGTTTGTTTATTGTCATGAGTTCCCCTGTCACACTCTACTTCATGTTAAACTGGCCCATTCATAGCTGTTTGGCTTAACACTCCTACTGCTTAGAACCCATGTACATCTTGAAACTAGGTATAGCGGATGTATCCTGTTTTATGTGGGCATTTCAGTATGTGCTGGAAGAGTGCCGCCTCCGACTCTAGGGATGCGGCTGCCCTTGCGTCCCCATGTAGCCGTCAAAAATAGTTGGTACACCCAAAGCCCCTAACCCTCTAACCCTAACCCCCTAAACCCCACTTTCGAACTCTAACCCATACCCCCTAACTGTAGCCAGAACCCGAAACTCATAACCACTTACCCGGCCTGCTGGGCTGGCGTAGCTAGAGTCGGTGGCGGTGCACTTCCAGAGATATACAACAGGATAGGTCCGGTATAACTGGTACATCCCCATGAGACTACATGTATGGATGTGCACACTGCAGCATATGCGGATACAGACTCTGATGGACTGCAAGTTTGTGTCGTGTAAAAGCCTAATCTGGACCATGTTACATTAACATGTTAACTCACATTGCTGAGGATTGGTCACAGATTGGTCTGTCTCACACACTGGCCAACAGATTCAGATGAGCACGTGTCCTAATTAACTGCAGTTGGCACACCGCACAAGCATTACATATAGTCATATGAGCCATGGGCCCTTTCCTGTTATCTGACCGTGACTGCTGGTAGCAGCAGTGAGCAGCCTCTACATGTCACAGCATTTTCCTTGAGATTATATAATCATGCAGATTTAGAGGGTTATGGTGGTGTTAAGGTAAGGGTTTCGAATTCGGGTGATGGCTAGTGCTTTTGGGCTTATGTGTAAGGTGAAAATGATGTATATAACAGCGGCAGTGCCATCTATCAGCCCCTTGGTCCAACTGCTGCTGCCAGCAGTCGCTGTCACATAACAGGAAAGATCCCAGCCAGGATCCACAATACTAATGATTCAGATCAATTTTTATTTGCGTCAAACATTCACAGCCAATTCCAAGTCACTATGATCTCAGAGATATGGAAACAACAATACTCAAATACAAATCTTGTCTCATTTCAGTACCAGCAAGGCATCCCCTGCCTCCTCAGGGCCCTGCACCATGCCAAGATGCATGACCACCTGCAGCAAGACCACCTGCAGCAGGACCACCAGCAGAAAGTCCACCTGGGCCTTCCACAAGATGCCAGCCATTGGCTCCAGCAATGGCCCCTCCAGCCAGGATAATGGCGCCGCCTGGCTCACAGCCAATGGTGGGCTGGCCAAATGTGGGGACATCCAATGTGGTCCCATCCCAGTTGAGCCCACAGTCTGGAGCCACAAGAAATGGTGCCCTGGAGCATGGGCCCCCAAAGCCCCCTCAGGCTACTCTGGCCACTCCGGCCCCACAGGCCCCGCAGGCTACTCAGGCCACTCCGGCCCCACAGGCTACTCTGGCCACTCCGGCCCCGCAGGCTACTCTGGCCACTCCGGCCCCACATGCCCCGCAGGCTACTCTGGCCACTCTGGCCCCACAGGCCCCGCAGGCTACTCTGGCCACTCTGGCCCCACAATCCCCGCAGGCTACTCTGGCCACTCCGGCCCCACAGGCCCTGCAGGCTACTCTGGCCACACAGGCCCCACAGGCTACTCTGGCCACTCCGGCCACACAGGCCCCGCAGGCTACTCTGGCCACTCTGGCCCCACAGGCCCCGCAGGCTACTCTGGCCACTCTGGCCCCACAATCCCCGCAGGCTACTCTGGCCACTCCGGCCCCACAGGCCCTGCAGGCTACTCTGGCCACACAGGCCCCACAGGCTACTCTGGCCACTCCGGCCACACAGGCCCCGCAGGCTACTCTGGCCACTCCGGCCCCACAGGCCCCGCAGGCTACTCTGGCCACACAGGCCCCGCAGGCTACTCTGGCCACTCCGGTCACACAGGCCCCGCAGGCTACTCTGGCCACTCCGGCCCCACAGGCCCCGCAGGCCACTCTGACCACTCCGGCCCCACAGGCCCTGCAGGCTACTCTGGCCACTCCGGCCCCACAGGCCCTGCAGGCTACTCTGGCCACACAGGCCCCACAGGCTACTCTGGCCACTCCGGCCACACAGGCCCCGCAGGCTACTCTGGCCACTCCGGCCCCACAGGCCCCGCAGGCTACTCTGGCCACACAGGCCCCGCAGGCTACTCTGGCCACTCCGGTCACACAGGCCCCGCAGGCTACTCTGGCCACTCCGGCCCCACAGGCCCCGCAGGCCACTCTGACCACTCCGGCCCCACAGGCCCTGCAGGCTACTCTGGCCACTCCGGCCCCACAGGCCCCACAGGCTACTCTGGCCACACAGGCCCCGCAGGCTACTCTGGCCACTCCGGTCACACAGGCCCGCAGGCTACTCTGGCCACTCCGGCCCCACAGGCCCCACAGGCCACTCTGACCACTCTGGCCCCACAGGCCCCGCAGGCTACTCTGGCCACTCCGGCCCCACAGGCCCCGCAGGCTACTCTGGCCACTCTGGCCCCACAGGCCTCACAGGCTACTCTGGCCACTCCGGCCCCACAGGCCCTGCAGGCTACTCTGGCCACTCCGGACCCACAGGCCCCGCAGGCTACTCTGGCCACTCTGGCCCCACAGGCCCCGCAGGCTACTCTGGCCACTCCGGCCCCACAGGCCCCACAGGCTTCTCTGGCCACACAGGCCCCACAGGCCCCGCAGGCTACTCTGGCCACTCCGGCCCCACAGGCCCCACAGGCTACTCTGGCCACACAGGCCCCGCAGGCTACTCTGGCCACACAGGCCCCGCAGGCTACTCTGGCCACTCCCGCCACACAGGCCCCGCAGGCTACTCTGGCCACTCCGGCCCCACAGGCCCCGCAGGCTACTCTGGCCACACAGGCCCCGCAGGCTACTCTGGCCACTCTGGCCCCACAGGCCACTCTGGCCCGGCAGGCCACTCCGGCCCGGCATGACACTCCTCCCAGGCAGGACACTCCACACAGCGGTGCCTCCACCCAGAGGACAAAGTGGTCTGGGTCCGCGCCAGGTAGTCCGGCGCTGTCAGTGGCCCAGTGCCACGATTTCCTCGCTCATCTCCAGCATGAGCGGGAGCAAAATCAAGAGTTCATGCTGGAGATGAGACGGCACAATGACCGGGTGTTTGAAGAGTTGAGGTGGCATCACCAGGTCATGGAGATGGGCCAGTAAAATGACCAGTCATTGCAGGAGTTAAGGCGGCATAAGGCGGAGGAATATGCACGAAGGGCCGAAATGGCCCGAGAAGGTCATCCCCAAGAACAGGGTACCTCCTCAACCTCCCAGACCTTGCCCCCAGCATCCAGGGCAGAAGAGCCGCCAACCCTTCGAAGAGGTCGTGGCATGCCTAGGGCAACGGTTGGCAAAGGCCAGGAGAGTCATGAACAACACAAGTGAAAGCGGAAATAGGTTAGAACATGTTCATGTTGCATATAGAAGCAATTGATGTCCAAGATCTATTGACGTTGAGGTGTTGCATTCAATGCGTATATTGTTCTAATTGATGTCTTGTTCTTATATCTTTAGGTTCAAATCGACGGAATGTTTGCCTTCAATTTTCTTTTTTTGTTTCTATAATTTGCAAACATAAGAATAAATATTATGTATTGCTCACATTATCATTGTTTGTTTTCGTTTGTACTGTACCATGATTGTTAAACACCAGATGAATGCTACACAACAACGTTATTGTATTAGTACATACATCTTCCTTCAATATACCAGCCCTGTGTTAATGTAGGGTTGGGGTAACAGCCACTAGTGCAGCTGAGGGTGGAGGTAATATTCCTGAGTTTGATTCCAGTAACGGTGATGCATGGTATTCGTGTTTCTGACACATGGAGATATTCATTCAGGGTAAATATCAAAAGTGAGTACACCCCTAACTGAAAGTGTAAATATTTTCATGCACTGACTTAACCCTCATGGGGATGGAGTTCACCAGAGCTTCACAGGTTGCCACTGGAGCCCTCTTCCACTCCTTCATGATGATATCATGGAGCTGGTGGATGTTAGAGACCTTGCACTCCCCACCTTCCATTTGAGGATGCCCCCACAGATGCTCGATAGGGTTTAGGTCTGGTGACCTACTTGGACAGTCCATCAACTTTTTACCTTCAGCTTCTTTAGCCAGGCAGTGGTCGGCTTGGAGGTGTGTTTGGTGTCGTTATCATGTTGGAATACTGGCATGCGGTCCAGTCTCCGAAGGGAGGGATCATGCTCTGCTTCAGTATGTCACACTACATGTTGGCATTCATGGGTTCCCTCAAAGAACTGTAGCTCCTCAGTGCTGGCAGCATGCATGCAGGCCCAGACCAAACATATATGCATGTCTATATATGTTTTATATAATATGTTGTGTGGATTCCCCCTATATGCATTTACCTAATGATGTCAGATGCTGCCTCCCCTCTCTCTGCATCACTGTTTAGGTTCAAAATGAGGGTTTCATCTCATATCAATGTTTTTTTGTTTGTTGTGACTTATCCATTTATCTGTAATTTAGGTATTATTTCAACTACTTTTGCTCAGTATAGATGTATACTTTTGGTGGTGGGAGTATCATGGTCAGGGCCTGCGTGACTGCCTCCGGCACTGGGGAGCTACAGTTCATTGAGGGAACCATGAATGCAAACACATACTGTGACATACAAGCAGAACATGATCCCCTCCCTTGGGAGACTGGGCTGCAGGGCAACATAACATAACGACCCTAAACACACCGCCAAGACTACACTGCCTTGCTAAAGAAGGTAAAGGTGATGGACTGGCAAAGCTTGTCGCCAGACCTAAACCATATTGAGCATCTGTGGGGCATCCTCAAACTGACGGTGGGGGAGTGCAAGGTCTCTAGCATCAACCAGCTCTGATGTATCATTAAGGAGTGGAAGAGGACTCCAGTGGCAACCTGGGAAGCTCGGGTGAACTCCCTGGCCATGAGGATTAAGACAGTTCTGCCAAATAATGGTGGTCACACATAATTGACATTTAGTGCCAATTTGGACATTTCAAATTAGGGGTGTACTCACTTTTGTTGCCAATGGTTTAGACATTAATGGCTGTGTATTGAGTTATTGATGGGTCAGCAAACTTACTTTACATTGTAGCAGAGTGTCATTTCTTCAGTGTTGTCACATGAAAAGATATACTAAAATATTAACAACAATGTGACTGGTGTACTCACTTCTGTTAGACACTGTGGCCCTCATTCAATTGCAATTTGGCCAATTGAATAGGGCTCTAAATAAGCACATAACATATATTTTTTTAATAATTTTTTAGTTAGTAAACATCTATCCAAAAGCAAGGTTTTCACTAACTAACAACGTTTAAAAAAAATATTTGTTATGTGCTTATTTTGAGCCCTATTCAATTGGCCAAATCCCAATTGAATGAGGCCCTGTATGTTCACTATTAGGATGTGAGACACATACGGACACCTGTCTCATTTGTCTGTTTCTGTGTCATATAGAATGTTAATACCAACCTTCCCTCATGGTTGAAATCAGTAATTCAAACACACTGTGAGAATTCTATTGACACCCCTAACTGATGGTGCAGAGCACAGATGTGGAGTCTGAAGGTCCTTTCATTGATGTTACAGAAATGCTTTGGTATCAACATTGACGAGGCAGACACAAAGAACATCTCGGATAAATCATATTTACTATTTACAGAAATTAACAAAGCAAGCTTGCCACAAAGCCACAGGTTGACTAATCATCACAGGTATGCAAAGGATCATGGTGGAGGGGGGTAGGATACAAAATCCAAGTAACACAGGGAAATAGGGATATGAGAGCAGAATGCAGGCAAGGCAAATTACATTGATATAGATGATCATGGGATTTACAGTGTATCACCCAACATTAGGCAATATAATAGATCTCATTATTGTTACTACATATATATAACAGTCAATAAGGAAAGACCACAATAATCCAGAGTAAGGTGATATACATATGGGGAAAGCAAAATGTATGCTTGTGTGTTAAACGGACACTCTGATGCAACATCAGAAGTATAAGTGCTCAATCAGTGAATGCTATGAGCCCATGAGGTAAGTTCTCACGCAACAATAAGCAGCACATAGATAACCTTGGTCAAAAAGAGGGTGACCTGACCAGGACCACATCAGTCAGATGTTACTTATTCCAGAGAACTCACAACAAACCAGGCAATATCAAGGGTAGTTTGTTCTCTGATTGAGCATCTATAATCACTGTTGTTGCATATGCATAACTGAAGATTAACGTAACCTCATTAACTGTTATGTCCCAAGCCTGGATTTACTCTTCCCCATATGCACAGGGAGGGTCACATCAGCACTAAAAAAAAGATCTGGAAGGGTTTGTGCTGCAGGCTTCACAACAGTCCCAGTAGAGGAGAGGATAGAATGTCTAAACCAATAGGTAAATATGAATCGAGGTAGACTATATGAGCATACACATGCTGTGGACATACCATGAACATCAGCTGACAGATGTCACATCACATCTGCATTGTATAGTGAAATTGTCTCGTGACACATATCGGCTATTCAGTCAAGGTAATCAGATATCAAACTGGATCCAACAAAGCAATGAAACGGACACATGCACATACATGAGGACATTGACATGGCCATGGAATGTCAGGATGTTTATCGTCATGCCTTGTTCTGACCGGGATCTGGAATACAAACACACAAATAATATATTAGTGGAAACTTTACATATGCCATATGAGCGGCCACCAACAGATGCAGGTATGTCGGCACACATGTTATGCATTGGGATCTCGTACAAGCTAACCATCTGTCAGATGATAATGATGGCCCAGACTAATTTGTCCGGATGTGGGAATATTATTAGTCTAATTATCATTTATTTGTATTGTGCAAATATATTCCATGGCGCTGTACAGGGGAGAAGAACACGAAAATATACAGTATGTAATATTGCCAACGCCAGAAAATGGAGGGCCCTGTTTTGAGCGTAAAGTCTGTTGATAACTGATTTCTTCCCAAAGGCCCCCACAAGATTCGAAAATCACCACTTCCAAGCTAAAGGTAATGGACATGGGGAAGAGTAGATAAGGAATAGCAAGGTTAATAAGTAAGTGAGAGATACATAGGAAGGAAGTTGTGTCAAGTAGAAAGATATGCATTAGTCGGAGAGGAAAGGGATCAGATGTAAAGTGCGATGCACTATTATGTAATAAGGTACCTGCCCCATGTGGACAGATAATGTAATCTGCAGATGGGACAGTCAGGAGACACATAGTTTAACCACAGCTTGATTAAGATTAGCTGATGGGCGAATAAAATGAGAGAGGTGGGCATGAGAGTTGAAATTAAAATGTTGGAGAAAAAAAGGGGAGAAGTAAAGAAGAGTCTGAGGAAAAGGCAGGGGATGTGAGGAAGAAGACAAGAGAAAACATAGTGTAAAGGGTTAATTGGGATAGTTAGCAGAAGTTGCTAATTGTTCAGGTGTCGAAGACTTGTGTGACTTAAAAAATTAAGGGTAAACAGGGGTGGGTGGGATGAGGAGAGAGACAGACAGACAGAGAGACAGAGAGAGACAGAGAGACCAGTGCAGCCTGTAATAGAAATGGAAGATCCAAACTATCACATATTGATACATGTTCGGACATCCACATGTGGTTCTCTACCTTGGATAGATCAAGTGGAGTATTCAACGAAGAGATCTGTTCCCCCAGGACACGTCTGCATGGTCCGATAAACGTTTCTGACCACTTCAGCAATACAAAAGAAAGTTAGGCCTACATTAATGGAGTTATTAGTAATTTCCTCTCATGCATACATGCACATGTTTCCCGCAAATACTCACTTACAATGTAGACGACATTGATGTAGCTGATGTTCTGTGGCTGTACAGGTCGTTTCCGATGTCTGTGTGGGTAAACAATGTGTTGACACACGGCAACAGTTCTGTAATGGCAATATGATGATATGAGTCACACAATCCATATGATATATTGCACAATGATTCCTAGTTAACACATCGTTGAGACTATTCCTGTTATCTGACTGAGAATGCTTTTACCAGCATTCGCTGACAAATAACTGGAGAGATCCCCTCTTTGCATCCCATGAGGTACATTTATTATGGTTTACAATATGCTGGTATGTTCATATATCCAGATTGCTATGAATTGCATTGACCTCCATGGGATGTGGAATAGCATGATCAGACAATGGGAACATTACTGTTCTGTGAAGATGTTTTCAAATACGATTGCGAGGCATATATCCATTGACATTGTGGAATACATCAGACCATCCATTTAGCTTAGCTTCTGGAGGTTGGCAGATATCAATATATATGATGTGTATGGGAATGTGCGCATACTTACCATTAACCGATATCAGAGCAGGCTGTATTTGATCCAGTATTAAGAATGCGTCACGAGACATATGTTACATCACAAAGTTATCCTCTACTGTGGACTGTTGGATATTCTGTATGACAATGGGGAAGGAGAAAAGAGATGTATTAGTAACCATAATCAAGGTACATTATAGTTGGTTGTTATTAGTTTCAGACTTACATGGGAAGTACTCCCGAATGACGTGGGCACGTAGTTGTGACCCCTGAATGTTATCCTCACCAGGGGGAGGTACTGGACGCTCCGCCGGTTCAAGCGGAGCATCATCAATGTTCCCCAGACAGTTTGCCTGTACTGCTATATTGTGCAGACAACAGCAGGCCATGATGATGTGACAAACCTTCACTGGTGTATACTGTAGCGCCCCACCAGTGGAATGTAAACATCTGAAGCGCATCTTCAGGAGGCCAAAGGTGCGCTCTATTACATTCCGGGTTCTGGCATGGGCCGCATTGTACCTCTCTTCCCCCTCTGTGCGTGGATTGTTCACATGGGTCAACAACCACGGCAAACACCAATATCCTGCATCACCTGAAGGAAACAAAAATGGGAGATGTAGATATGAATGTGAGGTTGTGCTGCTCGTTAAAGCATCTGTAAATATACACAATGATTAATGTGACGTTAGTTTAGGGATCTCTGGGTTGGAACTTCCTACTCCTATGACCAGGTCACATCGGGTTAGGCACAGCAACAAGCTACGATGAAATGGCTCAGTCGGCACACCTTCTTTAGGGCGCACGGCAAATGAGCACGGACAATACGGCGCTGACAGAAGCCGGCGATAGTAGCGCACTGTTAAAAATTGTGTGGCAAAATGTGCATCGATAAAAGAGCGCAAGTTGTAGAATCTATTGCCTAATGGGCCAAAACCCTCTAACCCCAGCCCTCAGACCCCATACCTAACCCGAACCACTGAGACCCCATGCCTAACACTAACACTCAGAATCCAAAGCCTTAGCCCAAAGACCCCTAACCCTAAAACCCCTAAGTCCACCCTTAAGTCCTTATCTCAACTCCTGCGCCCAGATGTTGTGCGCGCTATTGAGGGACTCTATTTTGTCTGTTGGCGCATGCGTCGTTGCGCATTTTGCATGCAACAATGGAATAGCATTACAGTGGAACATGATGTATATGTTAGGGGATACTTTATGGGTACTCACCCAGTAGCCACCCAGGTGGAGCTTGCCCAGACTCAAAATAACGATGGGTGGATGACTGACGCAGGATATGGGCATCATGAGTACTTCCCGGGAAGCCTGCAACCACATTTTGTATGCGCATGCCTGCATCACAAACAACCTGTACATTGTTGGAATGATAGTGTTTGCGATTGTTGAACAGCGCTTCTTGCTCTCTAGGAGGTATCAATGCTACATGTGTACAATCTATAGCACCGAGCACATTGGGGATACCTCCCATTTGAAAGAAATCTGCTTTCACCTTCAAGATCTCTTCCCCAGTGTGGGGAAAACTGATGTATCTGGCAGCTTTCGGAAAAGATAGCATGGAGGAATGTGCTCAGGCACCTCGAAAGGCTTGCCTGAGACATTCCTCCTACTATGCTAGCAGTGTTCTGAAAACTACCAGATGATAGGATGTGTATGGCGGCTAACATCCGTGTCATGCCTGGGACGGCTCTATTGGTCCGTGAGGAAGGCTCCATGTCCTCCCTCAGGACCGCATAGAGCTCCTCCAGGCTGGCACGGGTTAGCCTAAAACGCTCATACACTTCCACATCAGTTAACCCCTCTAATGTGACTCTTTCCCTGTACACCCTGGGTGCACGAAGCCTCCTGGCAGGCTCCTGGGCCTGCTCACCCCCCTGTGGGTCTGGCTGTGCAGGAGCCCCCACTTCATGTGCCACACCCTCTAAGGGTATCTGCCCCCCCCATCAGCTGATATCCCACATCAAGGTCCTCCTCCCTGTCTGCAGGTGCCCTCATATCCCCCTGTCCCTGTGCCACTGGAGCTCTCTCCCCTAACTGACCCCCCACCATGACCCTAGGCATATCCGGTGATGAGCCACTTGCCTGCTTTGGTTCTGGACCACCATGGATTTCATCAGCACGCTCACCCACATTCACTCCCAGCCGCCCCTCTCTGTCACGCCTCAGCCACTCCTCAGTCGCACGCCTGACAGCCGGGTTTCCACTCTGCAACATTCGAAACAAATATCCATTCCTACGACGCTGCGCTCTACTCACATACATATACACCACACTCAGGTTGCTGCTATCCATGATGGTTCAGACTTGCTAATTCATGGATGATGATGTGGTTTTATAGCTTGCTAATTACCACAGCTGTGATTATCCTGGTGGATTTCACAAATGGAAAAGCTCACTGGTGTATTTAAGCTTCATCATGTTATGAAGTTCCCTGATTATGGATTGGTTTAGCCATTTTAATTAGTAACCCCTAATATTCTGGCCCACATTTGAATTTGGGCCCATGCTACATGATCTATGTAATGTGGCGTTGAAATATAGCCAATATTTGTGTTCCAAAAAGTAGATGTGATAAGAGAGATGTAAATCAGATAATGTTGATATGTTTAGGGGACACATTCTAGCCTTTCTGAGTGCTAAAGGGTTAATATGGCCGCCATATTGAGGATGTACATGACAATAAAAATATATCTTTTATTTACATATTTGATCATTGGGGATTGTTTTGCCAGTAATTTGAATGCCTTTTATTGCTTCATTTATACTTTTAGGGCCCTTTCAGCCCGGTTTCATTCCAATGTGCATCGTGTGGACTTCAACGGATGCGGCCGTAAATTTAATCTAGCCAGGCACGAATCGCGAATGTAGGAAGGCCGTGACCTTTAGGCGCGCACGCTAGCTGGAAAGGGGACGGACTAGCCGCGCCCGGCACGAACCATCCAATAGCGGAATCACGCATCGCGCCACAGGTCTCACAGCCAATCACTTACGGGATAGACCATTTGATTGACAGTGGGAGTAAATAAATAGGAATGACACGCGCCCACGCCTCGACTGTGTTGCGATTTCGGCCGAAGTAGCACGCGGTTCCCTGAGCTTGGTGGGTGAGAGGAGTTAAGTTGCTTTATTATCAAGTCGCGTTTTATGTTCTTTTTACGGAAATACGTTACTACATTTACGGATTACGATGTAAAGAAGTACAATTGCGTTCTTTTTCTTGTTTATAGGTCTCTTGAGTGTTTTTGAATTTGTTTCGGCACAAAGGAGTTTGGAGGGAGGTAAGTTGCATTGTACATGCTTTTCATCCTATCAAGCTGTATTTTATTTGTATGTTTTGCCAATTTCTATATTTACTGAATACACTGGCGAGAAGTACAATTGCGTTCTTTTTCTTGTTTATAGGTGTTTGTAGTCTTTGTCTATTTTGTCCGCCACAAAGGAGTTTGGAGGGAGGTAAGTTGCATTGTACATGCTTTTCATCCTATCAAGCTTTATTTTATTTTTCGGTTTTGACAATTTCTATATTTACTGAATAGACTGGCGAGAAGTACAATTGTGTTTTTTTTTGGGTTGGCTTATAGGTTTGGAGAGTTTTTTTGTGTGGGGAGAGGAAGTAAGTTATTTTGTTTTTTATGTTTCGTATTATATCTGGATATCTCTCTCTCTCTCTCTCTCTCTCTCTATATATATATATATATATATATATATATATATATATATATATATATATATTTATATATATTGAGAGAGAGAGATATTGAGAGAGAGAGAGAGATATTGATAGAGAGAGAGATTGAGAGAAAGAGAGATTGAGAGAGAGAGATATTGAGAGAGAGAGAGATTGAGAGAGAGATTGAGAGAGAGATTGAGAGAGAGAGATTGAGAGATTGAGAGAGAGAGATGGAGAGAGAGAGATTGAGAGCGAGGGATTGAGAGCGAGGGATTGAGAGCGAGGGATTGAGAGCGAGAGAGTTTGATTGAGTTTGATTGAGTTTGATTGAGTTTGAGTTTGATTGAGTTTGATTGAGTTTGATTGAGTTTGAGTTTGATTGAGTTTGATTGAGTTTGATTGAGTTTGATTGAGTTTGATTGATTTTGATTGAGTTTGATTGAGTTTGAGTTTGATTGAGTTTGATTGAGTTTGAGTTAGATTGAGTTTGATTAAGATTGATTGAGTTTGAGTTTGATTGAGTTTGATTGAGTTTGTTTGAGTTTGATTGAGTTTGATTGAGTTTGAGTTTGATTGAGTTTGATTGAGTTTGATTTAGTTTGAGTTTGATTGAGTTTGATTCAGTTTGATTTTGATTGAGTTTGATTGAGTTTGATTTTGATTGAGTTTGATTTTGATTGAGTTTGATGGAGTTTTATTGAGTTTGATTGAGTTTGATTGATTTTGATTGAGTTTGATTGAGTTTGAGTTTGATTGAATTTGATTGAGTTTGATTAAGTTTGAGTTTGATCATCTGAGTTTGAGTGGCGATCATCTGAGGGCGGTACCGGAAATGGACAGTCCACAGGCGCGAAAATGAGCCTGTGGTAGGAGAGTCAGGAAGTCAGGAAGTCATGCACAGAAGCGCTCTAAGGATACGCGTCTACCGGACATACTAACCGGGAGGTGGATAAGTTGGACGGCATACGCTGGCTGCATCTGAACCTGCATCTGAACCTCACATGGGAGTAATGATGTACTGACTGCAAGCTGAAGTCGCAGAACTTGTATAAGAAAAGTGTGCTGATCATACGGGAAACGGGAAACGGAGTCTAATGGTGAGTGTGGCTGGCACAAGTAAGGGGAGACGAATAGAGGCAAAAGATATGACTCTACACCAAGAGGGTTCTGACTGGAATGCTGATGGCAGGACCATGCTGTGAAGGAAGCTAAAAAGGTATGTCAGTACAATTACAACGGGGCATACAGACAAACATTAAGCCACAGAATTATTAGAAATACAGACCCTATATAAACTATATAAACTGCAAAAATTATGATGTATAAGATACTCTATGGGATGAAGGAAAGAGATATATGACACAGTAATAAGAAAAATATCTTCCATAAATATTAACAGAAGTATATAAACTGGATGCTATTACTATAAATGCAGCTCTTTATTTCTCCCTGCTATGCCATTTAAAGTAATCCCCCTGTCTGAAAGATGTGATAAAAGCTAATTCTCTTACAAATAGAGACGGAGGACATAGTCTGGACACCGTCATTAGAAGAGCAGCCACACTCCCAGATAAACTTCGCTAAGAAAGGATATCATTTATAATTTCCCTGTAAAGATAGAGGCTAAAAGCCGGGAAGAATACAGAGACTATTCTTGTTTATGTGATTGGCAAGAACTTTATAAGGGAAAGTACACTGGAATACAAATATATAGTAACTAAATACAATATATGCCATATATGCATAAAATGAGAAAGCAAGACTTATAAAGATGTAAAAAAGAATATTTGTCTTTTACTATCACCGAACGAGAGACGGGCCATAGAGCCCAAGAAGATCAGATATGTCCAAGTAGAATACCAAGGGGAGAGGAAGATTGATATAACAATATGAGAAAACGAGTATAAATCTCCTAAAATCTTCAAAAATAATAAGAGAGTTAAATTACAAGGGGAAGAAGAGCAAGTATACAGGCCAAGCGATATATCTATGAGAAAAGGACTAATTTTAAGATCATTGACTATAGATCATTGTTTGAAACAATTTGAAACAAGTGGCCAAGGGAAGCAACTCCCTGACCCAAGAAGGGATATAAAGCCCGGGAAGTACATTAAAGTACAAGATTATTGATATATTAAGACAACAGAAACAAGGTATAGAAAAAGGAAGAACAAAATGGCGAATAGAAAAAATACAGCATCTTCTAAGTCTAAAAGTAAGGAAAAAAGAAATCATAACCCGGACTTGCAATTTTTCTCCCGAAAAAACAAACTAACTCCCCTAAAAACACCTCAAGCAGAATCTTCAATACTGGAACAAAATATAAATAAATCCTCAGGACTATCATCACAGTCCTCAATGGAAGGGGGAGAAGAATCCCATGAAGAACTTCTGACATATACCAAAATGAAGGACTTGTTAAACGATTTCCAAATAAAAATCACATCAGCGCTAACAAAACAGATGGCGGACAATACAAAAACAATCCAAGAAAACTCCATAAGAATAAATGAAAATGAGTTGAAATGTGATAAGCTAATATCTGACAATATTATTCTCTTAAATTCCATACAAAATCTGGAAAATAGAATAGAAGATATTACCAATAAAAACATCTATATGGAGAACAGATCAAAGAAGAAGAACTTGAGAATAAGAGGAATTGAAGAAAAAATACCAGATAAAGAGCTGAAGCAATTTGTAGAGGAAATTTTACGCGGACTAATCCCCCAATTTCCCAAGGAAGACTCAAAAATTTAAATGGTATATAGAATTCCTCTACCTAAGGGCTCGAACAAAGCATTATCAAGGGATGTTATTGTCAAAATCCACTTTTTACCATTTAAAGATGCCATATTACAAGCTATTTATCAAAAAAAAAACTTGGATTTTCCTTATGAAAAACTAAAGTTCTTTCAAGATTTGTCACCACAGACATTAATAAAAAGGAAAGAATACTCATCTATAACATCTAGTCTGAGAAGAGAAGGATTTATTTACAGATGGAAATTTCCTCATGGCATCGTAATATTGAAAGATGCAATTTGGAATAAAGTGGATTCATTAAAAGAAGGTCAATCCTTATTACACAAGTGGAACATAGAAATGGACTTGCCAACATACAAAGAAACAATTCCAAAATTGTTACTTAAAAAAGCGGAATGGACTCTTAAAAACTGACTTCTACCTTTATTTGCTAGAAACACAATATATATGCACATTTTTTAATTTAAAAAAGGATTTATAATATTAGCACAATAGCACTTTATGGATAGGTGGGGGTAAAAGAGAGGAAAAAAAAAAGAAGAAGGATATAAGACTCACGACACAATTTATACACAAATTTTTTACACAGTATCCCAATAATGAAAGTGGCAAGTTGATATAGAGATGAATTATAGAAAATATTAAATAATGAAGTGCACTGGTAGAATAATGAATTTATAATATACTTCCTGATTAGAGAGGAATATGAGTCTTTAAACACTAGTAAGGTCACAAATAGAAGTTATATAACATTTTAGAAAATATGATATTAGTTTTGATTTACTTATTATGCAATCACAATAGGAAATATATCTTTTAGGGGAAGAAAGATGTATATTTATAATAATAGCACAATCGCACTTTATTAATATGAGGGGAAAAAATAAAAAAAATAAAAGGGAGTAAAAGAAAAGGAGGAGGGTATAAGACTCACAAAGGGTATTGTGTATATAGCATTAACTTTATCAATAATATTTGGAATTTAGTTATTAAATATTGATTTTTGTTTTTTTTAGTTTACTATAAAACATTCATGGTATGTCTATAAAGCTTAATGGCAAGATTAAGAAAAAGCCAGAGAAAAAGGAAATAATCTAAATAGAAATATACAGAAGAACGATTAAGATGATGGAATGACAAAATATCTCTCTTCCACTGAGTTTAAGTTTAGAAATATGAAGATTGTTATGAATATATTGTCTATATGTATATATGATAATTTATATTTTGATATTGATAGAGAATATATTTGCAGTGTATGAAAATTTGGTATTAGAATAGCATGACTTCACAACAAATTTCTGACGCTTTATCTCCTAACATTTCCTAATATTGGCATAATTGCCCTAAAACCAAGATGGACATAAAATCAAGTCCAATCCAGAGTTTGTTTGTTAGTGGTATGAATCAGAGTATGTTTGGATCTCCCAAAAATAATAGTAGGTTGAAAAGAAAATGGTAAAAGGATATGAAGGAAGAATACATAGGGAGAAAACCCCAATGTTTAAAAATATTATCTATAATAAAGGGATAATCAGATATAGAACAAAAAATAAAATCAAGAGAAGTAGAAAGAAGGAAAATGGAAGCCTAAATGATTAAGATACTATCCCATAAGGTACACGGATTAAATTCCCCTTCTAAAAGGAACATGGCATTTAAAGAATATAGAAAAATGAAAGCAGACATACTACTTTTACAGGAAACACATTGGAATAAAGAGGTATTGGAATATATGGGTAATAAAAAATATAATTTTAGAGTAGATTCCACATTTAATAAAAAATCTAGAGGTGTATCCATACTATTTAGTCATGAGTTAAAAATAATAGAGAAGACCAGAAGTATAGACCTTTTAGGGAGATACATAATCTGGGGTGGCCAGATTAATGAAGAGTCTATGACCATAGTTAATTTATATTTTCAAAATACCAAACAAATTAGCTTTTTAAAAAAAATCCTCAAAGAAATAACAAAATTTAGAAAAGGGAAGATAATTATAGGTGGGGGTTTCAATATGATAATGGATCCTATTAATGATAGAGTAGGAAAGTCTAACAAAAAAACAATAAACCAAATTAGTAAGACATCGAAAGAATTTAGTAAAGAGATGGGTGAACATGATTTACTAGATTGTTGGAGAATACTCCATCCATATGAAAAAGACTATTCTCACTTTTCTAACCGCCATAGATCATATTCAAGATTGGATTACTTTTTTCTAGATATAAAGACTCTAAGATCAATAAAGAATATTGACCTAATAGTGACGACATGGTCGGACCATTCTATTCTATCATTAGGTATAGAAGATATAAAAGACAACTTTCAAAAAAATTTTTTATGGAGGATTGATCCAATCATTTTTAAGAATGATGAAATATTAGAATCTTTAAAGAAAGAAACGAGAGAATTCTTTACAACCAATACAAATACGGTTAAGTCAAATGTTACTTTATGGTGTGCTTACAAATCTGTAATAAGAAGTCAAATAATCTCTAAAATGGCCAACATTAGAAAAGAAAGAGGTAAACCATTAAGAGTGTTATACATAGAGCTGAATAATCCACAACAAAAAAAATTATGTCCGAATAAGGAAGGAACAATTATAATTACTAAACTAAAGAATCAAATAAACAAGGCTTTGCAAAGTCAGGCAGATTCTATGTTGTGGAGATTCCAACAGACCCACTTTTTATTGGCGAACAAAACAAGTAAATACTTAGCGCAAAAACTTAAGAAGCAAACCAATCAAAGAAAGATATTAAGCCTCAATGGACTGTGGTAACTTGTCTTCCTTGAATGGTAATTCAGGACTTCCTCAAACAGGCCTTTGTAGGAGGGCTAAGAATCTTTACTTCCCTCCCACAATTGCTAAAGGAAGTCATGGACAGGATGTGATGTAAATTACATCATCTTAACTAAGGATATATCCAGGCAGGAAACTGGTGCTTTTTCCTGTTTGCTTGCTGGGTGGTGTTGGTGATGGTTGATGGTGGTGATAATGGAAATGGTCTAACCGTGGGTAAGATAAAGCGTTTGGGAAAGGGGATTATTATATAGGTAGATAGATTTAAAAAGGGTTGGTGCTCCGTGGGTCTGGCTGTGTGTTTATAATACATTTATAGTATTGTGTTGTTGCCTTTTAATAAATACCTTTTAATGTAGACGAACCTTGTGTAATATTTATATATATTAATTTGGTGATACACCACATTTGGCGACCACCAATTTTAGACTTCTACAAAGGTTATTTATGAGGTAATATCACATTAATAGATAGTCAAATTTATTTATTTTATTTTTATTTTTATTTATTTTTTGTGGGGAAGGAAAAAAAGTACTTTGTCTAATTATCCTCTGCATGGGAAATCAAGTGCTGATTGTGTGTGGAGTCTAGGATAAGCCTCCATTTTTTTTTTATAAATATCGTACTAGCTTCTGAGTTGAGTTGTTGTGCTTTTGAGTACAGGTCTAGCCCTGCATTTGAATAGAATCCATGCGGCTTCTTTGTGTATTTGAATGAAGCCTCCATTTTTAATATATATCGTACTAGCTTCTGAGTTGAGTTTTGTTCGTACTAGCTTATTACTTTTTATCTGAGTTGTTGTGCTTTTGAGTACAGGCCTAGCTTTGCATTTGTTAATACTATTATTTTTTTTTTTTTTTTTTTTTTTTTTTCTCTTCTTTCTTTTTCTTTCTCTAGTCCTTTATCATAGTACAGGCCTGGAGAAAAATAATAAATAAACCATTTTAAATATTATATATATATATATATATATATATATATATATATATATATATATATATATATTATTTCAGGCGTGCATTTTAATACACTATAGGCTTCCATACCTTATACATTTTGGGTGTCTTGCATATCCTAGTTCGGGTTTATCTCCTACCCTGCAGGCCTTGCTATTATATTTTAAGTTAATTAGCAAGTATTACCTTCACCATACTAAGGTAAGTATAATTTGCATTGTGGGTACTAATCTATTTTTCTACATATTACACCTGGCCTACTGAATAGTCATCAACTATTGTTGGCTACTCAGAAGCATGCTACTTTAGTTGGATTCTTACTTGGGTGAGTAAAAGAGTAGAAATGTCTTTTCAAGGGGCCAAATACTTTCCCACAGAAGTGCGTGAGTACTTTAGGAAACATATTCAAAAACATGATGGTCCATATGAGCTTCCAGAGCCAGCAAACCCAGACAGTGGAAAAGAGAAGAGATTAATGGATGTTCTAAAACAAATTGTAAATAACAAAAAGTATAGAACAAAGAAGAGAAAAAGTTTGGTCACACAAGCTGTTGTAGCCACAATAGGAGGCCTAATAGACTTAGTTGTAGAATTACGGCAGCATAATTTGGAAACAACAAATAAAATGGAGGAAGCAATGGACAAAGGGGATTGTTTAAAAATTGCAGCTTTGAGAACAACTACAATTGTGGGGGAACTAGAAAGGGAGTTAGGGGAAATAGAGGAACAGAAGGATGCTTATGGAGTAAAAATAACAGAACTTCAAAACATAATAATGGACTATAAAAATAAAACAAAGTTAGAAGGGATAAAAGGAGTCAGAGACATTGCCAAAATATATCCAGATCTGGATATGTTCGTAGCACAAAATAAAGAACCAGTGCCGAAAATGAACCAAGATAGAAAAGATTTCTTATGTTATTCTGTTCCACAAGTAGATACCATACCACAAGCACCAGTTATTGTTTCAGAATTATTTAATGCAAGGCAAACACCTACAGGATTTTCTATGCAGACTCGACCGATGTCTATGGCAGATAAAGACAATTTCCAGAAATGGTGGGGAAGTATGCCAACTAACAACTTTAATACATTTACACA
Source organism: Discoglossus pictus (assembly GCA_027410445.1). Classification (NCBI taxonomy): domain Eukaryota; kingdom Metazoa; phylum Chordata; class Amphibia; order Anura; family Alytidae; genus Discoglossus; species Discoglossus pictus. The sequence continues at coordinate 111,785,869 of CM050167.1, read as the reverse complement.
TTGGTTTATGAGGGGAGCAGATAGAGCTAAAAAAGGAGGTCTTAACTTAGAGGAATGGACAGAACTGTTAGAATACGCTATGGGTCCTTTGGCTAGTAGACTATTGGGATTTAATAACAGTGTGTCTGATCAGGCAGGAAGAATTGCTGCAACTAATTTATATCTACTTAGCATAGAGAAAGAAATAGCAAATATTACCATGAGGCCAACAGATGGTCCTAGAGAGGTAGCTCAAAGGATATTTTTTTTGGTATACTCTACGACAACCTCAACAGCCTCTAGTGCTGGGCTCACCAGAACATATAGCAAAAGTAATGGAAGCCCTTCCCCGGGAGTGTCAAGAATTTATCAGGCTTTTTGATCCAACACCAACAGACTTGGAAATGGTACTAACTAGAGCTGATAAGTGGTGGATCAAGCATCCTTTCACAGAACAGGCCTGCTCTGTTTCAGCTGTAAGAACATTTAAGGTCGAGTCTGGTAGAGATATAGATGGTAAATGGAGAAACCAGACGTGGGATGTACCCCAGAACAAGAAGGATGATCAAAACTGGAGACCAAAACAGAACTTTGACAAAAGATGGAGAGATCCACCTAGGGACTATAGTAATAGGGATGGCAGCAACTGGAGGGCTAATCAGGAGGGAGAGAGAAACGGTAACATGGGCTATTGGGAACTCAGGAGACAGAAGGATAGGATAGAAGAGGAAAATCACATACTTAAAAACAAGGTAGCTGAGTCAGAGAGGAAATTGAAGGAAAGTGAGGCAAAGATGCAATATAGTGTTATAAAAGAGGGACGGAGTAGAAGTGAGTCACAATGACAAATCCCAACCCCTGCGCCTCAGCATCTCATTCACTCAGCTAATTTAACCATGGATGAGGCAGGTCGGCCTACCATTTATACAGTCATCGCAGGGGTAGGGAAAAATATGTTGGTAGATACAGGAGCAGCAGTTACAATGACCAACAGGGTCAAAATGGGGATTCTTCAGTAAATATTATGGGAGTTACTGGGAATCCACAAGAGGTTAGAGCAGGTCTAATTGATGTAGCAGTCGGAGGAAAAACAATACAAGTAGAAGCAATAGTGGGTTGGCCAGAGGAAATATTGGGAATAGAAGCTTTAAAAAAAGGAAATTTCATTGTAGATCTTGCCAATTTTTGTTTGTGGAAGACAGAAAAGGTGAATCAGGTAAGTACAGAGTTGACGAAAGGGGTTGTGCTCCCAATGGCATATATTGTCTCTCCGATAAAAAGTCTGGAAAAAAACAAACTGAAACTAGACGGACAACCAGAATGGCTGCAGAAGCTAATCCAAGACATACCTGTTTGGGCTACAGATAAATTAGACTGTGGAAGAATGAAAGGAATGGTCTTGTTGGAAGGAGGAGACCCACAATGGCAAAAGCAATATCCAGTCCCAAGAGAATCAGTGTCATCAATCACTGAGATGATAGAAATGCTGGAGAGACGTGGAATAATTAAATCTGGAAATGGGTATGCATGTAACTCACCATGTTGGCCTGTGAGAAAAGCTGTGTTAAAAGGGAATGGAGATGAAAAAGCAGCCTCATCATGGAGACTTACCATTGATTACAGGGCCGTGAACAAACTTGCAAAAAGAATGTCCCCTGTTGTTTTTGTTATGTATATGTTTCTAATGATGGAATCTAGTGTTCCCACAGAGCAAGGCTGTATAAGAATGAAGATGCGTGTCAACAGAAGATTGTGGTGGATCCTTGTTCCAGGATGGATAAGTATAAGCTGTATCACAGTAGGAATGGGGAGACAGGCAATAAGGCCAGAAGATACCGCAAATAAGGGAGAGAGTTTGAAAAGATTGGAGTTACATTATGTTCAAGCAGATAGATTTATTTGGCCCAGGGAATTGGAAGTAAAAGAGGGTGGAGGGTTACAAGTAAACATTATTTTGCCACATAATAGTACCAGGGGATTAGCTCTTAGAGCTCCAATACAAGGGAGGTTTACAAATATTACAGTAGTAGTGAGTAACTTAACATTAGAAGAAGGTGGAGAATGGGACCCTGCAGTTATAGCTGCCCAGCCTGACCTAGAGGAATTCTGCAATTTTGATACTGGAAAGGGGTGTGTTCTAACAATAGATGAAGTATTTGTCTCTGTAAAGGAGCTGCAACGTTGTAAAGATCAGAAGAAGGTACCATGGCCAATAGGCGGATTGGTGGTGGTACCAACACATGAAACAGTTGTGCAAGGGGTTGGGTGGACTTACTACCCAATAATTCTAAATTTTAATGATTTTTCCATTCCTCCAAAGTGCCCCGGAATCACAGCGGCAGTGGTTTAAGCAAAGTATACAAGAGACCATCATTGAGTGGACCGGAGCAGGGAGTCGAGAAAAACGGGACACACTTGCAGCCCTTTTAGGAGGAGTCGGAACTGGATTGGGAGTATGGAATTCAGCAGACATCATTGGAGTGAACAGCCAGATAAACTCCCTTACTGATGGCATGGGACATGCTATGAAAACAGGTGGAGTAGCTGACTCCCTTATAGTGAGTAGACTGACAGACAATGTTGATGACATATGCACCATTGCCAACAACCTGCATCTAGTTGAGGAAAATATTGCTTCCATTGCTAACAGCATTAAGAATGAAATAGTGGGAACTGCCATTTTCTGTTCTATGATTGGAGGAAAGCTGTTGGCAGATTTAAAGGAAACTCTTAAAGACATCCAGGAAAACAAGTGGGCAAGACAAATCAATGCAACAAGGATTATCCCGTCATTGAAAAGAAAAGGAGTGGACATCACTGAGGACAATCTTAAATACAGCAATATTGAAGGCCCAGATCAATGGATGCCACAAGGACTACAATCTGGGACAATAGGACTAATCCTGGCAATTCCCCGCTGGGAGGGGCAGGCGGAGCAACTGAACTTTATACATAGCATTGGCACGTTAAGTGATGGAATCTACAGGCAACACTTCCCATCAAAAAGACTGGCCACTATTACAGAATTGGAGATGGATGAAAGCTGTTGCAGGAAATCTCAACACCGATGGCTGTGCAGTTGTGTTTGGGAGAAAGGAGCTGAGGAGGATGGCTGGGTGCAGTTGATAAAATAAAACCTGGTGCAAGAGGTGATCCGCATAGGGGACATTGCATGCTTTATCGGCCACTCTGAATATAGGACAGTTGATGAAATATGTTTGGTGGAAGAAGGGTCTTGTATCATGGTATTTCCATCAAGAAACCTTACCACTGAAATGATCAATTTTACTGCAAATGCAGATTGGACAAATTTGACAATGAAGCTTTTTACCTTGGAACTTCATGAGTCAGAGACACATCCAGTCCTACGAACACTGTCGCTGGTACTCATGTTCATTCAAGTATTAACGACAATTATAATAATACTAGCTACTTGCCCGTCAAAAATGACGGCAAGATAAGCACCATCGCCCTGCTGTCTCTCTCTCCCCCCTCTCCCCCTGCTGTCTCTCTCTTGCTTCCCTCTGCTGTCTCTCTCTTTATTCCCCTGCTGTCACTCTCTCCCCCTCTTCCCGTGCTGTGTCTCTCTCCCCCCTCTTCCCCTGCTGACACTCTCTCTCCCCTCTTCCCCTGCTGTGTCTCTCTCGCCCCTTTTCCCCGGCTCTCACTCTCTCCCCCCTCGTTCCCTGCTGTCACTCTCTCCCCCCTTTTCCCCGGCTCTCACTCTCTCCCCCCTCGTTCCCTGCTGTCTCTCACTTGCTTCCCTCTGCTGTCTCTCTCTTTCTCCCCCCCCCCCCCTTCCCCTGCTGTCACTCTCTCCCCTCTTCCCTTGCTGTCACTCTCTGCCCCTCTAGGTTTTTTAAATGTAGAATTACTATTTAAATTGTATAATGAACTATAGAACATCTTCATAATATCACATATTTTATCAGGGTGAGTGTATAAGACATTATCTGTGCCTCTTAAACTATATATTTTATTTTGATTTTTTTGTCTTTTTAGTTTATTGGCCAGATATTTACCTGTTTTATTACCCATTAGAAAATTGGTTTGTTGAAATTTCCACATCAGTGAATCAACCTGATTTTGTAATATTTTATTTATTTGGGCTTTCTTTTTAGCAATCAACTCTGTTCTTTCCACCGATGGGTTCACTCTATTTTCTCTTGTTAGTTTCTCCAAATCTATATACAATAGTCTCATGGGTTTCCCCCTTTCCCTATGCATTACTGCCATCCGTGATATCATTTGTCCTCTTATAACTGATTTATATGCGCACCAAAGCATGGATGGTGAATCTACAGTATTTTTATTAATTTTAAAAAATTCGTTTGTTTCCTTTTTTAAGAATTCCATAGTTTGTTCATTCTTAAATAAGATAGGGTCTAACTTCCATTTTTTTTTATTTTTGCTTCTCTTTTCTTCTTTTAAATTCATACTGACCATTGAGTGATCTGACCATGTAGCGGTTGTTATTTCTATATCCTTAATTTGTCTTATTGTATTTATATCTGTTAACAAATAATCTAATCTTGAGTAGGATTTAAAACGATTTGAAAAAAATGTATAGTCCCTCTCATATGGATGTAGTAATCTCCATGCGTCATAAAGGTCGTCGTTTGATACTATTTTTCCAAAGTCTTTAGACGTTTTTTTAATCTGATTTTCTGAATTTTTTTTAATTGTTCCTATTCTGTCTGTTAATGGATCTAACACCATATTAAAATCCCCGCCAATTATTAATTGTCCCTTTCTAATTTTTTTTATTTCTTTCAAAATCTTTTTGAGATATCTAATTTGTTTTACATTTGGAAGGTATATATTGGCTATTGTCATATTTTCTCTATTTATTTTGCCACACCAAATTATGGGCCCTATTAAATTCTCCCTCGTAGTTCTCTCGGTGCTCGCAAAAGGCAGTTTTCCTGCTGTTTGCGAGAACCGAATCTCTCGCAGCCTGCTTTACGATATGACTGCGAGAAAATGGCCGAGAATAGGCTCCGAGAGAGCTACGTAGCCTTAAATCTATGCACGAGTCTCGCATATCGTAAGAATCCCTACGTGGACAAAAAGTCCACGCAAGGGATCCGAAAGCCTCTACGTGCTGCCTCGGAACAGCCCGAGACAGCAGTGTGAGGCTCCCCCCTGCACCCTATACACATCCCCATGCTGCAGGGGTCTCTATCAGGACCCCTGCAGCACCCCCACATTAACCCCTTGCAGCGGGGGTCCCCGATCTGCATAGATCAGGCCCCCCGCTGCATTTAAAACTTTTAAATTCCCCGCCGCGGCTCCTTAAAGGGACCGCGGCACACTATTACCCAATCCCGGCCGCGGCACTTAAAATTAACCCCCCTCTATGCTGGGGGTCCCCATCGGGACCCCCGAAGTGTCCCCACATAAACCCATTGCAGGGGGGGGGCCCCCGATCTGCATAGATCAGGCCCCCCGCTGCATTTAAAACTTTTAAATTCCCCGCCGCGGCTCCTTAAAGGGACCGCGGCACACTATTACCCAATCCCGGCCGCGGCACTTAAAATTAACCCCACTCTATGCTGGGGGTCCCCATCGGGACCCCGAAGTGTCCCCACATAAACCCCCTGCAGCGGGGGGCCCCGATCGGCACCGATCGTGACCCTGCTGCAATTCAATTTTAAATTTCCCGCCTCGCGGGTCCTCAAAGGACCGTAAAGGTCCTGAAAGGACTCGCACTAAAAATATTAACCCCAGGCAACTATAATTACCCCATTAACTCATGGTGGTCAATCCAGACCACCATAAGGCTCTAATTAACCCATTAACTCATGGTGGTCAATACAGACCACCATAAGGCTCTAATTAACCCATTAACTCATGGTGGTCTATACAGACCACCATAAGGCCTAAATTAACCCATTAACTCATGATGGTCAATACAGACCACCATAAGGCTCTATTTAACCCATTAACTCATGGTGGTCAATACAGACCACCATAAGGCCTAAATTAACCCATTAACTCATGATGGTCAATCCAGACCACCATAAGGCTCTAATTAACCCATTAACTCATGGTGGTCTATACAGACCACCATAAGGCCTAAATTAACCCATTAACTCATGATGGTCAATCCAGACCACCATAAGGCTCTTTTTAACCCATTAACTCATGGTGGTCAATCCAGACCACCATAAGGCTCTATTTAACCCCATCAGTCCCATAAGGGTATATTATTACCATTATGGGCCTGTTACAACCCAACATTAACCACATAAGTGCCATGATGGTCCTCAAGGACCATCATGACACTAACTACAAACACTAAACTATAACCCCCAATAAACCATTTAATCTAAACTAACCCCCCTCTACACTAATCTATTAACACTTACACTACCTACCTACACTACCTACCCCCTAATAAACCTTCCCACTACTCTAATTACAAAAAATAAAAAACCTACAGCACAGAAAACAAAAAACCTACAGTACAAAAAACAAAAAAACCTACAGTACAGAAAACAAAAAACAATTACAACCCCACCCCCCACTACAGAAAACAAAAAAATACATTACAACCCCACCCCCCACTACAGAAAATAAAAAAATTACACACCTGAAAAGGAAAGACAGATAAACACAATACAATACATACATATAATACATTACATACATTACATACAATACATGACATTACATATAATATATTAAATATAATATATTACATATAATATATTACATATAATACATTACATACATTACATACAATACATGACATTACATACATTACATATAATATATTAAATATAATATATTACATATAATATATTACATATAATATATTACATATAGTCCTAATCAAATACCCCCTATCTATCTAACATACAATCTATTTAATTTAAAATAAATCCTAACTATATCAAATACATCCCCCTATCTATCTAATATACAAAAAATCCTAACTACATACACAGACCATTATTCTAAAGTAAAATAAAATAATTACAGTCCTAACTACATACACAGACCCTAATTCTAAGCTAAAATCAATAAATTAAGACCACTTACCTTTAAGATGTTGCTTCAGATCACTAACCTATGGGTCAAACAAAAAATAAAAATTAGTACAAAACATTAACATCAAATAAATAAACATTCTATACATTCTAAATATTCAACTCACCTTTACAGCATGTCCAGTCACTGTTTAGCTCTTCCGGCGCGGCCCTGTTAAAAAAAAAACACAATACATGAATACATGAATACAATATATAAACAATAAATAAAATACACAAATAAACATCTAAATATACATTTCACTTACCTACCCGCGATGTCCCCGGCCTTCTCTCCTTCAGCCCCGGCTGGGCCGCGGAACCATTCGCGCTCTAAAAAAAAAAAAGAAAAAAAACTAACGGAGGTCTGCACTGGCAGACCTCCCCGACGCTACTGAACCTCCCGGAGTCGTTTCCGGGAGGAAATTGGCATTGGCGGCTTGTGATTGGCTGAAAAAGCTGTCTATCAATTTCAGCCAATCAAAACTCGTCAATATGTGAGCCAATCAGGATGGGATACACCCCAATATCCCACCCTGATTGGCTTAAACACTTGTCTATCTTTCTGGGAACCAATCACAACGCTCAGATGCCTTCAGCCAATCACTATGGGATACACCCCCACGGAGTGATTGGTAGAAGACATCTGCGCATCCTGATTGGCTCCTACATTGACGACTTTTGATTGGCTGACAGCTTTTTCAGCCAATCACAAGCCGACAATGCCAATTTCCTCCCGGAAACGACTCCGGGAGGTTCAGTAGCGTCGGGGAGGTCTGCCAGTGCAGACCTCCGTTAGTTTTTTTTTTTTTTTTTTTTTAGAGCGCGGATGGTTCCGCGGCCCAGCCGGGGCTGAAGGAGAGAAGGCCGGGGACATCGCGGGGAGGTAAGTTAAATGTATATTTAGATGTTTATTTGTGTATTTTATTTATTGTTTATATATTGTATTCATGTATTCATGTATTGTGTTTTTTTTTTTAACAGGGCCGCGCCGGAAGAGCTAAACAGTGACTGGACATGCTGTAAAGGTGAGTTGAATATTTAGAATGTATAGAATGTTTATTTATTTGATGTTAATGTTTTGTACTAATTTTTATTTTTTGTTTGACCCATAGGTTAGTGATCTGAAGCAACATCTTAAAGGTAAGTGGTCTTAATTTATTGATTTTAGCTTAGAATTAGGGTCTGTGTATGTAGTTAGGATTTTTTGTATATTAGATAGATAGGGGGATGTATTTGATATAGTTAGGATTTATTTTAAATTAAATAGATTGTATGTTAGATAGATAGGGGGTATTTGATTAGGACTATATGTAATATATTATATGTAATATATTATATGTAATACATTATATGTAATGTATGTAATGTCATGTATTGTATGTAATGTATGTAATGTATTATATGTAATATATTATATGTAATATATTATATTTAATATATTATATTTAATGTATGTAATGTCATGTATTGTATGTAATGTATGTAATGTATTATATGTAATATATTATATTTAATATATTATATTTAATGTATGTAATGTCATGTATTGTATGTAATGTATGTAATGTATTATATGTATGTATTGTATTGTGTTTATCTGTCTTTCCTTTTCAGGTGTGTAATTTTTTTATTTTCTGTAGTGGGGGGTGGGGTTGTAATGTATTTTTTTGTTTTCTGTAGTGGGGGGTGGGGTTGTAATTTTTATTTTTTCTGTACTGTAGGTTTTTTGTTTTCTGTGCAGTAGGTTTATTGTTTTTTGTAATTAGAGTGTTGGGGAGGTTTATTAGGGGGTAGGTAGTGTAGGTAGGTAGTGTAAGTGTTAATAGATTAGTGTAGAGGGGGGTTAGTTTAGATTAAATGGTTTATGGGGGGTTATAGTGTAGTGTTTGTAGTTAGTGTCATGATGGTCCTTGAGGACCATCATGGCACTTATGTGGTTAATGTTGGGTTGTAACAGGCCCATAATGGTAATAATATACCCTTATGGGACTGATGGGGTTAAATAGAGCCTTATGGTGGTCTGTATTGACCATCATGAGTTAATGGGTTAATTTAGGCCTTATGGTGGTCTGTATTGACCACCATGAGTTAATGGGTTAATTTAGGCCTTATGGTGGTCTGTATTGACCACCATGAGTTAATGGGTTAATTAGAGCCTTATGGTGGTCTGTATTGACCACCATGAGTTAATGGGTTAATTTAGGCCTTATGGTGGTCTGTATTGACCACCATGAGTTAATGGGTTAATTAGAGCCTTATGGTGGTCTGTATTGACCACCATGAGTTAATGGGTTAATTAGAGCCTTATGGTGGTCTGTATTGACCACCATGAGTTAATGGGTTAATTTAGGCCTTATGGTGGTCTGGATTGACCATCATGAGTTAATGGGGTAATTATAGTTGCCTGGGGTTAATATTTTTAGTGCGAGTCCTTTCAGGACCTTTACGGTCCTTTGAGGACCCGCGAGGCGGGAAATTTAAAATTGAATTGCAGCAGGGTCACGATCGGTGCCGATCGGGGCCCCCCGCAGCAGGGGTTTTATATGGGGACACTTCGGGGGTCCCGATGGGGACCCCCAGCATAGAGGGGGGTTAATTTTAAGTGCCGCGGCCGGGATTGGGTAATAGTGTGCCGCGGTCCCTTTAAGGAGCCGCGGCGGGGAATTTAAAAGTTTTAAATGCAGCGGAGGGCCTGATCTATGCAGATCGGGGACCCCCGCTGCAAGGGGTTAATGTGTGGGGGCTGCGGGGGTTCCTATGGACCCCTGCAGCAAGGTGTTCATGTGAGGACACTTCGGGGGTCCCCGCATTGAGGGGGGGTTCATTTTAGGTGCCTAGGGGGGGGTTTGGAGTACCCCCCACGGCAGGGCTTATGTGGGGGACTGCCGCGGAGGTCCCTTTTAGGACCCCCGCAGCACTTGATGAGGAGTGGGAGCCTGCGATATCATCTCGCAGGCTGTCACTCCTCATGTACATTTACGCAGTGTAGATACGTACGGGCCTGCTGCGTAGCTCATACGTTGCTCGCAGCAGGGGTAATTTAATAGCATTGTAAGTTAGAGAAACTTTGCAGTACGTAGGGCTTAAGTAGAAGCCTCTTATTTACGAGGCTGGAATTTAATGAGGCCCTATATATCTTCCTAGGGGATCAATAATTTTAGCTTCCTCATAGACTTCTATATTGTGACTAAAACAGATTGATACTCCTCTAGATTTTTTATTGTATGTTGAATCTATTTTAATATTAAAGTTTTTATTATTTACATATCTTAAGGTATCGTTTCCCCAATGTGTCTCTTGTAGTAGGAGAATATCTGCTTTATTTTTTATATAATTATTGTAAGCTATTTTCCTTTTTGCTGGTGAATTAAGTCCATTAACATTATGAGTTATTATTTTAACCATTGTTTATAGTTATTACATTAACCTTCCACTTTTGTGTCCATATATCTAATTCCATCTCACCTCTCATCAATTGTTGAACCTGAGCCATTCGCATTCCCGGGATTTCATTCATTCGTACTTCCTTCATTCGTTCATTCTTACAAATCTTGGGCTTTATTTCCTTGGAACTTAAAATAAGTCCAATTTTACTTGTTTTCATATTTTTGCCCTTCATTCTAAACAATTAATAAGGGCTGTTATGCCAATTTTAGGAACTGCTAGGAATTATAATAAACTTACTAGTTCATTAGTTGGGAGGTCATATGATCTTATTTCCCTGATTTACGCCCTTCTTAAATATTGTCATTATGTATTTTAATTTAATTTTTTTCTTCTTACTCTCCTTGTCCCTCTATTCTTTCTTAATCTTTTATCCAACTACTACTTTTTAGGGGAATAGGTGATAAAAGCGAAAAAAAACTATCCTTGTCCACCGTAACCAAAATATTCCCCTATAATGTATTTTAAATAGTGTCCTCCTACCCTTTTTCATTCTACTGAACCTTTCCCTCCTGGCGGCCTCCTCCCATCTCATCACTTCATATTTCTCCCGAAACAGATCATTATAATACATATTCTATAATCAATTTCTATCATGATTTAACACACATTTATTAATCTGCATATTGATACATTACTCTCTTAACCTGTTACACTAAAAAATCGAAATATCTATACATCCCCCTATATACCTTTATTCGAGAGGGAATCCATACCATTTTTCTCTGGTCCTTATACCCCCCAAACTTGAAGATTGAAATATATTGAGAGAACTAGTATTAGTATTTACATATATCCCTTTGCCTCTTTGATATATCTTTTCTCTCTTTTCTTTTACCTTCTTCCCTTACTTTACCCTTCCTTACTCTCTTATCCTCCTTTTCTCTCAAAGAACAAATATGGATTCTCCTCGGTACATATACCAAAAAATTCTAAAATTGTATTTCTTTATAATTTTTAAAGTAAATAGTAATTTATTAAACCATTCTATAAATCTATAAAGTGCATATCAATAAAGTGCTTAATTTCCCCCCCATGAGATATTTCCTCAGTGTTCTCTCAACAAAATAAAAGTGAAATTTTCCTAAACTCTAATATAGTGGGTATTTTTTATTCCTTCTATATTTTCCCAGTTCGTAAACTTATTCTTACTAAAACCTGTTATATATTATCCATACAACTATCCAAACCCATTCCTTTATCTAAATACAGTGTTTCCAATGCCATTTTAAATTTCTATACCTCTATAAAGTGCATGAGTAAAGTGCTTATGTTTACAAATATAATATAGTATTTCCAATCCTCAATATAATTGATTAAAGTGCTTTATATCCTATAATAAACTATAAAATTCTATAAAGTGCTTTCATATTAAGGTGCTCAATATTCACTACCATAATATTGGTGGTCTCTTGGTGAGTATCTATATTCTTACTGCTATATTTTATGAACCCCTACATATCCACTATAATAAGTGGACCAACCCTAAATATGGAGAGGAGAAAGAAAAAATTAAAAAAAAAAAAAAAAAAAAAAAACAGTCCATAATAATGCATTTTCTTCAAGGGACTTTTCTTCTCCTCCTTAACCTCTATTATTTCAAGGCCCATTCCGGATTCTTTAAATTTAATTGGATATTATCTTTGGGATTAATTGAGAGGTCTACTTCTATATTCCATTTTTGTAACAGCATATGTCCTTCTTTAACAGAGTCTATTTTATTCCAGGAGTCTCCTTCCATTATATATAATCCCGTTGGATACTTCCATCTGTATTTATTTTCTGCATTCCTTAAACTTTGTGTTATTGCCGTATATTCTCTTCTTTTATCCAAGGTATATTTAGACAGATCCGGAAATATTTTGATTTTGTCATATGGTGCCTCCATTGGCCTTTTTATGTAATTAGCTTTGATTATTGTATCTCTATAGTTAATGGATTGAAGATTAACTATAACGTCTCTTGGTATATTTTTATCTAGTCCTCTAGGGAGGGAAATCCTTTGTATATTTTCTATTTTCATTTCATCTTTGTAGGTTTGGGGTGATAAGTTAGTAAATAGATCTTTAATATAACCCCGTAAATCTTTTTCGGATATGTTTTCATTTATTCCCCTTATTCTAATATTTTTTTTCCTTGATCTGTCTTCCATGATATTAATCTTCATATTTAGTTCTTCAATCTTATATTCCAATTTGTTTGTATATTTCAATAATGCATTATTATCCATGATTAGTTTATCACATTTGGTTTCCAATTCATTTATTCTTTTATTAGTTTCTTTTACTGAGTTTGTATTTTCCCTCAGCTGTTTTGTTATTTCCAACATGATCTTTTCTTGGGAGTCTTGTAGAAGGTCTTTCATTTTTAAATAGGTTAATGGTTCCTCTTGTTGTATTTCAGTATTATCATGGAGAGAATATGTTATTTTCTTCGGGGAGGAAGTTATGGATTGTTCCAATAGGGATGATTCTGATTGCGTTGTTTCTAATATACTACTTTTTTGTTTTGGGGAAAAGAATTGATTTGATTCTGGGGCACCTGTTTTCTTCTCCTTGCTTTTTATTTTTATTGTATTTGAGGATTTCTTATTTGCCATCTTATTGTTTTTTTGGGAGGTATTCCTGAGATTTTGTAGTTTTTAGTTTTCTCCACTACACTTTATCTCTTTCTTTTACTTTTGCTTCTTTCTTCTCTCCCTTTCTCTTCCTTCCCTTCTTCCTATCCTCCTTCTCCTTTCTTGTTCCCCTCTTTCATTCCTCCTTTCTTTATATAGAGTCCTTTAATTTTGTTTATCTTTTGTAATTTAAATTAGTGGATGACCTTTCGTAATGTCTTAGAAGGGTTCTTTCTATATCTTCATCTTCGCGCCCTTAGCCTCTTATCTCTATCATATTTTTATACAGCTTATTATTGTTTATCGTTTAAACCCTTTCTCCTCAATTCCCTCTACCTCCTCTGCCTCAATATATTATTATAGTCCTTTATCTTTGTATACCCCAATATAGCTCCCTTGCAAGTTTTAGCGGGTTTTAATATTTCTGGGGCTTTTATACTTATGGCATAATATGCCTCTTTCTGTTGTTCACCATTGTTTTTTTTTTTTTTTAGGACTTTTATGTATTTCAATATTCACTTACTTAATCTCCTTTAGGTCTCCCGAGCTCTCTCGCGGGGAAACTCTCTCCTTCGCGCCCTTTTGCGCGGTTTGCTCGTATTCTCGCGGGATCTTCACAGGGATCGTCTCCGTCCTCCGACTTTACTATACTCTGCGAGGTTTGACTTTTTGGCTTAAATCCGCCTTATATCAGTACTAGTATCTTTGGGGACTTATCATTTTTATTTATATCGACCTATGAGGCATATTTGGGAGGAGGGATGGGAAGTATATAGGGTAATTGCACAAGCTGATAAATTATTCTTTATAAAAAAAAAATTTTTAAAAATCTTTACTTAGCTGCATAGTGATAGAATGGTCCTTCTTGAGGCTTTCCAGGCGTATTTAAATCGTTATAACCTTGGATCCAGGATCCGATGTGGGCTCAGGGTTACTGCTGTCTGCAGGACATGACCTCCCAGCTCTCTTACCACCAGCTCATCTGCGAGCCGGTGTATGTTCCACTTCCGGTCAGGACCCGATGGGTTTGATCATTTATTTTATAAGTTCCTTGGGAAGGAAATTAGAACAGGTCTTTTAGATATGTTCAATGAAATTAAAAACTCAGGGGAAATAGAAGAGGAAATTGTTGAGGCAAAAATCATAAACATATTAAAACCAGGGAAAAATCCAGAAGAAATTACAAGCTACAGACCAATTTCTCTTATAAATATAGATTTAAAAATATATGCAAAAATAATAGCCAATAGGCTTAATAAAATACTGCCTAAATTAATACATATGGACCAATCTGGTTTCGTCCAAAGACGTCAGGCATCAGATAACACCAGAAGGTTAGTAGACCTGATATTTCAAGCGAAAAAAACTGGAGTTCCCACGTTGATCCTGTCTTTAGATGCAGAAAAAGCTTTTGATAGGGTCAGCTGGGAATTCCTAGAAGCAGTGTTAAAGAAGGTCGGACTGACCAACTTTGTATCTAAAACAATTAAAGCCCTATATGAAAAATCATTGGTATATATAACAGGCCCAAATTTTCAATCAGAGAAATTTAGAATTTCTAACGGGACTCGCCAAGGATGTCCTCTTTCTCCATTACTATTTCTACTCTTTTTAGAACCATTGGCCTCAAGAATCAGATGCCACAATAAAATCAGAGGCTTAAAAATAGGACTAATAGAATATAAAGTTATGCTATTTGCCGACGATATTATAGTTACTATAACAGATCCAGTTGAATCTTGCAATAATCTGATGGAATTACTGACTGAATTTGGGAAAGTGTCATATTTTAAAATAAATCAATTAAAGTCTGATATAATCCATAGTGGTTTACATTTTGACGATATAAATAAATTAAAGAATAGCTATACCTTCAATTGGTATCAAAGAAGTATAACACATCTAGGTATAAGATTGAAGTTTCATAATGATAAAATAATAGAAGATAATATACCAGATTTAATAAAAGAAATCAGACTATTACTCTATGAGTGGCGAAATATAAGATTTTCATGGTCAGGTCGAATATCTATTGTTAAAATGAGTATAATTCCTAAATTAACCTACTTATTCAGATGTATTCCGGAAAAAGTACCAACTTATATTATTAAAAACATTCAGAAAATAATAGATAGTTTTATTTATTTAAATAAAAAAGTGAGAGGAAAAAGGACAATAGCCAATAAAAACTTTGAACTTGGCGGAATTGGAACACCAGACATCAAAGATGTCTGTGAAAATATCGCTATATCCCATATAATCAATATGAATATCAAAAATAGGAACACATGCTGGATGAATATAGAAGAAGATCTTGTGGGCTCTTCCTCAATTAGATCATTATTAGGAAAATATAAAAATGTAAAAGATAAATGGGGTAATCTACCTAAAGGAATAAGATCATTACTAAAATTCTGGGGTAAAAACAAAGACAAATTAGGACTATTCCATTTTCCGTCCTTATCAGATCCAATTGACATCCTGGAGAACGGATACAATAATAAAGTTATAAAACATCTAAAGAAAGCCGGACTTAAAAATTTTATAGACCTATATGGTGAAGGCTCCCTATTAAAATATATAGAATTCCAGAAGAAATACTCCATGGAGAAGATATCCTGGTTAAATTATAAAGGTATGGCAGAAGTACTAAAAAGCAAGAGTTATCCGCTGATAAATGTAGACAAACCATATGAATTAGAGATACTTCTAAGTAAGGGTCATGTGACCCATCTTATCTCTAAGATTAATAAAATAAGGAAAAAAGGTATGAATTATATAAAATCTGAGAAGGTAAAGGAATGGGAAAATGAATTTAAGCTAAATTGTGAAGAAATAGCAAAAAGTAGAGGACAGAACAAGTATCCTTTGATTATTAGTGCACACCCTAGGCCCTGGTAACAATATAGAGCAAAAATAATTTTATTATAAAACTTAGCATTTATTAGATAATTTAAAAAGTATTAAAATATGAAAATTCTGACGAGATATATTAGGTAGGGGAATGAACAATAGTAAGGACTTCCTAGTTATGGATATAAATAGGAAAAGTGGAGATAGGATCTCTATCCTCTGGTCTCAAGTGATAGTATGATAAAGTGCATAAAGTGAACAAAGTGCATATAATATAGTGGAATACTAGTGAATAGCAATGACATAGGTCTGGAACTGAGGTCTATGTTATTGCACCAGTATGTATTGCCACTAGCCAATCCAAGGTGACTAGTGCTTATAGTGATAAATGAGGGGATTGCACTTGAGTATATTGCACCTTTTAGTGATTGAAATATTCCAGTATAAAGTGTATAGTGCCAATATTGGTTTATTAAATAAATAAATGAATATTAAATAGTAGGGTACAATAAAGTGCCAGTGCTGCCTGAGGATAATGGGATCTATCAATGCTTATATTATTTCCTGTATTCTTTGGAAGGTCCTTTTACCACTAAAATAGTGAAATTATATATTCCCCTACTCTATCTGAGGAGCCAAGATGTCCAATTACACCCACATAGTAGTATAGCTTTTGTAATAATTTTTAGTATTTTCCATTTGCATGTGGATGGTGTATTTGGTGATTATTAGGGGGGTCAGTCTGTGTGTTGCCCGAGCACCTTAGCTCCAGACAACTTGCCTCGCGTCGCCTATGCGTCGGCGTGTGACGTCATAGAGCGGCGTCGCGGCGTTGTACGTGCAACCCGATGCACGTTTCTAAGGATTTCATCAGGGGTTACCGGAAGAATGTCAGAAGAGCTATTTATGCTCACTGGTTGCCTTAGCAACCTCTAAATTTAAAAGAAATTATTTAAACGGGGATAATGATAAAAACATAAAATTATAATGCATATATGTAATGGGTTAAACTTGGAACTTGCATCATATTGGCTTCATTATACCACAATAGTGAGATTGGCCAGAATAATAGACAAAATGTATTTAATATATATTTAAAGCAGCATTTGACATTGAATATGTATGTCAATAATAAAATATGTTTATTTAAGGTATCTATTATTAATGTCAATGATTGTTATTTACCAAGAGAATACATTTTAGTTCTCTATGATTATCTAGACAAGTATATAGAAATGAATTATTATTATTATCCATTATATTATTATTGATATTGAATATACTTTTCAATGTCCTTTGATTTAGGTGTATATTTTGTATTTTTGTATAAATGATGTAATTGTTAATGCATCTGTTTACATGATATATTCATTCCAGATTCAAAATATACACTGAGATATAGATGTCATTGTATGTATCAAAGCAAATACCTTAAATAAATGGGGTGAAGGTGAAGCCATCATTTAAACCCCAAGGTTTTTTGGTTTTTAGTGTGAAAATCCAGTACGCCTCCTTTTTTAATAGTTCCTTGTCAATATTGCCTCTTCTAATATTTTTTTTTAATGCCGTCAATGGCTATAAAAGATATATTGTCAAGGTTACCATTATGTTGAGAATTTACATGGTTGGCCACTGGTGTGTCATATTCTTTACTGATGCTGTATATGTGTTCCAATATTCTGCGCCTAAATTCTCTACAGGTTTTGCCTATGTATTTCATCCCACATTTGCAAATCATGAGATATATAACCCCTACAGTTTTACACGTCATTAGGTGTTGAATTTTGAAATTTTCAGTTCCATCTTTTGAGGGGAATGTTTTGGTGGTATTAACATATTTACATGCTTTGCATGATAGGCATTTGTAACAGCCTTTTGTTTTGTTTAGCCAGGTGTTATTCTTAGTGCTTTCTAGATGGCTTTTAGATAGCATATCTCTCAGGTTAGTTGATCTTCTACTAGTGATTTGGGCCTGGTTGCTTAAAAATGGTTTTAAGTCTTCATCATCTAATAAAATCTTCCAATGGTCATTAAATATTTTCTTATTTCATGCCATTTGCCGTTGTAAGTGCCTATACACCTGACCACTTCTTCTTGCTGTTTATTCTTATTCAATAGCAGTTGGTCTCTATCTACTGCTTTGGCCCTTTGATATGCTCTCTTTAGGGGTTTGTTCTTATATCCCCTTTCCTTAAAGCAATGTTGTAACTCTCTGGCTTCCATCTCAAAATCAGTTTGGTTGGAGCAATTTCTTTTGATTCTTAAATATTGCCCCAACGGTATCCCTTCAATTAATGATTTTGGGTGGCTGCTGTTAGCCTGTAACAGACTATTCGTGGCTGTAGGTTTTCGATATGTGGTAGTTTGAAGTTTGCCATTGTCTGACTTGACTATTTTTAAATCCAAGAAAGTGATTTCATTCTCACTTTTTTCTAAGGTTAGATATAGGCCCATGTTGTTATTATTGAGTATATCAATAAAGTCCTTTAAATCCTTCTGACTTCCATTCCATACTACCAAGATATCATCTATAAATCTCATCCATAATTCAATATGCTTGGTGTATTGATCTAATTGGTCAGTGAATACCATTTGCTCTTCCCACCAGCCTAAATATAAATTTGCGTATGTGGGAGCACATGCTGTGCCCATGGCTGTGCCACATATTTGCTGGTAGAATTTATTGAGAAAAACAAAATAATTATGAGTTAATGCGAACTCTAGTAGATTTAATATAAACTCATTGTGATTAGAGTATTGACAAGGAACTATTAAAAAAGGAGGCGTACTGGATTTTCACACTAAAAACCAAAAAACCTTGGGGTTTAAATGATGGCTTCATCTTCACCCCATTTATTTAAGGTATTTGCTTTGATACATACAATGACATCTATATCTCAGTGTATATTTTGAATCTGGAATGAATATATCATGTAAACAGATGCATTAACAATTACATCATATATACAAAAATACAAAATATACACCTAAATCAAAGGACATTGAAAAGTATATTCAATATCAATAATAATATAATGGATAATAATAATAATTCATTTCTATATACTTGTCTAGATAATCATAGAGAACTAAAATGTATTCTCTTGGTAAATAACAATCATTGACATTAATAATAGATACCTTAAATAAACATATTTTATTATTGACATACATATTCAATGTCAAATGCTGCTTTAAATATATATTAAATACATTTTGTCTATTATTCTGGCCAATCTCACTATTGTGGTATAATGAAGCCAATATGATGCAAGTTCCAAGTTTAACCCATTACATATATGCATTATAATTTTATGTTTTTATCATTATCCCCGTTTAAATAATTTCTTTTAAATTTAGAGGTTGCTAAGGCAACCAGTGAGCATAAATAGCTCTTCTGACATTCTTCCGGTAACCCCTGATGAAATCCTTAGAAACGTGCGTCGGGTTGCACGTACAACGCCGCGACGCCGCTCTATGACGTCACACGCCGACGCATAGGCGACGCGAGGCAAGTTGTCTGGAGCTAAGGTGCTCGGGCAACACACAGACTGACCCCCCTAATAATCACCAAATACACCATCCACATGCAAATGGAAAATACTAAAAATTATTACAAAAGCTATACTACTATGTGGGTGTAATTGGACATCTTGGCTCCTCAGATAGAGTAGGGGAATATATAATTTCACTATTTTAGTGGTAAAAGGACCTTCCAAAGAATACAGGAAATAATATAAGCATTGATAGATCCCATTATCCTCAGGCAGCACTGGCACTTTATTGTACCCTACTATTTAATATTCATTTATTTATTTAATAAACCAATATTGGCACTATACACTTTATACTGGAATATTTCAATCACTAAAAGGTGCAATATACTCAAGTGCAATCCCCTCATTTATCACTTTAAGCACTAGTCACCTTGGATTGGCTAGTGGCAATACATACTGGTGCAATAACATAGACCTCAGTTCCAGACCTATGTCATTGCTATTCACTAGTATTCCACTATATTATATGCACTTTGTTCACTTTATGCACTTTATCATACTATCACTTGAGACCAGAGGATAGAGATCCTATCTCCACTTTTCCTATTTATATCCATAACTAGGAAGTCCTTACTATTGTTCATTCCCCTACCTAATATATCTCGTCAGAATTTTCATATTTTAATACTTTTTAAATTATCTAATAAATGCTAAGTTTTATAATAAAATTATTTTTGCTCTATATTGTTACCAGGGCCTAGGGTGTGCACTAATAATCAAAGGATACTTGTTCTGTCCTCTACTTTTTGCTATTTAGTCAATTATATCCTTAAGTAGCACCCCTTACATCTATCCCAGAATCTTTTTAATACCTTGAGCCACCTATCTACCTTAAATTGTGAAGACCATGATTGGATAAGAGCCTTAAAATTAATTAAAAAATCCTCGATAAATAGCTCCCTTAAAGAAATATATTTTAAGATAACTCAAAAGTGGTATTTAGTTCCGGCCACAATTAATAAATTGAATCATTTGTCCTCCCCACTTTGTTGGAAAGGCTGTGGCCAAATTGGCACATCAGCCCATATGTGGTTGGAATGTATAATAATACAAAAGTTCTGGAAAGATTGTTGTAGTCATTTAACATCAATGTTAAATACCGATTGTCCGTGCTCCCCAGAAGTAATTCTATTCCACTTACAGATAGATAAAACTTTTCCTAAGGATAACCTATTGATATCACATATTTTATTAATTATTAAATATTTATTAGTGAAATACTGGAAAAAGCCTATAATCCCATCTTGGAGTGAAGTCTTGAATAAAATTAATCATAACAAAGAATTGATGAAGTCTAATTATACTCATGGTTCCAAAGATAAAAATAAAATTAATTGGAATACCTGGGAGAAATATATGTAGTAACGAAGAAAAGCTAAAAGAAAGGATATACCTATAAGGGATAATGGGTAAAGGAGTATGTAGAACCCTTTTGTATCCTTCAATTTTCTCACTTTCTCATACCTTTCCTTTCTCTCATTCTCATTGTTGATTGATAATGATGATGAGAGAGACGAGGAGGAGAGAAGAACAAATAGATATACTATTGGGAGTAAGAATGAAAGTTTGTATATGCGGTATATGTAATTGTTAATGTATGTTTTATCCTGTATGAAAATAAGAAGAATGATAGAAAAATATAAGGAGAAAAAGGGAGAGAACTTTTATTACCATTATATAACTATACAATTCAAAAAAGAAGGTGAAAATTCTTAGTTGGTATGGTTTTTATTAATATGTTTCCTATATCTCCTATTTTTCTTGATATTGAATATGAATTGATTTTGTATGTATTTTGTAACGTTTAATAAAAGAAAAAGAAAAAAAAAGTTTGAGTTTGATTGAGTTTGATTGAGTTTGATTGAGTTTGATTGAGTTTGAGTTTGATTGAGTTTGATTGAGATTTCTACACATATTTGCAATACACATAGGTGTTCCAAACTGCTTCTTCAATGGGTCTTGACAAGAACTTATTTTCATCCTAGCCCAGCAGGACCATGTAGTTCCTACTACCTCTGGTACAGAAGATGGCTTCAGGATAGGTACCACTCCCAGGAATATGTGCAGAGTATAATGCAGATAGGATATTAGTGGCCTCAGACATGGGCCACTCCCCACACATGATTGAAGCACACAGTAAATAGCCACATGCCTTGTATATATGCAAACTGTAACTGACCCTTCCACATTGTTTAGGAAAGTATTGATCTAGCGTGTTTCATCAGCGCCACTCAGGTCCAGAGTGAGAGGTGCTGTACACCCCTCCCACTGCTGTCACAGGCTCTGTCCACTTAAGGTTGATTACTGCAGTTAGTTACAACATTGATATCCAAGCAGAAATAGTGTTATAGGTGATCAGAATGGGGGACGAGGGGGGAGCAGGCAAACCCACTAAAACATTTCTTAATTTCTCTTTCTTTTCTTTTCAGGTGGTGATGGAGGGAGAGGAGCAGAGGGGAGAGGAGTGGAAGGGAGTCCTGGGGTGTGGAGGTGGGGAAGAGGAGGGGAGGAGTGAGGAGGAGGAGGTAGTAGTTGAGGTGGGGGAGGTAGTAGATGAGGGGGAGGGAGGAGAGGAGGAGGAGGGAGGAGAGGAGGAGGAGGAAGGCAGAGGAGGAGGAAGGAGGGAGGAGAGGAGGAGGGAGGAGAGGAGGAGAAGGAGGGAGGAGAGGAGGGAAGGAGGAAGGAGGGAGGAGAGGAGAATAAAGAGGGAGGAGAGGAGAGGAAGGAGAGAGGATCGTAGGAGGGAGGAGGGAGGAGAGCAGAGGAAGGAGAGAGGAGAATAGAGGAAGGAGGGAGGAGAGTAGAGGAAGGAGGGAGGAGAGGAGGGAGGAGAGGAGGGAGAAGGGAGAGGAGAGTAGGAGGAGAAAGGAGGAGGAGGAGTAGGAGAGGAGGGAGGAGGAGAGTGGAGAGGGTCCTCAACCCCAGTCTGGAGAGCAAGAGGCTGGCGGCAGGTCCAGGGCCCACAATTATAGCCGGGAGGAGAACATTGTCCTCCTGGAGGCCATCCGTGCCCGCCCTGTCATCACCTCGGGGGGTAGGGAAGTCAAGGCTGGGCCCAGGGCTAATGCTTGGCAGCAGGTGGTGGATCTGGTCAATGGTGTGGCGGGCCGTGGACGGAGTCTGCAGTCCATTAAGCACCGGTTTGACGACATCAGGGCCACGGTGAGGAAGAAGATGGCGCAGGAGGACGAGGGGCGAGGGTCAAGTACCTGGGACATGAAGTAATTGCAAGGGCCATACTTGCACCCTCCGCCGCAGCTAGAGCTTCAGGCCCGGTGGAGCAGCAGGACCCAGCCTCCATGGCAGATGAATATGACATACAGCAACATGCCACCACATGTGCATCACACACACTACACATAGACATGACACTGACATGTCAGCTCCATGAAATAACAAGGGATAGATGGATGCATCATTAAATTCATGAAGCTGACAAATCACTGTCATTCCTGGTCACCGCAACAGTAATCAAACAATAGAGCAGGTGTGTCCAAACTCGGTCCTGGTGGGCCACACACAGGCCTGGATTTGATAACCCTGCTGCGCACAGGTGAGTCAATCGCTTCTTCAGTCATCCTGATTGACTCACCAGTGCACAGAAAGGATATCTTCCAATCCAGGAAAGAGTTTGGACACCCCTGTAATAGAGAGTCCATGGGCCTCATTCAATTGCAATTTGCCCAATTGAATCGGACCCTAAAAAAGCACGCGCTAATCAACATACTAATGACATGTACCTTTCTTCTCTATCTCTCAGCATCCAGGAGGAGCTCTGGGTCCTGTGACCAGGCAGAGGAGGCGGGGCCATCGGCCCCTTACCAGGATCTTCCAGCACAGGGGGAGGAGGAAGGAAGATCGGAGGGCCCTGGGTCAGAGGATGGGCTGGTCATTGACCTCGCCAGCTCAACTGCCACAAGCCCTGGGACTATGCCCATCCTCCAAAGGGCCCTCCCACGCCCTTTGGACAGCACCTCCTTCCCCACACAGTGTGCTGGCCTGGTCACCACCGGGCGCATTGTCACCCCAGGCTCCAGCTGTGGACCTCCCCACTACACCTAACCAGGCCCACCCAGGGGTTTCGTCGCCGCAGAGCCAGGCTGTGCTGGTGGAGATGCTGGCCGTCATGAAGGAGCAGCTGGCAAGCTCCCAGAGGATCGAGGCCAGCATTCAGGAGTCGACGGCCAGCCAGCTCCGGATGGAGGCCAGCATCTCTGGCCTCCGGTCGCATATGACCCACAGCCTGGCCAGGCTGTCCAGGGAGGTGAGGAGGCACCACATGACAACAGAACACCTTCAGGTCAGGCTGCTCAGACAGGAGATGGTCCCCAGCCTGACATCAACGGTGATCTCCCAATCCCCCAGTCAAGAGCAGCCTGGCCCCTCCTCTCCTCCCATGTGTCCGCCACCGGCCAGACCACCGCTCGCCCCCCCCCCCCGCCCCCCCCTCCATCACCTCCAGAGGGGAGACGGAGGATGGGCACAGGTGATGTGGGTCCTGGGCCCAAGCGGAGGAGGACATAGGGCCTCATTCAATTGCAATGTGGCCGATTGCTAAGGGCTTAATTTTAGCACAGAGCATATTTTTTACAGATGTTTGTAGTTAGTGAACTTCTATCCAAAAGCAAAGTCTTCACTAACTACAAACGTCTGTAACTAAATATATGCTCTGTGCTTATATAGAGCCCTTTTCAATTGGCCAAATTGCAATTGAATGACGCCCATAGGGTCTGCAGACATGTTTTTGCCTTCTCAACAGCACTCCTCAGTGACCATCAATTGGTGACAGGTTAAACAGAACACAAAGGGCCTCATTAAAATGTGATTTGGTCAATTGAATAGGGCTCTATATAAGCACATAGGATATTTTTTTTACAGAAGTTTTTAGTTAGTGAAGACCTGGCTTTTGCATAGAAGTTCCCTAACTAAAAACTTCTTTAAAAAAATATGCTGTGTGCTTATATAGAGCACTATCCAATTTGTTACATAGCGATTTAATAAGGCTGTTAATTAGTAGTGTGACCAAAAAATTGTCATATTGCCAGATATCTCAGACAGGATTGTTGTTAGCTTAAATGTAGACTAATACGGCTATGGCCGTGGACTTGCAATGTCTCACAATGGCATGTTAATGACAGTCAGCAATAATATATGCACTAGTGAAGCATGTGATCCTGACCTCAATATCAGTCTGAGAACAGATCTTTGGGTCTGATGTAAGTAACATTGAATCTGGCTGCTGACCTTTGTGTCCTCTCCATAATAATGGCTACTTGCCCATAGTTCTGATTATCCACAGACCTAGCTAAAGGTTAGTAATGCTTGCAGATGGGAATCAGGTGAGTTGGTATATTGGTACAGTATTCAGAACTGTACTGTACATACATCATGATTATAAATTTATTTTGGATCCTCCTCCACCTTTTTTTATTCGACCACTTATTTCAGATTTTTGTTTGGTCAACACACTGTATGTGTGAAACTGGATTGGATTACACAGTCCAAAGGTTGAATCATCTGTTTCATTGAGCAGATCTAGTTACAAGTTGTAAGTGCTATGTACATAAATGGTTTTTCAGTTAAATGGAGAGATTTCTGTTTCCGGTTGCAGCGGTGTAGTGCCCGCATGTGACCCTGGTAGGTGCTATGCATCATGCTTATTCTAGACTATTAGATTGACCCCTGTAGGTTTCCCCTTTTTTCCAGCCTCTTGCTCTTCAAGGACCCGCCCACACCACACCCATGATATTAATGCAGTTTTGACCACTGCTGATTGTGGTCTGTCTAGCAAATAATGCTTTGTTATACTGTTATGTGAATGCACAATCTTGACCACTGCTGATTGTGGTCTGTCTAGCAAATAAAGTTTTGTTATACTGTTATGTGAATGCACACTCTTCACCACTGCTGATTGTGGTCTGTCTAGCAAATAAAGCTTTGTTATACTGTTATGTGAATGCACAATCTTGACCACTGCTGATTGTGGTCTGTCTAGCAAATAAAGCTTTGTTATACTGTTATGTGAATGCACAATCTTGACCACTGCTGATTGTGGTCTGTGTAAAAAATAAAGCTTTGTTCGACCTTTCTGACTGCGTCCATGTGTTATGAATATGTTTGGTTCTGTGAAATCCACATGCATTACATTAGTGTCACATTCCTATAAATGTAAACTGATGAGCCATAGTTAACATGCAATAGATCAATACATATAAAACTGTTGAGGAGTCAGAATAGCTTTAGATATCATATGATCCCAAATATCATATCTACTACTAATATAGGGTTAATACCTAGTGATGTCGCGAACCTAAAATTTTCGGTTCGCGGACCGCAAACGCGAACCCGCGGAAATGTTCGCGAACCGGCGAACATCGGCGAACCGCCATAGACCTTAATGGGCTGGCGAATTTTAAAACCCACAGGGACTCTTTCTGGCCACAATAGTGATGGGAAAGTTGTTTCAACGGGACTAACACCTGGACTGTGGCATGCCGGAGGGGGATCCATGGCAAAACTCCCATGGAAAATTACATAGTTGATGCAGAGTCTGGTTTTAAGCCATAAAGGGCATAAATTACCTAACATTCCTAAATTGTTTGGAATAACGTGCTTTAAAACATCAGGTATGATGTTGTATCGATCAGGGAGTGTAAGGGTTAGGCCCGCTTCACAGTGACAAACCAAACTCCCCGTTTAACGCACCGCAAACAACCACAAACAGTCCATTTGCACAACCGCAAACTCCCCATTTGCACAAGGTTGGATACCAAGCTATCCATGTCCCGTTTCTTGTCCTCACTGATGTCATTGAAGGTCTCTTCCTCCACCCAGCCACGTACAACACCAAGGGTCCCCAAAAGGTGACAATAAGCCCCCTGGGACGCCTGCTGTGTTTGGTCTTCCACCTCCTCAAAGCCACCTTCCTCCTCTGACTCCTCTTCTTCAGACTCCTCTCACTGCATTGCCTCTCTCTGCATTATTATAAGGTGTGTTAAGTAGTACTACTCTTATCAGTTTAAAACCTGTTACAGCACATATCAGGGGGCGTGTATAAGGCCTGGATTTTTAGAACCGGGAGATGGAAAAAGATGCATTGTTGGTCGTATCACTTCAATTTTGGGGCACTTTGTGACATTAGCTTCTTACGCTCAAACATGTCCTTTACAGGCACCTGACTATGGGCAGATGAGCAGGAACTGCTCAAGGCGAGAGACGGAGTGGCGGATGGTTGAGAGGGGGCAAGGAGGACAGCAGTGGTTGATGTGGCTTATGATGCTGCTCCAGGAGGAGGATGGCGGCATTGAGTTTGTGTGCTGCTTGTACTCATGTGTTGGTCTGGAGTCACCCAAACATTAGGTCTCAACCTGTAGAGGATAAGGGAACCAGGCTACTCTAGACCTCATTCATCATTACAGGTTTTGACAGATTGGTACTATGCGTCCAAGCTACTGTGACAACAGATATGAGTGGCACTGTGCACTTGCAGAAGTTGGCAGAGTAGACGCTGTAGGTCTGACACACAAGCTTGCAGACAACTAACTGCTATGCAATCTATTACAGTACAATTTTTTTTCTTTGTTTTAAATGTACACTACTGCTACACCAGATATGAGTGGTGTGTTAAGTAGTACTACTCCTATCAGTTTAATCCCTGTTATGTGCCTTTTTTTGGAGTTTGGTTGTTGAAGCCACAGTGCAGCACCAGAGGCCAGAAAAATTAGGCATGTACACATGCCTGAAAAATTAGGTATTGTTGATCTTGCAGCGAGCAGAGAAGAAGGTAGGCCTGATTCAACGCCCCATCCCTGCATATCCACACTCAGACATTGAGGGGGGCGACCCTTACAAGGCCACGGGCTGTAGATATAAAGGGGGGCCATCCCAAATAAGCACACAAGCGGGGACAAAGGTAGTGAAGGGGACATAGAGGCCCATGGACTGACGGTCGCCATCTTGGCAGGAAAAGGGCCCAGCAATTAAGCCAAACTGACCCAGCACAGGCAGCTACTTGAGTCAAACGCTGTACTTACACCTTAATAAAGCTGAAACATGCAGCAGCAGGGATTCTAAACGGCCACACGGGGACAAGGAGGCCCCCACAGTCTCTGCACCACTATTTTTAACAGATAACCCAAGGGGCTAACCAGGGACCTTGCCCACAAAAAAAAAGCAGAATTTTATTGGAGGAATTATTAGTGTCTTTACCCCCCAAGAGAGGACATAATATAGAGTATCTTTAGACTACCTGATGGCCAAACCTCCTTTAGCCCCAATGCTATCCAAGAAACATTTCAAAACTTTATCTGACTGGGGGTCTATAGAGTGACATTAGTACTGACCTTTATATGACTGGGGGTCTATAGAGGGACATTAGTACTGACCTTTGTATGACTGGGGGTCTATAGAGGGACATTAGTACTGACCTTTATATTACTGGGGGTCTATAGAGGGACATTAGTACTGACCTTTATATGACTGGGGGTCTATAGAGGGACATTAGTACTGACCTTTATCTGACTGGGGTCTATAAAGTGACATTAGTACTGACCTTTATATGACTGGGGGTCTATAGAGGGACATTAGTACTGACCTTTATCTGACTGGGGGTCTATAGAGGGACATTAGTACTGACCTTTATCTGACTGGGTGTCTATAGAGGGACATTAGTAATGACCTTTATCTGACTGGGTGTCTATAGAGGGACATTAGTACTGACCTTTATCTGACTGGGGGTCTATAGAGTGACATTAGTACTGACCTTTATATGACTGGGGGTCTATAGAGGGACATTAGTACTGACCTTTATCTGACTGGGGGTCTATAGAGGGACATTAGTACTGACCTTTATCTGACTGGGTGTCTATAGAGGGACATTAGTAATGACCTTTATCTGACTGGGTGTCTATAGAGGGACATTAGTACTGACCTTTATCTGACTGGGGGTCTATGGAGGGACATTAGTACTGACCTTTATATGACTGGGGGTCTATAGGTGACATTAGTACTGACCTTTATCTGACTGGGTGTCTATAGAGGGACATTAGTAATGAACTTTATCTGATAGGGGGTCTATAGAGGGACATTAGTACTGACCTTTATCTGACTGGGGGTCTATAGAGGGACATTAGTACTGACCTTTATCTGTCTGGGGGTCTATAGGTGACGTTAGTCCTGACCTCCTGCTGCAGTATTATTACTCCCAGTACTCCCAGGCTTGCTACTATTAGATATAATAACCTCAGTTTCGTTTCCTTAACTGTTGGTAACATCAAAATATGATTATTAAATATTCCATATTTGTTTGTTTTATCTCCCAAAGTGAACCCCTTTGTGTGTGTCCCACAGATGTGGCGTTTCCGCTCTGCGTATGTTGGATTTGCACCGCTCAAAAAGTATGAAAAGAGATCCCCCCCCCTTGAAGCCCATTAATGACATCATCAGTAAATTGTATGTAACAGATTCCAGTGTTTAGGGTTTATGACCCAATACTGCGATCATATCGTTTATGACAAAAATCCGTATTTGACGTATTATTCAGACGCGCGTGCATCTTTGTGTTACATTTCCTGATACTTTTATTATCTTGATCTTTATATATTTACTAGCGACTTGCCCGTCAAAAAATGGCGGCAATAAGATTGTAAGGCAGG
Source organism: Discoglossus pictus (assembly GCA_027410445.1). Lineage (NCBI taxonomy): Eukaryota > Metazoa > Chordata > Amphibia > Anura > Alytidae > Discoglossus > Discoglossus pictus. The sequence goes on along the minus strand of CM050167.1, from coordinate 111,756,729 downwards.
TAATGATGTTTGGACGAGACATTCATTTTGTTGGCGGTCGGAGATCCTTCGGCGCTCATTGCGAGGCTGCTGGTTGTATTTTTTTTCTGATAGGCGCTTTTGCTGTTATTCTTTGGTCGGCGGTGATGTGTTTTTTGCGCTTATTGCAAGGCTTTGTGTGCTATGAGCAGCGTTGGCGCTCGTTGTGAGGCGCGCAGTGAATGGCTTTTATGTTTAATGTGATAATGTTTTTTTTGTGTATATGTATTTTTGTATGCTAATGAAATAATTACTAAATGAATATACTTTACCTATTTGTAAGTAATATATGCAGGAAGCATTGTGCTGAAGAGCTGACAATCTGTTTTCATGTTCCTGCAGCATACAATGTATGTTTTCAGTGCTGTGGAGCTGCTGTGTAAGTGTCAGCAATGTGCGCAGTGTGTAGTGTAAATAGGCTGCGTGCGCGAGGGGAAGCCGTTAGGGTAGCTGGGTACTTCCGCATTGTGTAAGTTAGTGTTGTAAAATGGCGGGGAATGTGTATGTGGTACGCGGGTGTGGATGATTTAGCGTCCTTGTTAATAGTGTATCTTTACCTCGTACGACTTTTTAGGAAAATCCGTATGTGTTTCGCGTGTTTAGGGTCCTGTAGCCTCATTTTCTTTTTTTCAACGGCCATTTTCTCTCTCACTTAGGTGATTTTCAGGTGTCTAAACTGATGAGTTTGGACTTTAATGGAGGTGTAACTTCACTTGCAGAGGTCCTCGGTGCCCGCCTTGCTGTGGGTAAGCTTTTTATGTGTTTGTTGTGTGTATCTATTGTGTTTTTAATGTTTTTAAGTGCACGCGGTTCGGGCGTTAAGGTCGTATTTTTGTGAGCTTGTAATGTTTTTTTTTCTAAGTCCCGTATTTTGGGATGGTAAGTCCGTAAATTTGATGGTGTAAGTTTCGCCTGCGGCTCATTGCAGCCGACGTGGGAGCCTTCGGCGCTCCTTGCCAGCAACTCTGGCCCTCGCTTCGCAAGCCTGCAGCGTTAGCAACAACCCGCCTGCTCACAACTATATATGTGATATCTGCAACGTCTTCCCCAGTTGGCACTTGTAAATCGGCTAAGCGACAAAAAAAATGGCGTCCGGAAAAAATGAAAACAAGGCTACACGACCCCAAACCGTGCAAAACATCGCCAGCCATGTACGACTTTTACTTAGGAACAGACGAGGTACAAAATACACTATTAGAAATAATGGAAACTGCTGGCGAGCCGCGTAACACATACACAATCGCCGCCATTTTACAACACTAACTTGCAACTAATAACATTACAAATCTAAAATGGCGCGTTACAGGACTATACAAGCGGTTTCCCCTCGTGCACTGCGCACATTGCTGACACTTACACCTCAGGTAACCAACAGTCCAAATGTACACTGTAAGCTGCAGGAAAATCAAAACTGATTGTTAGCTCTTCAGGATATTGATCACTGGGTATATTAATTACAAATAGGTAAAATATTTTAGTAATTAATTAATTCATTATTATTAAAAAAAATACCTTATAGCATATTTTACACTGCCGTTACTTTGCACTTCCTAATACATTTGTTCATTCACAATAGTTATTATCGTGCATTCATTTAATAAGAATTAATTAGTAATGGAAAATAAAAATGTAGACTTTACACTAAAATGTTTTACTTTTTACTCTGCAGTTATATATCTGGATTACTGCTCATTAGCTGCCAGCGATAGCACTCTCAGAGCAGTTACAAATCTTAATCACTTTATTATGCTCTGAGACCTGAATACATTTTTTAATTTGCACTGCACAAAATTTTTTATATATTTAACACTGTACTTATATATATGTCTTTGCGATGAGCGCCGAAGATTAATCGTTGCAAAGCACAAAACATGAAGGACACGAGGGAAGAGGCTCACAATGAGTAACCCCCCCCCCCCCCCCAGATTTCTTATCGTATGTATGTATGTGTATAGAAGCTAACAGGGGAGGGGAGAGGGGGAGGAAACACAGGGGAGAGGGAGAGGAAGACACAGGAGAGAGGAGAGGGGGAGGAAGACACAGTGGAGAGGGGGAGGAAGACACAGGGCAGAGGGGGGAAGAGAAACAGGGTAGGGGAGAGGTGAGTTGAAGAGACACATGGGAGGGGGGAGAGACACAGGAGAGAGTGGGGGGTAGAGACACAGGGGAGAGGGGGGAAGAGACTAATAGGAGGGAGTGGTGAGGAGACACCAGGGAGAGGAAAGGGGGTAAAGACACAGAGGAGGGGGGAAGAAACACAAGGAAGGGAGAGGGGGTAGAGACACAGGGGAGAAGGGGGAAGAGACACAGAGGAGGGGAGAGACACAGGGGAGAGGGAATGGGGGGAAAGACACAGGGGAGGGGGGAAAGAAACACAGAAAGGGAGAGGGGGTAGAGACACAGGGGAGGGGGGAGTGACACAGGGAAGAGGGAAGGGGGAAAAGACACAGGAGAGGGGGAAAGAAACACTGGAGAAGGGAGAGGGGGTAGAGACACAGGGAAGGGTGGGAGAGACACAGGAGAGAGGGGGAGAGAGAGAAACATGGGATGGAGTGGGGGGGAGACACAGGGAAGAGGGGGGAGAGAGACACAGGGGGGGAGTGGGGGGGAGACACAGGGGAGGTCTTGTGCTTTATTATTATTCTTATTATTATTACTATATAATGTGTAGATGTACCGGCTGGGCATGCTCTTGTGCATTATTATTATTATTATTATTATTATTACTATATAATGTGTAGATGTACCGGCTGGGCATGCTCTTCTACATTATTATTATTATTACTATATAATGTGTAGATGTACCGGCTGGGCATGCTCTTGTGTATTATTATTATTATTACTATATAATGTGTAGATGTACTGGGTGGGCATGCTCTTGTGCATTATTATTATTATTAGTAGTATTTTACTAATAATAATAATAATAATGTACAAGAGCATGCCCAGCCGGTACATCTACACATTATATTATAATAATAATAATAATAATAATAATATTAATAATAATAATAATAATAATAATAATAATGCACAAGAGCATGCCCAGCTGGTACATCTACACATTATACAGTAGTAATATTAATAATAATAATAAGGCACAAGAGTCCTTCAGCACTGCACTGGACACTGAATAAACTTGCCTAGCTATGGTTTTCCCTATTGATGCAGTATCACCTACACTCTTCCTCCTCTCAGTAAGACTGCAAGTTAGTTATGATTCCAAAATGGCTGCTGTCCATGAGGTTAAAGGGTCTGGAAGGGAGTGTATGCTGCTGATTGGCTGGAATGTGTCTGCTGACTGTGACATGCAGGGTCAAAGTTTGCTCAATGATAAAGTATTGGGGGCGGGTCGAATATCGCATATGTTCGCAGTTCGCCGCGAACGTGAACATGCTATGTTCGCCGGGAACAGTCCGCCGGCGAACTATTCGCGAAATCTCTATTAATACCCATGACAAGTCTGATTAGCGATACTGTGGAGTAGGAACATTCCCCTGAGGGCTTACAATGAATAGGACAGGTGACACTGGAGTGGTTTTCCAGTTCCTTCTCTAGTTGATTGGGATTAGTCTGACCTCTCTGATAAGACGTACCCCCTACACTGGCCCTATGTAGTATAGCTCACAGCTTCATTGAAGTACACAAACCCCTTCACCAACATCACTTAGCATATGTGTGAATACAGTTAGTTGCCCAATAATGAACATGCATTGGCTAAATATCCTTTGGTTGTTATATGTTGTAATGGCCATGCACATGCCAATATGACAAACCATGCTGCAACATGCATAATATGATTAAAGCCACACTACCCAATTCAATAGCAAGAGTAAAACATGAGTCAGGTCATATGAACCCTTTGCCACGCACATGAGCTCTATTGTGATCCCTTAAATCTCTATCTAATTGCATATACATCTCGCTCATCACATCTACATTTGGTAACACAATTATTTTGCAAATTACACCGCCACATGGCATATATCAAGTAGCAAGGAAACATTGTAATGTATGTTGTTCAGTTCTTCAGTTGTGTCTGACTCTCTGTGACCCTATGAGCTGCAGCACATTCAGCTAGGTCTCTGCCTGTGCTGTTATCCACGGTTTGCATGCTAAATATACTGGTGTGGTTTATCAGTTCCTTCTCAAGTGGATTGGACCTTGTCTGATCTCTCTGCTATGATGTGCCCACCTACAGTGGCCCTACATGTTATAGCTCACAGCTTCATTCAGGTACACAAGCCCCTTCACACCACTTAGCAATGCTGAAGGGGACAATGGGAACATACACCACACATATCTACTCTGACCCATCAGGAAAGGCCGCAAGCTCCGGGATCGACACCAAACTCACCGGTACAGCCATAATCTCTGCTACGCCCATCCTGGTGGGAGCCATGTGCCAGGTGTCTAGTTATTCCCATTTGGTGAACTTCAAAACTGTTCTGCTATTTATCAATTTACATGGGTGAGGCTTGCTAAGTGGTGGTGGTGGTGAAGCAGCTTGTGTACCTGAATGAAGCTGTGAGCTACTGTAGGTGGGCAGGTCATAGCAGAGAGATCAGACAAATCCCAATCCACTAGAGGAGGAACTGACAACCCACTCCAATCTCTTTGGCCTTCAAACTTCGGAGAACAGCACAGGCAGAGACCTAGCTGATTGTGCTGCAGTCCATAGGGTCACAGAGAGTCGGACACAACTGAAGAACTTAAGCACATATAATAAAATATTCCCCTGGTACTTGATATATGCCAAGTGGCGGTCTGATTTGGCCACTAATTGTATTCTCTAATGTAGATGTGATGAGCGAGATGTGTATTCTATCGTTGATCAACTATATAGCGTGCATCGAATGTGCGCTGTCATCTGCGCACCGACACATGCGCGCATCAACAACAGCAGGCCCGATAGGAGGCTAGCGAATCTAATGATTAGGATTAGGCTGTGGGGTGTAAGGGTTAGGATTAGGCTGCGGCTACAAGGGTTAGAAGGGTTTATGGCATTAGGTCATATCACTTGCGCCCTTTCATCGACACGCAGTAGTCAAAAACATTAGAACTGCGCAATGATGTGGGACTGCTCATGTCAGCTACATGTTGTCAAAACAAATTTGCTGTGCGCGCCAATGTTGGGGTGACATATTCTATTATAGGGCTGTTTTAGAGGCTACAATGGAACCTGTATGTGTGTTGACCAATCAAACATATGAGGAATATTAAACTAATTTGAACAATTGTTAATTTGGAGACTGTAATGCTTGGGCCTCCATTTTAGGGTTACAGGCTTAAACCATGCAGACTGCAAAAACCGTAACAAAATGGATACCTTCAACCTCCAAGCACGTACAGGCTTTAAGAACGAGCTACGGGCTTGTAGGACATGCGCCCTCCAAGCCCGCACGGGCTTGATCATTGTAGTCCGTGGGACTTGTACGGATTTTAAAATCAAAGTACAATTTGGCGATGTGCAAACTTGAGAATGTTTTGCTATTAATCCTCATGCCCCCCCATTATGTTCCCCATCATTTACAGTGCTTTGCAGTGCAGTATTGAATATATATTGGCTTCTAAAATGCTTTGTTTGCGGCCCTCCACCTCCGAACCCGTACGGGTTTTAACAAGGACGAGCCCGCAGGACTACGGGACGGAAAGTAAACTGTAAATGATATATCGGATTTGGGCTGATGTGCAAGCTTGAGAGGGTGTTGCTATTAATCCTCATGTCCCCCATTATGATGCCTAGCATTTACGGAGCTTTACAGTGGCATCTTGAATTTATATTTGCATTTACAGTTTTCTGACTTTGCGGCCGGAAAACAAAATTTACGGGCGCTGGAAAACCGCTTCCGGCCGTTTGCATGATATGCGGCCGGCCGTAAGGGGATATCCTTGCGGCGCCGTCTATTTGAATTGCAAGGTAAAGGTAGCTTTACACGGGGCCGTAAGACGGCCGCAAGGAATCGCAGCTTTGCGGCCGTTTTACGGCCGATAATAGAATGAGGGCCTAAGTAAGCATTTTTTTTTTCTTGTAGCTGCATAAGTTGGTCAACAGCTTCCATTTCTTTGCTCTCCTTCCTCTGGATGTAAATGTGAAGTCGGATGGTAAATGTGGCCTTGGACTTTAAAGCAGTAAGGGCCATGTCCTGGTAAATTAGCAGCTAATGTTGCCCTCATAGATGCAAAGGTTATGGCACTATTCTATGATCTTATGTTTGTTTTAAAAAAATTGTAGTTTGTAAAAGTAGGTTCAGTCATAATGTGTTTTAAATATGTTGGGAATTGATTTCTTTCTGGAAGTTTGACCTTGCCTTTTTGACAGCAACTAATGAACTGGCCATTTCTGTGTCTTTACTGTTTAAAATGTTAAGCCTCACAAAACTGACAGAGAATATTCGTGTCACCACAATTATGAACCTCTACTTCTAAAGACTTAAGTAAAGGACAATTTGAAGAGCATATATCAGTTTCAGTTTCGAATTCATCATTGGAAATGTTATGTGATGTTTCAGGAACCGGTTCTAAATGCTTTTGTTTTTTTGTTGCCTTTTTAGGTTTAGATTGAATGTTTTCATCTGTTAGCCTTTTGGTTGCAAGTCTTTTGCGTTCTTTTTCTCTTCGAAGTTCCTTCTGCTCTGGCGTCCGCTAGCTTGCCCATCTTTTTTGTCGTTCGCTAGCTTGACGTCTTATTTTTTCCTGTTTGTTGTCGTTATCAACCATATTAATCTATAAAGAAAAAGAATGTATTATTAGTTTAGTTTGTTATTGTAATTTGTTTTGGAAGTGTTTGTTTGTGTTTTTTGTTAGTATAATGTTTTTTGTGCAACAGTGTTGGGATTCTAGATTTCCGTTGGTTCGATGGGATTATAGGTCATTGTAGATTAATTAGCTTTCTATTGTGAAATTAGTATGTGTTATTGTTTTTTTTTTTTGTTGGAGGCTTCTTTTTATGTTGTCGATTTGTATGTTTGGCTTAGAGGCATAGCAGAGGCAAGGGAATTGTGGAGTGGATGTTGTCAATGGTAGTAATATTTAGATCTTTGTAATTTTGACTGTAGGTAAATGTAATAGTAGGATTATTTGATATTTTTAGAGTTATATGGTGTGGGTTAGAAAAGAGGCTTTATAGTGTTATTTGGTAGGTGTTATTAATATTTTTTGTAGTATTGTATTTTGTGTGTCTGTTTAGGCTTAATGTTGTAGGTTAGAGCGCAGAATTATTATTTTTTTTTACATTTGTTATGTGTTAGCACTATTTGTTGTACTATCCTGTTTTATATTGTGCAAATTTGGGTTGCTATATTGAAGTTATAGTTTAGTGTTAAAGGTTGTTGTGGGTAAAACAGAATTTATTTTGACATTTAAAATGTGTCAATAATATTTATTGAAGGATCGTGATTTGTGTGCCTTATTGTTGTTGGTTGCTTCTTCTTTGAGTTGCTTTTTTATGTGGACATTGCTGCAGAGCCAACATGCTTTTCTTTTTTTTCTCTTTTTTTACTTGTTGTACTATACCTTGGTCGAAGTCTGATTTGAGGATGAATATCAGTGGATCCGGTGCTGTAAATCTTCGTGCGACAGTCTTCAGGCAGTGTCTGTTGTAAAAGAGAAAGATAAATGTTATTTTATTGTAATTTGTTTTGGAGCAACACTATGTTTTCTTTATTTGAAAAGCAATATGTTAGTCTAAAATTCTATTTATTTGAGAGTGTGTGACAAACCGTTTAGCGCTGGCTAGAATGTCATAGTATGGTGTTTTGTGTACACCACTGGTGTAATTGAATTGTTTTACTGTAGTAGTTTGTTGGGCCTAAAACAGTATTTTTTATCTTTGAATTCTGTATGTGTTATCCTGATTTCTTATACTCTGCTTTTTTTAGTTTTGCACTTTTAAATTGATATATTTTTGTGGTGGGTTCTAGTTAAGAGTTTGTTGCGGACTAAACAGTAATGATTGTTGCATTTTGTATATGTTAGCAATGTTTGTTGTACTATCCTGTTTTGTGTCCACCACTTTTGGGCTGCTCGATTTGGCTTGTGCCTGAGGGTTAAAGGTTGTTGTAGACTAAATAGTAATGTTAAGTTAATTTTCTATATATTGTTAATATTTGCAGTACTATCATGTTTTGTGTGCGCCACTTTTAGGATGCTCCATTTGGCTTCTAGATGAGGGTTAGAGGTTGTTGTAGATTAAACAGGAATGTGAATTCAATTTTGTAGATGTTGGGAAGATTTTCTGTACTATCCTGTTTTATGTCCGCCACTTTTGGGATGCTGCATTTGGCTTCTGGGTGAATGTTAGAGGTTGTTGTAGACTAAACAGGAATGTTAAGTCAATTTTCTATATGTTTGGAAGATTTTCTGTACTATCCTTTGTTATGTTTGCCACTTTTGGGATGCTGCATTTGGCTTCTAGGTGAGGGTTAGAGGTTGTTGTAAAGTAAACAGGAATGTTAAGTCAATTTTCTATATGTTGGGACTATTTTCTGTACTATCCAGTTTTATGTCCGCCACTTTTGGGATGCTGATTTTGGCTTCTGGGTGAGGGTTAGAGGTTGTTGTCGAGTAAACAGGACTAAGTTGTTTTTCCATATGTTGTTAATGTTTGTTGTACTATCCTGTTTTGTGTCCGCCACGTATATTTTAGTTCTGGGTTCTGTTGGGAGTTTTTTGCCTATGCAAGTATGTTTCTTTTGGAATTTGATATGTGTTAGCAATATTTATAGAAGTGTGGTGTTTTGGGTTTGCTGTAATTTGTATTGAGGCTTGTTATTTTTTGTTTTACTTTTCATATTGGCGGCAGTAAAGATGTGATATTTTTTGTTGTTTTTACTTGTTATACTATACCTTGATTGAAGTATTTTTGCTGTATGAATGACAGAGGGTCCCCTACTGCCAATATTGATCCGCCAGTCTTCAAGTAGTGTCTGGTTTGAAAGAGAAAAGTAAATGGTTAATTGTCTATTTTTTTTGTTGGTTTGGGAAAAGCATGTTATTTTTCTGCATGTAATGTATATTTGTATCTTACCTCTTCTTTCTTTTTCTTGTTTGAAAGTGATCCCCTTTCACAGTCCACGCTGCAAATTCTTGAGTGACGCTGTTGATGCAGAGTCTGTTTGAATTGTGAAAAAAAAGCAAACATTGAGGTGTACGTTAAATATGTATGGGTGTCATTTATTTTTTGTGGCATTATTTCCTGTGAATTAATGTCACTTGAATATACTTCTTTGATTTGTTTGAGTTAAGATTAGCTTGTTGTAGGGCCTATACACATATGTGTGTATTTGAAATGTCAGTATACCTGAATGTGGTGTTTGGTGTTAGTCTTTGAAATGTTTTTTTTTTTATTAGTATTTTTTGGGGTGTTTCTTCTTAAATTAAATGTATTGTAGCTTACCACTCAGTTTGAATTTGCAGATTGTGAAGTTGTAAATTGGTAAGTAATTCTCTTGTGAAGTAACGGCAGCAGTGAACTGTCCAGTCACACTATTCATCACCTGAGGAGAAATGTAGAATTTTCTGGAAAGTGGGCAGTATTTATAAACTTTGAGGTGGTTGAAACTGTTAGAACGCAATACGCATGCGCTTTTTGCGTTCCAGCCTTAAATTTGCGCCATTTTGCAGCTAATAGTTGTGTGTTTCATGTAAAATGGTGGGAAGTAGCAGTGTGGTACGTGCCGCATATTGTGTATTACGTGCCGCATGAACTGGTCTGGAGCGTTCGTTTCGCTTTGCAAGTAAGTGTAGTAATTTTGCGTCCTTATCCTCGTTTTCTTTTTTTTTCGGCTGCCATTTTTTTCTCTGGCTAAGGTGATTTTCGGCTGTCTAAACTCTTTCATTTCGACTTAAATTGAGGTGTAACTTCAGTTTCCGAGGTCCTGGGTGCCCCCTCTTGCTATGTGTTTATTGTGTGTATTTATTGTGTTTTTAATGTTTTCCTGTGTGCAGGGTTCGGGCGGTAAGGTCGTATTTTTGTGAGATCGGAATGTTTTTTTTTTCTAAGTCCCGCGTGTCATATTTTTTTATCGGAAGTCTGTAAATTTTGCAAGGTCCGCAGTTGCTGGCAAGGAGAGCCTTCGGCGCAGCGTTAGCTACAACCCACATGCTCACAACTATATATGTGATATAGGAACAGTTATAAATAAATAAATCCCATTGTTCTTGCCAAAGTCATTATGTAGAAGATATAGAGGGCTTGGTGTCTGTCCAAAGCAAATATTGTTTTCTGTGGTAACATGAAGCTGATTTAAATTCTGGAAAATACTTCAAGGACAACCACCCCCAAAGAACATAGATCAAAAAATATTCACCATCCCTTCCATGTAAACCAAAGACATTGCTCAGTTATAGTATATACCTGTACTGTATGTATATATTACATTACATGAAAACAAAGGGACATTTTGTTAAAAGACTACTATTGGGAGACAAGATTTGTGAGGAAAAGCACATCATGTAAAGATATTTTCTTCTATATATTTTATTATTTGGATGTTGTGTATGGTATGAACAATCCTCGTTAGAATTTAGGTCCATCACAGGATGGGATGAACAGTCACTGTAAAGTAGCAGTAGATGTGGTGAGTACATGTTGGCAGCAAGCAGAATACACAAGTATATATTGTCTCTCCATGTACTATCCAGTTATACCAATATCTCCACTACAATATGATCAACACTAGAAAGCTGATGTAAATAAATACATTCATTTAGAAAATAAACACATTGTTGTTTCACAAATATAGAGCCCAGAATTATAAGTTATCTGATTAGCTGCATGCCAACTGTTTCTAGGGTTTGACTGTGTCTTATTAGACTTATATATCCTGCATACTGTATCTTGTATATGATTCAATTAATGTATGTATCAATGATGTTATTAGAGATTTTCATTGTAATGTCCAGTTGGATCTTGATCAATGATGACAGAAAATGCTTTGGATGAAAAAAAAAACTGGACCTATTACATACAGTAAGTTGTTCAACAGTGTAATAAGATAACTTCAGTTCCTTGAAAGATGGATAAATGCTAATTATTGTTGTATTATATTATTCTATTATTGATGTTTTATAAGTGTACAGAAGAATGACCTGTTAGCAAAAATATTGTATTTGTTCTCAAAAACCTAATTGTTCCATTGTCTGTTCTGTTTATGTGCCTCTTAAGGGATATTCATGTAAAAAAAAGTATCCTTGTTAAATTGTAATTATGTAATTAATATGTCAAATTTAATGTAAATAAATATGATATAAAAACATATTCTATGCAGTGTTTCCTATTCTATGTTGTGGTCATTGCTGTGGTCTTGTTATAGAGCAATGATTGGCTTCACTAATCATAGCACACAAAATAAAATTATTTCAATGTTTTTATTACAGCTTTGATGGGGAAGAAGCTTGTAATGATGTATTATGGTTCCTGCTTCTGTTTCTCCCCCAAGGGAGCCTAATACAGTCTTTATCAAGGAAATTCCTTTCTTGTACCAGAACAAGATGGACATGACACTCCCCGGCTTTGTTGTTTCCAGCCCAGGGTTACCCATGTGAGAGCCAGTGTGCCCTGTTAACACTCTCTAGGGTCTGAGAACCCTCATCCACAGTAAATACCCTTTGTTTCTGTGTTTATGGCATTACGTGCTTAATCACTTGTTTATTGTGTGATTATATCCATAATAAATATGTGAGATTACCTCTCCACAAAAATATTGCAATAATTGCATGTTGGCTGAGGCACCCTTTATGGTTAAAAGATAGTTTGTACCCACTACTTAACACTTTAGATCCATTTGTTGACATCATTGAGTTTCTCCTCTGTTACATGACCAGGAACTTCTGTCTATCCACTGAAATGAGGCATTCCTTCTTCATCCAAATACAGTCCAGCTTGCACTGCAAATGTGTCAGAGGTAAAGATTATATGGCCTGCTTTGTGGTGTAATGGGATATTAGTGAAGAGAATACACCTACAGTATGATATGATGGGACAATAGGGAAAGTATAAGGCATGATTTGTGATGTAATAGGATATTAGTGAAGAGAATACACCTAAAATATGATACGATGAGACAATAGGGAAAAGTATACGGCTTGCCTTGTGATTTAATGGGATATTAGTGAAGAGTAGACACCTACAATATGATACGATGGGACAATAGGGAAAAGCGTACAGTCTACCTTGTGATGTAATGGGATATTGGTGAAGAGTATACACCTACAATATGATATGATGGGACAATAGGGAAAAGTATACGGCTTGCCATGTGATGTAATGGGATATTAGTGAAGAGTAGACACCTACAATATGACATGATGAGACAATAGAGAAAAGTATACAGCCTTTTTTGTGATGTAATGGGATATTGGTGAAGTGTATACTGGACCAGGACAATAGTGCAGGGACTCGGTAACAATTGAATAATGTCCAAATCTCCATATGGGATATAGCCAGAGCTCCCAAAGAAGGAAAAAAAGCAATTCAATTTATAATCTTAATGGAGCAAATCTAGGGGTATCAGATACTGAAAGGTACTTGGGAGTGCTTGTGGACAACCATCTAGGTAACAGTGCTCAAAGCCAAGCAGCAGCTGCAAAGGCAAATAAAATATTAGCATGTATTAAGAAGGGTATAGAAGCAAGGGAAGCTAATATAATTCTGTCACTGTACAAATCCCTAGTACGCCCTCATTTGGAATATGGAGTACACTTTTGGCTACCACTTCATAAAAAGGCCTTTTTAGAGCTGGAAAAGGTACAGAGGAGGGCAACAAAACTAATAAGGGGAATGGAGGGGCTAAGTTATGAAGAAAGACTAACCAAATTAAACTTATTTTCTCTATAAAAAAGGCGTCTAAGAGGAGATATGATTACATTATATAAATACATCCAGGGTCAGTATAAAGGACTGTTAAGGGAGCTTTTTGTACCAAGAGGTTTTCAACTGATAAGAGGACATCCCTTGAGGTTAGAAGTAAAAAGATTCCACCTTAAAGAAAGAAAAGGGTTCTTCATAGTAAGGGTGGTTAATCTGTGGAATTATCTACCAGAGGAGATGGTGACAGCAGACGATAGATAACTTTAAAAGGGAACTGGATTTATTTCTAATTAAAAACGGAATTCAGGTTTATCCTGGATAATTAGAGATAGAGTATTGATACAGGTTTGTTTTTTCTGTTTGCCTTCCTCTGGATTAATTAATATTTTAAAAATTCTAATTAAATTAAAATAATTATTTGATTAATAATTAATTAATTAATTAATATCTAATCCGCATATTGCAGATCAGAGGAGATCTTAAAAGATTAGTGAAGAGTATACACCTACAATATGATATGATGGGATAATAGGGAAATGTATATGGCCTTATTTGTGATGTAATGGGATATTGGTGAAGTGTATACACCTACAATATGATATGATGGGACAATAGGGAAAAGTATACAGTCTACCTTGTGATGTAATGGGATATTAGTGAAGAGAATACACCTACAATATGATATGATGGGACAATAGGGGAAAGTATACGGCCTGCTTTATGATGTAATGGGATATTGGTGAAGTGTATACTCCTACAATATGATATGATGGGACAATAGGGAAAAGTATACGGCCAGCCTTGGGATGTAATGGGATATTAGTGAAGAGTATACATCTACAATATGATATGATGGGACAATAGGGAAAAGTATGCTTCCTGCTTTGTGATTTAATCGGATATTGGTGAAGAGTATACACCTACCATGTGCTATGATGAGACAATGGTAGATGGTTTTGAATGACAAGTATTTATACATAATCAATGTAATATATACTGATGTTGCCACATGATTTACTGTAATGGGATATTAGTGAAGACTACACACCTACAATATGATATCATGGGACAATATGGAAAAGTATACCCCCTGTCTTGGGATGTAATGGGATATTAGTAAAGAGTATATGCCTACAATTTTATATGACCGTATATTTTATATGACCGTATATTTTATATGACGGTATAATCTTTCCTCCTTTCCTTCCCCTGTGTCTCTTCCCCCTCTCCCTTCCCCAGTGTCTCTTCCCCCCTCACTTCCCCAGTGTTTCTTCCCCCCATTTACCCCCACTGTCTCTTCCCAAATGTCTAGTCCCCTCTTCACTCCCCTTTGTCTCTTCCCCGCTTCACTCACCAGTGTCTCTTTCCCTCCTCCCTATTATCTCTTCCCCTCCCTCCCCTCCCATCCCCAGTGTCTCTTTTCCCCTTCCCTCCTCTCCCCCCTTCCCTCCCCAGTGTCTATTCCCCCATTTCCCCCCAGTTTCACTTTTCCCCTTCCCTCCCCAGTGTCTATTTCTCCCTTCCCTCCCCAGTATCTATTTCCCTCCCCTTTGTGTCTTTACCCCTTCTCTCCCCTCCCCAATGTCTCTTCCCCATTCTCTCCTCTCCCTATTGTCTCTTTCCCCCTCCCCTCCCCATTGTCTCACCCCCTTCCCTCTCCATTGTCTCTTTCCCCCCTTCGCTCACCCTCGCATTTTCTTTCCCCCTTCCCTCCACACTGTCTCTCCCCCCTTCTCTCTCCATTGTCTCTCCCCTTCCCTTTCCATTGTCTCTTTCCTCCTTCTCTTCCCATTGTCTCTTGCCCCCTCCCCTCCCATTGTCTCTTACCTCCTTCCATCCCCATTGTCTCTTCCCCGCACCCCATTGTCTCTTTCCCCCTTCCCTTCCCATTGTCTCTTTCCCCCTCCCCTTCCCATTGTCTCTTCCCCATTGTCTCTTTCTCCCCTCCCCTCCCCATTGTCTCCCCCCCTCCCCTCCGCTCACCATTGTTTCTTTCCCCCTTACCCATTGTCTCCCCCCTTCCCATTGTTTCTTCCCTCCCTTCACTCCCCTTCCCATTGTCTTCAATCCCGATGATGTGCACAGCTGGCAGCTATTGCCGCAAGGTGCGCATGTGCGTGCGCCTTACATGCAGCTGCTGTACAGAGCTGCTCACGCGCGCAGCTGTGTACAGCAAATAATAATTGTAAGGATGTGTGTACATTCCCTTGGAGCGTTACACACATACGACAACTATTATAGTTGATGGGACAATAGGAAAAGGTATGTTTGCTGAAAAAGTGATGTGACTGAACAATATACGGTATACGATCTATGTTGTGATGTGATGAGACAGGATTGAAAAGTATATGGTGTGCCTTTTGATATAATGGGATATTAGTGAAGTATAAACATATTATATGATATGATTGGACAATAGTGAAAACTATATGGTCTACTTTGTGATGCAATGGGACAGAAGGGAGGAGTATAAGAATTACTTTGAGATTTGATGGAGCAGTAGTAGAGAGTAAACACCTACCTGTAATGTCATGGAACAAAAGTGAAGAATATTTGCCTACAATGTGATGCGATGTGAATAACAATTTTTTTTAAAGTAAACTCACATTATAACTCTACACTTTTAAGCTGCACTTAAAAGACTGCGATGTCCAGCCCTGGTAATCTAATTTTGATTTTTAATGGAATTCTGTGTCGATTCATCCTAATATGATTTTTGGCTCGTCTCTCCACAGTAGATACTCCCTTCACTTTTTTTTTATGGTATCATGTTTATTGTAACAACTGCATGGATTTTTTATACAAACCACAATTAAGTAGTATAAAGGGTGATTTGATCCACTTAGGCATTTTGTATTTTTTCAAGGGATGGTGCCAGCTTGAATACCCAAAGTTATGTTTGAGCATTGAGTTGTCATAATGAGATCTGGAATAATTAATGAAATCTTTTAATATAGTTACAATGTTTAGATATTTTGCTTAAATAATTCATGTAGGTTCATATATGTTTTGTTATATAGTCTACTTTTACTTAAATTGCTATGACTCGGAAAGTTTGAAGTGCTTGCCACTGTTTTTTAATTGCTTCACAAAACCTCCCTATTGTCTATACTAACCCTCCCCATTCTCTTTGACAATTAGTAGCTAATTCGTTCCCTACCCCCTCTATACTTTCAATCCAATTACTTCTGTCTAGCCCCTCCCCCTACCTACTAGTTTAAAAACTACCCCAGCAATAATACTATCCTCTCCCCTAGCGAACACGTTCCCTCGTCATTAAAGTGCAATCCATCCCTGTTATAAGTATTGTACCCAAGTGATAAGTCAGCCCAATGCTTTCCTTAGAAGGAGCTTAGGGAGCTTAATGTGTGTCTAAAATAAAGTGGTGCACTGTCTCCCTGAGCCAGCATGTTGCACAGATACTGTAATTACTGACTTTTGGGGCTAGGGTGGGACTTACCTGAACCCTACAAGCAAGGTCCCTTTATGACATTTTGGCATGTGAGTATGTGGATTTAGCAGGCATATGCAATATTATAATGTTTGTCACAACTTCCTGGACATTGGGATTTTGTGGGCATAAAACTCTGTCATGGTCTCTTGGTGGAAATGTAGTTACTGCTATTAGGCTACTGTTACAAAATGGTGTGATGTACTGTATTCAGTAGAATGTGGCTTACAGGCTCTAATCCTGTAATGCCAGGGCTCATATTTCATGGTTAAGCTAGTAGTTAACAAGAGCCTGTAGAGGAAGAATGAGCTACATTTCCATGTTTCTGATATCTCTGTATTTAGTAAGCCATGATGTAAGTTTTACTTCCATTTTGTTAATTCCCATGGCCTACTTACTACATATTTCCCCAAATCAAACATTGTGGCTCCAAAGCAATTGATCACTTTATCTTATCAAACCTACTGTGCCCAGATCCTGCCAGAAGAAACAGGATAGGCATGAAAATAGCTAATTAAGTTGTATGGTGTCCGTAATCCTGTCAGAAGAGGCTAAGACATTATCACCAGAATCTCTGGCACTTAGGATAGGCTTTTTATTATTTTGTATCCTGAAACTCTGCTGATCCTAATGAAATGGACTAAGATCTTGTAATCTTGATTTCCTCATATCCATGACTGGGGTGATCTGAACTGGCATGCTGGGCCCTGAGATAATTAAAACTTTCACAATCCAGGGGCATTTATGTAGCTGAAGGCAGGAGGTTTTGTAGTGAACGTGGTCCCCTCCTCTCTGGGTAGTGACAAGTAGTATCTTGGAAAATACTACCTTGTAGGTCCTTGCCTTTAGCTTATTTCCTAGTTCTATAAAAACATACTTTAGGACACTCCCCTCCCAATAATTTATCTACCTGATCTACAATATGCTGAACCTGAGCACCCGCAAGACAGCACACTGTTCAATTTCTGGGATCTGGGTGACAAATCACCCTGTCTACCTTCCTAATAATAGAGTCCCCTACCAACAAAACCTTTCTCTTGCTTTGCATATTCAGCTCTCTCTCTCCTCCAGTAGAACTGTTATCCTGTCTGCTAGAGGGAACAGCTCTATCTGACATTGCCATTGCTTAAAGGACATCCCCAAAATGTTTCACTCAATCTGGCAAATCGGTTTGTGCTTGTCAACTCAGAACTGGCATGCTTTCTTTTTCCCCTTGTAACTGTAACCCAGCTACCTCACTGGGCATCCTGCTTAGTCATAACTCGATGCTAGGCTCAGATAAGCTGTGCTTAGTGAGCATCAAATCCCTTTCCAATGCAGCAATAACACTGCAAGTGTTGCAAATCTAGTCTCCAGTTCTCCAATTTGACAGTCATTTTGATGTATAAGTGTTGCAAGTTCATGATGTAGTGTGTCTGTAATGGCATCCAGCATCTTGCAGCATGATTTCTCTTGTTGGCATATGCATGACCATTCCAACATATGCTATGTGGTGGTGGTGGTGAAGGGTCTTGTGTACCTCAATGAAGTTGTGAGTTATACCATGTAGGGCCAGTGTAGGTGGGCAGGGGATAACAGAGAGGTCAGACAAATCATAATCCAGTGCTAAAGAAACAGGCAACCCACTCCAGGATATTTGGCATGCAAACCTTGTAGATCAGCACAGGCAGAGACCTAGCTAAATGAGCTGCAGTCCATAGGGTCACAGAGAGCCGGACAAGACTGAAAGACTGAACAACAAATAATCAAATGTTCCCTGTGTACTTGATCTATGTAATGTGGCGGTGAAATACGGCCACTATTTGTGTTCCCACATGTAGATGTGATGAGCAAGATGTATATACAATGATATTGATATTTTTGGGGCCTCAATAGAGCCTCTGTGAGTGATGAAGGGTTAATACGGCATCAGTTTCATGTTTCTGTGTTGCTATTTAATCAGGTAGTGTGTCTTTAATTGCTTTATGTATGTTGCAGTATGGCTTTTCATATTGGCATGTGCATGACTATTCCAACCAATGATAAGAAATAAATATTATAGTAATGCCTTTTTCTGGTGGTTTTGGTGGGGTTATTGTGCAATTAATTGTAATGACTTTCCATGCTTTCCCTATATTTTGAACTGCACTGGTGTGTTTATATTGCACTTTATAGTGTTTCTAAGTAGTAAGTAAACCCTTTGCAGGTCCTATTTTGTGCCCAGATTGATTCTGCCTCCATTTGTTGGTTACGAGCTTGCACACCATGGCGTCTTTTCAAACACATTGCAATGTAATAGCTGAACTGAAAACGTAGTGGTTACGGGCTTGACGGGTCAAAGGATTTACGTGCACTCGGCACGTAGTCTATTCTCGGACATCCTGCGTTTTAACACGCAAGTCCACTGCAAGCTAACAGGGCTAATTTAACCCTTACATTTCAAGTTACGAGCTACGTTTTAAAACATAGCCCCAATTTTATAGGGCTGTTAATTAGTAATGTATTAAATGAATGTTGAAAGGGAAAATAACATATCAACATTATCTAAAATGTTCTTAAAAATGGATCAAGTGAGACATTTACACAGTATCTTCTAATATACTATGTTACTGATGTTATATTACATTTATAGATAGTTGTGATACTTACACTTAATAAGTACATTTATTTATATATTTTAAGGAATTTTAAAATATTAAATCTATATTTAATTACATTTGAAATATATTTAATATACTTTTATAATTAATTATTTTTTTCTTAAAAAATAGTGTTACTTGTAAAAGTGTTGAATATATTAATATTTCATATTTTATTTTTTAAAACATTTTTAACAGTTTAAATAAATGAATACATTTAAGTGATTTAAATTACATTATTTCCTATGTTAACTAAGTAATAATATTTATAATAAAGTAATTAGAATGAAAGAGTAGTATATAAATATATAAGGCTGCATACAGTTTAGATTAAATAAAAAAAAATATTTTTCACATACCTATTATGTATGTATTTATTATTCATGATTTTTGTTACATAAACAAACTTCATCTTTATATTATATAAGTTGTTATTCATTTGAACTACATTATTTAGTACTTTAGTAATTTTATATTTTTTATGTTTTTAGAGAGTAATGTTGCTTCTATAAGTGGAAAGTAAATTATTTCATGTGGTAAATGTGATTAATTTTAAAAAATATATATATTGAAAAAATCATAAACATATTAAATTATAAATTTTCATTTATCAAAAACATTTAATTTAGTTTTTTAAAATATTTATTTTATGTCATGTCATAAATTAAAACAATGTACACATTATATTTTTTTACAAATAAAATGCTAAATATTAAATATTTTAATAAAAATATTTCTAATCCATATATATTTTAATAGTTGCTATGTTTTATATTTATATTTAGTCTAGTTAAATGACATCTATACAATTAGTTTAGTTTACATAATATGCATATCTATATAAATACATTATATTAATTTATTTAAAATAAATTGGTGATACTAGTGAATATTATTCTGGAATTAAAATGTTTAAATAAAACAGAATTTGCATCATCATCTGATAATTGTTTTATTAATTTCTTTCAAAAAGGAAATAAGAGGAATCATTTTTTAAAATATCTTAAGTAAAAAGGTATATTCTATGTCATTTATAATTAGTTAAATATATCAATGCTTAACTATAATAGCTAGAGTTTATAACATACAAAAAACATTACAAATAAACAAATGTTACTAATATTTGTATTTTATAATACATTTGTTATTTAAACATAATGCACTGCAACATATCAGAAATGAAGGACTGGCAATACAGACTTTTACTCCTAGGTTTTCTGGTAATTGTATTTATATTATTTTATTTTTTTACTTACAGTTGCGTCATTTTGTATATTTCTAAATCAATGAACATTGGTGTATTCATAGGAAGTATTACAAAACATTGTACCACTACAGAACTAGCTTGTGACAACAAACCAGAACCTCTAGCATCATCTGGTAAAAATATGTATATACAAATTCAAAGAGAAAGAAAAATATTATATAATTTAAAAAAAATAGCAATATTTTAAAAATAACGAAATAAAAAGCTTCAACTTCTTCAGGAACTCAGTCAATGTCCCTGGGCCTCATACCATACACTCAGCAGATTCTCTTACCAACTGTCATGTTCCCAATACTCTTTTCCTTCTTTTCTTTTGCCTCTAACCTAACAAGATGCCATCTACCTAGTTCACACATATGCATCTATAATTCGTGTTAATTTATAGTGCAAGTTCCCCACTATCATCTACATTTGTAAATTTTCATATGAGTCTTGAGATTTGTTGACTGCTAAAATATTTCCTACAATCTGAACATGCAAATGGTCTCTCTACTGTGTGAATTCTCTTATGATTATTGAGTGTTATGGTTTAACGGAAACATTTCCTGCATTCAGAACATTCAAATTCATTCAAATTGTGTCTGTTTAAGTTCTCATATGATCATTTTTTTGAATCAGCTCTGTAAATCAGTGCAGTGTTTTCTGTCCTGTGGACTGTAATCAGTGTCCAGGCGAGAAAGGGTGTGGTTTGGCCTGTGTAAAGGTTTATCTATGTGCATTTGTGTGGTGTTCTGCTTGAATCAGCTCTGTAAATCAGTGCAGTGTTTTCTGTCCAATGGGCCGCAATTAGTGTCCAGGTGAGAGTGGGTGTGGTTTGGCCTGTGTAAAGATATATCTGTGTGTATTTGTGTGGAGTTCTGTTTGAATCAGTTCTGTAAATCAGTTTAAGTGATTTCTGTCCTGTGGGCTGTAATCAGTGTCCAGGTGAGACTGGGTGTGGTTTGGCCTGTGTAAAGGTTTATCTGTGTGTATTTGTATGGTGTTCTCTTTGAATCAGTTCTGTATATCAGCGCAGTGTTTTCTTTTCTGTGGGCTGTAATCAGTGTCCAGGTGAGAGTGGGTACGGTTTGGCCTGTGTAAAGGATTATCTGTGTGCATTTGTGTTGTGTTCTGTTTGAATCAGTGTGTGAAACAGTGCAGTGTTTTCTGTCCTGTGCTCTGTAACCATTGTGCAGGTGAGTAGGCAGGATCTATTTTAACAAGGGAAGGCACAAACTTGAGAGCTTGCAAATCATTTCTAGTGTAGGTGTAGTTAGTGTGTAGGAGATTAATTAAAAGGAGGGAGTACAAAGTAAAGGGGTATTATAAGAAAAAATAGAAAACAAAAATATATATATTTTTTGTTTTGTTTGGGTTAAGGTGTAGAAAAGCAAGCTTTATACAAATACATTGATTTGTTTTCTCACTGTATTTTTCTAACTGGTAATCATGAATCAGTCCAGCGGAGTGTACATCCTGCCACATGTATGCACTACTGGAACAGATGATCCAGGGTCCATACCTCTGTGACAGGTGTGAGCATGTTGCCTCTCTGGAAGCTCAAATTGGAGAACTGGAGAGGAGAATTGAAGCACTTAGTGATATTGCTTCACTGGAAAGGGAGCTGGTAGATACATTATTTGGAGGTGAGTGTCCTAAAGTATGTTTTTATAGAACTAGGAAATAAGCTGAAGGAAAGGACCTCCAAGGTAGTATTTTCTGAGATACTACCAGTGCCACATGCTAGCCCAGGGAGACAGAAGGAGCTTAGGGAGGTTAATGCATGGCTAAAAAAGTGGTGCAGTGCAGAGGGTTTGGGTTTTTTAGAGCACTGGGCTGACTTCTCACTTGGGTACAATCTCTATAGCATTGATGGATTGCACCTTAATGATGAGGAAGTTTTTGTGCTAGGGGATAGGATGGTAGAAAGGCTGGGGGAGTTTTTGAACTAGTAGGTGCGGACTATATAGAAGTATTTGGGTAGAAAGGGTAGAGGGGGAAAGGGATGAATTATCTACGCATGGGGGAGGAGAAGGGGGGAAGGTTACAATAGACAGTAGGGAGGTAGTATTTTGTGACTTAAATACACTGGAAAGCACTTCACAATGGCAGAGCCACAGAAACATAAATTTTATGCTTCCTAATGCAAGAAGTTTGCTCGGGAAAATGAGTGAGCTAGAATTATTAGCAGTATAAGAAAGATGGGACTTAATAGGCATTACTGAAACATGGCGGGATGAATCTCACGACTGGAGTTCATTTGGATGCTTATAACTTAATTAGGAAAGATAGGGGTAATGGTAAAAGAGGGGGAGACCACCACAAAAAATAATGTCTGTGCCAAACTCCATTCCTTGACTTACAATTCTATTGTCGCAATTCGCTAGTATAATATATACTAGCGAATTGCCCGTCAAATAATGACGGCAATGAAATTGTAAGGTAGCTAATGCTGTTTAGTGTGTAATAATGAAATATATAATACATTAATAAATGAATATACTTTACCTATTTTAAAGCATTGTGTGGAAGAGCTGTGAATGTGTTTTGATGTTGCTGCAGCATTAGTGGTGTGGATCTGCTGTGTAAGCGTGCTGAATGTGTGCAGTGTAACACTGTGCGTGCGCGAGCCCAAACCGTTGTCGTGTACTTCCGCATTGGCGTAAAATGGCGAGTAATGTGTGGTATACGTTTGTATCGGAATATCCGTAGGTGTTTTGTGGTGTTTTGCGAGTTTCTTGTGGTGTTTTGCGAGTTTAGAGTGCTGTAGCCTCGTTTTCGTTTTGTTCGGCGGCCATTTTTTCTCTCGCTTCGATTTTAAAATCGAGGTGTAAGTTGTATTTTTGAGGTGCTGGGTGCTCCCTCTTGGTGTAGGTAAGTTTTTTATGTATGTGGTGTGTGTATGTATTGTGTTTTACATTTTGTAATGTTGGCGAGTTGCGTCCGAGTGTTGCGAGTCCGTAATGTGTGTGAACGTGTGTCGTATGTTGTTTGCGAGTGTCGTAATGTGTGTGTCGTACTGTTTGGGTTGCGACGTGAAGTTTGCAAGGGGCGCAGTTGCTGGCATGGAGCGCCTTCGGCGCTCCATGCCAGCAACTGAGACCCTCGGGCAGTGCCCTCGCTTCGCGAGGGCCTCGGCTCGCTGCGCGAGCCGCGGCCCTCGCTACGCGAGGGCCGCGGGCTCACTACGCGAGCCCGCAGCGTTAGCAACAACTCGTACGCTCACAACTATATATGTGATAATATGATATAATGGGGAACAGTGATCACAACACAGTCTAAAATTTTACTCTAAACTCTAAATTTGAAAAGGGATAAAGAACTTACAGGGAAAAACACTGAAAATAAATGGACAACATTCAAATCCTTACTAAATATACATACACGTTGGCATGAACCATGTGGAAATAAAATGAAAAGGAGTAAATCACATCCCATGTGGCTTAACAATGACTTAAAGATCATGATAAGGAAAAAGAAACATGCATTTAAATTATACAAGAAGGAGGGGACAGAGGCAGCTTTTTGTGACTATAAGGAAATCAACAAGACTTGCAAAAGGGCTATTAGACTGGCTAAAATAGAAAATTAGAAGTCAATTGCAAAGGAGAGTAAGACTAACCCTAAAATATTTCTTAAATATATTCATAGGAAGAAGGTGAGGAAAGAAGCTATAGGAACATTACAATGTTACACAGGCTGACTGATAATTAGTGACCAGGAAAATGCAGATGAGCTAAAGAGGTTATTTTCTTTGGTATATACAAGGGAGGAACCAGTGATTGGGACACTGCAACAAAATGGGGCTACACTACCATCACAAAATAATTGGTTAACGCAGGAAGAAATCCAAAAGAGATTGGAGAAAATAAATGTTAATATAGCCCCAGGTCCTGGTGGAATACATCCAAGGGTACTGAGGGAACTCAGTTCTGTAATAGCCAGACCATTATATTATAATTTTTCAAGACTCACTCACCACAGGGTCGCTACCAGATGACTGGAGAAAAGCAGAGTTGATATCTATATTTAAGAAGAGAGCAAGAGCAAATCCCGGGAAATATAGACCAGTGAGCCTCACATCTGTAGTTGGGAAGCTTTTAGAAGGGTTAATAAGGGATAATATACAAGAATATATCTATTTGAACAGGATTATAAGTAGGTGTCAACATGAATTTGTGAGGGATAGGTCAAGTCAAACAAATCTAATTAGTTTCTATGAGGAGTTTAGTAGGAACCTGGATCAAGGCAACTCAGTGGATGTAGTCTTTTTGGATTTTGCAAAGGCTTTTGATACAGTGCCACATGGGAGACTATTGTGCAAACTAAGAGATACAGGAATTGCAGTAAATATCTGCTCATGGATTGAGAGCTGGCTAAAAGACAGGAAGCAAAGGGTTGTTGTAAATGGAACATACTCCGATTGGACTAATGTGGTAAGTGGGGTTCCTCAAGGTTCAGTATTAGGACTCTCCTTTTTAACATATTTATTAATGATGTAGAACTAGGACTCAAAAGTAGTGTCTCCATGTTTGCTGATGACACTAATTTGTGCAACGTAATTAAATTAGATAATGATCTACTTTCCCTACAAAGGGATTTGCATAAATTAGAGAAATGGCGGCTAAATGGCAGATGAGACGTAATATAAATACATGTAAGGTTATGCATTTGGGAAGGAAAAATAGCCATGCAACTTATAATCGTAATGGCGCAATTCTAGGGGTATCTGATATTGAAAGGGATTTGGGAGTAGTTGTGGACAACCAACTAGGTAGCTCAATGCCAAGCAGCAGCTGCAAAGGCAAGTACAACATTAGCATGCATTAAGAAGGGTATAGAATCAAGGGGAGCAGATATAAATCCCTAGTATGCCCTCATTTGGAATATGGAGTATAATTTTGGGCACCACTTCTTAAAAAGGACCTTTTAGAGCTGGAAAAGGTATAGAGAAGGGCAACAAAAATAATAAAGGGAATGGAGGGGCTAAGTTATGAAGAAAGACTAACCAAATTAAACTTATTTTCCAAGAAAAAAGGCATCTATGAGGAGATATGATTACCTTATATAAATTCATCCAGAGTCAATACAAGGCTTAGTCAAGTGAACTTTTTGTACCAAGAGATTTTCAACTGACAAGAGGATATCCCTTATGGTTAGAGGAAAAAAAGATTTCACCTTAAAGAAAAAAAAAGGGTTCTTCCCAGTTAGGGTGTTTAAACTTTGGAATTCTCTACCAAAGAAGGTGGTGACAGCAAATTCGATCGATAATTTTAAAAAGGGGTTAGATATATTTTTGAATAAAGAGGGCATTCAAGGTTATCCTAGATAACTAGCGAAGGAATATTGATCCAGGGAGAAATTTGATCACCAGTCTTTGGGGTCAGGAAGGAATTTAGCTTTTTCCCCCCTTATGAGACAATTGGCAAAGTTTCAATTTTTTTTTTATCTGTTTGCCTTTCTCTGGATCAATTAACAATTATTAACAAATAGCATATTAAGAGAATCAGAAGAGATCTAAAAACGTTGAACTTGATAGACTAACGTTCTTTATTCAACCTCAAATACTATGTAACTATGTAATAGACCCTCCATTCCTTTTATTGGTTGTGTTGCCCTTCTCTGTACTTCTCCAGTTCTAAAATATTATTTTTATGAAAATTGTACCCACAATTGTACTCCATATTCCAAATGTGGGCATACTAAGAATTTTATTGTACATAATTACATAATTATATGATTTAATTATCTTGCACAACTTAGTGTCATCAGCAAAAATTGAGACAATACTTTTCTAAGTTATTAATAAATATTTTAAAAAGGGGGAGTACCTAATACTAAACCCTGATGAACCCCACTTACCTAACACTGACCCCTGAGGAACCCCACTTACCACTTTAGTCCAATCTGAGTATGTTCCTTTTACAACAACCCTTTGCTTCCTGTCTTTTAGCCAGCTCTCTATCCATGAGTTTTTGCAAAGCCTTTGCAAAATCCAAAAAGACTATATCCACTGAGTGCCTTGATTCAAGTTCCTACTAACCTCCTCATAGAAACTAATTAGACTTGTTTGACATGACCTAGCCCTCATAAATTCGTGTTGACTCTTACTTATAATCCTGTTCAAATAGACATATGCTTGTATATTATCCCTTATTAATCATCCTAAAAGCTTTTCCACTGCAGACGTGAGGCCTATAATTGTCCGGATTTGCTCTTGCTCCCTTCTTAAATATAGGTATCAACTCTGCTTTTTACCAGTCATCTTGTAGAGACCCTGTGTTGATTGAATCTTGAAACATTAGATATACTGGTTTGGCTCTTACAGAACCCCGTTCCCTCAGTACCAATGGATGTATTTCATCAGGACCTGGGGCTCTATTAACATTTATTTCCAATGTACTGTATGTGAAACCAGCCAAGAATGAATCAGCACAGACTTTCTATAAGAAAGCACAATTAACACATTTATTGTATTCCAGTTGTACACAAATTTACCAAATATAATCACTCTATTTAAAACCATCCAGAAAAAGAATCCAGGAGAGAAAAGCATTTCAAATAAAGATAAAATTCTTCAACACAGGATCATGGGTGTAGGAGCCAAACAAAATATGTGGGGGATATTGCATATAGTTTAAAAATACCACACAACTGCTTCTCTTACACCCATGCTAAAGATACAGGACTTAAAATCGACTTGAGTTTTCTAACACATTATCACAATTTCTTGTGATTCTGCCTCAATAGTTCTCATGATTATAAGAGTTGTCACTCTTAGTGAACTATTACAGTGCTCTGTTTTTTTTAAGTATAAATCGTCATATACTGTATGTAAATAGGATGTGTATATATGATTCCTATACTATGTTATGTTGAGTCCTACTATATGCTTGTATGTTTACATGACCTCTGTATACTCAATTTAGTCTGAATACCCAATTATGAGAGCCCATTCAGAAGTATATATGTAGTGAGGCTGACACCAAGACTGGTTAAATAACAGACTATAGCTTTATTAAAATATCACACAATAGAGGCACTTGCTCATAACGCAGAGGAGCCCACCACCAGCTTACTGTAATCCTGTGCACAAAGTACTGCAAAAAAAAAAAAGTAACAAAACCCAAATAAGGGCTTCCCAACAAAATGAGCAAGTCCTCCCACCACCCAATAGCCTATATAAGCTGCCCGTCACCAACAATTAGAGCTATGACCCGTGGAATACCCTCAAATAAGGCAAGATTAAACAAACAAAGGTCAAATTTATTGAAGTGGACCCTGTCCTTTAAAAAGAAATCCAAAGCCTCTGGTGTTTCTAAATCTCGGAGACTGATGATTAGACCACCCAAGTACCTGATGAATGATGCCATACTTTTATTAATCTTTAACCAAGATTGATTCCATGTTACCAGACTGTTAGCATAATGCCAAATAAACCTGGGGGTAATCTGTGACCATATAATGTGATTGCCCTGGTATAACACCCTCAACCTCAGAATATCTAACTGCATCCTACTGATAAGGTTCCACATAGACAAAACCCTCATATTGCTGCCTCCTACACAAAACAAACCCACTACTATTTGCAAAACATATTTTCATCTTAAACCCCTAACCCCAAACCATTTTAACTGAACAGCATCGTGCATGAAACCCAACTGCCATCATTTTGAACTGCTGCCACTTTCCAGGCCCAATAAATGAACAAGTGGCCTATGATGCACAAATGAAAAGGAGAATCTTATCTCCCAGACCCGATCTAGCAGCTCCCGTAGCAGATCCAAAACTAAAATAGTGTGTGCCAAAATCTCGGGGGTATAACTTTGAAGCAGCAATAAATGACATTAAACTGAACTAAATTAGTATTATCCTAATGAATTAAAATTGAAGATCTCCCTGCTGACTGCAGCCTCAAATATTAAGTAGGCAACTGTATGGATACCACCCTTAGCAATTCCAATAATCTTTACCCAATGGATTTTTTTTTGGGAGATAGGTTGCCCAAAGAGACTTTGCCTTTCTGTTTTAAGTATTCCCCTTCATCTTCTTTAGGCTGCAAGATCCCATGAGCAGCGACCTGAACTGCTTTTTCATCGCTGTGCATAATTCTGTGATGTCATTAATTGTATTTATGCATTGCTCTCACTGGGCAGCTTACAACAATATAACTGAAGGTTATTTACATGGCTAGTGGAGAGGGAGTGCCATGTGCTTCAACAGGGAGTGCTGCTTTGTAATGGGAGTAACAACACACATTTCTCAGACACTAATACATTTCTCAATTACAATTCTCTGGCATTGCAACAAGAGAAATAAAGTAAAATACTTGAACAAAAAATAATTGCACATGGAATACCCTGGGGTATCTGTGGCCTTAGTGTATTTGTGAAAAACAATCCATTTATCCCAAACTTTTTGATAATAGGTCTAAATTTATGGAGCTAGCCAATTCTTTATGAGGCTATCTATAGCCAGTAACCTAAGTCCCAAAGGTGGGTTGGTAATGGAGTCCTGTGCTGATCTGCTGTAGGAGCAGCTTCCTGAAATATAAACAGGAAAGAGAATCAGTGATAATTTGACTTGACATACAGAATATACTATGCTGTAAACATTTCAATACAATCTGGTGAACTAACCAAACCACCAGAGGAGAGGAAGCAGATGTTTACATTAATAGCCTGAACCATCCCTAGATTATTGCAGTGAAAAATTACATGATGAGTTTTAATATAGTTACCCCATAAAAACAAAGGTACCATTATGGGTAATTATTCTATGAAAGCAATGCTCATCAGTAAGCCTGCATCAATTCCTGTGGACAAAATTCTGTTCAAAAGTGACCCTTACAAATGCTCTAAAACCAACTGATCCTGCCACATCAGTATAAAAGTTTAAATCAGAACTTAAGACCAGGTCATTCATAATTAATGATTAACTGTTAAAATGCAACAGGAATAGCTGCCATATACTGAGGTCTGCCTTACGGCTTGCTGTAACTCTAATGTGATGATGAGGAAGCTTTACTCCAACATTTGATAACAATAACCATCAACAGAAAATATGGTCCATGGGCCTAATCTGGCACACAAAATGTAGTTTGCCAAGAAAAGACCCACATTGGATGACCCGCAATTAAACTTTTTGGGATGCCAAAGCTAAATTAGTCCCTTACATCAACTACTTTATCAAACGGTAAACTGTATTGAAAGGAATTGGTGTCTATGTGAATGCCCAAAAAACTTAATGAATGAATGGGGCCCCTCAGATTTATTTCTGCCAAAGTAACTCCAAAACCATTAGCCATATCCATGAATGTTCTAAACAGATCAGAATAAACTTGTGTAACACCCGGAACTATGAACAAAAACATCCAGATAATGCACAAGGGAGGTTAATTCTTACTTATATGACGGAACCAAAAAGGAACTGATTTTTCCAAAAGAGGAACAAGAGATAGAAACTCCATAGGGAGTTATCAGTTATGAATTCAACTTAAAAATGATGGCATGATGGGTGAACTGGTATTAAACAAATTCTTTTGAACTCAAAATTAAAAAACGATTGACTATCCAACTTAGCTAACAAGGTTCCTTTAGCCACCTGCTTACTCAATTTAGCTGGTTAAATGAAGTATAAGTTACAGAAGATAGGTCTTTATCTATCCCATCATTGATTAAGGATCCCCTAGGGTAAGATATGTGGTGTATTAGGCAAAATTTCCCTTACTCTTACTCTTTTTTAGGAACTAGACCCAAAGCTGATATTCATAATTGAGATACTGGAGCACTTGAGAATAGACCCAACATCCTGCCACATGAGACTTGCAACAGCAACATATTAAAAGCTAATTCTGGAAATTGTCTAACCATTATCAAATTGGGGGTGGGAAATTTGTATGAACAAGCCTCAAGGAATAGAATGAAAAAACCTACAGCAAAATCATTAAACAAAAGATTGGCATCTGCTACTCTCCCTTGTACCCTAGTTTACTTCCTTAACCAGGGGGACATCTTTTGTAAGGACACCAGGGTTGTCCCCATTTGCAGCTAAGTTGCCTAGCTTTTGGGCACTCTGCTACCTGAAGCAACAAAAAAGCAGATGATTTGTGTCACATTCAGGGTAGTCATGCTTAACTTTATGAGAAGTTCCCCACTTGCATGAACTTTCATTATAAGTGTAAGCTCTTTTTATCCAAAGATGATGAAGTATATAATTTTATAACTAAATTCCCATCTCCTATCATCTCATTGCATTTTGTTTTTGGCCAGGGGCCCTCTTCATTTATTATAGGAGACAGACCTACCAAAGCTACTGCTGCCTCAGAAGATCTAGACATCCCTCCAAACTGAAATAATTATCTTTTAAAACTCTCCAACAAACTCTCAACAGGCAACTGAGAGGAAATGGGTACACCAGCATGTGCAATTGTTAAAGGCTCACCAGTAGGCCTCCCTGTGGAACCTGAGGGTTAGCCTGAGGGACATGGTGTTTATGCCTTGGGTGATTAAGTCATTGTGGCTAGCCAAATCTGTAGATCTGGATTGGTTATGATGCAGTAATGATGCTGTACTTTGGCTGTGATGATCTATGAAGCAGCAATAGTTAGATTCCTGTGAAAATTTATGATCAGGTGACTTTTTCCTGTGACATATGCAAACAGAAGGAAAGCCCTCCCTACCTCCATTAAACTGCCTCAATTCCTCATTGTGGATTGATCTTCAGTGATAATTAGAATCTTGTGAGATTCTGGATGATGTGAAGTGTTCCTGTGACATCTGTAATGAGAATGAGAGGCTTCCCTACACCCATTAGCCTACCTCAATTCCTCACTGGATCTTCTAAGGCTGTGACTGCCACTATGGTGGGATTTACTAATGTGAGAATGTCTGGCGTGTGGAAGAGGGAGACCTCCTGCTTGTTTCTCTACCTGTGTAAGATATGTGCCTAGGACATGTTGATTCCCTGTGTGCCCTATGCATATTATCCCTAGCCCTATGACTATGTGGGGGCTAGGTGACCTGGGCCGCATATCCCACTCACCCAGGGAAAGTGTATGCGCAATACATCACCTCTCCTTTTCCGGTGTAGTGAATGCCGGGTGATCACTGGCTGGCTTGCCAATCAGGAGGTCATTGCATATGGCCTCTCCTACATTGCTGGGTCTGTAGCAACATCTTCGCATTGGTGCCCCAATTTTCACAGAGCTTGCTACGTTATGGCGTGACCGAATGTCTGGCAGCATAATCAGATGGGTAGGCTGGACATGTTAGTCATGATTGGCAGCCAGCCTAGGAGAGGGAAAAATTTGATTTAAAACCCGAGCAGATGCAGCTCGTTAGCCCTGTAAGGCCATGCATCTAGGAGAAGGACACTTCAATATAACACCTACAACTCAAGGACCTTACTGTCACCGTCCAAGCTTGCTAGGCCATGACAGATGAACCCCGAGTGTACACACTGCATCTCACCTAAAAACTCCATTGCGCAGGAGCAAGGTGGCACGTCTATATCTTACATAGTTACATAGCTACATAGTAATTAAGGTTGAAAAAAGACTTTCAGTCCATCAAGTTCCACCTTTTAAGATCTCCTCTGATCTGCAATATGCAGATTAAATATTAATTAATTAGTTGTTAATAAATTATTAATCAATTATAAAAAAATATATATTTTTTATTTTTTTAATTATTAACTAATCTAGCCAATCGCCTCAAAGGAAAAAAAAAAGTTATATCCCTCCTGAGCCCAGACACTGGCGATTGGATTTCTCCCTGGATCAATACTGTCTCTCTAATTATCCATGATAACCCTGAATTCCCTTTTTAATTAGAAATAAATCCAGTCCCCTTTTAAAGTTATCTATTGAATCCACTGTCACCACCTCCTCTGGTAAACAATTCCACAGATTAACCACCCTTACTGTGAAGAACCCTTTTCTTTCTTTAAGGTTTAATATTTTTACTTATAATATCAAGGGATGTCTTCTTGTCAGTTAAAAACCTCTTGGCACAAAAAGCTCCCTTGACAAATCTTTATATTGACCCTGGATGTATTTATATAAGGTAATCATATCTTTTCTTAGACACCTTTTTTCTAGAGAAAATACGTTTATTTGGTAAGTCTTTCTTCATAACTTAGCCCCTTCATTCCCCTTATTAGTTTTGTTGCCCTCCTCTGTACCTTTTCCAGCTCTAAAATGTCCTTTTTATGAAGTGGTGCCCAAAAGTGTACTCCATATTCCAAATGAGGGCGTACTAGAGATTTGTATAGTGGCAGAATTATATTTGCTTCCCTTGATTCTATACCCTTCTTAATACATGCTAATATTTTATTTGCCTTTGCAGCTGCTGCTTAGCTTGTTACCTAGATGGTTGTCCACAAGCACTCCCAAATCCCTTTCAATATCTGATGCTCCATTAAGATTATAAATTGCATGGCTATTTTTCCTTCCCAGATGCATAACTTTACATTTATTCATGTTAAATCTCATCTGCCATTTAGATGCCCATTCCTCAATTTGATGTAAATCCATTTTGAGGGAAAGCACATCATTATCTGATTTAATTACCTTGCACAACTTCGTGTCATCAGCGAAAATGGAGACACCACACTCCAATCCTAACTCCAAGTAATTAATAAATATGTTTCAAAAGGAGAGGACCTAATACTGAACCCTGAGGAACCCCACTTACCACATTAGTCTAATCGGAGTATGTTCCATTTACAATAACCCTTTGCTTCCTGTCTTTTAGCCAGCTCTCAATCCATGAGCAGATATTTACTGCAATTCCTGTACCTTTTAGTTTGCACAATAGTTTCCCATGTGGCACTGTATCAAAGGCCTTTGCAAAATCCAAAAAGACTACATCCACTGAGTTGCCTTGATCCAGGTTCCTTCTAACCTCCACATAGAAACTAATTAGATTTGTTTGACTTGATATATCCCTCACAAATCAATGTTGACGTCTACTTATAATCCTGTTCAAATAGATATATTCTTGTATATTATCCCTTATTAACCCTTCTAAAAGCTTTCCCACTACAGAAGTGAGGCTCACTGGTCTATAATTCCCCTGATTTGATCTTGCTCCCTTTTTAAATATAGGTATCACATCTGCTTTTCTCCAGTCATCCCCCTTATGGTAAAAAGACCAACCAAAACTTTTTTAGATCTAAGAGCAAGATCAGGAGGGGTAAGAAAAAAATCAAGACACATACAAACCTCAACAAAAAAGAATACGGATGAACTAGATTCTTTACTAATATACAACCTGTCAACCAAAGTTCTATCACAAGATCATTTAGCAGTTCTCAAAAAAGGCCTAAACTTTTTACCTACAGGGGATTTCAACCTCTTTGAATGGGTAAAGGACACTCATTTGTTTGCCAGGAAATTGGCTCTAAAAAAGTTTTTCTCTAAAAAGAAGAACAGAATTCCAATAGAACCTATGCATTCTAGGACTCTGAGAAGTCTTGAAAGCTTATTAGTAGAAAATGAAGAATTTCAATCTACAGGCCCTTACTCTGCTTTCAAACCACAAAGTAAATATACACCATCCCTCAGTATAAGTCCTAATATAGAGCTATTTGTAAATAATGTGGTTCGTGACATGACAAAAATTTCTAATAAAGGAAATGTCAACTATAACTTGATTAAAACTGAAAGATTGGCATTAAAACAACTACCACAAGATAATAACATCATTATTCGAAATTCAGATAAAGGAGGCAACATAGTCATACTTGATACAACTGATTACATTTTGGAATGTGAAAGGCTCCTCAAAGACAAAAAAAGTTATAAAAAACTAGAAAAAGATTCAACTGATGACTTCATTGAGGAACTTAAAGACATTCTAACAAGTGGTCTAAACACCAAAGTCATATGTAAAAATGAATTTGACTTCCTCCTGAATCCGAACCCTAAAATAGCTACTTTTTATACCATTCCAAAAATACACAAGGATCCCAAAAAACCTCCGGGTAGACCAATTGTGTCAGGCATTGAGAGTATTACAGAGAACCCCAGTAAATGTGTGGATTATATGGTACAAGAATTTGTGATTACGTTAGCCTCACATGTAAAAGACACAAAAGATGTTTTACTGAAATTAAATGACATTTCAGATAGTAATGAGGCACTTTTCGTGTCTTTAAATGTTGAATCTCTCTATACAAACATACAACATCAAAGATGTATAGAAGCGGTAA
This sequence comes from Discoglossus pictus, assembly GCA_027410445.1. Taxonomy (NCBI): domain Eukaryota; kingdom Metazoa; phylum Chordata; class Amphibia; order Anura; family Alytidae; genus Discoglossus; species Discoglossus pictus. The sequence continues at coordinate 111,722,371 of CM050167.1, read as the reverse complement.
ATTACTTCTTATCAAAAAGAGGTATCCAATACTTTAATCACAACAAATTCATATTAGAATTACTGGAGTTCGCATTGACCCATAACTATTTTGTTTTTCTCAACAAGTTTTACCAGCAAATATGTGGTACAGCTATGGGCACAGAATGTGCCCCCACATATGCCAATCTATATTTAGGCTGGTGGGAAGAGCAAATTGTGTTTACTGACCAATTGGATCAATATACTCAGTACATTGAATTATGGATAAGATTTATCGACGATATCTTGTTAGTATGGAATGGTCACCAAAAAGATTTAAAAACCTTTATTGAAATACTCAATAAAAATAATATGGGACTTTACTTAACCTCAGAAATGAGTGAGAATGAAATGACTGTTTTGGATTTGAAAATTGCAAAGTTAGATAATGGTAAACTCCAAACAACTACATATAGGAAACCAACAGCCACGAACAGCCTGTTACAGGCTGATAGCAGACATCCCAAATCATTAATTGAAGGGATACCAGTGGGGCAGTATTTAAGAATCAAAAGAAATTGCTCCAGTCAAGTCAACTTTGAGATTGAAGCCAGAGAATTACAGCATCGCTTTAAGGAGAGAGGATATAAAAACAAACCGCTAAAGAGAGCATATCAAAGAGCAAAAGCAGTAGATAGAGATCTACTGTTATCTAATAAGAATAAAGAACAAGATGAAGTGGTCAGGTGCCTAGGTACCTATAATGGAAAATGGCATGAAATTAGAAAAATATTCAATGACCACTGGAAGATTCTCCTAGATGATGATGATCTAAGGCCATTTTTAAGCAACCAGGCCCAAATCACTAGTAGAAGATCAACTAATTTGAGAGATATGCTATCTAGAAGTCACCTAGAAGGTGCTAAAAACAAGACTTGGCTTAATAGAACAAAGGGCTGTTTCAAATGTTTATCATGCAAAGCATGTAAATATGTAAATACCACCAAAACATTCCCCTCAAAAGATGGAATGGGTAATTTTAAGATCCTACAGCTAATGACATGTAAAACAGGAGGGGTTATATATCTCATGCTTTGCAAATGTGGTATGAAATATGTAGGTAAAACCTGTAGAGAATTCAGGCGCAGAATATTAGAACATGTATACAGCATTACTAAAGAATATGATACACCAGTGGACAACCATGTTAATTCTCAACATAATGGAGATCTCAACAATATATCTTTTATAACCATTGACAGTGTTAAACACAATATCAGAAGAGGTAACATTGATAGGGAATTACTAAAAAAGGAGGCCTACTGGATTTTTACACTTAAGACCAAAAAAACGTGGGGCCTCAATGACGGATTTACCTTTACACCATTTATTTAGGGTGTTTATCTAACTATAAAGGATATCCATGTACTATTGATGTATTACTACATATTACGAATTGGATATAATATGTTATAATGAAAACATAAATATTTTCCCCTCTTTCCCTTACATAATAACTTTATAAGGAAAAGGAGAAACAATTAATGTGATTTATATCCATCACACAAATATATGATTCAATAAATATATTGTACAGAGGGATACAGTACACCTCTAATATTATTACATTGAGAATATCAGTTTGTAAATGTTGTTGAATAAAATACAACAACATAATACTTAACAATAATCATCATATCTTTTTTCCTTTTTGTGGCAAGTTGTTGAGTAATATGTCATGCCAGTCTTTGGATATGAATATGATAATAATAATATCTATATATCATCTGTACCCAAAAGACACCTATAAGAGTTAATGCTGTATTACATAAAGGACACAGTCCTCCTTTTATTTCTGCCATATCTGGATATTCTGCTATTAATAGCTTTTGTAACTGCAATTGGACTCTCCAAGTCTTATTTACTTCTCTCCATATTAACAGCTGGATTTTAAATTTATATTTTTCTCAATAATAGTTATTTTATAAGCATTCGAGGTTGCTATGACAACCATTGAGCATAAATAGCTCCTCTGACACTCCTCCGGAAACCCCTGATGAAATATTCAGAAACGTGCGTCGAGTTGCACGTACTACGCCGCGACGTCGCTCTATGACGTCACATGCAGACGCATAGGCGACACGTGGGTAGTTTTGGAGCTTAGGCGTTTTACAAATACATAGACCTACCATCTATATTACTTAGCCTTATCAATACTATCGGCATCCATCTAAAACATATGAGTTAATATATAATATGATATGTGGAATTAGATAGTATAAACCCTAGCTCTATAGTAGTGGAATATACTATCATAATACTATCACAGTACAGGACTCTCTTTTATAACGCATGACTGGTTAATACCCCTAAACCTCACCTAGCACTAGAACTTTATTTTCTCTGTATTTGATTATTTCTAACATTATCAATTTATTATTAGCACAAGACACTTTATTACAGTGTAATATACATTGTAAGGGAAGCAATATATATAAGTGCAAGCACTATATCTCTCACAATAGCACTAGACACTTTTGAGGTGCAATATATAGAAGTGCAAACACAGAGGTCTAACACTTGGACCTTTGTTTCTGCTACTTAGTAGTATTACACTATAACCTTATGAACTAGGGTATTGCAGAGTACCTAACACTTTAATAAGAGGATATAGGGATTATTGGAACATTTCCCAGTCCAATAATTTTAGTTAATGTTTAAGTGAGTCCTCAATTATCCAGAATTTGCCCTACTTATGTTATCTCGTCAGATTTTCAATATTTTAATAACAAGTTTTAAATAATATCAATAAACGTTAAGTTTTATATGTTTTGCTGCTCTATATTGTTATTTGGGCAGAGGGTGTGCACTTCAACCCCAAAGGATACTTGTTCTGCCCTTTTTTCTTTGTTATTTAGTTAATAATATCCTCAAGTAGCACCCCTAGGCCCTCATTCAATTGCGTTTTGGCCAAATGAATAGGGCTATAAATAAGCACATTGCATATTTGTTTTAAAAAGGTTTTTAGTTAGTAAGCATCTATCCAAAAGCAAGGTTTTTACTAACTAAAAACTTCTTTAAAAAATATATGTTATGTGCTTATTTAGAGCCCTACTCAATTGGCCAAATTGCAATTGAATGAGGGCCCTAGTCTCCATCCCGGAATCTTTTTATACCTAGAGCCACCTATCTTTCCTATTTTGCAACTGGCAGAGACACTGCCCTGTTTTGAGTGAATCTTGAAAAATTAAATATAATGGTTTGGCTATTACAGAACCCAGTTTCCTCAGTACCCGTGGATGTATTCCATCAGGACCCGGGGCTTTATTAACATTTATTTTTTCCAACCTCTTTTGGATTACTTCCTGTGTTAACCAATTATTTGGCAAATGTAGTGTAGCCCCATTATGTTGCAGTGTCCCACCCACTGGTACTTCCCTTGTGTATACCGACCTACTGTATTTAGCTCATCTGCCTTTTCCTGGTTACTAATTTTCAGATGGCCTGTTTCACATTCTAATGTTCCAATAGCTTCCTTCCTCGACTTCTTCCCATTAATATACTTAAAAACTATTTTAGGGTTAGTCTTACTCTCTTTTGCAATTCATTTTTCATTTTCTATTTTAGCCAGTCTAATAGCGCTTTTGCAAGCCTTGTCCCGTAAAGGAGTCTCTGTCCCCTCTTGTTTGTATAATTTAAATGCCTTCTTTTTACTCCTTATCTTGATCTTTACATCATTGTTAAGCCACATTGGATGGGATTTACTCCTTTTACTTTTATTCCCACATGGTATATGCCGATGTGTATGTATATTTAGTAAGGAGTTATATGTTGTCCATTTATGTTCAGTGTTTTCTGTCTCAGTTTTCTGTCTCAGTCTATACTTTGTATTGCTGCCCTTAGACCATTCAAATCTGCCCTTTTAAAATGAAGGGTTTTTGTTGGCCCCTTAAAATTTTGTTGTTTTATTCAATCTGAAATGAGAATGTGTTGTGATCACTGTTTCCCAAAGGTTGAACTATTTCAACATATGATACTATATCAATATTATTTGTGATGACTAAATCAAAGATAGCTTCATTTCTAGTAGGCCCTTGTATAACCTGGGCCAGATAATGATCCCTGAGTGTACTCAAGAACCTGCTCCCCTTAGCTGAACTGCTGGGCTCATTTATCCAGTTTATTTCAGGGTAATAAAAATCTCCCATTATTAGAACTTACCCATGCTTAGCTGCATTTCCAATCTGTAACAATAATTGTATTTCCTCACTTTCAGCTATATTAGGGGGTTTATAGCATACACCTACTAATATTCTTTTGGAATTTGCTGCTCCTCTATTTAACTCTACCCATAAACATTCAACATTACCGCTTGTTCCAGCATAAATATCTTCTCTGACTATAAGCTTAAATTCAGGCATATTAACATACAGACAAATCCCTCCTCCTCTTTTACCATTGCCTCTATCTTTCCTAAATAGGTTATACCATCCAGATTAAAAGTCCAGTCATGAGATTCATCCCACCACGTTTCAGTAATGCCTATTAAATCCCATTTTTCATTAATTGCTAATAATTCTAACTCTCCCATTTGTCCTGGCAAGCTTCTGGCATTAGCAAGCATACACCTTATGTTATGAGTCTGTAGTTTTTAAATGCCTGCCACTGTACTTGAGTTCCTTAGTACTACCTCCCTATTGACTATACTGCCCCTCCCCCATCTCCTCCCTTGTGAATTCATCCCTTATACCCTCTACACTTTCTACCCCATTACTTATATCTAGTCTCTGCCCTCCACCTTCTAGTTTAAAAACTCCTCCAGCCTTTCTACCATCCTATCGCCTAGCACAAAAGCTCCCTCATCATTAAGGTGCACTCCATCCCTGCTGTAGATATTGTACCGTAGTGAGAAGTCAGCCCAGTGCTCTAAAAACCCAAACCCCTCCTTAGTGCACCACATATTTAGCCACACATTAACCTCCCTAAGCTCCTTCTGCCCCCCTGGGCTAGCACCTGGCACTGGTAGTATCTCAGAAAATACTACCTGGAGGTCCTTGCCTACAGCTTATTATCTAGTTCTCTAAAATCATTATTTAGGACACTCCATCTTCCACTAACTTTGTCATTGGTACCAATATGTACCAAAACCGCTGGTTCATTTCCAGCCCCTCCCAATAATTTGTCTACCTGATCCACAACATGACGAACACGAGCACCTGGGAGACAGCAAACTGTTGAATTGCTGGGATCTGGGTGACAAATCACACTTTCTACCTTCCTAATAATAGAGTCTCATACAACCAAAACCTGTCTGTTGCTCTGCCTATTTTGCCCTCCCACTCCTCCAGTAGAACTGTTCTCCCTGCTGTTAGAGGGAACAGCTCTATCTGGCATTGCCATTCCTGAATGGACATCCCCAACAGTTTCACTCAATCTGGCAAATCTGTTGGTGTTTGCCAACTCAGAACTGGCCTTCGTCCTCCTGTTCCCCTGATTCCCCTTCTAACTGTAACCCAGCTACCTACCTGGACATCCTCACTAGCTGTGCTCAGTGAGCACCAACCCCCTTTCCAGTGGAGCAATATCACTGAGTGCTGCAATTCTCCTCTCCAGATCTCGAATTTGAGCTTCCAGAGAGGCAACATGCTCACACCTCTTACATAGGTATGGACCCTGGATCATCTGTTCCAATATTGCATACATATGACAGGATGTACACTGAGTGAGGTTGCCACTGGACTGACTCATAATTATTATTATTTTCTACAAAATTTCAGTGGGAAAAATAAAGAATATAAAATAATATATTTGTAAAAAGTTTTCCTCCTTTGCACTATAAATCTGCTCTCCCTTTTCTTTGAAGTCCCTCCATTTCTTTAAACTCCTACGCTTTTACTAGAATTGCACTTGATACTGAAAATGCTCACAAGCTCACAAGTTCGCCCCTTCTCCTGTTTATATTAACTTCTGCCTTCTCACCTGGGCACAATTAGTGCACTTTGCAATTTATCAGCCTTTACTTGTAAGGTAAATCCAATTAACATTTTAAAGCCTTGCAGTGATAGGAAAGGGGTGAAATGGCAGGTGGAAGATGTCACTGGAAGCCGCAGTCCCAATCCTGCATGCAGGCGCTTCAGGTGTATGGGTTGCCTGATGCTGACACAGGAGACAATGGCATCATTCGACAGACTAAAGCCAACCTGGATGCATCCTCGGTCCAAGCACTGGCATCTTACAGACTCAAATTACCGGGGGATAACTCTGCTCTCCGTCACAGGGAAATTCCTCGCAAGAGTACTCCTCAACAGATTGGTGCCCACTATCACAGAAGAACTACTCCCTGAGAGTCAGTGTGGCTTTAGAGCCAACAGGAGCACCACTGACATGGTTTTTGTTCTCAGGCAGCTATAAGAAGAAATGACGAGAACAGAACAAGGGACTTTATGTCACGTTTGTCGACCTTACCAAAGCGTTCAACACTGTGAGCAGGAAGGGTTTGTGGCAAATCCTGGAACGTATAGGATGTCCTCCCAAGTTCCTCAACATGATCATCCAACTACACAAGGACCAGCGTGGCCAAGTTAGGCACAACAATGACCTATCTGAGCCCATCCCAATAAGCAACGGCGTAAAGCAGGGCTGTGTTATTGCACCCACTCTATTCACGCTATTCTTCAGTATGATGCTGCAAAGGGCCACAACAGGCCTTGATGTTGAGGATGGACTCTACATCCAATTCCGCTCAGATGGCAGTCTGTTCAAGCTAAGACGACTAAAGGCCCACACCAAAACAGTGGAACGACTCGTTCAAGAGCTACTCTTCGCAGACGATGCTGCCCTCGTTTCCCATACAGCAACAGCTTTGCAGCAAATTACATCTTGCTTTGCTGAGGCTGCCGAGCTCTTTGGTCTAGAAGTCAGTTTGAAGAAGACTAAAGTTCTCCACCAGCCCGCACCTTAGGAAGATTACTTTTGTCCTCACATCACTATTGGCGAGTCTACGTTGAACACAGTCCAACAGTTTACCTACCTGGGTTGCATCATCTCCTAGGATGCAAAGGTTGACAAGGAAATTGTCACAGACTGGAAAAGGCAAATGGTGCATTCTGCAAGTTATATAAAAGAGTTTGAAAAAACAAGTGCACAAAGACCAACGTGTACAGAGCTGTTGTGCTAATCACCCTTCTGTTTGGTTCTGAACCTTGGGTTACCTACCGCCACCACCTACGACGTCTTGAGCACTTTCATCAACGCTGCCTTTACACCATCCTTAATATTCACTGGAATGACCACATCTCCAACACTGAAGTCCTAGAACAGACAGGAATCACCGGCATTGAGCCATACTGTTGAAGAAGCAGTTACGCTGGGCACGACACATCTCTAGGATGGAGGATGATCGACTTCCAAAGATTGTGCAATGTGGTGAGCTCACCAGTGGCATTGTGACAGAGGAGGGCCAAAGAAGAGGTACAAGGACTCATTGAAAGAGTCCCTTGATGCTTGTCACATTGTCTATCATCGATGGTCTGCCTGAAAGGCTTGGAGAAGTACCATTCACCAGGCTGTCTCCTCTTTCTAGACCACATGCAGGGTTGGTATTGAGGACAAGAGGAAACATAGAAACAATGGTGTCACTACAGCACCCAACCAAGAACAAACTTTCCTGTGCAACCACTGTGGTCGAGTCTGCTGTCCCGCATTGGCCCACTCAGCCACTTAAGTGCGCATAGATGTGGACACCCCTCCTAAATCTTCGTTCGTGAAGCGAAGTCTATATGGCTTTGTGCAGGGGAGAATTAGATCTAGAAGTATGGGCCGAGATTCATAAATTGACTCATGAAATTGGACCTAGATGATGTTTGAGCTGGGCCTTTTCTAGGTGACAAAAAAGCAATCCTCCCTGTATTAGATATAAGTGAATATTGAGCAAATCAGGACAACCTGGTATTTGTATTTGTAATAAGTGGTGGTAATGTTGGCTTATGTATTAGCTGAGTAGTGGGACGTTTTTTCTTTTCTGACGCTTAAGCTAGACTTTGTATTTATGGATGTAGCCTGTAACTAGTTCTGATCATGTGTTACATGTATGGCTCAACATGTGGTGGCCCTACCAGTGCCTGGTCATGATCCTGCATGCCATGCGCTAGGCCTCAGCATGTAGGTTCCTCTCTCTCTCTCTATATATATATATATATATATATATATTAACCCCATGATGTCAGATGCTGTTTCCATTCTGTATCACTGTTTAAATTAAAACTGGGGCACTCGCAGACCTCCCCGACTCTAATGAGCCTCCTGGAGTCTTTTCCGGTAGGAAATTGGCAATGGCGGCTTGTGATTGTCTGAAAAAGCTGTCAGACAATCAGAAGTCGTCAATGTATGAGCCAATTAGGATGCGTAGATGTCTTTTACCAATCACTCTGTGGGGTTGTATCAGAAAATAGTGATTGGCTGAAGGCATCTGAGCCTTGTGATTGGTTCCGATAAAAATAGACAAGTGTTTTAGCCAATCAGGGTGGGATATTGGGGTGTATCCCATCCTGATTGGCTCACACATTGACGACTTCTGATTGGCTGAAATTGATAGACAGCTTTTTCAGCCAATCACAAGCCGCCATTGGCAATTTCCTCCCAGAAAAGACTCCGGGAGGCTCATTAGCGTCGGGGAGGTCTGCAAGTGCAGATCTCCGTTATTTATTTATTTTTATTTTTTTAAAGTGCGGATGGTTCCGGGGCCCAGCCGGGGCTGAAGGGGAGGAGGCCGGGGACATCGCGGGAAGGTAAGTCAAATGTATATTTAGATGTTTATATGTTTATTTTATTTCTTGTTTGTATATTGTATTAATGTATTAATGTATTGTGGGTTTTTTAACAGGGCCGCGCCTGAAGAGCTGAACAATGACGGGACATGCTGGAAAGGTGAGTAGAATATTTAGAATGTATATAATGTTTATTTATTTCATGTTAATGTTTTGCACTAATTATTTTGTTTTGTTTTACCCCTAGGTTAGTGATTTGAAGCAACATCTTAAAGGTAAGTGGTCTTGATTATTTTATTTTAGCTTAGAATTAGGGTCTGTGTATGTAGTTAGGACTGTAGTTTTTTTTTTTTTTAGCTTAGAATAACAGTCTGTGTATGTAGTTAGGATTTATTGTATATTAGATAGATAGGGGGATGTATTTGATATAGTTAGGATTTATTTTTTCCTTTAAGGACCCGCGAGGCGGGAAATTTAAAATTGAAATGCAGCAGGGTCACGATTGGTGCCAATCGGGGACCCCCGCTGCAGGGGGTTAATGTGGGGGGGCTGCGGGGGTCCCTATGGACCCCTGCAGCAAGGGGTTTATGTGGGTACACTTCGGGGGTCCCGATGGGGCCCCCCAGCATAGAGGGGGTTAATTGTAGGTGCCGCTGGCCGGGATTGGGTAATAGTGTGCCGCAGCCCCTTTAAGGAGCCGCGGCGGGGAATTCAAAACATTTAAATGCAGCGGGGGGCCTGATTTATGCAGATCGGGGACCCCCCCTGAAATGGGATTATGTGGGGACATTTCGGGGGTCCCAATGGGGACCCCCAGCATAGAGGGGGGTTATTTTTTTGGGCCGCGGCCAGGATTTGCAATTAGTGTGCCACGGCCCCTTTAAGGAGCCGCGGCGGGGAATTTAAAACTTTTAAATGCAGCGGGGGCCTGATCGGTGCCGATCGGGGACCCCTGCTTCATGGGGATGTGTATAGGGTGCAGGGGGAGCCTCACACTGCTGTCTCTGGCTTTAGAGGCTTTAGGATCCCTTGCGGGCACTTTTTGTGCCCGTAGGGATTCTTACGATATGCGATAATCATGTGTAGATTTAAGGCTGCGTGTCACTATGTAGCTCTCTCTGAGTCTATTCTCGGACATTTTTTTGTAGTCATATCGCAAAGCAGGCTGCGAGAGATTCCATACTCGCAAACAGCAGAAAAACTGCCTTTTGCGAGCACCAAGAGAACTACGAGGGATAATTTAATAGGGCCCTATATGCATTGATCTATATCTGCATTATATATTTACTAGCTACATGCCCATCAAAAATGACCGCGAGAAAATTGTAAGGCTGGGAATGCTGTTTGCCACACAATATGAGTCTCTAAAACTTTTAAGCTTTTTGTTATCTACAAGGAAGTACAACAATTATAGTAAATGTGTTTATTTTTTGAACATGCAACTTGTAGTTCAACAACTGTTAAAACATAACTTTTTAACAATATTAACCTTTTAAATTGTCATCTATACAGGAATAATATAACAATGGATGAAACTTTGTATGAATCCGTATTGTAAACCATTACATAATGCTTTTGAACAATGAACCATTTTTTTTAACAATAGTAACATTTTCAATTGTGAGCTATGTATGAGTAATATAACAATAGGTTAACTTTGTATGAATTAATATTGTAAACCATTACATAATGCTTTGTAACATGTAACTTGTAGTTCAACTACTGGTAAAACACATAGGTATTGAATCCAGAGGAAGGCAAACAGTAAAAAAAAAAAACATTGAAACTTATAAAATTGAGTCAAAGGAGGAAAAAGATGAATTCCTTCCTGACCCCAGTAACAGGCGATCAGATTACTCCCTGGATCAATACGCTCTATTTAATTATACATTTAAATTTATTAACAAATGATCATCCTCCTTCTAACATGAACTCTTAATTACATACAATGAAACAACTTTCCACACCTTTTAAAATACAATTTTAACACTACAAACAGTAACTTAATGTACTAACATTTAAACTAGAATTGTACGAAAATGCAACGTAACTGTTTTGTTGGGCCAATCATGCCAAAAGGCCACTTCCAAGACATTCCAATATGTTACATTGTCTTTGCTGTTGTTTTTTTTTTCACTTGTTTTTTGTATTGAAAATGGCAAATAGAGTTTCCTATGTGAAATAGTGGTTCTCTAAAAAGAGTCCGCCATACATTTAAGTTCGTCCACAGAGTATAAACCACTGTTCTCTATGTTTTTAGCCATTTTTTAGAGTTTCTTATGTGAAATAGTGGTCCTCAAAAAAGAGTCTGAGTGACATCAAAGTTCGTCCTCAAAATGAAACCGCTGTTCTCTATGTTTGTTGGATTTTTTTTTGTGAATTTGTCGTTGAGATAAAAGCACTTTTATTTTTGTAATGTAAGTTACAACACCTCAAAGTAGACAATGTTTTTTGGAAAAATTCAGCCATTATCTAATAAAGCTCTCTGATTTTGTTTTTTTCAATATAAACTTTAATGTCATCTGGATTTTTGCTTCTTGAAAAAGCAAAATATAGTTGGCCATGTGCAAATACAGGTTCCTGTAAAAAAATAACCACAGACATAAAAGTGTGTCCTTAGGATTTATTTATGATCATGGCAAATGCCATGATAATGGGAAATTATCTCCTTTGAAGGAAAAAATGCAAACCACTCTCACTTCGAGCCAAATCAATTCTTGGTATAAAAAACTCATTCACCTTTATGTGTACCATTCATAATTTCTGCATGTATGAAATGTTCTCTTAAATCCTGCACAATTAATCTGGTCGCATTACAAGGGATTCATATTTCTCAATAGCATGACAATTGCCCCTTTTTTCAATTGCAAAACATGTGGTGGCATTCCAGATGGTGTTAAAGAATTGATAAATTCTTTACTAAAGTTAGATTCACTGTCTTTGTCATCAGCCAAAACTGAATCTACACTGTAATATTTTTTTTTGGTGCATTAATGAATTTAAAAATGTTATTTTCTAGATTCAAGGCATCTATATTTTTTTATGTTAATATCACTTTGTTTGCAATGTCTGAGTAATCCTCGTTATTGATAGTATTTAGAAAGATTGCCAATATTAGTGATTCGTTGCAAATCATTTGTCATGAAATTTCAACGGTATCATCAGGTAGATTATTTATTTTTGAATGTTTACCTTCTCCAATTTGAATTAGCCAATCATTGAATTCATTTTGGCCTTCAGATCTCCTATTTAGTTCTAATTTCAGGTGTGTAAAATTTTTCCACAGTTTATTTGTCTTTATACATGTTTCGACGATCTCAGTCCTATTTCCATGTGGCACAACAGGTAATGTTTGCCTAAAATCTCCTCTTAACAACATCACCTTCCCACCAAATGGCAAATCATTATCCATCACTTATTTTAATAATCTATCAATACATTGCAGGGCAGTGCAGGACACCATTGTTGCCTCATCTATGATAATTAATTTACTTTGTTTACATTTTTTGTCTTGTAAAAAATTCATTCGAATATCTGACACTGATGTTTTTTTAGAATGGGAACAGGCAGTTTAAATCCACTATGCACAGTTCTGCCACCTTCTAACAAAAGTGCGGCAATTCCAGTTGTTGCAAATGGCAGTGCTATTTGACCCTGTGCTCGAATGTAACTCATCAATAAATTATAAAGATATGTTTTTCCTGATCCACCAGGATACAAATAATGCATTTTGGGCACCACTTCATCAAGGGGACATTTTAGAGCTGGAAAGGGTACAGAGGAGGGCAACAAAACTAATAAGGGGAATGGAGGGGCTAAGTTATGAAGAAAGACTAACCAAATTAAACTTATTTTCTCTAGGAAAAAAGGCATCTAAGAGGAGATATGATTACCTTATATAAATACATCCAGGGTCAGTATAAAGATTTGTCAAGGAAACTTTTTGTGCCAAGAGGTTTTATAGAGGACATCCCTTGAGGTTAGAAGTAAAAATATTCCACCTTAAAGAAAGAAAAGGGTTCTTCACAGTAAGGGTGGTTAATCTGTGGAATTCTCTACCAGAGGAGGTGGTGACAGTGGATTCGATAGATAACTTTAAAAGGGGACTGGATTTATTTCTAATTAAAAAGGGAATTCAGGTTTATCATGGATAATTAGAAAGACAGTAAGGATCGAGGAAGAAATCCGATCGCCAGTATCTGGGGTCAAGAAGGAATTTTTTTTTTTTCTACTTTGAGACGATTGGCTAAGTCTCAATTGTTTTTTTTTCTGTTTGCCTTCCTCTGGATTAATTAATAAAATAAAAAATAAAATAAAAATTGGAATAATAATTAATTAACAATGAATTAATATTTAATCCGCATATTGCAGATCAGAGGAGATCTTAAAAGGTTGAACTTTATGGACTGAAAGTCTTTTTCCAACCTTTATTACTATGTAACTATGTATATGTGCATGCAGCAGGCCTCTTTTTTTAAATTCAATGGTATAAACAAAAGCCAAACATTTCCCAAATAAGTGTGCTTTAGTTATATCATATATTAATGTATTTAGTTTTATTTTGAATACTCTAGCCACTAAATCTGGTTGATCAGAAGTATTTTGTTCAAGTTTCAAATTTACCTTGATCTCTGGCCATTGTGGATTACATGTGAATGTAATGAATAAATCTGTTTTTCCAAATTTAGTCACAATAGACATGGCATCATTGTATCTTTCTCGCATATTGCAAGGGGATCATTGGAAAGAGGATGGCAAAATGATTGCTCTTCCAGCTGGGATGTCTCTGTTGATAGCCAATTCAGCGACATAATCAATCAATTCACAATATTGTTCTATGCAAAGTTTTGTTGAAATTTGATAAAGTTTAGATTATTTGCTTCGACTTGTAGGTATGAATCAATAATCCATTGTTGTGTGAGTTCCCCCCCACATAAAATAGGATTAAAATGACCCTGAATAGCAGTTTGTGCCACTTTATATTCCAGCATAGAAATTTATATTTCTAACCCGAACTTTTCTATTGGTATAAATTGTAATTTTGGTTCCCATCCTGGCTCACCATTTGGAAAGAAAATGGCATATGTCATTGGATCCAAATTACATATATTTATGTTTATGAATGGTTGCTTTACATTGCGTGGATGTATTCTATTCTAATATCCGGCTGAAATGGAGGTTCGCCATCATCATTTTTAAAGACCATGGCAACCTCATTTACTGTTGGTAAATTATAATGTCTTTGATCAGTATTGCGATCTCTTTTGAAAACCATATTTACTCTTGGCATTGGCAGTTGTTGACCATAATTTTATACATTGTTCAACAACTTCCATTGTATCTATGACATATAACTGTGCAAATTTCCTTTGCTCTCCTGCTTCTGGGTGTAAATTTGAAGTCCGGTGGTAAATTTGTCCTTGTACTCTAAATCAGTACGGGCCAGGTCCTGGCACATTTTCTGCTATTGTAGCACCCATTAAAGCAAATGAAATTGCACTGTTATAAGACCTGATGTTTTTTTAAATTGCTATAATTTGGAAATGTTGGATCAGTCATTATACTTTGTAAATATTCTGGAAATGTATGTCTTTCTGGTAGTCTTAGCTTAACTTTCTGACAGCAACTGAAAAACTCTCGATCAGTTGGTCTTTCCTTAAGAAAATTGTAGGACCCACAAAACAGACAAACCACATTGAGCAATCCACAATAATGACTCTCTACTGGAAGTGCTGTAAATAAGGGACTATCCTGCGCTTCTTCAACACAGATATCACTACTACTTTGTATATCAATATTGGTGTCATGTATATCAACATTGGTGTCATTAGGCAATATTTGGTCATTAGGCAATGTGTCACAGACATTATGTTTTTTACTTTACTTTTTCTTGTAGCTCCATCACACTCACTTTGTCCTTTTTGAGTCATTTTTCTTTTAGTGGCAAGTTTATGTCTGTCTTCTTCTGTTAATCTTTGTGATGTGTCAGGGGACTGTGCATCTCTCCATCCTTGCTTCCATTCCCTTGCCATTCTTTTTTTACGTTCTTTCTTGTCTTATGCGTTGTCCGCCATTGTAATCTGCAATTGTAAATAAAGGCGTTTTTGTTTCAGTTTAAATGTTTTCTTATATATCAAACAATAGCAATCATCACATTAGTAAGATTTATTTTTTACTTACCTGAAGTCTTAATGGAAGAAGTTATTTTCCACTTTCTGATGGTCTTGTAGTTGTGGCGTTTTATTTCTTCCAATCTGTAAGACATAATGTGTTTTTTTATTGTACATATTGTTTTTAACTGTGATCAATGCAAAACCTAAAGAGCAGTAATGAAACAGTCAAATTACCTGAAATGCATTTGTAATTTTTTCTTTAAATGAATGAATTAATCAATCAATGTCTAACCTAAAGAGCTAAGCATACTGTATATATTGACAAATAAGGTCAGTGTTATTTTTTTTCTAATTAATTAATAAGTAATTAATAAAATAATATACGTTAATTAATTAATCAATAACTGTCATGAATTCAAAACATAAGAGCTAATCATGTTAAAAGAAGGGCATCATTGAAATGTAAATTTCATATCCAAACAGAGAGCTATGAGCAAACTATAGATTTGATTAAATTAATTAATTAATAAATTAAGTTATGATGCTTAATTGGCATACATGAAAAGGTAAATCGCTAAGCATCTATGTATTCATAAATAAGGAAATTTTACCTTTTCTGTTTTTTTAATTATTAATTAATAATTAATTAATAAATTAATATATGTTAATAATTACTCAATAACTGTCATCAATGCAAAAAAAAAGACTTAATCCTGTTCTCCTAAAGAAGGGAATCATTAAATAATTTACCTGTAAAGTTGATGTTATTGCAGATGAAATGCAGCAGAGCACACACTCTGTGTTCAGACAGGTGCAGAGATGAGCAAACTATAAAATGACATTCATTCATTAATCATTTAAAGTATCATTTGTAATTGGCATATATTCAAAATGTAAAGGCCTAAGCATCAATATATTCATAAATAAATGCAGTATAAAATATTCAATGTAGCAGGCAGTAGTAGAGCATAAGAAATTGATTTAAATATTTAACTGCTTTGAGGATCCTATCTCTGTCAATGAGCAGTAATAGAGACATATAAGTGTAGTGTAAAATTTACATTTTTTTTAGTGCATTGTAAAATAAACATAATTACTAATTATAATGATTACTAATTAAAAATGAATGTACGTTAATTATTAATTAATCAATGAATAAATATAATAGAAAGAGCTAAGCATTTATGTATTCATAAAGTAAGGGCACTGCTAAATATAAGATTTTGCATATTATTATTTTTTTACTAATAATTAAGTTATGAATAAATGAATATACTTTACCTATTTGTAATTAATATCCAGCAATCAATACCCTGAAGAGCTAACAATCTCTTTGGATTTTCCAGCAGCAGAAAATGTACAGATGCACTGTTCATCACCTGAGGAGGAATTGTTAGAAGTTTGCAAACTGCAGTATATATAGGCTGTGTGAGCAAGCCAAAACCGCTTGTTTAGGTGGGAAAACCGCCATTTCAGATTCGTAATGTTGTTATTTGCAAATTGTGTTTAAAAATGGCGGCAATTGTCTATGTGATACCTGCATCAATACCATTTTGCCTCCGTCGTAATGGTGTATTTTTGAACTCCTACGTGCCTGGCGGTGAGTTGCGTGCTCAGGGCTCGTTTTGCCTTGTTTTAATTTTTTTCAGCAGTCATTTTTTTCTCGCATATCCAATTGTTTAAAAAATGCCAAAAATGCCTCTAATTAAGTTGAAACCTCACTCACAGGATTCCTGGCTCTCCCCCTATGCTGTGTGTGAGTTTTGATGTTTGTTAGTCTGTTTTTTGATGTCCACAGTCCCGCAGTTAAATTTGTTTTTGCAAGGACTTTTTTTTTTGTCCTCCGAGTACCTTCGGCGCTTATTGCGAGCCTCTCCCTCATGTACTTTTGCTCCTCTGAGTACCCTTGGCGCTCATTGTGAACCCAGCGCTGAGTGTCTTCAGCGCTCATCGCGTTGCTCGCAATGAGTGTCTTCAGCGCTCATCGCGTTGCTCGCAATGAGCGCCTTCAGCTCTCATTGCGAGCCTCTCCTCTGCTATTTTTATTTTTCATATATATTGCCTTGTGTACTTTTGGTGGTCTGAGCACCTTCGGCACTCATTGCAAGCCCCACAATGATCGCCTTCGGCGTTAATTGCGTGCCTCTCCCCTCGTCTACTTTTGCTTCTCTGAGTACCCTCTGTGCTCATTGTGTTTTACACTATATACACTGATATATATCTGTATTTATATATTTATACACTATATAAACTGATCGATATCTGTATTATATATTTATACACTATATACACTGATCTATATCTGTATTATATATTTACTAGCGACTTGCCCGTCAAAAAATGACGGCAATGTGATGTATATGTTTGTCAAGTTGTTTAGTTATTAACATATATTTTTGACACTTGTAAGTATTTTAATATGAACGTGTATTTTTGTAAAATGTTGATGTAATGGTTTTTTAAAATGTAATTAGTATCTGAAGAATTGTTAACTTTAATATACATTGAATGAATAGGAAAGCAAAAAGTAAAAACCCTTCTTTAAACGTTGCGAATTTTAACATGAATTTTAAACTATATGTAAGCAATAACCATCAAAGTATATATTTTTAAACTTGAACTTTATTTTTTATGTAAGTTTAGAAGTTAACAAAACATTTGTATAATTTTGAACATTATAAACAGGAACATAGTGAATACATTTTGTAACCTAATTTTTTATTAAAATTATTAACATTTGAATGTAAAAACAATTGACATTTAAATTAATCAGTATTAAAATTCAATTTCTATCACAATAATTGTTAACTTGAATATACATTGAATGTAGAGGAAGGCATACAGTAAAACTCTTCTTAAAACGTACGTAATTAAAGTAATTTATTACTGAGCACATAAACTGGCGATAAACATTAATGTAGGTAGTAATCTTAAGATAACAGACAATATTTACATTGTGACTTAAAAGGTGCTTGACCTGTTAACATCCACTTTGTAATCTGTTGAATGAAATAACTTGAAAATATATTTTTTAAACTTGTAACATTAGAAACATTAACATAGTGACTTAACATTTTAACATAATTTTTACTAACAATGCAAGGCAAGTATTTTGTGAGGCAAATCATTCATAAACATGACTTCCATTAATTATGACTGAATTAAACAACCAATTTTTATGTTTGTGTTGCAATGCTTTAAAAAAATCTTGGCATCGTTAATTTGTATCCTTCAAAGTTATAGTACTTCATAGTAGACAATGTTTTTAGTAAAAATACGTCCATCTTCTAATAAATCACCTTGACTTTCATTGTTTTCAATGTAAAGTTTAATAGCCTGTGGATTTTTGCACCGTGACAACGCAACGTACAATTGACCATGTGCAAAAACTGGTTCTTCCAAGAAAATACCCACAGATTTGAAAGTTTGACCTTGTGATTTATTAATGGTCATGGCAAATGCCATAATAATGGGAAATTGTCTTCTTTGAAGTATAAAAGGGAGACTACTTTCACTTGGTGCTAAATCTATTCTTGGTATGAAAACTCTCTCTCCTTTATGGGTCCCAGTTAAAATTTCAGCATCTATAAAATGGTCCTTTAATTGTTGAACAATTAATCTTGTGCCATTGCATAGGCCTTTTTTGGGGTTCATATTTCGCAGTAACATGATAATTGCACCTTTCTTTAGCTGCAAAATATGTGGTGGCATTCCAGAAGGAGTTAAAGAGTTTATGAATTCAGTTGAAAAGTTAGCATGACTTTCATTGTCATCAGCAAGTACAGAATCAGCACTGTGATAATTTCTTTGTGGTGCATAAATTTTTTTTAAGATTTTATTATTGAGGATTAATGCATCTTTATTTTTACACGTCAGTATGACTTGGTTGGCAAGCTCGGAATATTCTTCGTTATTTATGCTCCCTTCAAATATAGCCGATATAATATCTTGTTGACAAATCATATGAGGTGGGATCTCTACAGTGTCATCAGATAAATGTAGTATTTTTTCTGTTCTCCCTTCTCCAATTTTAATAAGCCAATCATTGAAATCAGTTTGGCCTTCTGATCTCATATTTTGTTGCAGTTGAAGATGGGTAAAATGTTTCCATACTATACTTGACTTTATACATGTTTCGATAATGTCAGTTCGATTTCCATGTACAACGACAGGTAATGTTTGTCTGAAATCGCCACCCAACAACATTACCTTTCCACCAAATGGAAAAGTATTCTCCATGACTTCACGAAGCAAACGGTCAATACATTGGAGAGCATAGCATGACATCATTGTGGCCTCATCTATTATAATTAATTTACATTTCTTCAATTTCTTTGCTTGTAAGGATGTCATGCGAATATCTGACACAGAATTTTCTAAAATAGGCACTGGCAGTTTAAATCCACTATGAACAGTTCTTCCACCTTCTAATAAAAGTGCAGCAATTCCAGTAGTGGCAAACGCCATTGCTATTTTTCCTTGGGCTCGTACTGAACTCATTAATAAATTGTACAAATATGTTTTTCCTGATCCGCCAGGTCCATCAAGATAGAAATAACGCTCTGTCACCATGTCATCATCTATAGCATTTTTAATGGCATGAAATGCTTGCAATTGTAGTGTATTTAAAGTTGCAAGTCTTTCTTCTGTTCTTTCTGCTTGTAGTTGAATGTCATAGTCTTCAAAGTTAATGTCATCTATAAGACCTGGATCAGGCAAATTAAAACTTGCACAACTTAATCCATGAGTTAAAAAGACTTCTTGGATTTCCATTAACGCTTTTAAGTGTGCAATGGGTTCATTGTATCGTCGCATAAAGTCTTCAGCCATATTACTTTTAAAAGTCTCCCACAAAGCTAATGCATTTGGAGCATTTGAGAAGATACAAATAAAAGCAAATTGTTCTCTCATCTGTCGTGGCATTTGACATTGTGCTGCTTCTTCTAAACATCTTTCCCACTCTGTATCATCAGCGAGTAAGTTTCTATGTCTTGCAGCTAAATGGAAGGATTCATATACAATGTCATTAACAGTTCTTAAGTGTTCAAAACTTTGTGCTCCAGGAACATTTAAAAGTAATATCCGTAAGCAAAAACGTTCCACATCTCTTGGACTGACTGTGTAAATTCTTGGAATAATTTTATTGCCTCTGGTTTTTCTTGGTCTCCATAATCCATTCACAAAAACATAGTGATATGGAATTTCAATATATAAGTATTGTGTTGCTTCAGCATCAGTGGAATTTAATGCAAACCATGCAGTTAGTGTAGTGTGACGATCTTCACTTTGGGCCAATGCATTCATTTCATTTCCAGCATGGAAATAGACTAAATGTCGTTGTGGCAAATGTACTGCTAACCTATATACTGCATGTGATCTATCATGCATTTCAAATTTTAAAAGCCGCCACATAGCTTCTGGCGCACTGACATAGCGAGCATCTACATGAGATGCAAGTTCATCATGTACTAACTCACTACTTTCAGGGTTGTCTGCACTTTTGACGACTACAGTAGCTGCATCGTAACCTTTGTAAATATATTTGTAGACATATTTAATGGATTTGATGGAAGTGCAGGCTTCTACGTTGATGTGGGCGTTGTACTTCATGAGTAAATGTGGATTGTACGGTACTACATATCTATTGTCCACTTTTTTTCCACGAATAATGGCACTATCTCCTTCTCTTCTTTTATAAAGTGGATATCCATCACAATTGGCATAGGTTTTGTCTCTATAATCTTTTGGAAATTCTTTGGAACATTTATTATTTTCCATACATGGTGATTGTGGATTAAGGTCACCACAGGGTCCATGAATCATGCGATGAGTAACAATCTCATATAGTCTACCATATAGTTCTGGATCTGGTAGTTCAGCAACAATGACTGCATCCACTTTGTCTGAAGTATCTAATTTATCTTTTTCTTGAAGTATTATTAGAAGATGTGCATGTGGAAGGCCTCTTTTTTGAAATTCAATGGTATATACATAAGCAAGACATTTGCCAAATAACTGATTTATAGTGAAGTCACGTATTAATTCATTTAATTTAATCTTAAAAACTCTGGCTACTAAATCTGGTCGATCTGAAGCAGTTTGTCCAAGAAGTAGATTTAGTGTAATTTCTGGCCATTGTGGATTACATGTAAATGTCACAAATAGATCTGGTTTGCCAAATTTTGTCACAATAGCCATAGCATCATTGTATCTTTCTCTCATATTCCGAGGAGATCCTTGAAAGGAAGATGGTAAAATGATGGCTTTGCCAGCTGTCATGTCTCTGCTTGTAGCCACGTCAGCAACATAGTCCATGAGTCCAGAATATTGTTCTACACGGAGTTTATCTTGTTGATATTTGATAAAGTTTAAATTATTTGCCTCAACTTGCAAATATGAATCAATAATCCATTGTTGTGTTAGTTTCCCACCACATAAAATTGGATTAAATACATTGCGAATGGCAATTTGAGCTACTTTAAATTCAAGCATAGAAACATTATTTCGGATTCTGGCTTTAGCATTTGGGTAACTGGGAAGAGTTAATTTTGGTTGCCAACCTGCTTCTCCGTGTGGGAAAAAGATGGGATATGTCATTGGATCTAAATTTGGACTTAAGATACTCATATTAATAAACGGTTGGTCCTCATTTCTAGGATATATTCGAATGTCTCTTTGAAATGGTGGTTCTCCTTCATCATTGTGAAACACCATTGCAACCTCATTTGTTGTTGGCAAGTTATAACGACGTTTATCAGTATGTCTGTCTCTTTTAAGCACCATATTAACCTTCGGCATTGGTAATTGATGTGTTTGTGAATGAAGTAGTTGTTCATTTTCTACTTCTGCCAATTTTTTATACGCTTTACTGTAGGGATTGTTGTCCATAATGTTATTTAGCTCTATGAAAACAGTGGGTAAGCATTTTTTATTTTCTTCCATCTGCATACGTTGGTCAACAGCTTCCATTGTATCTAGGACATATAGTTGAGCGAATTTTCTTTTATTTCCTTCCTCTGGATGTAAATGGGAAGTGCGATGATAAATTTGTCCTTGGACTTTAAAACAGTAAGGACCATGTCCTGGTACATTAGCAGCTAATGTTGCCCCCATGGATGCAAAGGATATGGCACTATTGTAGGATCTTATGTTTGTCTTAAAATTTTTGTAGTTTGGAAAAGTAGGTTCAGTCATAATATTTTGTAAATAAATTGGAAATTCTTTCCTTTCTGGAAGTTTGAACTTGCCTTTTTGACAACAACTAATAAATTGTCCATCTCTGGGTCTCTCCTGTTTAAAATAATAAGCCTCACAAAACTGACATTGAGTAGTCATGTCCCCACAACTATGAACCTCTACTGCTAAAGACTTGAGTAGAGGACAATTTGCAAAGCATATAGGATTTTGACTTTCATATTCATCAGGTGAAATGTCATATAATGTTTCAACAACAGGTTCTAAATGTTTTGTTTTTTTCGTTGCTTTTCTTGGTATATGTTGTATTGTTTGAGGTAAAATGTCATGTAATGTTTCATGAAACGGTTCTAAATGCTTTGTTTTCTTTGTTGCTTTTTTTGGTATCTCTTGTATTTTTTCTGGTAAAATGTCATCTGATGTTTGAGCAACAGGTTGTAAATGCTTTATTTTCTTTGTTGTTTTTTTTGACATATCTTTAATTTCTGCAAGTGACAGTCTTTTGCTTGCAATTCTTTTGCGTTCTTTTTCTCGTCGAATTTCCTTCTTCTCCGGTGTCTGCTGGCTGTCTGCTCTCTGTCGTCGTTCTCTAGCTTGGCGTCTTTTCTTTTCTTGTTTACTCTCGTTATCAGCCATGTTAATCTGTAAAAATAAAATAATGTACCATTAGTTTATTTTGAGATGTTAAGTTGTTTTTCATGACAAATAGTTATCAATAGTGTGTTAACATTTTATACTTAATCAATTTCAATGCGGTCAATTGAATAAAAGTCTAAATAAGGCCATCAGATAATTATTTAAAGAAATTTTTATTTATTAAACATGTATCCAAAAGCAAGTGTTTCAGTAACTAAAAAGGTATTTTCAAAAATATGTTATGTCCTTATTTACAGCACTATTCAATTTGTCAAATGGCAATTAAATTAGGGTTTAGGACTGGAATGTTACAATGACAAATTGTATAGATTCTGTGTTTTTAGACTTTTTTGGACTATGCCAATTTATTTTTTAAGTTTACATTGAAGTTTGTATTTATTGTTAAAGATTATTGGCCCTAAAAGACAAATAGGAGATAGATGATAGATATTACTTTTTATACTGTACCTTGGTTGAAGTTTGATTTCAAGCAAAATTCTTTGTTGGTCCTGTGTTGAAAGCCTTCGTCCGATGGTCTGGTCCTGTGTTGAAAGTCCTCGTCCGATGGTGTAGTCCTCTGTTGAAAGTCCTCGTCCTCTGGTGTGGTCCTCAGTTCCAACTCCTGTTCCGATGTTCTTGACGCAGTATCTGTTATAAAATAAAAATGAAAATGTTATGTTATTTGAATGTCTTTGTATGAATGAAAAAATGGCATTATTTCTGTGTTTTTCTACAATCCTTTTTGGTGCGCCACAATTTTGGTATGCTTCTGTAGGCTATTTTCTAAGGCTTATAGGTGGTTAAACATTAAAGAAGAATATTAATTAATTTTTCTCTTTTTTTACTTGTTATACTGTACCTTGGTTGAAGTTTGATTTGAAGCAGAATCTTTGTTGGTCCTGTGTTGAAAGCCTTCGTCTGATGGTCTGGTCCTGTGTTGAAAGTCCTCGTCCAATCGTCTGGTCCTCTGTTGAAAGTCCTCGTCCGATGGTGTAGTCCTCTGTTGAAAGTCCTCGTCCAATGGTCTGGTCCTCTGTTGAAAGTCCTCGTCCGCTGGTGTGGTCCTCAGTTGAAACTCCTGGTCCGATGTTCTTGACGCAGTATCTGATATAAAATAAAAATGAAAATGTAATATTATTTTAATGTATTTGTATGAAGTAAAAAATGACATTATTTCTTTGTTTTTCTACAATCCCGTTTGGTGTCCACCACTTTTGGTATGCTTATTTAGGCCTTTTTCTAAGGCTTATAGATTGTTAAACATAAAATAAGTATCTAAATGTACTTTGGTATGTGTTTGTGTGAGTTTTCATACAATCCTGTTTGGTGCGCACCACTGTTGGTATGCTTATTTAGGCTTCTTTCTAAGGCTTATAGGTTGTTAAACATAAAATAAGAATGTAAAAGTAGTTTGCTATGTGTTTGTGTGAGTTTTCATACAATCCTGTTTGATGCGCACCGCTGATGGTATGCTTATTAATGTTGTTTTGTAATGCTAATAGGTTGTTAAACATAAAATAAGAATCAAAATGTAGTTTGCTATGTGTTTGTGTGAGTTTTCATACAATCCTGTTTGGTGGGCACCAATGTTGGTATGCTTATTTAGGCTTCTTTCTAAGGCTTATAGGTTGTTAAACATTAAATAAGAATGTAAATGTAGTTTGCTATGTGTTTGTCTGAGTTTTCATACAATCCTGTTTGATGCGCACCACTGTTGGTATGCTTATTAATGTAGTTTTGTAATGCTAATAGGTTGTTAAACATAAAATAAGAATCTAAATGTAGTTTGCTATGTGTTTGTGTGAGTTTTCATACAATCCTGTTTGGTGGGCACCAATGTTGGTATGCTTATTTAGGCTTCTTTCTAAGGCTTATAGGTTGTTAAACATTAAACTAAGAATTTAAATGTAGTTTGCTATGTGTTTGTGTGAGTTTTCGTACAATCCTGTTTGATGGGCACCACTTTTGTTATACTTATGTAGTGTTTTTTCTAATGGTTATAGGTTGTTAAACAAAAAGAATATAAATTTAGTTTGCTATGTGTTTGTTACAATCCTGTTTTGTGTGTACCAGTTTGTGTGTACCATATGTTGCATACTTTGGCCCTCATTCAATTGCAGTTTGGCCAATTCAATAGGGTTCTAAATGTGCTTATTTGGAGCCCTATTGAATTGTCCAAAATATCAATTGAATGAGGGCCTTTGTTTGCTGGATTTGTTATATTGTGAGGGCCTCATTGAATTTTGTTTTTCAATAGGGCTCTATATAAGCACAGAGCATATTTTTGAACAGAAGTTTTTAGTTAAATTGAGCCAAATGTGCTTATATAGAGCCCTATTGAAATGGTCAAATCACATTTGAATGAGGCCCTCGGCCATTAAACATATTTAGGTCCTGAATCAATTGCGTTTTGACCAATTGAATAGGGCTCTATATAAGCACATAAAAATTTTTTGGACAGAAGTTTTTAGTTAGTGAAGACCTATTATGTGCTTATATAAAGCCCTATTCAATTAGCCAACTCAGAATTGAATAAGGCTCATGGTTCGGTTCTTTTTTATACTTAATACTTTACCTTGATTGAAGTGTGGAATGACAGAGGGTCCCCTCCTGCCAATCTTAATCCGCCGGTCTTCTTGTAGTGTCTGTTTGAAAAATAAAGTGAAATAGTGAATTATAGAATTTTTTATTTGTATTTAACAAACCATGGCCTTTTCAGCATTTAAAGTATTTTTGTATCTTACCTCTTGTTCTTTGTTGGTGTTCTTTAAAAGGGATTGTTCTTCACAGTGCACAGTGCAAATTGTTGAGAGACGCTGTTGATGCAGAGTCTGTTTGAATATTAAAAAAAGTAGAAAGATTGAGTTTTAGGTGATCTATTAAATTTCAGTAAATTAATTTCATTGAAATATACTTCTGTAATTAATTTGAATTAACATTATTTTTTGGTGGGGTCTACACACATATATGTCACATACATGAAGCACATTTCCATAGTTGAAAGTAATTTTTTTGTGTGCGTGTGACATATCACTATACATGAATCATATTTTAATTGTTAAATTAACCTTATTTTTATTTTTGGCCAACATACATAAATGTGTGTGTGACATGTGACTATAGATGATACACATATATGTGCGTGTCACATATCAGTATACATGACTCATATTTTAATAGTATTTTAATAGTCCCAACTTATTTTTTTGTAATGTAATTTAAATGTAGTTGTTTAATTAGTTTGTTGCAGGGGCAATACACATAAATGTGCATGTAACATGTCACTATACATTATACACATAAATGTGCGTGTCACTTGTCAGTATACATTATACGCCTAAATGTGCGTGTGACATGTCACTATACATTATACACATAAATGTGCGTGTCACATGTCAGTATACATTATACGCATATATGTGCGTGTCACATGTCAGTATACATTATACGCATATATGTGCGTGTCACTTGTCAGTATACATTATACGCATAAATGTGCGTGTCACTTGTCAGTATACATTATACGCATAAATGTGCGTGTCACATGTCAGTATACATTATACGCATATATGTGCGTGTCACTTGTCAGTATACATTATACGCATAAATGTGCGTGTCACTTGTCAGTATACATTATACGCATAAATGTGCGTGTCACTTGTCAGTATACATTATACGCATAAATGTGCGTGTCACATGTCAGTATACATTATACGCATATATGTGCGTGTCACTTGTCAGTATACATAAACCTCTTTGTCTTCTTTAATTTTTTTTTTTTATGTCCTGTCTTGAAAATAAGTAATATATTATAGCTTACCTCTCAGTTGTAATTTGCACAATGTAAAGTAGTAAATTAGGAAAGAATTATCTTCTCAAGTTTTAGCAGCAGTTATCTCCGAAGTCACTCTGTTCATCACCTGAGGAGAAATGTATTTTTCTCTGTCAAATAGACAGTATTTATAAACTTGTAGAACATTCTGGAAAGTTAGACCGTTAGAACGTAATACGCATGCGCTATTTGCGTTCCAGCTTACAATTTGCGTTCCATCCGCCATTTTGTGCGTAGTAGTGGTTAAAATGGTGTTTAATATGAGTGTGATCCGTTCCGCATAGTATGTGTTTCATTATTGCGAGTAAGTGTAGTGTAGTTACGTCTGGAGCCTCGTTTTCGTTTTGTTCGGCGGCCATTTTTTCTCTCGCTTAGCCGATTTTCGGTCGTTTAAACTCTTTGTTTTCACTTAAATGGACGTGTAAATGAACTTTTGGAGGTGCCGGATGCCCCCCCGTGCTGTAAGTAAGCTTTTTATGTGTTTGTTGT
This sequence comes from Discoglossus pictus, assembly GCA_027410445.1. NCBI lineage: Eukaryota > Metazoa > Chordata > Amphibia > Anura > Alytidae > Discoglossus > Discoglossus pictus. The sequence goes on along the minus strand of CM050167.1, from coordinate 111,695,382 downwards.
GTTTATTTCTTGTGTTTGTGATGTTTTGATCCCCGGCGGTTGGAATGGGTCTTTCGCGGCCGTATTTTTTTCCGATGCGGCCGTATTTTGTTGCGAGTAAGTGTAGTGTAGTTACGTCTGGAGCCTCGTTTTCGTTTTGTTCGGCGGCCATTTTTTCTCTCGCTTAGCCGATTTTCGGTCGTTTAAACTCTTTGTTTTCACTTAAATGGACGTGTAAATGAACTTTTGGAGGTGCCGGATGCCCCCCCGTGCTGTAAGTAAGCTTTTTATGTGTTTGTTGTGTTTATTTCTTGTGTTTGTGATGTTTTGATGCGCGGCGGTTGGAATGGGTCTTTCGCGGCCGTATTTTTTTCCGATGCGGCCGTATTTTGTTGCGATGTTGCCGTATTTTTTTGCGATATACGCAGTTAGCTTTTACGTGTACGACGCAGTGTATTTGTTTCTAAGTCGTGCGTATGTGTGTTAAAAGCGTGTGAAGGGCCTTTTTTACTGTTTTTTTGTTAAGTCTTGCGTCTGTGTGTCTGGGTGTAAGCGGGTGTGAGGCGACTTTGAGTTTTTTTTTGTTATGAAGTTGTGTGTGTGTGTATGTGTGTGTTAACACAGCCGATGTTGGGATGCTCCCACCACCGCAAATGCGGACCCTCGCTTCGCGAGGATCCGCATTTGCGGGGACGTTGTTTGGTTTTTGTTGGCTGGGCGGTTGGGTTTATTCTGTTAAAAAAGTCGTGTGTGTGTATGTGTGTGTTAACACAGCCGACGTTGAGCCTCCACAACCGCAAATGCGGGCCCTCGCTTCGCGAGGACCCGCATTTGCGGCGAACTGCGTCCCTCGCTTCGCGAGGGATGCAGTTTCTTGCGGGCTCGCTACGCGAGCCCGCAAGCGTGAGCAACGACTTGGGTTTTTGTTGGCTGGGCGGTTGGGTTTATTCTGTTAAAAAAGTCGTGTGTGTGTATGTGTGTGTTAACACAGCCGACGTTGAGCCTCCACAACCGCAAAAGCGGGCCCTCGCTTCGCGAGGACCCGCATTTGCGGCGAACTGCGTCCCTCGCTTCGCGAGGGACGCAGTTCTTGCGGGCTCGCTACGCGAGCCCGCAAGCGTGAGCAACGACTCGTACGCTCACAACTATATATGTGATACATGATATACACTGTTTTATATCTGTATTATATATTTATACACTGTATACACTAATCTATATTAATATATTATTACAATGTCAAGCAAGGAGTGTACATAAGCCTGAGATTAAGAAGAGCTGTATATCCAGTCTTGAAAAGTAAGGGTTAATTGGAACTGCAGCCCAATTAAGCCAGTGCACATGACCTTCATCAGGATGATTTAAACGCCCTACAGACAGAACTAAGGGATGTGGCTTTTGGAGTGAGAAAAAGATTGTTTGTTTGAAAGCTGGTCTGCTGAGCAAAGCAAAGTTGTTTGCCAAAGCAAAGCAAAGTTGGTTTCCAGAGCAAGGCTGTCAGCAGGAGCAAAGCTGGTCTGCAAGGCAAAGCTTGTCTGCTGAGCAAAGCAAAGTTGGTTTCCAGAGCAAAGCAAAGTTGGATTCCAGAGCAAGGCTGTCAACAGGAGCAAAGCCAGTCTGCAGAGTAAAGCAAAGTCAGTTTGCTGAGAAAAGCGGTTTAAAGGTAAAACTGTTTTTGCCTGGAAGCTGGCCGCAGAGAAAGCAGTTTTCAAAAAGAGTTTTTCAAAATACTATTTAAAGATCCCTGTTGGTTGGAGCATTTTGGAGTGATGGGCAGACTGAATGCTCCCCTTTTTTCTACAGATGAAAAGATTGAAAAGAACTGTGTATGATTTGGTATAACTTTGGCTGACATAAGCTATTGTGTGGTGTAAATATTGGACTTTTAATAAAATAATAAAATAATACCTGATTTCCCGTCTGTTAATCTATAATATTTATACACTTTATACACTGATCTATATCTGTATTTATATATGTATACATTGTATACACTGATCTATATCTGTAGTTATACATGTATACACTAAACAGATCTATATCTGTAATTATATATTTATACACTATATTTGTTGTTGCTTAGTCGTTCAGTCACGTCCGACTCTCCGTGACTCAATGGACCACAGCACGCCATGTGCATCTCTCAGTCACTGCCCCTCTGAGCTCCATCAAGTTCATGTTCATTGTTTCAGTGACCTCATCTATCCATCTTCACCTCTGGCGTCCCCTTCTTCTTGTGCCTTCAATCTTTCCCAACATCAGAGTCTTTTCTAGCGAATCCTGCCGTCTGATGATATGGTCAAAATATTTGAGCTTCAGCCTCTTGATCATACCTTCTAGTGAACAGTTTGTCTTTATTTCCTGTAGCATTGATTTATTGGATCTTCTTGCAGTCCATGCCACTTAGTCTTCTTTATGGTCAAGCTCTCACATCCGAATATTTCCACTGGGAAAACCATAGTTTGAACTATGCAGACCTTTGTTGATAGTTTAATAACTTTACTTTTTATTAGCTTGTCCCAGCTTGCCATAGCTTTCCTCCCTAGAAGCAAACATCTTTTAATTTCATGACTACAGTAGGGCATACTAGGGATTTGTATAATGGTTATAGTGGTTGTAAGTTGAATAAATAAGGTGACAATATACAACCTTGTCGCACACCTTTTCGTATCTTGAACCATTCTGTAGTCCCATGTTCGGTTCTTACTGTGGCTTCTTGGTACCCATTTAGATTGCTTAGGAGGCGGATGAGATGATCTGGTACTCCCATATCTTTATGGACTTGCCACATTTTGTTATGATCCACACAGTCAAAGGCTTTAGAATAGTGATGTCGCAAACTTCAAATTTTGGTTTCGCGAACAGCGAACGCGAACCTCCAGCAAATGTTCGCGAAGGGGCGAACATCGGCAAACCCCATAGACTTCAATGGGCAGGCGAATTTCAGAACCCACAGGGACTCTTTCTGGCCACAATAGTGATGGGAAAGTTGTTTCAAGGGGACTAACACCTGGACTGTGGCATGCCGGAGGGGGATCCATGGCAAAACTCCCACGGAAAATTACATAGTTGATGCAGAGTCTGGTTTTAAGCCATAAAGAGCATAAATCACCTAACATTCCTAAATTGTTTGGAATAACATGCTTTAAAACATCAGGTATGATGTTGTATCAATCAGGTAGTGTAAGGGTTACACCCGCTTCACTGTAACAGACTAATCTCCCCGTTTAATGAACCGCAAACAAAACAGTCCCTTTGCACAACCGCAAACTCCCCATTTGCACAAGGTTGGATACCAAGCTAGCCATGTCCCGTTCCTTGTCCTCACTGATGTCATTGAAGGTCTCTTTCTCCACCCAGCCACCAAGGGTCCCTGAAAGGTGACAACAAGCCCCCTGGGACGCCTGCTGTGTTTGGTCTTCCACCTCCTCAAAGCCACCTTCCTCCTCTGACTCCTCTTCTTCAGACTCCTCTCTCTGCGTTGCCTCTGTCTGCGTTATTATAAGGTGTGTACTGTTAAGTAGTACTATTCCTATCTCTGTTACGTCCACTATTAGGGGACGTGTATATGGCATTGATTTTTGGAACAGGGAGATGGAAAAAGATGCTTGGTCGGACCTCCTACTTCAAATTTGGGGCACTGCACGTGCAATCTAAGGTGCCACCAGATATGAGTGTCACTGTGCACTGGCAAAAGTTGTCAGAGTAGATGCAATAGGCTTCACACACACGCCTGTAGGCAGGCAATTGCTATTCAATCTATTACAGTCAAAAAAGTGTTGTTTTATGTCACTGAGCCCAATATAAGCTGTGAGCCTGACAAAGGCAGGCAACTGAAATTAGATTACAGGAAAAAAATGGTTGTTTTCAATGTATGGTACACCACCAGGTATGAGTAGTGAAAATAAGCACAATATAAGCTGTTAGGTGTTAGTCTGTCACACACACACGCTGGCAGGCAGGCATAGATTGCACAAAAAAAATTATAAAATAAAATAAATGATGTTCAAAGTTTCCTCAATGATAAAGTATAGGGGGCGAAACGAAAAGCGCATGTGTTCACCGTTCGCGGCGAACATGCGAAAATCGCGGGACATCACTACTTTAGAATAGTCTATGAAGCAGAAGTAAATGTTTTTCTGGAACTCTCTTGCTTTCTCTATTATCCAGCGGACATTGGCAATTTGATCTCTTGTGCCTCTTCGTCTGCGGAACCTGGCTTGCACATCTGGTAGTTCCTGGTCAATATATATTTGGAGCCGAGCTTGTAGGATCTTAAACATTGCCTTGCTGGCATGTGAAATGTATGCAATTGTTCGATAATTGGAGTACTCTTTGGCACTGCCTTTTGTTTGGGATTGGGATGTAGACTGACCTTTTCCAGTCTATTAGCCACTGTTGAGTTTTCCAGATTTGTTGGCTTAAGGTAGGCAACATTTGTTGCTGAATTAATTATATAAGGATATTTCTCAATTAAACAATCAACTGAAATCGGTATAACAATTAAGAACATAAGATCTCCTATACAAAACGTAGGAGTGAGCTAGACATGAAGGAAGCTGAAATCATCAATCACATATATAGTTGTCAGTGTTCGTAACGTTTGCAATCTTGGTAACACTGTTGTGTCCCTTGCGCAGCAAGGAAAGCAACTGCTAGCCTAGGAAGCGACCAACACCCGACACCGACGGGGGCGGCAATGATCGTTGAAGGCGCTCATTGCAGGGCTCGCAACACCCCCAGTACCTGTCCTACAATAAGCACCATAGGTGCTTATCGCTAGGCCCACTGTGTCTCCTCCATCCTTCTCCCTTATCCTCCTCCCTTTCCCTCTGTCTCCCTCCATCCCAGCCTCCTCCCTCCTTCCCCCTTAGCCTCCTGCTCCCTTTACCCTCTCTTACTTTCATGCAATGACCTCCTCCTGCTGCTTCTCTACTCTGCAGCGCGGCTCCTGGCTGTGTCCCACCCCCAACGTCACATGCTTGTCACGTCATTAGCATATGCCAGTTGAGACACAGCCGCAAGCTGCGCTGCTGGAGAGAGAAGCAGCACGAGGGGGTCATTGCATGAAAGTAAAAGAGGGGAAAGGGAGGAGGAGGCTAAGGGGGATGCAGGGAGGAAGATGGGAAGAAGGGAGGAGGATAAGATGGAAAAGAGGGGGGAGGTTAATAAACATTGGGGGGAGAGGGGGGAAAGAGACACGGGGGAGATGGGGGAAAGAGACACAGGGGGGAGAAGGGGGAAAGAGATACAGGGGGAAGAGGGAGCGAGAGACACAGGAGGAAGAAGGGGGAAAGAGACACAGAGAGAGAGAGGGGAAAAGAGATATGGGAGGGAGAGGGCTTAAAAGAGACACAGGGAAGGGAGAGGGAAGGATACACAGGTGAGGGAGAGGGGGGAGAGTCACAGGGGAAGGGAGGTTGGGAAAGACACAGGGGAGGGAGGGGGTAAAAAGAGAAAAATAGGAGGGAGGAGGAAAAGAGACAAAGGGGAGGGAGGGGGAAGAGGGATAAGGGGGGAGGGGGGGGAAAGAGAGCCAGGGGAAGGGGGAAGAGACACAGGGGAGGAAAAGGGGGCAAAAGAGACACAGGGGAGGGGAGAGAGGCACAGGTGATGGAGAGGGGGGAAAGAGACACAGGGGAGGGGGGAGAGACACAGGGGAGGCACAGGGGGGGAAAGGAGACACCAAGAAGGGAAAAGGGGTGGGAGAGGAGCCACAAGGGAGGGAGAGAAGAGAGGGAAAAGAAGACACAAGGGAGGGAGACGAGTGGGGAAATGAGACACAAGTGAGGAAGTAGATAGGGTTAGAGACAGGGCTCACGATGAGCACCAAAGGTGCTCACATTGGATGCCAAACAGCATTGTCAGCCTTAAAAATGTATTCCTGTCATTTTTGTAAGGCAAGTAGCTAGTAATATAATAAACTAAATAAACCGAGATGTTAATAACAGTTTTTAATAAGAGGAATTAACCAGTAGTGAGATAGAAGCAATTATTACTGATCAGTCTCTTTCTGGTGTCATTTATCCCTCTTCCTTGGAGCATGAGTCCTCATCAGCAGGGGATGACTATCACCTCTGCTAGTAGTACTTCAAGCTCTCAGGTTAGTTGTATTTTATTTTAGATTCAGATCCAAAGAGGTGCAAAATGAGCGAGGGGTTATAACTCAGAAAGAACAGACCATGTAGGAGAAGAAGGTGAAAGGATAAACTTGAGAAACCGGAACATTTTGGACTAAAGACCACTCCAATAGTGGGTTCTAGATTAGAGACCCAATCTTGTAAATAAACAAGCTTATGAATTATAAATGAATCCAATGGTGTATTGAATGATGCACACATAAATATTGAAAGAAAAGGTTTGTCTTTCTCCCCAGGTATGAAGGACATTAATCCATTTGATCAATGAGACTGTAGATGCAGTGACACATGAAAAAATGTATCTTAGGATTTTGTTGATTTAAGTGAAGTGAAGGGGAAGCTAGGGTTAAAAACGATTTGCTGAATGGGGTTTATTGATTTAATTAGAAGGGCGTTAGTTGAATTAATTAAAGGGGGTTTATAGTTAATTAGTGGGATTACTGTATCTAATTTTGTCGGGGTTAAATTGTTAATGGTAGCGGGGGGTTTAATTAGTCTCATATCAATCTGTATGTCTATATATATCTCTGTCTATGTATCCATCTATCCGTGTCTATCTATCTATATGTCTATTTATATATATCTCTATCTATCTGTATTTTATCTATCTATATGACTATTGAGTTCATATGAGAGAAAGAAAATTACACTTTTAATTTCAATTATATTGTTTACCCACATAAGATGATCCTACATAAATAGTTGAAAAAAGTCTTAATCAGATACTGTACCTTTTATTTAAAATATAATTTTATTAGTATACACAATATACAAAAAACAATATGTACACTAAACATAAAATCATGGTAACCCGGCCATCTACAAAATGCAAAAATGCTAAGTTTATGCAAAAAGGCAGCCTGAAATAGCACAAAATCTGAGGCACTGTACATTCGGAGGCACACCAGCATAGATACTAGACCGGAAGTAGACAGCCGGAACCATTTTTTTGTATATTCTGCATACTAATAAAATTATATTTTAAATAAAAGGTACAGTATCTGATTAAGACTTTTTTCAACTATTTATGTAGGATCATCTTATGTGGGTAAACAATATCATTGGAATTAAAGGTGTACTTTTCTTTCTCTCTTATGAACTCAATAGATTTCTTTACACTGCCAATGATATTTTCTCAGTAGTGATATATAAATGTTCAATATTAAGATGCTGTGAATGCATCAAATAATTCTTACTACTACTAGATACCTTGGATATTTACTCTTTGTCTTCGCTTTTTTCAAATCTATCTATATGTCTATCTATCACTCTATCCATCTATCCACATCTATCTATATGTCTATCTATAACTCTATCTATATCTCTGTCTATCTGTATCTTATCTCTCTATCTGTATCTTATATATCCCTCTGTCCCTATGTTTATCACTCTATCTCTATCTATCTATCTGTATCATATCTATCACTCTATCTACTGTACAAGTCTATCTCTCTCTATAAATATCTTTATCTAGATCTCTCTCTATATATATCTACTAGCGACTTGCCCGTCAAAAATTACGGGGCAATAAAATTTGAAGCCATGGGAATGCTGTTTGACACACAATGGAAACGTTTTTGTACTATGAGGGCCTTAGGCGCTCATGGCGAGCCCCTTGTTTTGCTCCTCTGAGCATCTTCGGCACTCATTATAAAGAGAGATATATATTCATCTATATTTACTTAATGAATAATGAATTATTTCTTGAATGAATTAATAAACTTTACCTATATGTAATGAATATATTCACCAATCAATAGCCTAAAGAGCTAACAATCTGTTTATATTTTCCGGCACCATACAATGTACAGTGAGTGTTGGTGCTCTGATGCTAGAGTGTAATGAATGTGCCAACTGTGCATTCTAAATGGTTTGTATACGCAAGGGAAATCCGTTGGTGTAGTTGTGTAAATCGCCATTGTAGATTGGTAATATTATCAATGTGTTAAGCATCTCACATGTATTTTCCGTATTTTGTAATAGTGTATTTTGTATTTCATTCGTTGCCTTTGTGAAAGTGCTACGCGTTTGGCAGTGCTTTGCGTGATCCGGGGTCTTGTAGCCTCAATTTAATTTTTTTCGGCTCCCATTTTTTTTTTTTCTCTTAGGCGACTTTGGTGTGTTGAAAGTCGTTGAAATTGCATTTAAATCACGTTGCACCTCACTCCCAGACGTCCTGGCTGTTCCTCTGTGCTGTGGGTGATGTTTTTGTTGTATTTCTTTGTATTTTTTGTGTGTTTTTATTGTTTTTTTGTTGTTCGCGGTTCGGCCGTTAACCTCGTATGTTTGCTGTTGTGCATGTCGTAAAGCACCATGGTAAAGAGCTAAGCGTTTGGCAGTGTTTTGCGCAGTCCGGGGTTGTGTAGCCTAGTTTTCGTTTTTTTGGGCAGACTTTTTTTTCTTGTTTAGGCGATTTTCGTGTGGTGAAAGTCGTCGGAATCGTCTTAAATTCACGTTGTAACTCACTCCCAGATGTCCTGCCTGTTCCCCCGTGCTGTGGGTGATATTTTTATTGTATTTATTTGTATTTTCTTTCTGTTTTTTGGATGTTCGCGGTTCGGCCGTTAACCTCGTATTTTTGCTATCTCGTATTTTTTTTTCAAAGTCCTGCATCGCTTTTGTCAAGTGCGTGAAGGCTAATGCGATTGTGCGTTTACTAAGTGTTTTGTGGCTAAGTCTCGCGTGTTTAATTGCTTTAACAGCTCGCCTCGCTATGCAAGGTTCGCCGGCAATGAGCCCCTTTGGCGCTCATCGCCTAAGTGCTAAGCGTTAACGGCTCGCCTCGCTTTGCGAAGCTCACAAGCGATGAGCGCCTATGGCGCTCATCACCTAACTCGTATGCACCATGCAAAGTGTGACGTCTCGCAGTTTGACAACTATTATATGTGACTAGCGACTTGCCCGTCAAAAAATGACGGTCAATAGAATTTTAAAGCTGGAAATGCTGTTTGTGAAACAATGTGATTCTCTAACACTCTGAATCTTTTTCTTATCTACAAAGAAGTACAAAAAATTGTCTTTCTTTTTTTATTTTTTTAACAATGTACTGTTAAACCATATCAAACTTTGTAATTATCATGTATGGAATAATAATATAACAATCCATCAAATTTCTCAGAATATGTATTGTGACCCATTACATGAAGGTTTCTAATATTCAACTTATATTGTAAACAGTGGGTAACGTTTTTTTTTAACAATATTAACATGAAATCGTTGAAATTTTTGTAAATGTGTCTCTTCAACCATGACATAATTCTTTTTGACATACAAACTTGTATTTAAACTCCTGGTAAAGCCCATAGGTATTGAATCCAGATGAAGGCAAACAATAACCCCCCCCCCCCCCCCCATTGCAACTTAGCCAATTGTCTCAAAAGGGGAGAAAAATTAATTCCTTCCTGACCCCATTAAATGGTGATCGGATTATTCCCTGGATGAATACTTTCTATTTAATTGTACATTGAATTTTGTTAACAAATGTTTCTGCTGCAAATTACATAAATCTTTTTTAACATTCAATAAATTAATTTTGCAAACTTTATAACATACAATGCTAACAATGCAACATTAACATAAGATAATAACATTTAACCATAATTTATTCTAAACTATATTGACCTTGAATATTGAATCCAGAGGAAGGCAAATTAGAATAAATGCAATTTCCACTTTGTAAATTTGTTGAAAGTGTTGTCCAAAAATTATTCCTTCCTGACTCCATTAACTGGAAATCAGATTCGTCCCTGGATCAATAATCTATATATCATGCACCATTTTAATTTTTCAACAAATGATAATGCGCCTACTAACATTAAACCTTAATTACAGAGAATACATCAACTTATTGGGTAAATCATGTATTTGTGGATGTTTTCCTACTCCAATTTGAATGAGCCAATCATTCAATTCATTTTGACCTTCAGATTTCATATTTAATTCTAATTTGAGATGTGTAAATATTTTCCACAGTTTACTTGTCTTGATACATGTTTCAATGATATCAGTTCTATTTCCATGTGGCACAACAGGTAATGTTTGCCTAAAATCTCCTCCTAACAACATCACCTTTCCACCAAATGGCAAATTATTATCCATCACTTCTTTTAAGAATCTATCAGTACATCTCAAAGCATGACATGACATCATTGTTGCCTCGTCTATGATAATTAATTAATTTTTTGAAATTTTTTGGCTTGTAAAGAATTCAGTCGAATATCTGACACTGATGTTTCCAAAATGGGAACTGGCAGTTTAAATCCACTATGCACAGTTCTACCACGGTCTAACAAAAGTGCTGCAATTCCAGTTGTTGCAAATGGCATTGCTATCTGACCCTGTGCTCGAATGTAACTCATCAAACAATTGTACAGATACGTTTTTCCTGATACACCAGGGCCGTCTAGATAGAAATAAAGGTCTTTGACCAATTCATCATCTGTATCATTTGTAACAGTATTAAATGCTTGTAATTGTAAAGTATATAAAGTTGCTAGTTTGTCTTCTGTTTTTTTTTGTTTTTGTAGCTCAGTGTCATAATCATCAAAGCTGATGTCATCTATAAGTCCTGGATCAGGCAAATTAAAACGTGCACAATTTAAACCATGAGCAAGCAATATTTCTTGAATTTCCATTAAAGTTTTTAACAGTGTTATTGGCTCAAGTAAGTCTTCGGACATATTTAATTTAAATGTTTCCCACAAAGTAAATGCATCAGGTACATTGCAAAAGATGCAAATGAATTTGCTTTGGCATTTGACATACTGCCGCTTCTTCCAGACACCTCTCCCATTCTGTATCACCAGCTATGAAGTTTTGATGTCTTGCAGCTAATAGGAAAGTATCATAAACTATGTCATTCACTGTGCATAAATGTTCAAAACTTTGTGCACCGGGAACATGTAAAAGAAGTAATCTTAAAATGAAACGTTCAATGTGTCTTGGACTGACGGTATAAATTTGTGGTTTAATTTTATGTGTATCTCTTTTTCGTTGTCACCATAGACCATTTACAAGAACATAGTGATATGGAATCTCAATGTATAAAAATTGTCTTGCCTGCGTATCCTGGCAGTTTAATTTAAAATATGCAGTAAATGTTATATCTCTGTGTTCACTTTGAGCTAAGGCAGTTTTTTCATTGCCTGCAGTAAAACAAACAAACTGACTTTGTGGCAAATGTACAGCTAAACGATACACAGCATGTGACTGATCATGCATCTCAAATTTCAGAAGCCGCCACATTGCTTCAGGAGCACTGACATAGCGAGCATCTAAATAATTTGAAAGTTCGTCATGTAAAATTAGATTTTCCTTTTCGTTTGCTGCACCTTGCACAAATACAGTTGCTGTATCATATCCTTTGTATATATATTTATACACATATTTGATGGATTTAAGAGAAGTGCAATACAAATGTGGATTGTATGGAACGACAAATCTATTATCAACCTTTTATCTACGGATAATAGCTGTTTGTCCTTGTCTTCTTTTATACAAAGGGTATCCATCACAATTAGCATAAGTTTGCATTTGAAATTGTTTAGGAAATTATTTTGTACATTTTTTATTTTCCATACATGGTGAATTAGGATTCATATCTCCACATGGCCCATAAATCATTCTGTGTGTAACAATGCCAAAAAGTTTTGAATATTTTTCAGGATCTGGCAATTCAGCAGTAATGACTGAATCCACTCTGTCTGCAGTATTCAACTTATCTTTTTCCTGCAGGATTAAAAGTATGTGAGCATGTGGCAGTCCTCTTTTTTGAATTTCAATGGTGTAAACAAAAGCCACACATTTTCCAAATATCTGTGCTTTAGTTATATCATGTATTAATGAATTGAGTTTGAATTTAAATACTCTTGCCACTAAATCTGGTTGGTCAGCATTAGTTTGTCCCAGATTCAAATTTTCCTTGATCTCTGGCCATTGTGGATTACATGAGAATGTAATGAATAAATCTGGTTTGCCAAATTTTGTGACAATAGCCATGGCATCATTATAGCTTTCTCGCATATTGCGAGGAGATCCTTGGAAATTGGATGGCAAAAGAATTGCTCTTCCAGCTGGAATGTCTCTGTTGGTAGCCAATTCAGCGACATAATCCATCAATCCACAATAGTTTTCTACTCAAAGCTTTTTTTGTTGACATTTTATGAAATTTAGATTATTTGCTTCGACTTGTAAATAGGAATCAATAATCCATTGTTGAGTGAGTTTGCCACCACTTAAAACTGTATTAAAAGAATCCCGAATAGCAGTTTGTGCCACTTTATATTCCAGCATAGAAATATTGCATCTAACACGAACTTTACTATTGGGATAACTTTGCAATTGTAATTTTGGTTCCCATCCAGGTTCACCATTTGGAAAGAAAACAGGATATGTCATTGGATCTAAATTACAACTTAATATATTTATGTTTATAGAAGGTTGTTCTTCATTGCGTGGATATATTCTAATATCCCGCTGAAAAGGTGGTTCACCATCTTCATTTTTAAAAACCATGGCAACCTCATTTACTGTTGGTAAATTATACCGTCTTTGATTAGTGTTGCGATCTCTTTTTAACATCATATTTACTCTTGGCATTGTCAATTGATGTCTTTGAGCATGTTCCTGTTGTTCCTTTTCAAGCTGTGCTAATTGTTTATATGCTTGAGTGTATGGGTTGTTGGCCATAATTGTATCCAACTGTTCAAAGACTATGCGCAAACACTGTTTATTTTCTGGAAGCGTCATTCTTTGTTCAACAGCTTCCATTGTATCTAAGACATATAACTGTGCAAATTTCCTTTGCTCTCATTCTTGTGGGTGTAAATGTGAAGTTCGGTGGAAAATTTGTCCATGAACTCTAAAACTGTAAGGACCATGTCCTGGGACATTTTCTGCTAATGTGGCACCTATTGAAGCAAATTAAATTGCACTGTTATAAGACCTTATGCTTTTTTTTAAATTGGTATAATTTGGAAATGTTGGATCACTCATGATACTTTGTAAGTAATCTAGGAATGGGTGTCTTTGTGGAAGTCTTACCTTTCTTTTCTGACAGCAACTAATGAAATGTCCATCAGTTAGTCTTTCCTTTAGAAAATTATAGGCCCCACAAAACTGACAAACCACATTAAGTAATCCACAATAATGAGTGTCTACTTTTAGTGCTCTAATAAACACATTCTCATGCACTTCCTCAACATAGATATCACTACAACTTTCTATATCTACATTGGTGTCATGTGTCTGAACATTGGTGTCAATAGCTAATATAGTATCATTGGGCAATGGTCCACAGACATGTTTTAGTTTACTTTTTTGTTTCTTTGAAGCCCCAGCACACTTACTTTGTGCTTTCTTACTTATTTTCTTTTATTTAAAAGTCTTTGTCGGTCTTCTTCTCTTAAGCGTTGGGAAGTTTCAGGTGTGCATCTCTCCACCTTTGCTTCCTTTCACTTGCTAATCTTCTTTTGCGTTCAATGTTGTCTTCTCCATTATCCGCCATTGTAATCTGTAATTGGAAATACAGGTGTAAGATTTTTTTTTTGGTTTCTGTACATATTATTTGTAGCTGGTCTCAATCTAAAAGTAAATAGAAATTAATTAAAGAATGCAAACATTTTCAAATCTTTTTTTTCCGATGCAATAAATGAAACCATTTTTGGAGTGTTTTATTGATATACATTAAATAGCAAAGGACTGCACATATATATATTGAGCATTTTTTTAAAATTTTAGGAGTACTGAATTATCAGTTCATTACTAAATTAATAAACGTTTGTGAATTAATCCAAAACTGGGATTAATGTTAAACCTAAAAAGTTACTTATATTGTCATAAAGAAGATCAAACATAAACAGCTATTATCAAAGTATAGATGAGTTCTAAAAGAATGTTCAATTTTCTTAAAGATGCAATGAATGTAGATATGATGTCGAATTGAGGTTCTTTAAAATGTAATTAGTTAAGCATATATATATATCTTCATCTTTTTTTTTTTTTTCTTGTAATGACCAATTAAAATCTCCAAGCCTCATTCATCTTCTTTTTTTTTTTTGCTAAATGAAATCTTAAAAACCTCATTCATTTGCAAGTTGTTCCAAGCAATCTGGCACTATATAAGCACCTTTTTTTATATTTATTTTTATTAAAACTTTATTTTTGGATAGATGTTCATTCCCTAAAATGTTCATTTTAAATAATATGCTATGTGGTTATATCACTCCCTATGAGTCCCTAAATCAATATATTATATAAATATACTTTCCTGAATTAATTATTAAGTGTCATCAATCCCAAACCATAAGGGCATGCTAAAATCATATACCTGTGAACTTGCTGTTCTTTGTGTCCAAATCCTTGCAAATTCACTCTCTGTCTTCAGTCAGGTACAGAGATGAGTAATCTGTGAAATTACATGAAAATAAGTTTTAGTCATTGAAATCCATTCCTTCTTGATTAAATGAACTCCATATATTTAAGTGCGTAGTAAAAAGTACATTTTTTTTAAAGTCTGCTCACCTCATCTTGTTTTTTATCTTATTATTAATTAATATTAACAAAAACAATGTACATAAATGAGCTATAAGACAGATATATAAGTGCATGTTAAAAATTGTTCTTACTTTTATTGCATTCTCATTTTTATTTTTTGAAGTGATGACTAATTATTAAGTAATTAAAATATTATTATACGTTAATTCATCAATAACTGTTATCCATGTTAGCAACATTTAATGTAGCCTTTTTGTTCCATAATTAAATGATATACCTGTCAAGATTATCCTTATGCTGTTGAATGGCTGGAAATGTCACTTTCTGTGTTCAGTCAGCTGCAGGTATGCTGAAACTGTCAAATAAGATTTAAAAAAATTGTAATATGTTGCTTCATCCCTATCAGTCAATCAGCAGCAACACAGATATATTAGAATAGATGGCAAACATAAAAGCAATACTCATAAATGTATTGATAAACCAAACCATTTTTTTGGGTCCTGATTACTAATTATTACTTAATTAATATACGTTAATTAATCAATAACTGTCATCAATATGCTGGCGCGTTATAAATAAAGTATAATAATAATAATAAAGTAAGGAGACTTAAATCTTTTTTTTTTGCAAAGAAAATAATTTAATGATATACATGTAAAGGTGCTGTTTATGTTGTTGAAAGGCTGCAAACGTCACTCTCTGTGTTGATTCAGCTGCAACGTCACTGAAATTGTCAAAAAAATGGAAGGCATTTGTAATATTTGATTTAATCCCTATTAGGCAATCTGCATCATCCCAGATATGTCAGTGCATCTTAAAATATACATTTTGTTTGTGGTCCTTTTTTTCCCCTTTTTTTAAACTTACTAATTACAAATTAATAAATGAATGAACATTAATAATCAATTAATCACTGACTAAATGTATTCTAAAAATGTAAGCATTAATATATTCCTAAACTAAAGGCATTGTAAAATCTTTTTTTTGTTGTTTATAATGATTACGAAAAATTAATTAATTAAGTAATGTACATTAATAATTAATGAATCAATGTGTAAATGTCTTTGCAATTTTTTTGCATTAATCATGTATTAATAAAACGTTAACCTTTTTTTCTTAATGATTACTCATTAATAATTAATAAATTAAAGTATATTATTAATTAATTATTCAATGAATTAATATCTTACAAACAGCTAAGTATGAAAGTATTGCTAAACTAAATCAAGCGTCAATTCTGGTTTTCTAATTTATTTTAAATAATTGTTTTTTTTAATTAATAATTAATTAATTAATTATTGAGTAATGATTATTAATATACTGTACCTTTTGGAATGTAATATTCATCAATCAGTATCCTGAAGAGCTAACAATCTCTTTTGATTTTCCTGCAGCAGAAAATGTCCAGTCAGACTGTCATCACCTGAGGAGAAAGTGTCAGCTCTGTTGCAAGTGTGTTCTATATAAAGGCTGCGTGCGCGAGACAAAACCGTTGTTTTAGGCAGGAAATCCAACATTTCACAATGGTAATGTGTAAGTTACTATTGTAAAATGGCGCCATTAGTCTATGTTTTACGCGTTCCGCGGTTATTTTCCATCCTTCCTATTAGTATTTTTCTACCACATACGTGGCTGGATGTGTTTTACGCAGTTCGGGGTCGTATAGACTCGTTTTCATTTTTTGCGGCGCCCATTTTTTTACTCGCTTAGTTGATTTTCGAGTGGCGAAAATCCTCTAAATTGAGTTTAATTTGCGTTCCACCTCACTCACAGACATCCTGGCTGTTGCCCTTTGCCTTAGCTAGTGTGTTTTCCGGGTTTTTGGTTTGGCCGCTAATCTCGTAATTTTTTGCGTCTCATATCTTTTTTTTTCTAAGTCTTGCGTCTCGTATTTTTTTATTCTAAGTCCCGCGTCTCATATTTTTTTTTCTAAGCCGCATTCCTCAACTACTTTTAACCTAAGGCTGTGTCTAATTTGTTTGTAGGCTAAGTCCTGCGTGTTTCATTCACCCAACACTGCTCGCCTCGCTTTGCGAGGCTCGGAGGCAATGAGCGCCTTCGGCACTCATTGCCTAAGTGCTACGAGTTTAACGGCTCTCCATGCTACGCGAGGCCTGCGGCATTCATCGCTAAGTCGTACACACCACACAAACAGCGTGACGAGGTCTCATAGTTAGACAATTGTAATATGTGATATATTTCTCTCTCTCATATCTATCCCTCAGCACTGTGTGTGAATGTGATCCTCCTGTACCCAGACAATTGTAGTATGTGTTATCTTTCTCTCTCTCATATCTATCCCTCAGCACTGTATGTGAATGTGATCCTCCTGTACCCAGACAATTGTAATATGTGTTATCTTTCTCTCTCTCATATCTATCCCTCAGCACTGTGTGTGAATGTGATCCTCCTGTACCGCGACAATAGTAATATGTGTTATCTTTCTCTCTCTCATATCTATCCCTCAGCACTGTGTGTGAATGTGATCCTCCTGTACCCAGACAATTGTAATATGTGTTATCTTTCTCTCTCATATCTATCCCTCAGCACTGTATGTGAATGTGATCCTCCTGTACCCAGACAATTGTAATATGTGTTATCTTTCTCTCTCTCATATCTATCCCTCAGCACTGTGTGTGAATGTGATCCTCCTGTACCCAGACAATTGTAATATTTGTTATCTTTCTCTCTCTCATCTATCCCTCAGCACTGTGTGTGAATGTGATCCTCCTGTACCCAGACAATTGTAATATGTGTTATCTTTCTCTCTCTCATATCTATCCCTCAGCACTGTATGTGAATGTGATCCTCCTGTACCCAGACAAATGTAATATGTGTTATCTTTCTCTCTCTCATATCTATCCCTCAGCACTGTGTGTGAATGTGATCCTCCTGTACCGAGACAATATAACACATCCAATGTAAATATAAACAGATATATGGAATGTGACCCCTACATTTATGGTGAGTAAGTAACATAAACACTGTCCCAGCAGCACCCGCGGTGCACAGAAAGATACTACATATAGGTTGATAGATATAGATTGATAGTGACTACAAGCAGACTACAACTCCCACAATCCCCCGCACAAATAGCGCAATTCGGGAAACAGAGGCGGGTCTTCTGTTGTTAAATAACTTTGTGTACCTAGATACAGCATGTAAACTTAGAGATTTAACAATTTAGGGCACGGACACGCGCGCGCAACGCCAAAAGTAAAGGACCAAAGATTATTTGAAGGTTGTTGTTGTAGCTTTAGGAACCGCTCATCACACGTTGTTGTCCGTAAATGGTGTCCCAAGCCCTGCCCATAATGAAGATGGCGGATCCAACCTTGTATTTTGAGACGCACATATTAGAGTAGTTTAGAGTTTGCATTTTGACGTCAATAATCTGTAACTACGAGACTACAAAGAAGGAAGCGGAGCAGAGATGTAAACTGTGAGTTTATAGCTATATATTTCTGTAAATGTGTGTAAGGAGGGTGTATTTCTGTATATGTGTGTGTATGTATACAGAGTGGGGAGGGAGCTATATGTGTGTATATGTATACAGTGTGGGGAGGGAGCTAAATGTGTGTGTGTGTGTCTATGCATGCAGTGTGGGGAGGGAGCTAAATGTGTGTGTCTGCATGCAGTGTGGGAGCTATATGTGTATATGTGTGCCTATGTATACGGGGTGGGAGCTATATGTGTGGGGAAGGAGCTATATGTGTGTCTCTGTACAGTGTGGGGAGAGAGCTATATGTGTCTATTATACAGTGTGAGGAGACACGGGAGGGGGAGAGACATAGGGGAAGGAAGTGGGGGGGAGAGACACAGGGGAGGGAGAGGGGGAAAGAGACACAGGGGAGGGAGAGGGGGAAAGAGACACAGGGGAGGGAGAGGGGGAAAGAGACACAGGGGAGGGAGAGGGGGAAAGAGACACAGGGGAGGGAGAGGGGGAAAGAGACACAGGGGAGGGAGAGGGGGAAAGAGACACAGGGGAGGGAGAGGGGGAAAGAGACACAGGGGAGGGAGAGGGGGAAAGAGACAAGGGGAGGGAGAGGGGGAAAGAGACAAGGGGAGGGAGAGGGGGAAAGAGACAAGGGGAGGGAGAGGAGGGAAGAGACAAGGGGAGGGAGGGGGGTGAAAAAGCAATATATAGAACTCTATCTTGTCGTCATTTTTGACAGGCAAGTCGCTAGTAGATATATAATGATAACTAATTAGATAGAGATGTGTGTGTATATATATATATATATATATATATATATATATATATATATATATATATACATACATACATACATACATACATACATCATATAAATATATACCCTGTTTGGCACTGTGGAACAAGTTAGCGCATTACAAATAAAGCTTAGCTATAGTAATAATATATAGATCTTTCTCTCTCTCTTTTATATATATATATTTAATCACATATATAGTTGTGAGCATATGAGCCGTTGCTCACGCTTGCGGGCTCGCAAAATTAACGTTCAAACGCAAACAACCACACAACAACCACGACCACGCAAACACGACACACCAACTACGACCCTCGCAAACTTTACCTCGCAACGCAAACAACATACGAGACAGGTTAGCACACATTACAACCTCGCAAAAATCGGACGCAACCCGCGAACATGAAAAAATTAAAAACGCAATAAATTCACACAACACATACATAAAAAGCTTACACACCAAACAACATTAGCTACCTTACAATTTCATTGCCGTCATTTTTTGACAGGCAATTCGCTAGTATATATATATTAGTGACTTGCCCGTCAAAAAATGATGGCAATACAATTTGAAGCCTGGCCATGCTGTTTGCCACACAATGGGAGCCTCTCCCACTCTATTTTACTGGCACCTACTCTCCCTCCCCTGTATTTTTTTGCCACCTCTCTCCCTCCCCTGTATTTTTTTGCCACCTCTCGCCCTCCCCTGTATTTCTTTGCCACCTCTCTCCCTTCCCTGTCTCTCTTTGCCACCTCTCTCCCTTCCCTGTCTCTCTTTGCCACCTCTCTCCCTTCCCTGTCTCTCTTTGCCACCTCTCTCCCTTCCCCGTCTCTCTTTGCCGCCTCTCTCCCTTTCCCGTCTCTCTTTGCCGCCTCTCTCCCTTTCCCGTCTCTCTTTGCCGCCTCTATCCCTTCCCCGTCTCTCTTTGCCGCCTCTATCCCTTCCCCGTCTCTCTTTGCCGCCTCTATCCCTTCCCCGTCTCTCTTTGCCGCCTCTATCCCTTCCCCGTCTCTCTTTGCCGCCTCTATCCCTTCCCCGTCTCTCTTTGCCGCCTCTATCCCTTCCCCGTCTCTCTTTGCCGCCTCTATCCCTTCCCCGTCTCTCTTTGCCGCCTCTCTCCCTTCCCCGTCTCTCTTTGCCGCCTCTCTCCCTTCCCCGTCTCTCTTTGCCGCCTCTCTCCCTTCCCCGTCTCTCTTTGCCGCCTCTCTCCCTTCCCCGTCTCTCTTTGCCGCCTCTCTCCCTTCCCCGTCTCTCTTTGCCGCCTCTCTCCCTTCCCCGTCTCTCTTTGCCGCCTTCTCCCTTCCCCGTCTCTCTTTGCCGCCTCTCTCCCTTCCCCGTCTCTCTTTGCCGCCTCTCTCCCTTCCCCGTCTCTCTTTGCCGCCTCTCTCCCTTCCCCGTCTCTCTTTGCCGCCTCTCTCCCTTCCCCGTCTCTCTTTGCCGCCTCTCTCCCTTCCCCGTCTCTCTTTGCCGCCTCTCTCCCTTCCCCGTCTCTCTTTGCCGCCTCTCTCCCTTCCCCGTCTCTCTTTGCCGCCTCTCTCCCTTCCCCGTCTCTCTTTGCCGCCTCTCTCCCTTCCCCGTCTCTCTTTGCCGCCTCTCTCCCTTCCCCGTCTCTCTTTGCCGCCTCTCTCCCTTCCCCGTCTCTCTTTGCCGCCTCTCTCCCTTCCCCGTCTCTCTTTGCCGCCTCTCTCCCTTCCCCGTCTGTCTTTGCCGCCTCTCTCCCTTCCCCGTCTGTCTTTGCCGCCTCTCTCCCTTCCCCGTCTGTCTTTGCCGCCTCTCTCCCTTCCCCGTCTGTCTTTGCCGCCTCTCTCCCTTCCCCGTCTGTCTTTGCCGCCTCTCTCCCTTCCCCGTCTGTCTTTGCCGCCTCTCTCCCTTCCCCGTCTGTCTTTGCCGCCTCTCTCCCTTCCCCGTCTGTCTTTGCCGCCTCTCTCCCTTCCCCGTCTGTCTTTGCCGCCTCTCTCCCTTCCCCGTCTGTCTTTGCCGCCTCTCTCCCTTCCCCGTCTGTCTTTGCCGCCTCTCTCCCTTCCCCGTCTGTCTTTGCCGCCTCTCTCCCTTCCCCGTCTGTCTTTGCCGCCTCTCTCCCTTCCCCGTCTGTCTTTGCCGCCTCTCTCCCTTCCCCGTCTGTCTTTGCCGCCTCTCTCCCTTCCCCGTCTGTCTTTGCCGCCTCTCTCCCTTCCCCGTCTGTCTTTGCCGCCTCTCTCCCTTCCCCGTCTGTCTTTGCCGCCTCTCTCCCTTCCCCGTCTGTCTTTGCCGCCTCTCTCCCTTCCCCGTCTGTCTTTGCCGCCTCTCTCCCTTCCCCGTCTGTCTTTGCCGCCTCTCTCCCTTCCCCGTCTGTCTTTGCCGCCTCTCTCCCTTCCCCGTCTGTCTTTGCCGCCTCTCTCCCTTCCCCGTCTGTCTTTGCCGCCTCTCTCCCTTCCCCGTCTGTCTTTGCCGCCTCTCTCCCTTCCCCGTCTGTCTTTGCCGCCTCTCTCCCTTCCCCGTCTCTCTTTGCCGCCTCTCTCCCTTCCCCGTCTGTCTTTGCCGCCTCTCTCCCTTCCCCGTCTGTCTTTGCCGCCTCTCTCCCTTCCCCGTCTGTCTTTGCCGCCTCTCTCCCTTCCCCGTCTGTCTTTGCCGCCTCTCTCCCTTCCCCGTCTGTCTTTGCCGCCTCTCTCCCTTCCCCGTCTGTCTTTGCCGCCTCTCTCCCTTCCCCGTCTGTCTTTGCCGCCTCTCTCCCTTCCCCGTCTGTCTTTGCCGCCTCTCTCCCTTCCCCGTCTGTCTTTGCCGCCTCTCTCCCTTCCCCGTCTCTCTTTGCCGCCTCTCTCCCTTCCCCGTCTCTCTTTGCCGCCTCTCTCCCTTCCCCGTCTGTCTTTGCCGCCTCTCTCCCTTCCCCGTCTGTCTTTGCCGCCTCTCTCCCTTCCCCGTCTGTCTTTGCCGCCTCTCTCCCTTCCCCGTCTGTCTTTGCCGCCTCTCTCCCTTCCCCGTCTCTCTTTGCCGCCTCTCTCCCTTCCCCGTCTCTCTTTGCCGCCTCTCTCCCTTCCCCGTCTGTCTTTGCCGCCTCTCTCCCTTCCCCGTCTGTCTTTGCCGCCTCTCTCCCTTCCCCGTCTGTCTTTGCCGCCTCTCTCCCTTCCCCGTCTGTCTTTGCCGCCTCTCTCCCTTCCCCGTCTGTCTTTGCCGCCTCTCTCCCTTCCACGTCTGTCTTTGCCGCCTCTCTCCCTTCCACGTCTGTCTTTGCCGCCTCTCTCCCTTCCACGTCTGTCTTTGCCGCCTCTCTCCCTTCCACGTCTGTATCCATCCACGACCCATTTTCAATGCCCTGGCTGAGGGAAGGAGGTTCTCAACCAAGATTTGACAGTACATGGCCCAGTCCATTGTCCCTTTGATGCTGTGCAGCTGTCCTGTCCCCTTAGCAGAAAAACGCCCCCAAAGCATAATGTTTCCACCTCCATGTTTGACGGTGGAGATGGTGTTCTTGGGGTCATAGGCAGCATTCCTCCTCCTCCTCCAAACACAGTGAGTTGAGTTGCTGCCACAGAGCTCAATTTTGATCTCATTTGACCACAACACATCATTAACAAGATCCTCCTGTGTAGTTCTAGACTGATTCCCCGCTGTTCTCATGATCATTGAAACTTCACAAGGTGAGATCTTGCATGGAGCATCAGACCGATGGAGACTGGCAGTTATTTTGTGTTTCTTCCATTTGCGAATAATAACACCAACTGTTGTCACCTTCTCACCAAGCTGCTTGGCAATGGGCTTATAGCCCATTCCAGCCTTGTATAGGTCTACAATCTTGTCCCTGATATCCTTGGACAGCTCCTTGGTCTTGGCCATGGTGGAGAGTTTGGAATCTGATTAATTGCTTCTGTGGACAGGTGTCTTTTATACAGGTAACTAGCTGTGATTAGGAGCACTCCCTTAAAGGGAGTGTTCCTAATCTCAGCTCGTTACCTGTATAAAAGACACCTGGTAGCCAGAAATCTTTGTAAGAAATTAACTAATAATTAAAAAATGAATGTATAATTTCTACAAGTAATACATTTTTTTTGACAAATCAATAAACAAGCATACCCATAAGTTAATTTAAAAAGGATATATTTTACATAAATGAATATACGGTTACACAATGGGTTTTAGACAAACAGATAGGGATAAAACGATATTTCCAAAAAGATACTTATATGAATATACTTCATTATTACTAGATACTACAGCAAAAGTCAGCAATGTCATTCCATGTCTTTAGGCCTCCGGTCATGCAATGGCATGGCTTCTGTTCAGCTGGGCACTTCTCTGGATGGCTCTTCTGGACACCTTTTCATGGACACACACAAACTTACACTGACTAAAACTCTCTGGACTTTGTATATCTTTCTTGGACACTCCCCCTTGATCTGTGACTGTCCATCTCAACTGAAATCATCTCACCTCCCCCCCAAACTCCATAAAAACTCCATAAATGGGAAACTCACACACACAGATGTCCCTTTGTTTACACATAAACACTCTGGGCCAAGAGACCCCCAATTGTGTTGTCTATATGAAAGATGCAAGAGTTCACCACACCCAACTGTGTTTTTTTTTACCCATAAACAACAGCAGGCATAATAGTATAGTATCAACAGAATAGATAGTCACACCTCAAGTTTCTCAGGGCACAGTTTGTTTGTGATAAGTTGTGACTAAACACAATTTATATATCGTCACTTATAAAGATTTATACAACTACATATATTTTATAAGCTACACTTATTAAAGACACAATGTTTAAAAATTATCACATATCTTACATCTTGCTGACTGATGGGGGATAAAAT
This sequence comes from Discoglossus pictus, assembly GCA_027410445.1. Lineage (NCBI taxonomy): Eukaryota > Metazoa > Chordata > Amphibia > Anura > Alytidae > Discoglossus > Discoglossus pictus. Next base: position 111,671,744 of record CM050167.1, on the reverse strand, counting down.
ACTAATTTCCCTCATTGACCTGCAAATCAATTTATAACTTTTTTTATATGTATTTTTTTTTTTTTTTTTTGTTATTCTGTCTCTCACTGTTAAGACACACCTACCATTAAAATTATAGACTGATCATTTCTTTGTCAGTGAACAAACGTTCAAAATCCGCACGGGATTAAATACTTTTTCTCCCAACTGTATATTATCTGCAATTGTCTGTTCTGTCTCTCTCTCTCTCTGTCCGCCCTCTCCCTCTCTCTTTGTGTCTCTGTGCGTCTGCTCTCTCTGTGCTCTCTCTCCCTCTCTTTGTCCATCTTCTTTCTGTCGCTTTCTCTCTTTTTATGAAAAAACAACGTTGATTAAAAGAGTTTAAAGGAAAGATTAAAAACACTATGAACAATGGTTCCTTTGTTGGCTATTGTAACAACTATTAACACTCTATCATGTATCATTCAGGGAGTGTAGTTACATAGCAAATATTAGTATGGAAAAGGGCACTTGCTCAATCACTTCTGAGCTATAAAATAGGGTCCCAAATATACTTATATGTGTGATGCTATAAAATTCATAGCAAATCATAAAGATCACCTATTAGCAGTATTATATAGGCGGTCAGGGACACAGAGCATAGAAAGTACCTAGTCTCATAAGGGGAAGCTTTTATAAAGTCAGATATAGAGTCAGTTTGTAGAGTCAGTATATGTAGCAAAACTGCTTTTCTGTATGTGTATATATACACAAGGCTGACGCTTTAGCTCTTAAATATATATCTCTATCCCCTCCTGAGTCCTCATGGGTCCTTCTCTGCTTATAGTATAAGCTGTAGTAGTTAGAAATTCATTTAAGCCCTTAAAATGCCTCTGAACTTTGCTATTCAAAGTTTTCGCGCCTCCATTAACTCAGAGGTTCGCGCTTCCTGGTTACATCGTGCGTGATGACGTCACGCTACGCTTGCCTGCTTCCTTTCATGTTTCTACGTATCAAACGTCTTTCTCAAAGGATTAAGGCGTGTGTTGGAGCTGTGAGCTATTTAAAGAAAACGGTAAGTCATGGTTACCAATACTGCCATGTGTGCTACACATCAAAACGTCTCTATTTTATTAAATTACTTAAATATAAGGAAAACAAGGGAGAGATGGTAGTATCTCCATATATAACCATATAAATAGTAAGAAGTATCTATATAACGGGCTATATGATATAAATGGGGTCATCCGATTATATAATGAAAAATATCTCATAAACATAAGTGTACTAGATAATGAAATAGCGTGGTAAAGATAGGATGTAAACCTCTGTTTATAAAGGAGTGGAATATATTGCACCTGAATAATAAATAAAAATTACCTATAATATATGTGAAAAAAACACAATATATTAGTAGAATAAAAGTGAAACCCCCCCCCAAAAAATCATGATAATAATATAAGATCACTCAAAAAAAGTGCAAGTGAAGTCTTCAATATGTGAGTGAGGGACATGAAAGTCCTATGCTTAATGGATCCCTATGTCCAGGTATAATCTATAAATGCATAATGAAATATATATGAAAAATGATAGGGTGATATCCATGATAATGGTATAAAATGTGAAGATCCTATATTAAGTGACCTATAAGTCCAAGTTGGTCACTGAATAAAGTGCCATAAGTGCTGTGTTCAGTATATTAAAATGGCTAATATCTATAGCAGTTATTTTATACTTATAAATAATTCATAAATATGTGAAAAAAAATATATATGAAAAAATATATATTGAGAGAATATCTATAGAGATGGTATAAATGTGAAAGTCCTATATAAGGTGACCTATAGATCCAAATCTGGTCACTGAATAAAGTGCCATAAGTGCTTTGCTCAATATATAACATCTTAACTTATATCTATGAGATTTATTTTATACTTATAAGTAATTCATGAAGAGACCAACAAGCATTGACTATAAAAAGAAGAACAAGCTAGAAAACTCAGAGAATATATGCAAAATATAATATTTATTATATTTAAATGAAGGGTTTATATGAAAAACCTTCATTTAGACCATTAGGTACTTGTGCTTTAAGTTTGTAAATCCATTTGGATTCACATTGTAATAATTTCCTTTGGAAATTGCCCCTCCTAGGCCTTGGAGTTACTGAATCTATGATGCAAAATGTAAGTACATTCGGATTGTTGTTGTGGCAATATTTAACATGTCTTGCTATGGGGGTGTCATATTCATTAAGAATAGAATATATATGCTCCCCCACTCTGCGACGAAGCTCTCTACAGGTTTTTCCTACGTAAATCTTATTACATAGGCACGTGGCTATATATACCACTCCTGATGATTTACAGTTGAAGAAACTGTTGATATCAAAGCTGGACCCACTAACAGGGTGTATGTAGTTTTTACAAGATTTCACAAATTTACAGAATTTGCATCTGCCACATTTCTACATTCCTCTTAATGGTTTCAGCCATGTTTTGACTTCAGTTTGATTGTCCTTATACATACTATGTACAAGCATATCTTTTATATTAGTGCCTCTCCTATATGTTATGCTTGCCTTTGGAGTTAGTACGTCTTTCATATCTTTATCACTGGTGAGGAGATGCCAATGTTTACCAAGGATGTTTTTTATAATTTCAGAGTCATGACCAAATGTCATTATGCATCTAGTAAAGTTTTGGTTAGATGTAACATTTTTTGTGGTAGTAATATCTCCATGTTGTTTTTTGACATGTGCATTTAACAGGTCAATTCTGTTACAGGTTAAGGCATGCTTGTAAGCTAGTTTGAGACTTCTGTTAGTATAGCCTCTTGATCTAAAACGTTCTCTTAGTTTATCTGCTTCAATCTTAAATTCTTGTTCTGAACTGCAGTTCCTCCGAATTCTTAAGTATTGGCCTTTAGGGATTCCTCTTTTTTGGGGCCCAAAGTGCTGGCTTTCCCATTTCAATAGAGTGTTGGAAGCTGTTTCCTTTCTAAAAGTAGAAGTACAGATTTTTCCTTCTATATCTTTTTTTATTTTTAAATCTAGGAAAGAAACTTCACTTTGACTCGCCTCAAACGTAAATCTCAGGCCTAATTCGTTACTGTTTAGAAATAGTATGAAGGCTGTTAGGTCTTGCCTATTACCCGTCCAGACAAGGATAACATCATCTATGTATCTTCTCCAGATGAGTATATTGTCTCCAAAAGAATGTACATTATCATCATATATGTATTTATCGTCCCACCAGCCAAGAAAAAGATTGGCATAGGTGGGAGCGCATGGTGTTCCCATGGCAGTTCCTTGTTGTTGATGGTACCATTTTTGGTTAAAGAGAAAGAAATTGTGTTTCAGGACATATTCAAGCAATGATATCAACAGTTTATTCAGTTCTTCAAAAGTAGAGCCTTTCATTTGTAAAAAATATTTCACTGCATCAATCCCAAAATGATGAGGAATACTGCTATATAGAGCTTCGACGTCAATGCATACTAGCCAAGATTCAGTGGGTATAGTTAGATCTTCTAATTGCCTAAGGATATCTGGAGTATCCTTTACATATGATGGTAGCCCCATCACAAATTCTCTGAGATAGTAATCCAAGAATACACTACAATTGTGTGAAAGATTATCAGTGCCAGAAACTATTGGTCTTCCAGGAATAGGACGAGTTTTTTTTATGTACTTTAAGAAGAGAGTAAAAGACTGAGACCGTAGGGAATTTAGGGAACAAAAATTGATAGGTCCGGTCATCAATAATTCCTAAGTTTTTTACACCATCCAAGATACTCTTAAGTTTTAATTTAAATTCAAAAGTAGGGTCCTTGGGAATGATTTTATAAGTCATTTTATCCTTTAGAATCCTATCACACATATCCTTATAGTCCATGTTGTTCATTAGAACTATATTCCCACCCTTATCGGCTGGTTTAATATGGATGGTTGTATCATCTCTAAGTTTTTTAAGAGCTGTATATTCAGATTTAGTAAGATTGTAGATTTTCTTTTAGCTCTTATAATATATGTTCTCTATGTCATTCGAGACTTGTTGTAAAAATACCCAAATGTTGGCATAGTCTTTCAATTGGGGTATAAAAGTACTTTTATTTTTCCATCTCTTGGGTTCAATTGTTGGAATACAGTTCTCTTCCAGTAGTTCTACAAGGCCTTGTACTTTCTTAATATCCTCTTGGGGTACACCCAGGTTCAAAATTTCTCTCTCTTGTTTTATTTTGTAAAATTTGTGTAGTGCTAATTTTCCTTGAAAACAGACTTAAGTCTTTTATATGGGTAAAGGCATCTGCCTTGGATGTTGGTACAAATGTTAAGCCTTTACTCAACACTGAAATATGTTGTTCCTGTAATTTTAAATGAGATAGATTTATGATTCTTAATTCATCTTCTCTTTTATTATGATTCAAAGAAATTGATTTGGTCTTGTTTCTATTGATCTCCTCCCTTGAGATCGTCCTATTCCTAAAAAAGGAGGAGGTGGGAGATCATTCTCCTACCTAAAATGTGGTCTGACTTGTCTGTCAGGGTCATATTGGTTCCTTCTAGAACGTAGTTCATATTGGTCTCTTCTCCAATTGGAGTTTCTAGCTCTACTGTTGGTTTTGTTTTGATATAGACTAGGACCTATCAGGTCTTTTCTAGTAGTATTATCCTCTATATCTGAGGCGTCATAGTCAGATTAACTGATTTCAGATCCAATTTGAGTTTGTGAGTTAGATGGTCATTTCTGTTCCCTAAATTCCCTACAGTCTCAGTCTTTTACTCTCTTCCTAAAGTACATAAAAAAACTCGTCCTATTCCTGAAAGACCAATAGTTTCTGGCACTGATAATCTTTCACACAATTGTAGTGTATTCTTGGATTACTATCTCAGAGAATTTGTGATGGGGCTACCATCATATGTAAAGGATACTCCAGATATCCTTAGGCAATTAGAAGATCTAACTATACCCACTGAATCTTGGCTAGTATGCATTGACGTCGAAGCTCTATATAGCAGTATTCCTCATCATTTTGGGATTGATGCAGTGAAATATTTTTTACAAATGAAAGGCTCTACTTTTGAAGAACTGAATAAACTGTTGATATCATTGCTTGAATATGTCCTGAAACACAATTTCTTTCTATTTAACCAAAAATGGTACCATCAACAACAAGGAACTGCCATGGGAACACCATGCGCTCCCACCTATGCCAATCTTTTTCTTGGCTGGTGGGAGGATAAATACATATATGATGATAATGTACATTCTTTTGGAGACAATATACTCATCTGGAGAAGATACATAGATGATGTTATCCTTGTCTGGACGGGTAATAGGCAAGACCTAACAGCCTTCATACTATTTCTAAACAGTAACGAATTAGGCCTGAGATTTACTTTTGAGGCGAGTCAAAGTGAAGTTTCTTTCCTAGATTTAAAAATAAAAAAAAGATATAGAAGGAAAAATCTGTACTACTACTTTTAGAAAGGAAACCGCTTCCAACACTCTATTGAAATGGGAAAGCCAGCACTTTGGGCCCCAAAAAAGAGAAATCCCTAAAGGCCAATACTTAAGAATTCGGAGGAACTGCAGTTCAGAACAAGAATTTAAGATTGAAGCAGATAAACTAAGAGAACGTTTTAGATCAAGAGGCTATCCTAACAGAAGTCTCAAACTAGCTTACAAGCATGCCTTAACCTGTAACAGAACTGACCTGTTAAATGCACATGTCAAAAAACAACATGGAGATATTACTACCACAAAAAATGTTACATCTAACCAAAACTTTACTAGATGCATAATAACATTTGGTCATGACTCTGAAATTATAAAAAACATCCTTGGTAAACATTGGCATCTCCTCACTGTTAGTGGGTCCAGCTTTGATATCAACAGTTTCTTCAACTGTAAATCATCAGGAGTGGTATATATAGCCACGTGCCTATGTAATAAGATTTACGTAGGAAAAACCTGTAGAGAGCTTCGTCGCAGAGTGGGGGAGCATATATATTCTATTCTTAATGAATATGACACCCCCATAGCAAGACGTGTTAAATATTGCCACAACAACAATCCGAATGTACTTACATTTTGCATCATAGATTCAGTAACTCCAAGGCCTAGGAGGGGCAATTTCCAAAGGAAATTATTACAATGTGAATCCAAATGGATTTACGAACTTAAAGCACAAGTGCCTAATGGTCTAAATGAAGGTTTTTCATATAAACCCTTCATTTAAATATAATAAATATTATATTTCGCATATATTCTCTGAGTTTTCTAGCTTGTTCTTCTTTTTATAGTCAATGCTTGTTGGTCTCTTTATGAATTACTTATAAGTATAAAATAAATCTCATAGATATAAGTTAAGATTTTATATATTGAGCACAGCACTTATGGCACTTTATTCAGTGACCAGATTTGGATCTATAGGTCACCTTATATAGGACTTTCACATTTATACCATCTCTATAGATATTCTCTCAATATATATTTTTTCATATATAATTTTTTTCACATATTTATGAATTATTTATAAGTATAAAATAACTGCTATAGATATTAGCCATCTTAATATACTGAACACAGCACTTATGGCACTTTATTCAGTGACCAACTTGGACTTATAGGTCACTTAATACAGGATCTTCACATTTTATACCATTATCATGAATATAACCCTATCATTTTTCATATATATATATTTCGTTATGCATTTATAGATTATACCTGGACATAGGGATCCATTAAGCATAGGACTTTCATGTCCCTCACTCACATATTGAACACTTCACTTGCACTTTTTTTGAGTGATCTGATATTATTATCATGATTTTTTTTTGGTTTTTCACTTTTATTACTTTTACTAATATATTGTGGTTTTTTCACATATATTATAGGTAATTTTTATTTATTATTCTGGTGCAATATATTCCACTCCTTTATAACAAGAGGTTTTCATCCTCTCTTTTCCACGCTATTTTATTATCTAGTACACTTATGTTTATGAGATATTTTTCATTATATATCGGATGACCCCTTTTATATCACATACCCCGTTATATAGATACTTCTTAATATTTATATGGTTATATATGGAGATACTACCATCTCTCCCTTGTTTTCCTTCTATTTAAGTAATTTAGTAAAATAGAGAAGTTTTGATGTGTAGCACACACGGCAGTATTGGTAACCATGACTACCATTTTCTTTAAATAGCTCACAGCTCCAACACACGCCTTAATCCTTTGAGAAAGACGTTTGATACATAGAAACATGAAAAGAAGCAGGCAAGCGTAGCGTGACGTCATCACGCACGCTGTAACCAGGAAGCGCGAACCTCTGAGTTAATGGAGGCGCGAAAACTTTGAATAGGAAAGTTCAGAGGCATTTTAAGAGCTTGAAAGAATTTCTAACTACTACAGCTTATACTATAAGCAAACAAGGACCCATGGGGACTCAGTTAGGAGGGTATAGAGATATATATTTAAGAGCTAAAGCGTCAGCCTTGTGTATATATACACATACAGAAAAGCAGTTTTGCTGCATATACTGACTTTACAAACTGACTCTATATCTGACTTTATAAAAGCTTCCCCTTATGAGACCAAGTACTTTCTATACTCTGTGTCCCTGACTGCCTATATAATACTGCTAATAGGTGATCTATATGATTTGCTATGAATTTTATAGCATCACACATATAAGTATATTTGGGACCCTATTTTATAGCTCAGAAGTGATTGAGCAAGTGCCCTTTTCCATACTCTGAAAAACTATTTGCTATGTAACTACACTCCCTGAATGATACATGATAGAGTGTTAATAGTTGTTACAATAGCCATCGAAGGAACCATTGTTCATAGTGTTTTTAATCTTTCCTTTAAACTCTTTTAATCGACCTTGCTTTTTCATTAATCACGTTCACATAATAGTAGAATTATTTAACTCAAATTAATTGGCCAATCATCTACACCTGCTTTCTAATCCTAATTATCCCTCTAAAATGTCACTCTCTTTCACTAAGTTTCCTCTTACTTCCTTCTTCCTTGTTATCTCCTGCCTGTTACCCAGACATTTTCTCTGCATCGTGTCTCCAACAACATAACAATCTCACCTCCATCTTCTGATGTTCATAAGCAGGAACACTTCTGCAAGTTCCACTCATCTCCTCTCACTGACTCTGCTTATTTTTCTGATTGCTGAAGATATAGCTCCTAACCCAGGCCCCTCATTCAATCTCAGTTTTTATCAGCCACGCTCAGTCCCCAAGGCCAACAAACAACCAAAACCCCCATAATCTATTACACATCTTTTGTCACAAACCTTCCACTTTGCCCTTCTCGTGCACCCTCTGGAATGCAATGTCTTGTTAAAGCAGGATGTCTGCCACTGATAGGAACATGGCTACCGAAGATGAAGACCTTTATCCACCTTCCTCAGGTACCTCTCTCCTCCTAGCCAAGATATCTGGGAGACAGAATAATACACACACAAGGTAGTGATATTAAAGTGTCTCTCTTTATTAAATGTTTTCAGGAGAATATATAGGGCTTTGCCCGCCCATCATTTGCATTGTTATCAGAGGTACATGCTGAGTTTATATGGTCAGTTATACAGGGTCAACATTTACAGGTCATGCAGGTTTTGCCATGTGTACATAAATGTTGTGGTATGTAGGGAGCGGTTACATAGACAGAAAACAGAATTATAAATCCCATGTGCATACACTAGATAAGAAACTTACAAGGGCCTGTTGACACAATAAAAAACTGGCTTTATGCAGCCTTGTGGTCACAAAAAGGTCAAGTAAAATGCTAACCCTTTAATTATACCTCAACAGGTCTGTTTGTAATAAACAGATTGTGAATTAAAGTTAGTTTATTTCCAACTACCTCAAACCTACTGGCTATCACTGAAACCTGGCTTAATCCTTCAGACACTGCCTACCCTGGGGGACTTTCATATGGTGGCTCATTTCAAACACACATCTAGACGCAGGTATAAGCATGGTGGAGGTGTGGGTATATTACTTTCTTCTCACTGCACATGTAACAGCATTCCCCCAATTCCCTTCCTTCAATTCTCATCTTTCTAAGTTGACACTATGCGTCTCTTTTCACCCATCTCTCTGTGAGTTGCGATCTACCGCCCACCTGAACCAGCCTCTCAATTTTGGGACCATTTTACTGCCTGGCTCCCTCGCTTCCTGTCTTCCAATATAATTTCACTTATTCTTGGTAATTTCAACATTGCCATTGACAATCCCCCCTCCCATACAGATGCAAAACTACTTGCACTTACCTCTTCTCTTGGCCTCTCACAATGGAAAGAATCCCCAACTCACCATGATGGTCACTCACTTGACCTCATTTTTACAAATATCTGCACTATATCCAACCTTATCATCTCCCCACTCCCCCTTTCTGCCCACCATCTCCTAACCTACAGCCACACCTACAAGCACTTTACCCACAACATCTTTCCACTGCACTAAAACCCCTTCTTTGTCCCATCACCACCCTCACTTGCCCTGACATTGCTACCACACATTATATCTCTACTCTAAATTTCACCCTTCACACTCTTGCTCCCAAAACTACAAGCAGATGCCCTTGCTCTCGCTTACAGTCATGGCACATTACACAAACTCGGTACATCCAGACATGCTCCTGCACTGCTGATCGACTATGGAGGAAGTCCCACACTTCATCTGACTTCCTCCATTATAAATTTATGCTACACTCCTATCACTGTGTCCTCAATCTTACCAAAGAGCGCTACTTCTCATCACTAATATCAAATTTAGCCTCCAATTCCAAATGCTTGTTCGCCACATTCAACACTCTCCTCTGCCCTCCACCACCCCTTGCCCCTCCCTGTCTCACAGCCAAAGACGTTACTAACCACTTTAATAATAAGGGTAGCACTGAGATTTCAAAATCTCAGTTTTGTAGTCCGCTTTTAAATTACTTGGTGCCACAAATTGTTGTAGGTAATTATAGTTCAAATGATGTTCTCTCAAGTAGTATAGATATGGTCATGAATACACCGACCACTACTTAAATCTGTTTCTTGGTGCCTCTTTGGTGCTACTATCTTTAAAGGACGTTGTCTACTAGAGCATCTATAAATAGATATAAAAAGAAGAAGGATGGGGGAGAGAGACCGCACAGAAAACCATGCTCAGGTAACTACATAAATTATGGATAAATCGAGAAAGTCCGTTGTTTTGAACTCTCACCTTTTATATACCTCAATATTCATGAGGTTTTTAAATTGCTGATAATTGGGATTTTCTGATCGTAGTGTGGGACCACTTGTTGTACTTCTCTTCCAGAGCTTATATGTACTTTTCAGATAGTGTCATATATAAATATACCACTACTGGCTATGTATGTACAAATGTTCTGTTCTGTCATAAAAACTCTACTCAGACTATATGTAGAGATGGTTTTATTCCAAATTCATACAACATACATATAGAAAATGAAGAAAGGATAAGACGCATTTTGCCACCTGTGGCTTTCTCCGTTAAGATAAAAAATCTTTAAGATAATATAATATTTAATATGTATTATATCTATATTATCTTGAAGATTTTTTAATATCTTTTCATGTGTTAACACTGAAGAAATGACACTCTTCTACAATGTAAAGTAGTAAGTGTGCAGCATGTATAACAGTGTATATTTGCTGTCCCCTCAAAATAACTCACCATACAGCCGTTGGCAACAAAATTGAGTACACCCCTAAGTGAAAATGTATAAATTGGGTCCAATTGGCCATTTCCCTCCCCAGTGTCATGTGACTCGTTAGTGTTACAAGGTCTCAGGAGTGCATGGGGAGCAGGTGTGTTAAATTTGGTGTTATCGCTCTCACACTCTCTCATACTGGTCACTGCAAGCTCAACATGGCACCTCATAGCAAATAACTCTCTGAGAATCTGAAAATCTGAAGAATTGTTGCTCTACATAAAGATGGCCTAGGCTATAAGAAGATTGCCAAGACCCTGAAGCCTGTCAATGCTCAGACCATACGCCGCACACTGCATCAACTGTCATCCTAGAAGGAATCCTCTTCTAAAGATGATGCACAAGAAAGCCCGCAAACAGTTTGCTGAAGACAATCAGACTAAGGACATGGATTACTGGAACCATGTCCTTTGGTCCGAAGAGACCAAGAAAAACTTATTTAGTTCAGATGGTGTCAAGCATGTGTGTCAGCAACCAGGTGAGGAGTACAAAGACAAGTGTGTCTTGCCTACAGTTAAGCATGGTGGTGGGAATGTCATGGTCTGGGCCTGCATGAGTGCTGCCGGCACTGGGGAGCTACAGTTAATTGAGGGAACCATGAATGCCAACATGTACTGTGACCTACTGAAGCAGAGCATGATCCCCTCCCTTTGGAGACTGGGCCGCAGGGCAGTATTCCAACGAGATAATAACCCTGAACACACCTGCCTTGCTAAAGAAGCTGAAGGTAAAGGTGATGGACTGGCCAAGCATGTCACCAGACCTAAACCCTATTGAGCATCTGTGGGGCATCCTCAAATGGAAGATGGGGGAGTGCAAGGTCTCTAACATTCACCAGCTCTGTGATGCCATCATGGAGGAGTGGAAGAGGACTTTAGTGGCAACCCATGAGGGTTAACGCAGTGCTGGAAAATAATGGTGGCCACACAAAATATTGACACTTTGGGCCCAATTTGGGCATTTTCACTTTTGTTGCCAACAATTTAGACATTAATGGCTGTGTGTTGAGTTATTTTGAGGGGACAGAAAATGTACACTGTTAGACAGGCTGTACACTTACTACTTTACATTGTAGCAGAGTGTCATTTCTTCAGTGTTACCACATGAAAATATATAATAAAATATTTACAAAAATGTTAGAAATAATATAAATATTTTTATATTTCTTTTTAAATACTTGCAATTCTCTTGTCATATGTCACATTTCTTACTCATTATAGAGCAGAATCAGGATCAAGTTCTTCACAGGTCTTGGAGAATCTGACTTCCAAATATTGGACACGGAGAGGATGCAGATAGCTGAGAAGATCTTGGCTGAAGCCCCAGAAAACATATTTAGTCGGAATGGGCAGGTAATGGACAAAGAAGATGAAAGTCACTGGATGTGCATAACTCAAATGTAAAGATATATATATATATATATATATATATATATATATATATATATATATATATATATATATCATCACAGTGGATATAAAAAGTCTACACACCCCTGTTAAAATGTCAGGTTTCTGTGCTGTAAAAAAAATTAGACAAAGATAAATAATTTCAGAACTTTTTCCCACCTTTTAATGTGACCTATAAACTGCACAACTCAATTGAAAAACAAACTGAAATCTTTTAGGTAGAGGGAAGAAAAAATATAAAAATAAAATAATATGGTTGCATAAGTATGCACACCTTCTTATAACTGGGGATGTAGCTGTGTTCAGAATTAAGCAATCACATTCCAAATATAGGAGTCAGCATACACCTGCCATCATTTAAAGTGCTTCTGATTAACCCAGAATAAAGTTCAGCTGCTCTAGTTTGTCTTTCCTGAGATGTTCTTAGTCGCAGCCCACAGCAAAAGCCATGGTCCACAGAGAGCTTCCAAAGCATCAGAGGGGTCTCATTGTTAAAAGGTATCAGTCAGAAGAAGGGTGCAAAAGAATTTCCAAGGCATTCGATATACCATGGAACACAAAGAGGAAGGAAAGGATCCTTAAAAGTCTGATACTAAAGTAGATATAAAATATAATCATTTAATAATTGGTATTAAAATGGAAAACTCGTCGAAATATTATAAAAAAAGTACAATACACTAAAAAGGACTATGGTAGGGTAAATCTATCTAATACCGTATCCTACCAAAATACTAGGGTGTGAAAAAAGTGTGATAGATAAAGAAGACCAAAGGGGTCGAATGTGAATAAAATAAGATCTCCCGACTTCCGGCGCTAGTAGGTCTCACGGGCTATGTGTCCAACGCCTCAGCTCCCAGTGTCCTATTAGGGATACACCGGGAGAGAGATGGGCGTATGGAGTTATGCCCCGGAGGCCAATACATGCGCCTATGGGGGGAAATACAAAACAATGTGCTAGAGAGCGTAAGATTAACAATGATATTGTTAAATAAAGAAAGGAATAATGTGTAGGGTATACTAAAGAGATACAATATGCAAAAATAATTTGTACGTATATAAACGTATGTGGCTATATAGGGTATATCGCAATGTGAAAGAAAAATATGAAATGCACAGAGTATGTAAATGGGCTAGACCTCCAACGCCTCTTCTCCCAGCGTCCTACTAAGGGAACACCGGGTAAGAATGGGGCGTATGTGGCTGACCCATAGAATACAGACAGTTCAGCAAATGGTAAAATATGTGACAACAGGGGGTAAAGTGATATGTGTAGTGTAATAAGACGAAGTGAAGTCTAAAATGTCTATCGTGTGTATATAAGCATATAAAAGGGAATAATGTGTATGACCTAGAAATGCTTAATTAATCATATAGGTGCTGGATATGCAGCTGAGTTGGTAGATAGGAAGGTGTATATCTAAAAAACTATAAAGTACTGTGCAAAACTAGTATAAATAAAGAAGAGGAGGATATGAGGTAAGTAATAATGAAAAAATATATATACTATATCCTATATAATATTCTCCAATGGGAGAAATCTATCTTATCACAAAATCTGAATAAATCCTAAATTGGTTATCAATTACAATAGGATGTCAGTATATACCCTAAATGATAAGGAAAACTAACCAGAGAATAAAAGATAAAAATAAGCCAAAGACTGCGTTTAATATTCCTCTGTGCGATTATGAAGTGCAAAAACTTGTTTCTTAATATCCGTTGTTTGTACAAAGTATATACACTCTCTCTTTGGTATTCTATAGTTGATACTATATATCAATGTATCATAATATCACATATAAAGATGCAATAAGAGTAACAGGAAGAATGGAGTAAAACAAAGCCTAATGGTAAATAAATAGAACAATCTTACTTGAGTCAGTCCACGGCTTAGATGTAGTTTTGGCTCCTCCTTGCAGGTGTATTCCTTCTAACTGTATCCTTTTTATTCTAGTATTTATATTTATGATTGTCTGTGCTCAGACCGCCGGAAGCATCCTCTAAATAAGGAGCCTCGCGCTTTCTGGCATCCTCATTGCACAAGTTTTGACAAATGTAAATGGGTAAAAAAGTTTTTTTTATATGCTCGGAAAAAAGAGAGAAGTTAGGTACTTGTGTAATATTCCTGCAGCACCTTCGTGCTGCTTTTATAGGATATCGTTGTAGTGTCCTAATATTGCACCGTAGTAATTCATTGCATACTGCGCCTAGATGATACCTTTTGTGGTGGAATCCGCAGTCTTGTATACAATGTGGATAAAAAGTGTTTTAAAAAAGAGAATTTTACTGGTAAAGTCTTTAGTCTTATAGTTTCTGGTAGAATTCCAGTTTGTCCTAGTGGGTGCCTGACCAGCTGGTTTCGAGGCGACTGCTTCCTCAGAGGCACCGCATCAGAATGGCAAGTTGCTCCGTTTGCAACTTTGCGGGCTTTTTTCACATGAACTGGACTCAGTCCCCATTGGCTAAGCCTAAAACATATGACTGAGCTTTTAGTCACATGATTATGACGAGCTTATTCCTGTAGGTCCTTCTAGTGCCTTAAAGAGAACCCTTGTTTTTTTTCTATTGTGAGATATTTTAAATGACAGATGTCATTAGTTGAATTTCTTTCTACAAAGAGATATATATATTGGACAAATTCATTTATGCAGGTTAGTGAACCACATTTTCATCTGGTACTTTTTGTACATTTTAATTTATATTTGTTTAGAATAGTTGATACTTTTCGATGTTATGACTGTCCCCGTCTTTTCCTTTGATTCTGTTTCTATATATATATTCTTACTTTTGTTATATATATATATAAAGAAGTATCCATGATTGTCAATAGTTCAATTTCTTTCTACAAAGAGATATATATATTGGACAAATTCATTTATGCAGGTTAGTGAACCACATTTTCATCTGGTACCTTTTGTACATATTAATTTATATTTGGTTAGAATAGGTGGTACTTTTTGATGTTATGACTGTCCCCGTCTTTTCCTTTGATTCTGTTTCTATATATGTTTATTCTTACTTTTGTTGTATATAAAAAAGTATCAATGATTGTCAATAGAAGTGTTTGATCCGGATTTTAGTATATAGAATGGAATATGGTTAAATTTCCAAATTATATTAGAAAAGAGACACTGGCTAGAGAGTGATGGAGGTTTTACTTTTTATCCTATTCAGATAAACGGTGAAAAGGAGAAGCCCTCATTCATTCCGCCAGGTGATTGTGTGCCAAGTATGTATATCCATTTGCTCTCAAGTTGGAGCAACTTCAGTTTTATATCTCCTCCTCTTACATTCCAGTTGACACTATCTATCGCATGAAATTTAAAACTTTTCAAGCTATTCTGGTGATATGTCTTTATGTGCCTTGATACTGGCGTGTCCATATTTTTAATGATACTATACGTGTGTTCCAAGATCCTGCGGCGTAATTGCCTTTCAGTTTTTCCGACGTAGAGGGTACCACAGTCACAGACTATCACGTATACTATGAATGTAGAGTGGCAGTTATAGAATTTTGTCAATGGATATTTTTTGTGTGTTTTTGGATTTACAAAGCACTTTTCTGGCTGGATGTATTCACAGGCTTTACATTTTAAACATTTATAAAGGCCTTTCGTATGTGCCATGTTTAACCAATTCTGTTTGGGCTGGGTTCTTTTGAACATACTTCGGACCAACATATCTCCAATGTTTTGTGCTCTCCTAAAAGTGATGGCTGTTCTTTTAGGAAGTGTCCTCTGTAAAGCTTCATCACCACTTAGGAGGCCCCAATGTTTGTCCAAGATCTTTCTAATGTCATGACTTTGTGTCCCAAAGGTCATAACACATCTTGTTTGTTCATTTTTCTTATTTTCCTTTTTGTCATACAAAAGTGAATTTCTATCTTCAAACAGTGCTCTCTTATAGGCCGCTTTGAGGCATCTATTGGGATATCCTCTGGCCTTGAAACGCGATCTCAGGAGGTTGGCTTGATTTTTAAATTCTGCCACGTCACTACAGTTTCTCCTGAGTCTGAGATATTGGCCTATCGGAATCCCTCTCTTCAGAGGTAGGGGATGCTGACTTTCCCATCTCAATAGGCTATTGGAGGCTGTTTCTTTTCTGTGTACTGTTGTACTTATTTCTCCTAATGGGTTCTTCGTGATTTTAAGATCCAGAAATTCAATCATGGTTTCTCAGATGACATAGGTGAATTTAAGATTTCGATTGTTAATATTGAGTTTTGAGACAAATTCGGTTAATTCTTTTTTAGTCCCGGTCCAGATTAGTAATATATCATCTATGAACCTAGCCCAGTATAGTATATAATCAGTAATGTGAGTTTCTTCCTCCGAGAATACCACTGTTTCTTCCCAGTGGCCCAGGAAAAGATTGGCATAGTTAGGAGCACAGGCTGTTCCCATTGCTGTGCCCCTAACTTGCCTGTACCAAGTGCCATCGAAAATAAATGCATTTTTCGTTAAGACAAATTCTAGCAATTCCATGATGAAATTTTTCCATACAGTTGTTATATTGCTCTTATTGTCTAAGAAATATTTTGTGGACTGCATGCCCAAATCATGTGGGATATTGCTATATAGTTGCTCCACGTCTATGCTAACTAGCAAGGACGTGGGCGGCACACTTAGGTGATCCAGTTGTTTCAGCACGTCAGACGAGTCCTTTAATTAGGATGGTAAGGTGCTCACTATGGGCCCTATTAAATTATCCCTTGTAGTTCTCACGGTGCTCGCAAAAGGCATTTTTCCTGCTGTTTGCGAGTACCGAATCTCTCGCAGCCTGCTTTGCGATATGACTGCGAGAAAATGGCCGAGAATAGGCTCCGAGAGAGCTACGTAGCCTTAAATCTACGCATGATTCTCGCATATCGTAAGAATCCCTACGTGGACAAAAAGTGCACGCAAGGGATTTTTAAAAGCCTCTACGTGCTGCCTCGGAACAGCCCGAGATAGCAGTGTGAGGCTCCCCCCTACACCCTATACACATCCCCATGCTGCAGGGGTCTCTATCAGTACCCCTGCAGCACCCCCACATTAACCCCTTGCAGCGGGGGTCCCCGATCTGCATAGATCATGCCCCCCGCTGCATTTAAAACTTTTAAATTCCCCGCCGCGGCTCCTTAAAGGGGCCGAGGCACACTATTACCCAATCCCGGCCGCGGCACCTAAAATTAACCCCCCTCTATGCTGGGGGTCCCCATCGGGACCCCCGAAGTGTCCCAATATAAACCCCCTGCAGCGGGGTTCCCCGGTCGGCACCGATCGTGACCCTGCTGCAATTAAATTTTAAATTTCCCGCCTCGCAGGTCCTTAAAGGACCGTAAAGGTCCTGAAAGGACTCGCACTAGAAATATTAACCCCAACTATAAATTAACCCTATAACTCATGGTGGTCAATCCAGACCACCATAAGGCCTTAATTAACCCATTAACTCATGGTGGTCAATCCAGACAACTATAAGGCCTTAATTAACCCATTAACTCATGGTGGTCAATCCAGACCACCATAAGGCCTTAATTAACCCATTAACTTATGGTGGTCAATACAGACCCCCATAAGGCTCTATTTAACCCCATCAGTCCCATAAGGGTATATTATTACCATTATGGGCCTGTTACAACCCAACATTAACCACATAAGTGCCATGACGGTCCTCAAGGACCATCATGACACTAACTACAAACACTACACTATAACCCCCAATAAACCATTTAATCTAAAATAACCCCCCTCTACACTAATCTATTAACACTTACACTACCTACCCCCTAATAAACCTCCCCAACACTCTAATTACAGAAAACAAAAAAAATCTACAGTACAGAAAACAAAAAAACATTACAACCCCACTCCCCACTTCAGAAAATAAAAAAATTACACACCTGAAAAGGAAATACAGATAAACACAATACAATACATACATATAATACATTACATACAATACATTACATATAATATATTACACATAATACATTACATATACTATATTACATATAATACAAATAAAAAAAAACCTATCTATCTAACATACAATCTATTTAATTTAAAATAAATACTAACTATATCAAATACATCCCCCTATCTAATATACAATAAATCCTAACTACATACACAGACCCTTATTCTAAAATAAAATAATTACAGTCCTAACTACACAGACCCTTATTCTAAGCTTAAATAAAATAATTAAGACCACTTACCTTTAAGATGTTGCTTCAGATCACTAACCTATGGGTCAAACAAAACAAAATAATTAGTACAAAACATTAACATAAACGGCCTTATTAAATTGCTATTCAGTAAATTTAAAAGGGCTCTATTTAAGCACACAGCCTATTTATTTACAGAAGTTTTTAGTTAGTGAACTTCTATCCAAAAGCAAGGTCTTCCCCAACTAAAAACTTCTGTAAAAAATATGCTGTATGCTTACATAGAGCCCTTTTAAATTTACCGGATTGCAATTTAATAAGGCTGCAAATAAATAAACATTATATACATTCTAAATATTCAACTCACCTTTACATCATGTCCCGTCATTGTTTAGAGAATTTGGTACATCTTCTGAATGAGGAGGGCTCAGAAGATGATGTCTCACACTTCCTGAAAGTGAAATGTAAAAATAAGAGTCGCTTTACACCAGAGTTCAAAAATTACACTAATCTTGAACTATTTCTACACCTGGTGGTTAGAGAGATTGAAGCACTGAAAAAACCTATAAATATGGAGCATCACAACATCTCCAAAAAAGAACTTCAAGTGCTAAAAGATCTAAGAGACTCGAACATTGAAATCAAGCCTGCTGACAAAGGAGGTAATATAGTCATAATGGAAAAGGATGACTATCTTAAAATGTGTCAGAATATCCTGAAAAGCAGAGATACCTATGAAATCCTTTCTTCAAATCCAATGCCCAGATATAGCAAAGAACTAAAGGTCATCTTAAAGAAGGCAGAAGAAGCAGGTATTATCTCAACCCAAAATTTGGAATACCTTCTACCCAAAAATCCAACTCTGTCAACTTTTTATACCTTACCAAAGATTCACAAAAAACAACGGCCACCTCCAGGAAGACCAATTGTCTCGGGTACAAATAACATCTCGGAAAGAATTAGTACTTTGGTGGATCAACATCTTAAACATATAGTGAGCACCTTACCATCCTATTTAAAGGACTCGTCTGACGTGCTGAAACAACTGGATCACCTAAGTGTGCCGCCCACGTCCTTGCTAGTTAGCATAGACGTGGAGCAACTATATAGCAATATCCCACATGATTTGGGCATGCAGTCCACAAAATATTTCTTAGACAATAAGAGCAATATAACAACTGTATGGAAAAATTTCATCATGGAATTGCTAGAATTTGTCTTAACGAAAAATGCATTTATTTTCGATGGCACTTGGTACAGGCAAGTTAGGGGCACAGCAATGGGAACAGCCTGTGCTCCTAACTATGCCAATCTTTTCCTGGGCCACTGGGAAGAAACAGTGGTATTCTCGGAGGAAGAAACTCACATTACTGATTATATACTATACTGGGCTAGGTTCATAGATGATATATTACTAATCTGGACCGGGACTAAAAAAGAATTAACCGAATTTGTCTCAAAACTCAATATTAACAATCGAAATCTTAAATTCACCTATGTCATCTGAGAAACCATGATTGAATTTCTGGATCTTAAAATCACGAAGAACCCATTAGGAGAAATAAGTACAACAGTACACAGAAAAGAAACAGCCTCCAATAGCCTATTGAGATGGGAAAGTCAGCATCCCCTACCTCTGAAGAGAGGGATTCCGATAGGCCAATATCTCAGACTCAGGAGAAACTGTAGTGACGTGGCAGAATTTAAAAATCAAGCCAACCTCCTGAGATCGCGTTTCAAGGCCAGAGGATATCCCAATAGATGCCTCAAAGCGGCCTATAAGAGAGCACTGTTTGAAGATAGAAATTCACTTTTGTATGACAAAAAGGAAAATAAGAAAAATGAACAAACAAGATGTGTTATGACCTTTGGGACACAAAGTCATGACATTAGAAAGATCTTGGACAAACATTGGGGCCTCCTAAGTGGTGATAAAGCTTTACAGAGGACACTTCCTAAAAGAACAGCCATCACTTTTAGGAGAGCACAAAACATTGGAGATATGTTGGTCCGAAGTATGTTCAAAAGAACCCAGCCCAAACAGAATTGGTTAAACATGGCACATACGAAAGGCCTTTATAAATGTTTAAAATGTAAAGCCTGTGAATACATCCAGCCAGAAAAGTGCTTTGTAAATCCAAAAACACACAAAAAATATCCATTGACAAAATTCTATAACTGCCACTCTACATTCATAGTATACGTGATAGTCTGTGACTGTGGTACCCTCTACGTCGGAAAAACTGAAAGGCAATTACGCCGCAGGATCTTGGAACACACGTATAGTATCATTAAAAATATGGACACGCCAGTATCAAGGCACATAAAGACATATCACCAGAATAGCTTGAAAAGTTTTAAATTTCATGCGATAGATAGTGTCAACTGGAATGTAAGAGGAGGAGATATAAAACTGAAGTTGCTCCAACTTGAGAGCAAATGGATATACATACTTGGCACACAATCACCTGGCGGAATGAATGAGGGCTTCTTCTTTTCACCGTTTATCTGAATAGGATAAAAAGTAAAACCTCCATCACTCTCTAGCCAGTGTCTCTTTTCTAATATAATTTGGAAATTTAACCATATTCCATTCTATATACTAAAATCCGGATCAAACACTTCTATTGACAATCATTGATACTTTTTTATATACAACAAAAGTAAGAATAAACATATATAGAAACAGAATCAAAGGAAAAGACGGGGACAGTCATAACATCAAAAAGTACCACCTATTCTAACCAAATATAAATTAATATGTACAAAAGGTACCAGATGAAAATGTGGTTCACTAACCTGCATAAATGAATTTGTCCAATATATATATCTCTTTGTAGAAAGAAATTCAACTAATGACATCTGTCATTTAAAATATCTCACAATAGAAAAAAAACAAGGGTTCTCTTTAAGGCACTAGAAGGACCTACAGGAATAAGCTCGTCATAATCATGTGACTAAAAGCTCAGTCATATGTTTTAGGCTTAGCCAATGGGGACTGAGTCCAGTTCATGTGAAAAAAGCCCGCAAAGTTGCAAACGGAGCAACTTGCCATTCTGATGCGGTGCCTCTGAGGAAGCAGTCGCCTCGAAACCAGCTGGTCAGGCACCCACTAGGACAAACTGGAATTCTACCAGAAACTATAAGACTAAAGACTTTACCAGTAAAATTCTCTTTTTTAAAACACTTTTTATCCACATTGTATACAAGACTGCGGATTCCACCACAAAAGGTATCATCTAGGCGCAGTATGCAATGAATTACTACGGTGCAATATTAGGACACTACAACGATATCCTATAAAAGCAGCACGAAGGTGCTGCAGGAATATTACACAAGTACCTAACTTCTCTCTTTTTTCCGAGCATATAAAAAAAACTTTTTTACCCATTTACATTTGTCAAAACTTGTGCAATGAGGATGCCAGAAAGCGCGAGGCTCCTTATTTAGAGGATGCTTCCGGCGGTCTGAGCACAGACAATCATAAATATAAATACTAGAATAAAAAGGATACAGTTAGAAGGAATACACCTGCAAGGAGGAGCCAAAACTACATCTAAGCCGTGGACTGACTCAAGTAAGATTGTTCTATTTATTTACCATTAGGCTTTGTTTTACTCCATTCTTCCTGTTACTCTTATTGCATCTTTATATGTGATATTATGATACATTGATATATAGTATCAACTATAGAATACCAAAGAGAGAGTGTATATACTTTGTTACAAACAACGGATATTAAGAAACAAGTTTTTGCACTTCATAATCGCACAGAGGAATATTAAACGCAGTCTTTGGCTTATTTTTATCTTTTATTCTCTGGTTAGTTTTCCTTATCATTTAGGGTATATACTGACATCCTATTGTAATTGATAACCAATTTAGGATTTATTCAGATTTTGTGATAAGATAGATTTCTCCCATTGGAGAATATTATATAGGATATAGTATATATATTTTTTCATTATTACTTACCTCATATCCTCCTCTTCTTTATTTATACTAGTTTTGCACAGTACTTTATAGTTTTTTAGATATACACCTTCCTATCTACCAACTCAGCTGCATATCCAGCACCTATATGATTAATTAAGCATTTCTAGGTCATACACATTATTCCCTTTTATATGCTTATATACACACGATAGACATTTTAGACTTCACTTCGTCTTATTACACTACACATATCACTTTACCCCCTGTTGTCACATATTTTACCATTTGCTGAACTGTCTGTATTCTATGGGTCAGCCACATACGCCCCATTCTTACCCGGTGTTCCCTTAGTAGGACGCTGGGAGAAGAGGCGTTGGAGGTCTAGCCCATTTACATACTCTGTGCATTTCATATTTTTCTTTCACATTGGGATATACCCTATATAGCCACATACGTTTATATACGTACAAATTATTTTTGCATATTGTATCTCTTTAGTATACCCTACACATTATTCCTTTCTTTATTTAACAATATCATTGTTAATCTTACGCTCTCTAGCACATTGTTTTGTATTTCCCCCCATAGGCGCATGTATTGGCCTCCGGGGCATAACTCCATACGCCCATCTCTCTCCCGGTGTATCCCTAATAGGACACTGGGAGCTGAGGCGTTGGACACATAGCCCGTGAGACCTACTAGCGCCGGAAGTCGGGAGATCTTATTTTATTCACATACGACCCCTTTGGTCTTCTTTATCTATCACACTTTTTTCACACCCTAGTATTTTGGTAGGATACGGTATTAGATAGATTTACCCTACCATAGTCCTTTTTAGTGTATTGTACTTTTTTATAATATTTCAACGAGTTTTCCATTTTAATACCAATTATTAAATGATTATATTTTATATCTACTTTAGTATCAGACTTTTGAGGATCCTTTCCTTCCTCTTTTGTTGTATCTCATTATATATATATATATATATATATATATATATATATATATATATATATATATATATATATATATATGTGTATGTATACTGTATATAATTATAATTCACAATTAAGTATGTAGAATAAACTGGATAGAAACAGGATAGGTTTGCTGGCTCTAGATGTAATTGGGTATAATGACCTTTTACTTAGGGTGCCACTAAG
Source organism: Discoglossus pictus (assembly GCA_027410445.1). Lineage (NCBI taxonomy): Eukaryota > Metazoa > Chordata > Amphibia > Anura > Alytidae > Discoglossus > Discoglossus pictus. Next base: position 111,648,371 of record CM050167.1, on the reverse strand, counting down.
GGTCAAAAATACATATTGAACAAAAGAAGAAAAGAAAAGGGACCCTTTTAATAGTGCACACCTATGAATCTCAATAGTGTAAGAGACCCAGTTGATTAAAACTTAGCTTTTAATAATTTACTTTAAAAATAGATGCTACAAAAGCTAAAAATATGGACGCTGCAATTTTGGAACAGGAGGTGGGAATGGATATGGGGATATAATATGACTGGACTTATAAAATGGGCGTTAATACTCCTTTAAATGTTGTCTTAAAGGTGCTGTGAGTCTAAAGTGCTATAATAAAGTGCTATAATAAAGTGCTGAAGGTGCTTGCAAAACAAATTGTGTTTTGCCCTATTAAATAAATATTGCATATAACTTGTGTTGACTTAAATACAATCGTGATGAATTGTATTTATAAAGTGCTGAGTTGTGCTATATTAAGGAGTATAAAACTGCCTATTGCTTAGTTTTAGTATATCCCCTATATTGTTCCTTGAATTCCCTTTTATTTATTAAACTCCTGTTAGGAGTGACTAGATTATTCAGGAACCTTTCCTTGGTATTAGTTTGGCTTTTAGATATATCGCTGTGTCCCTGACAATCTGTTTGTCTCCTAAAGCATGGAGATTGCGGTTAGGACGCCTCGCGATGACGTCACTAACACGCGTCTCACGTTGCTGCGTCTCTCCCGACGCACGTTTCTCAATTTCTTCAGGGGTTACCGCCATGACACTTTACTTCCCTATTTATAGTCTCTGTTGTCATGGGAACCAAATTTGAGTTAACTGTAACAGGGATTTATTGATAATTTCCCTCATCTTGATATCTTTTTTTTTAATTGTTTTTTTTATATATACTACTTTAAGATATCAATATATTCTTGTAAATAAGCACGATTCAACTTATCCCCATCTAGCTTATCATTTTAATTATTAATAAAATATTCTTCCTTAATAAAGTCTAGTATTGGGTTTGTTTTGGTTTTGGACATCATCTTAAAAGATATACATGATATAGTATATATATTAATACCAAAAATTAATGGATTAATATTATAGCAAGTCATTTTAGTATAAATACATAATATTGTTAAGTTAGTATTAGCTTCAATACTTTGAGAATATTGGATTTTATTTTTTATATATATGGGGAGAAAGTAAAACCTTCATTTAGGCCTTCAGGTTTTCTGGTCTTTAATAAATAGATCCATCTTGCTTCCATCTTAAGTAACTCTTTTATCTATGTCACCTTTTCTAATAGGTTTCCTGTATGTATTGGTTGTCAATTTACCACTTTCTTGTTTTCTAATTGTAAGATCTAAAAAGGTTATGGATGTCTCATTGACCTCTGAGGTCAAATATAGACCCATATCATTGTAATTCAATTTATTTATGAATTCTTGCAAATGTTGCTGAGTACCACTCCATAGGATTAACACATCATCTATGTACTGAATCCAAAGGTCCACATCTTTTGTATAGTTCTCATTGTGTTCATTGAACACTATTTGTTCCTCCCACCAGCCTAGGTATAAGTTTGCATATGTGGGGGCACATGCTGTCCCCATGGCTGTACCTCGTATCTGGTGATAGAAATTTTGTAGGAATACAAAATTAATTGTGTGTTAACACATATTGCAGTAACTCCATTATAAATTCATTATGTCTATCCTAGAGTGTACCTTTCTTTTGTAGAAAATATTTGGTTGCTTCTAGGCCTCTCTTATGTTAGATATTTGTATATAATGATTCTACATTTAGTGACACTAAACGTGTGTTTTTGTTTGTATTCAATCCATTGATTTTCTTTAGCACATCTTTAGTGTCTCTTACATATGATGTCAATGACACCACATGTTCTCTTAATATAGAATCTAGGTATTTACTGGAGTTCTCTGTTATACATCCTATCCCAGATACTATCGGTCTACCTGGTGGGTTGGAAGGGTTTTTGTGGATCTTTGGAATAGAGTAGAATGTGGCTATTCTAGGATTTTTGACATTGAGAAATTCCCATTCTTCTTTGGATATTAATTTGTTCATCAAACCTTTTTCTAGAATATTTTTTAGTTCTGTCAGGAATAATTCAGTTGGATCACTCCGTAATTTGTTATAGCATTCTTTGTTATTTAGAAGTATCATGTTCTCTTTAACATAATCCTCTCTATTTAGTAGGACCAAATTTCCTCCTTTATCAGCATTTTTTTATTATTATATCTTGATGGTTCTTTAAGTCTTTTAGAGCTTGTCTTTCACCTATTGAAAGGTTTGAGTAAGTTTATTTTTTATTAAGTAGTTCTTCCAGATCTCTCACTACATTTTGGACAAATAGTTCAATATTAGCACTGATAGAGAAGGGAAATTGCTCAGAAGAACAACAATTTGAAATAGAGGCCAAGGACCTACAAAATAGATTCCAAGAACGGGGATATAATAAAAAGACATTAAAGAAAGCTTATAGTAGAGCTAAGAACATCAACAGAGAATCTCTACTAATAGACAAATCCCCTAAAGAAGATAACATCATCAGATGTATAGGAACCTATAATGACAAATGGTTCGATATAAAAAATATTTTCAATAAACACTGGGAGATATTGAAGAATGATAAAGATCTAAAACCCTTTTTAGGGGAACATGCTCAGATAACAAGTAGAAGATCTACTAATTTAAAAGATGTATTATCCAAAAGTCATCTGGAGACCCCAAGGAAGACTACTTGGCTAGAACCAATTAAAGGCTGTTTTAAGTGTCAATCCTGTAAGGCTTGTCAATATTTAAAACCAGCAAAAACTTTCACTTCAAAAAATGCAACACAGATATATCAAGTGAAGTATCTTATGACATGTAAGACAGAGAGAGTGATTTATTTAATATCTTGCAAATGTGGAATGAGATACACAGGAAAAACCTATAGAGAATTTCAAAGAAGAATATTAGAACACATCTATAGTATCAAAAGACAATATGATACACCAGTGGCTATACATGTAAACACCAAACATAAAGAGGATGTGAAAGTACTCTCTTTTATGGCCATAGATCATATTGAACAAACCATTAGAAAAGGTGACATAGATAAAGAGTTACTTAAAATGGAAGCAAGATGGATCTATTTATTAAAGACCAGAAAACCTGAAGGCCTAAATGAAGGTTTTACTTTCTCCCCATATATATAAAAAATAAAATCCAATATTCTCAAAGTATTGAAGCTAATACTAACTTAACAATATTATGTATTTATACTAAAATGACTTGCTATAATATTAATCCATTAATTTTTGGTATTAATATATATACTATATCATGTATATCTTTTAAGATGATGTCCAAAACCAAACAAACCCAATACTAGACTTTATTAAGGAAGAATATTTTATTAATAATTAAAATGATAAGCTAGATGGGGATAAGTTGAATCGTGCTTATTTACAAGAATATATTGATATCTTAAAGTAGTATATAGGAAAAAAAAAATATTTTTATTATTGAGATCTATTAAGATCTTTTAAAAAAAGATATCAAGATGAGGGAAATTATCAATAAATCCCTGTTACAGTTATAATATATTTATATATATATATATATATATATATATATATATATATATATATATATATATATATATATATATATATATACTATACTTTATGATTCAAATAATAATAATATGGAGAACTATAGTAACCATATAAGATATAGTGATATGTTATTTCAATATAGCAAGTTTTAAATGCATGGTTAAAAACCATTATAATATGCGAGTTAGTAAATTTCAAGACTTAGAGATCCGTTAAGCCTTTTTAAAAAATAAATAAAAGTTGATTTTAACTCAAATTTGGTTCCCATGACAACAGAGACTATAAATAGGGAAGTAAAGTGTCATGGCGGTAACCCCTGAAGAAATTGAGAAACGTGCGTCGGGAGAGACGCAGCAACGTGAGACGCGTGTTAGTGACGTCATCGCGAGGCGTCCTAACCGCAATCTCCATGCTTTAGGAGACAAACAGATTGTCAGGGACACAGCGATATATCTAAAAGCCAAACTAATACCAAGGAAAGGTTCCTGAATAATCTAGTCACTCCTAACAGGAGTTTAATAAATAAAAGGGAATTCAAGGAACAATATAGGGGATATACTAAAACTAAGCAATAGGCAGTTTTATACTCCTTAATATAGCACAACTCAGCACTTTATAAATACAATTCATCATGATTGTATTTAAGTCAACACAAGTTATATGCAATATTTATTTAATAGGGCAAAACACAATTTGTTTTGCAAGCACCTTCAGCACTTTATTATAGCACTTTATTATAGCACTTTAGACTCACAGCACCTTTAAGACAACATTTAAAGGAGTATTAACGCCCATTTTATAAGTCCAGTCATATTATATCCCCATATCCATTCCCACCTCCTGTTGCAAAATTGCAGCGTCCATATTTTTAGCTTTTGTAGCATCTATTTTTAAAGTAAATTATTAAAAGCTAAGTTTTAATCAACTGGGTCTCTTACACTATTGAGATTCATAGGTGTGCACTATTAAAAGGGTCCCTTTTCTTTTCTTCTTTTGTTCAATATGTAGAAGAAACTGCCTTTGTTTCATAAGTATAGAATGAGTAATCTGTAAATTAGGAAGAGCTTCTCTTTCTCTCACGTAAGGCTTTTGTCTGCTTTTTGGGGAGGTTGAATTTACATGTAAGGATGTATGCCTGAAAACACTTGCAGAGACTTCAAAGTACATGTATAACTGTGACTGGAGCCACGTAGTCGCACTTGCATAACAGCGGAGTCTTCAGACAACATGTAGGATCTCCATTCACTTGTATTGGAACCATCTAATTGCACTTTAGAACAATTCTCTTGTAGCCACAGTACAAGACATTACATAGTGATCAGTTATACAGGTTTTCTTGTAAGGATTTGGTGCTGTGGAATTTGATAGCCCCAGAGCTCCCTATGTTGAATATTTACATACGACTGTACTTACGGGAGTCATGTAATCAAGCCCATAAAGTGCGTGACTGTGTTTCCTAAGAGGAGTCTCCAGATAGTGAATAACTAGACATGGGTTGTGTCCATACAGTGACGAAATAGAATGGTCACAGTTAGAACCTACTCTTACATTTCTTGCTATACATTGTAAGTTATCTAATTCATCCATTTGATTGTATAAATTCTGTCTCCTCTTTGCTGCTGTTCTGCTTGGTTCTCTTTTGCTTGTTTTGAGCTATTTAGTGTCCCAGGAAATCTCACTGATCTGAAGGATTTATTGTTTTTTAGGTACAGTCTAAATTTGATGAAGTTGCAGTTTACTTTTCCAAGGAGGAGTGGGACTGTTTAACAGAGGAAGACAAAGAGCTTTATAAGGAGGTGATGATTGAGAATTACCAAAACCTCATGTTTGTAGGTGAGAAAATATTTAATGTATTAAGAAAATTTCTTAAAATATAATTTACTTCAAAACTCATGTAGTATTATTGTAAGATAAGATTATTATTTAATTACTTTCATTGTTCATATGCAGGCCATGCCAATGTGACACCTCCAGTCATCTCAATGATTGAACAAGGAGAAGAGCCGTATGTGAGGGGTCACCTGTTGTCTGAGAAGAATCCATTAAATGTCAATGCAGGTGAGTATTTAATAAACAATAAAATAGCACCATCATCATCATAATATCAATTATTACTTACACAAGTATTTGTAATACAAAAATACACAGTTCCTGATTTTTCTTATTTACAAGAAGCTAATTAAACTGTTTATAAGATTTTTTTTACTGCAGTTTTACCAGTTTGAAATTTTTTTGGAGATGTAAATCTGTCAGTCTTTGTAGAGAAAGCATAGTAAAAAGGTAAAAACACTGAACATAAATGGACAACATTTAAATCCTTACTAAATATACATACTTATCACCATATACCAAGTGGGAATAAAAGTAAGAGGACTAAATCACATCTAATGTGGCTTAACAATGATTTAAAGATCAAGATACGGAGTACAAAACAGGCATTTTAAATTATGCAAACAAGAGGGGACAAGGACTGCTTTACGGGAGTACAAGGAAATCAACAAGGCTTGCAAAATGGCTATTAGACTGGCTAAAATAGAAAATGAAAAATTAGTTGCAAAAGAGAGTAAGACTAACCCTAAAATATTTTTTTAAGTTTATTAATGGGAAGAAGGTGAGGAAGGAAGCTATAGGAACATTACAATGTGACACAAGCCGTCTGAAAATTAGTGACCAGGAAAAGGCAGATGAGCTAAATAGGTTATTTTCTTCGGTATACACAAGGGAGGTACCAGTGGTTAGGACACTGCGACATAATGGGGCTACACTATCTTCACCAAATAACTGGTTATCGCAGGAAGAAATCCAAAAGAGGTTGAAAAATAAAGTCCCAAGTCCTGATGGAATACATGCAAGGGTACTGACGGAGCTGGGTTCTGTAATAGCCAAACCATTATATCTAATTTTTCAGGATTCACTCGACACAGGGTCTCTACCAGATGACTGAAGAAAGGCAGAGGTGATACCTATTTTTAAGAGGGGAGCAAGAGCTATTCCGGGGAATTATAGACCAGTGAGTTTCACGTCGGTAGTGGGAAAACTTTTAGACGGGTTAATAAGGGATAATGTACAGGAATATGTATATTCAAACAGGATTATAAGTAGGGGCCAACATGAAGGATAGGTCATGTCAAACAGACCTAATTAGTTTCTATGAGGAGGTTAGTAAGTACTTGGATCAAGGCAACTCAGTGGATGTAATCTAATTGGATTTTTCAAAGGCTTTTGATACAATGCCACATGGAAGACTATAGAGCAAACTAAGGGATACAGGAATTGCCATAAATATTTGCTTATGGATTGAGAGCTGGCTAAAAGACAGGAAGCAAAGGGTTGTTGTAAATGGAACCTACTCCGATTGGACTAAGGTGGGAAGTGGGGTTCCTCAGGGCTCAGTATTAGGTCCCCTCCTTTTTAACATATTTATTAATGACTTGGAAGTGGGATTGGAGTGTGGTGTCTCCATTTTTGCTGATGAAATAAAGTTGTGCAAGGTAATTCAATCAGAAAATGATGTACTTTCCCTCCAAAGGGATTTGCATAAATTAGAGGAATGGGCATCTAAGTGGCAGATGAGATTTAATATGAATAAATTTAAAGTTATGCATCTGGGAAGGAAAAATAGACATAAAATGTATACTCTTAATGGAGCAAATCTAGCGGTATCAGATATTGAAAGGGATTTGGGAGTACTTGTGGACAACCGCCTAGGTAACAGTGCTCAATGCCAAGCAACATCTGCAAAAGCAAGTAAAATATTATCATATATTAAGAAGGGTATAGAAGCAAGGAAGCAAATAAAATTCTCCCACTGTACAAATCCCTAGTACACCCTCATTTGGAATATGGAGTACAATTTTGGGAACCACTACATGAAAAGGACATTTTAGAGTTGGAAAAAGTACAGAATGCCAACAAAGCTAATAAAGGGAATGGAGGGGCTAAGTAATGAAAAAAGACTAACAAAATTAAACTTATTTACTCTAGAAAAAAAGGCGTCAAAGAGGGGATATGATTACCTTATATAAATATATCCAGGGGCAATACAAGGCTTTGTCAAGGGAACTTTTTGTGCCAAAAGGTTTTCAACTGACAAGGGGACATCCTTTGAGGTTAGAAGTAAAACGATTTCACATTAAAGAAAGAAAAGGGTTCTTCAAAGTAAGGGTGGTTAATCTGTGGAACTCTCTACCAGAGTAGGTGATGACAGCGTATTCGATAGATAACTTTAAAATTGGACTGGATTTATTTCTAATTCAAAAAGGGAATTCAGGGTTATCATGGATAATTAGAGAGACAGTATTGATCCAGGGAGAAATCTGATTACCAGTATCTGGGGTCAGGAAGGAATGTTATTATTTTTTTATTTTTTTTACCTTTAAGGGATTGGATATGTTTTTAAATAAAAAGGGCATTAAGGGCTATCCTGGATAAATAGAGTATTGATCCACGGATGAATCCGATCGCCAGTATCTGGGTTCAGGAAGGAATTTTATATTTTTTTACTTGTTGAAACAATTTGCAAAGTTTCTCTGTTTTTTTTTTCTGTTTGTCTTCCTCTGTATCAATTAACAATAAATCTGCGTATTGCAGATCAGAGGAGATCTAAAAAGGTTGAACTTGATGGACTAAAGTCTTTTTTTCAACTTAAATTACTATGTAACTATGTAAAAAAATATTTTTATCAGCATACTTACTATTCCACCATGGTGTCATTATTCAACTTTATTTGCTATAATGAATTATAGTAACTAATGTGTATATACTAACTAATCATTTCCATTTAGAAGTATGTTAAAACTGTCCGAATTTACTTCTGGTGCTTTTGTTTCCAACAGATGGATCCAATATTTTGAATACCCCTGGAGAAGACCAGATTTCTCACACAGTAGTAAAAACATTTGCATGTTCTAAATGCAGGAAGTGTTTCAATAAGGGCTCAGATCTTAATAACCATAAGAGAACTCATAAAGGAGAAAAAACATTTCCATGTTCTGAATGTGGGAAATGTTTCAGTCGCGTCTCAAATCTTAATAAACATAAGATGACTCACACAGGAGAAAAACCTTTTCCATGTTCTGAATGTGGGAAATGTTTCAGTCAGGCCTCAAATCTTAAAGAACATAAGAGGACACATACAGGAGAACAACCTTTTTCATGTTCTGAATGTGGGAAATGTTTTAGTCAGTTCTCAGCTCTTAATAAACATAAGAGGACTCATACCGGAGAAAAACCTTTTTCATGTTCTGAATGTGGGAAATGTTTCAGTCAGACCTCACAACTTACTAGACATAAGAGGACTCATACAGGAGAAAAAACATTTTCATGTTCTGAATGTGGGAAATGTTTCAGTCTTCTCGCAGTTCTTAATAAACATAAGATGACTCATACAGGAGAAAAACCTTTTTCATGTTCTGAATGTGGGAAATGTTTCAGTCATCTCTCAGTTCTTAATAAACATAAGATGACTCACACAGGAGAAAAACCTTTTTCATGTTCTGTATGTGGAAAATGTTTCAGTCACTCCTCATATCTCCGTGAACATGAGAGAACTCACACAGGAGAAAAACCTTTTCCATGTTCTGAATGTGGGAAATGTTTCAGTCATCTCTCAGTTCTTAATAAACATAAGATGGCTCACACAGGAGAAAAACCTTTTGCATGTTCTGAATGTGGGAAATGTTTCAGGCGGACCTCACATCTTAATAACCATAAGTTGACTCATACAGGAGAAAAACCTTTTCCATGTGCTAAATGCGGAAAATGTTTCAGTCACTCCTCATATCTCAATGAACATAAGAGAACTCACACCGGAGAAAAACCTTTTCGATGTTCTGAATGTGGGAAATGTTTCAGTCAGACCTCACACCTTAATAGCCATAAGATGACTCACACAGGAGAAAAACCTTTTCGATGTTCAGAATGTGGGAAATGTTTCAGTCGGACCTCACATCTTAATAGCCATAAGATGACTCATACAGGAGAAAAACCTTTTCCATGTACTGAATGTGGGAAATGTTTCAGTCGGACCTCAAGTCTTAATAGCCATAAGATGACTCATAAAGTTTAAAAACCTTTTTCATGTTCTGAATGTGGGGAATGTTTCAGTCACTCCTCACATCTCAAGCGACATATAAGAACTCACATAGGATAAACACCATTTGCATGTTCCTAAACTTATGCAAGAGAAAACAATGTGTTTCAGTCAGATTAGAAATGACACAATAAAACAGTTTTAACAGTTTTAATATGAGTCCGCCATTACACATCAACATGACATATCAAGCAATTCTACTCAGATCATATAAATGTAATTATTTCAAAAAGAGTTATAAATCATGTTAGAACTTTTCAGGAGTGTTGTTCTCTTTGTAAGTTCTACTAATGTGTCAGCTTGCATTATTACAATACATACTATGATGCTGCACTGGTTCTGTGCATTAATGATCTGCTTGGTTACCAATAACTGTTTGATTTAAGGGACCCTGAACCTATGGACTTTGCTGTACGCCATCATGCTGAGCACTCTTAATCAATTGTTTTTTGTGTGTGTTTGTAGCAACAAATAAAGCATTGAGCCTACAGAGCTATAAAAAAAAAAAAAAAACTATGCTCATAGGTCCTTCAATGTTCATAAATGTCACGCTGTCTACAAATGTATACTCTCTTTATAAGTGATACTAATATGTATAGCATGATAAATCTTTATGTTTATATTTTTAAGAAATTAATGTGATTGATGTGCCCATTGTCATTAAGAATTATACCTTGTACTACAGAAAAATAGCTATTTTTTAGAATAAATGTAAGGTGCTTTGGAAAAGCCATATGTGCTTGGTGCTATTTGCGTGTTTAGGGTCCTGTAGCCTTGTTTTCGTTTTTTTCGCCGGCCATTTTTTCTCTCGCTTAAGGGATTTTCGTGTGTGTAAACTCGTTAATTTGGACTTAAATTGAGGTGTAATTTTACTTGCAGAGGTCCTGGGTGCTCCCCCTTGCTGTGGGTAAGCTTTTTATGTTTTTTTTTGTGTGTATTTATTGTGTTTTTAATGTTTTCAGGTGCGCACCGTTCGGCCGTTAATGTCGTATTTTTGCGAGGTTGTAATGTTTTTTTTTTTTAAGTCCTGCGTCTCGTATTTTTGTCTGCTAAGTCCGTAAATGTCCCGCGGCTCGTATTTTTGGTAAAGTGCCACTTGTTTGAGTGTTTGTAACCGCGTGTGAGGCGCAAAGCGTGACAACGATTCATAGTTTGACAACTATTATATGTGATCTGTTCGTTGTATGATTTTACCTCTTTTTCTTTAGTCTAACTCTGAACTTGACATTACGAAGCTCATGATCTGAGCCACAGTCAGCTCCAGGTCTTGTTTTGCTGACTATATTGAGCTCCTCCACCTTTTTTTGAAAAGTATGTAGGCAGTAACAATTTTTTTTCCCTGGACTCCAAGATGGTGACTGTAGCCATTGCTGTGGATAAATACAAATGCCCATACATTATTTCAAATATACAGTGAAAGAAAAAAAGTATTTGACCCCCTGCTGATTGTGAACATTTGTCCACTGACAAAGAAATGACCAGTGGTAGGTTTATTTTAACAGTGAGAGACAGAATAACAAAAAAAAATGCTTTAAAAAAAAGTTATAAATTGATTTGCAGGTCAATGAGTGAAATACGTATTTGACCACTTCGACTTAGTATTTGGTGCCAAAACCATTTGTTGGCAATCACAGAGGTCAGATGTTTCTTGTAGTTGGCCACCAAGTTTGCACACATCTCAGGAGGGATTTATTCCCACTCCTCTTTGCAGATCCTCTCCAAGTTATTAAGGTTTGGAGGCTGAACATTCAGCTCCCTCCACAGATTTTCTATGGGATTAAGGTCTGGAGACTGACTAGGCCACTCCAGGACCTTAATGTACTTCTTCTTGAGCAACTCCTTTGTTGCCTTTGCTTTGTGTTTTAGGTCATTGTCATGCTGAAATAATTATCCAAGACCCATTTTCATTGCCCTGACTGAGGGAGGGAGGTTCTTGCCCGAGATTTGATGGTACATGGCCTCGTCCATCATCCCTTCGATGCGGTGCAGTTGTCATGTCCCCTTAGCAGAAAAACACCCCCAAAGCATAATGTTTTCATGTGGGGATGGTGTTCTTGTGGTCATAGGCAGCATTCCTGCTCCTCCAAAAATGGCGAGTTGAGTTGATGACGAAGAGATCGATTTTGGTCTGATCTGACCACAACACTTTCCCCCAGTTCTCTGAATCATTCGGATGTTCATTGGCAAACTTCAGACGGGCCTGTTCATGTGCTTTCTTGAGCAGGGGGACCTTGCGGGTGCTGCAGGATTTTAGTCCTTCACTGCGTAGTGTGTTACCAATTGTTTTCTTGGTGACCATGGTCATCGCTGCCTTGAGATAATTAACAAGATCCTCCCATGTAGTTCTGGGCTGATTCCTCACCGTTCTCATGATCATTGAAACTCCACAAGGTGAGATCTTGCATGGACCACCAGACCGAGGGAGACTGACAGTTATTTTGTGTTTCTTCCATTTGGGAATAATCTCACCAACTCTTGTTACCATCTCACCAAGCTGCTTGGTGATGATCTTGTAGCCTATTCCAGCCTTGTGTAGGTCTACAATCTTTTCCATGCCATCCTTAGACAGCTCTTTGATTTTGGCCATGGTGGCTAGCTTGGAATCTGATCACTTCTGTGGACAGGTGTCTTTTATACATGTAACAAGCTGAGATTAGGAGCACTCCCTTTAAGAGAGTGCTCTTAATCTCAGCTTGTTACCTGTATTAAAGGCACCTGAGAACCAGAAATCTTGCTGATTGATAGGGGATCAAATACTTATTTCACTCATAAACCTGCAAATCAATTTATAACTTTTTTACATCCATTTTTTTCTTTTGTTATTGTGTCTCTCACTGTTAAAATACACCTACAAGATGACAGTGAGTGTCTATAAATAAGAAGAAAAGACAAAGAGCCCAGTTCAATTGAGCAATTTTAACTTATAATTGCTATTTTGCTATTCAATTGTCATATTTTTGCGGTCTACAAATGGGTTACGGCCTTGAAATCCTTGCGTTTTTTAAAACCGGAACTTACATTCCATCCCATTGAAGCCTTTGATCGGTCAAGTCTGCAAGAAATCATTATTCAATTGCTAAATACCTCAAGACTGCAAATGGCAAATGGTGGCCCAAATCTTACAGGTTCAAAATAGGACCCGGAAAGGGTTTGCAGACTAGATTGTAAGACTGCAAAACACAATAAAAACACACCAATGGACTTTAAAATATGGCCAAAGCTATGGAAGGCATTACAATTACTTGCACAACAACTCCCAAGTAGCAAATAGTTTAAAAAATAAAATGTATATATTTTCATGTGTTGTAATGGTCATACATATGCCAATATGAAGTCATGCTGCAAGATGCTGAAAGCTATTAAATACACTGCCTCATTAAATTGTAACACAAAAACATGTAAATGGCTGCCATATTAACCCTTTCTCACTCACAGAGGCTCTAATGTGGATCATCACATATTCCAGTTGACAAACTGCGAGTTGTAATCACGCTTTGCAAAGCGAGCAGTTCGTGCCGCAAATGTGGACCTCCCGAAGCCGGGGTGGAGGCTCTCACTTCAGCTGTAATGAGTTGAAGGCTCATCATTTGTGAAGGTTGACATAAACTGCAATTTGCACAGGTGGAGGCTCTACAGCGCCTCAAACTCTGTAGAAAACAACCCTAAAGATAAAAATATGAAGTTAACGTCCGAAACGCGTACATACAAAAAACACAGAAAAATACAAACAAAACATAAAAAAACACACACAGCACGGGGGGACAACCAGGACGTCTGGGATTGAAGTTGCACGCAAATTAAAGTCCAATTTAAGGAGTTTCGCCAATTGGCTAAACAAGAAAAAAAATGCCTGCCGAAAAAAATGAAAACGAGGCTACACTACCCCAAAGCGTGCAAAACACCAACAAGAACGTACGCGGAACTTATATAAAATTATACGATGTCGCAAAAAAGCAAAGTTAATGGCCGAACCGCACACATCGAAAAACACGACAACAACAAAAAAATACAACATAAAACAAACCTAACACACAGCACGGGGGGACAGTCAGGACGTCTGGGAGTGAGGTTGCACGCCAATTTAAGTCACATTTAAGAAGTTTCGGCACTTGAAAATCGGCTATACAACAAAAAAAATGGCTGGCGAAAAAAATGAGAACAAGGCTAAAGGAGACAGAGCCGCGAAAATCACCGCCAAGGCATGTAAGAGTTATACAGGAACGTAGGAGATACACAATATGCCATTACAACGGACAGAAAATGCTTGCAAGCCAAGTAACACAAAGAAAAATAACATTTTACAACACTAACTTGCAACTAATAACATTAGGATTCTAAAATGCCGCTTTACCCGCCTAAATAAATGGTTTGCCTTCGCGCATACAGCCTATTTACACTGCACACTTGCCACATTGCTGAAACTTTCTCCTCAGATGATTAATAGTCCAACTGTACATTTTCAGATGCAGGAAAATACAAGGCGGATGAGCTAAATAGGTTCTTTTCTTCGGTATACACAAGGGAGGTACCAGTGGTTGGGACACTGCAACAAAATGGTGCTACACTACTTTCGTCGAATAATTGGTTAATGCAGGAAGTAATCCAAAAGAGGTTGAAAAAAATAAATGTTAATAAAGCCCTGGGTCCTTATGGAATACTTCTAAGGGAACTGAGGGAACTTGGTTATGGAATAGCCAAACCATTATATTTAATTTTTCAAGATTCACTCAACACAGGGTCTCTACCAGATGACTGGAGAAAAGCTGATGTGATACCTATATTTAAAAAGGGAGCAAGAGCAAATCTGGGGAATTATAGACCAGTGAGCCTCACTTTTGTAGTGGGAAGCTTTTAGAAGGGTTAGTCTATGAACCGCCATAGACTTCAATGGGCAGGCGGATTTTAAAACCCACAGGGACTCTTTCTGGCCACAATAGTAATGGGAAAGTTGTTTCAACGGGACCAACACCTGGGCTGTGGCATGCCGGAGGGGGATCCATGGCAAAATTCCCACAGAAAATTACATAGTTGATGCAAAGTCTGGTTTTAAGCCATAAAAGGCATAAATTACCTAACATTCTTAAATTGTTTGGAATAACGTGCTTTAAAACATCAGGTATGATGTTGTATCGATCAGGTAGTGTAAGGGTTAGGCCCGCTTCACAGTGACAGACCAAAATCCCTGTTTAACGCACCGCAAACAACCGCAAACAGTCCATTTGCACAACCGCAAACTCCCCATTTGCACAAGGTTGGATACCAAGCTAGCCATGTCCCGTTCCTTGTCCTCACTGATGTCATTGAAGGTCTCTTCCTCCACCCAGCCACCAAGGGTCCCCGAAAGGTGACAACAAGCCCCCTGGGACACCTGCTGTGTTTGGTCTTCCACCTCCTCAAAGCCACCTTCCTCCTCTGACTCCTCTTCTTCAGACTCCTCTCACTGCGTTGCCTCTCTCTGCATTATTATAAGGTGTGTTAAGTAGTACTACTCTTATCAGTTTAATACCTGTTACGTCACCTATCAGGGGACGTGTATAAGGCCTAGATTTTTGGAACCGGGAGATGGAAAAAGATACTTGGTTGGTCGTATCACTTCAATTTTGGGGCACGGCACGTGCAATCAAAGGTGCCACCATATAGGAGTGGCGTGTTTGTAAGTACTACTCTTATCAGTTTAATACTTGTTACGTCATCTATCAAGGGGCGTGTATAAGGCCTAGATTTTTGGAACAGGGAGATGGAAAAAGATACTTGGTTGGTCGTATCACTTCAAATTTGGGGCACGGCGCGTGCAATCAAAGGTGCCACCATATAGGAGTGGCGTGTTTGTAAGTACTACTCTTATCAGTTTAATACTTGTTACGTCACCTATCAGGGCACGTGTATAAGGCCTGGATTTTTGGGACCGGGAGATGGAAAAAGATGCTTGGTTGGTCGTATCACTTCAAATTTGGAGCACTTTGTGACATTAGCTTCTTATGCTCAAACATGTCCTTTACAGGCACCTGTCTATGGGCAGATGAGCAGGAACTGCTCAAGGCGAGAGACGGAGTGGCGGATGATTGAGAGGGGGCAAGGAGGACAGCAGTGGTTGGTGTGGCTGATGATGCTGGACCAGGAGGAGGATGGCAGCTTTGAGTTTGTGTGCTGCTTGTACTCATGTGTTGGTCTGGAGTCACCCAAACATTAGATCTCACCCTGAAGAGGATAAGGGAACCAAGATACTCTAGACCTCATTCATCATTACAGGTTTTGACAGATTGGTACTATGCGTGCAAGCTACTGTGACAACAGATATGAGTGGCACTGTGCACTTGCAGAAGTTGGCAGAGTAGGAGCTGTAGGTCTGACACACACGCTTGCAGACAACTAACTGCTATGCAATCTATTACAGTAGAAAAACATTTTTTTGTTTTAAATGTACACTACTGTTACACCAGATATGAGTGGTGTGTTAAGTAGTATTAATCCTATCAGTATAATCCCTGTTATGTGCCTTTTTTTTGGGTTTGGTTGTTGAAGCCACAGTGCAGCACCAGAGGCCAGAAAAATTAGGCATGTACACATGCCTGAAAAATTAGGTATTGTTGATCTTGCAGCGAGCAGAGAAGAAGGTAGGCCTGATTCAACGCCCCAGCCCCGCATACCCACACTCAGAGATTGAGGGGGGGGACCTGAGAAGGCCACGGGCCAGAGATATAAAGGGGGGCCATCCCAAATAAGCACACAAGCGGGGACAAAGGTAGTGAAGGGGACATAGAGGCCCATGGACTGATGGTCGCCATCTTGGCAGGAAAAGGGCCCAGCAATTAAGCCAAACTGACCCAGCACAGGCAGCTACTTGAGTCAAACGCTGCACAATTACACCTTCATAAAGCTGAAACATTCAGCAGCAGGGATTCTAAACGGCCACACGGGGACAAGGAGGCTAACAGCCCCCACAATCTGTGCACCACTCTTTTTAACAGATAACCCAAGGGGCTAACCAGGGACCTTGCCCACATAAAAATCTGAATTTTATTGGAGGAATTATTAGTGTCTTTACCGCCCAAGAGAGGATATAATATACGGTATCTTTAGACTACCTGATGGCCAAACCTCCTTTAGCCCCAATGCTATCCAAGAAACATTTCAAAACTTCTATCAGACCATATATTCATCCCAATCCCGCTGCAGCGGATCTGACATAGAGTCCTTCCTACTACAGCAAGAAGTCCACAAAATACCTGTACCTCAATTGGACAGCTTGAACCTAGACATATCCCAAGAGGAAGTTAAATCTACAATCCAAGATCTTAAATTTGGCAAGTCCCCAGGGCCAGACGGTTTTACTCATCTGTACTATAAGAAATTTGAGCCCTTACTTATCCCCGCACCTAATATCTTTGTTTAACGCTATACTAAATGGAGAACCTATGCCCCCTTAATTGAATCAGGCCGACCTCATAGTCTTTCCAAAAGAGGGTAGGGTATTACAAGGCAGCGCAGCTGGCTTTCATTCCTCTGGCGCATTCTCCCACACATCAGCCGCTCTGGGTATTTATGGAAAATGTAAGCATGTCACCTTATACATGGGATACAGTAATATGGATTCCTGGCCTGTATACTTTTTTGAGAAACTTGAAAAACCCGTTGATTAAGCACTCATTAAAAATATGGACGGAGATGAACTGGACACAAAAACTGGACACTCAGGTATCAGATGTTACCCCTATCGTACCCAATCCCCACTTTAAGATACATCTTCTGGAAAGCTCTCTCAGTTGGTGGAAGTCTCAGAACCTACTAAGGGTTGGTCCATGGTGGCATGATGACAAAATAATGACCTTTGAGCGGGTGAGAGATAGATACAATTTACCCCTGGCTGAACACTATAATTTTTGCAGGATACATCATTTTATATATACGATAAGTGGTAGGGGAACCCCCCAAAAGAAACACCTGGCTACTCAAAAAATGTAAGGATTCCCCCTTTCAGCCTGCTATTATTAGCCTCATGTATGAACTATTTAATGAAAACTCATGGGCAAACAAACCAGACTATACCAAAGCCTGGGAGAGGGATTTGGGCACAGAGTTGGCAGACAGCACATGGGATAAAAGTTGGCGAGGCTTAAGTAGGGGATCTTTAAATTATAGTCTGCTTGAGACTTCAATAAAGGTCCTACACAGGACATATATTACTCCTTTTAAGCTAAATAAATGGGATCCAAAACGGAGCAGCTCATGTTTTAGGAACAGTGGTAATGAGGCTACATTTATTCATGTCTGGTGGGAGTTTTCGGCAGTCATAAGACTATGGAAAGAAACATGCTTACCAGCTTCCAAAATGTTTAAGATTCAGATTTCTGCTAATATAGAAAACTGCATGCTGGGTGTTCCGCATGTCTGTCTCTCGCCCGCTCAAAATAGGCTATTAAAGTTCATCATGTTGGCCACACAGATCCATATAGCCAGACAATGGAAATCGGATACCCTACACTTTCAGGTGGTTAAAAATAAATTAAACTTTATCCTTATAAATGAACGCCTTACCCATTTAGTAGACAACTCCTTGGATACATTTTGAGATATATGTTCTCCGTGGCTGCAATTAAGGGATAGCATATCATCTGGAGACAATTAAAGAAATTTAGGTCCGGAATAGGGGCTCCCCTAAATGGGAGAGGATATTCTCAAGAGAACGGGATGGATGGAGGTGTGTGTGGATCCTTAGAGGAGCGGAGGACGGAGGTAAGTGCTATATTTTACATCATATTTATGTTAAAAAAGAGGATGTTTGTGGACCTTTCCCTTTCCCAACATGTTAAATTTTAAAACTAGTTATTTTTTTCCCAATTATAGTCGGATTCAAGACTTAAAGGGAATCAACTTAAAACAAACTGACTTAAAGCTATATTAATAACTGAAAAGTAAAAAAAATATATATATTTTTAGGCTACAGGTACAACCAAATCCAGATAACATACTAGCACTGGATATGGTATAAGCTCCAAGATTATGGAATGGAAAGGGGTAAACTGAGTATTAATAGAGATAAGGTAACTCAGTGATGTATTAACATGTATGGATATATATGTAACATGGAAATGGTTGTTTGAATATGATATATTACCTGACCTAATAAAATATTTTTTTAAAGAAAAAATACACATAGCTAGTAGTTGGAGAACCCCAAATTAAAACTTTCAGGAATTAATAAAAAAAATCAACTATTTACTGCTCAAAGAGAGATTAAACCATGTCGTCTTGGATAGAATCACCCAGTTCCAGACAATTTGGGATCCCTGGATAACATCCCCATTTAGTGCCCCCCTAATATAATAAACCATTTGTTAATGGTTGAAGCGTCTCGGGGTGAAGGACCGGAGTGGGGGAGCCCTGGAGGAGACCCTTTAGAAGCAACCGGCGGCAAAATCATCCGAGGAAAGGAGAGGTCGCCTACTGAAGCCTGCCTTAGGGTAACCCAAGGGCGATTGAGCAGGTTAGATATTGTAAATAATAAGCTACTGCTGGAGTGATGATAGATAATAGGACTTTACTATTGTCTGTTTTACCATGTCTTAGGTTTCTCTTAAAAATTGCAATCACAGTAAAAAAAAAGAAAATTTATTTACCAAAAAAGTAAAAATAAGAAGGCCTAGCCAGCTAATTTTAACAAAATGTCTTCATTGTAAATATGTATTTTTGCACAACTGTTGTGTTATGCAAGACTGTTCAATATGCTTTCTTTTTCATTACATGCCGTACGCCTTCTGACATAAAAATTTTAATTCAAAAATTAGGTATTGTTGCAGCCGCTGCTGTTGCAGCGGCCAGAGAAATTGACCTTTGTTCCCCAGGCAGAAAGCGCCATAAAACATTGCGTCTTCTTGAACCCTAGTTGGTGGCGGATAAGTCACGCAAGTCATCCGGCATTCACAGATAACATGCAGCAGCGTGTGGACCATTTTTAGCCGAAGGCAGCTCATCTCATCAGGCCTTTTTCAGTCGAATGTATCACCCAGTGTTAGTCCCTTCGGGATCCATCCCTCATTCATTTTTATAAAGGTGAGGCAATCTAGACTTTTTTGCCCTAGGCGACTTCTCTTCTCGGGGACAAAACCTACTGCTGCACTGAAGGTCCTTTCTGACAGGACACTTGAAGCGGGGCAGGCCAGAAGTTCAATTGCAAATTGGGATAGCTCAGGCCACAGGTCTAGCCTGCATACCCAGTAGTCAAGGGGTTCATCGCTCCTCAGAGTGTCGATATCTGCAGTCAAGGCGAGGTAGTCTGCTACCTGTCGGTCAAGTCGTTCTCTGAGGGTCGATCCCTAAGGGCTGTTGCGATGCTTAGGACTGAAAAAGGTCTGCATGTCCTCCATCAACAACATGTCTTTTAAACGTCCTGTTCTTGTCGGCGTGGTCGTGGGAGGAGGATTACTTTCACCTCTTCCCCTGTTATATTGCCCTTGTGCTGTGACATCACCCTTATATGCTGTGTAAAGCATACTTGTTAATTTGTTTTGGACCAGCTGCATCCTTTCTGATTTGCGGCAATTTGGTAACATTTCAGGCACTTTCTGCTTATACCGGGGGTCTAGTAGCGTGCACACCCAGTACAGGTCGTTCCCCTTCAGCCTTTTTATACGAGGGTCCTGCGACAGGCACGACAGCATGAAAGACCCCATTTGCACAAGGTTGGATGCCGAGCTACACATGTCCCGTTCCTCATCCTCAGTGATCTCGCTGAAGATATGTTCTTCCCCCCAGCCATGTACAACACCACGGGTACCAGATAGGTGACAACGTGCACCCTGGGATGCCTGTTGTTATTGGTCTTCCTCCTCCCCCTCAAAGCCACATTCCTCCCCTGACACCTCTTCCTCACAATCCTCTTCCAGCATTGCCGCAGGTCCAGCAAGCGATGCTGATAAGGCTGTTTCTGGTGGTGATGGTGACCACAACTCTTCCTCTTCCTCGTCGCGCTCATCTACGGCCTGATCCAGCACTCTTCGCAGGGCACCCTCCAGGAAGAAAACAAATGGTATGATGTCACTGATGGTGCCTCCGGTGCGACTGACTAGGTTTGTCACCTCCTCAAAAGGACGCATGAGCCTACAGGCATTGCGCATGAGCGTCCAGTAACGTGGTAAAAAATCCCCAGCTCCGCAGAGGCTGTCCTAGCACCCCGGTCATACAAATACTCGTTAATGGCTTTTTCTTGTTGGAGCATGCGGTCGAACATTAGGAGTGTTGAATTCCAACGTGTGGGGCTGTCACAAATCAAGCACCTCACTGGCATGTTGTTTCGCCGTTGGATATCTGAAAAGTGCGCCATGGCCGTGTTGGAACGCCTGAAATGGCCACACACCTTTCTGGCCTGCTTCAGGACGTCCTGTAACCCTGGATACTTATGGACAAAGCGTTGTACGATCAGATTACACACATGTGCCATGCACGGCACATGCGTCAACTTGCCCAAATTCAATGCCGCCAACAAATGTCTTCCGTTGTCACAAACCACTTTGCCAATCTCCAGTTGGTGCGGAGTCAGCCATTAATCCACCTGTGTGTTCAGGGTGGACAGGAGTGCTGGTCCGGTGTGACTCTCTGCTTTCAGGTAAGTCAACCCCAAGACGGCATGACACTGCTGTATCCGGGATGTGGAATAGTATCTGGGGAGCTGGGGGGGGTGCCGTTGATGTGAATAAAGACGCAGCAGAAGAGGACTCAGCTGAGGAGGTTATGGAAGAGGATGGAGTAGGAGGAGTAGAGGAGGTGGCAGCAGGCCTGCCTGCAAGTCGTGTTGGTGTCACCAACTCCTCTGCAGAGCCACTCATTCCATAAATGGCAGGCGTCATCAGGTTTACCCAATGCGCAGTGTATGTTATATACCTGCCCTGACCATGCTTTGCAGACCACGTATCAGTGGTCAGATGGACCCTTGCCCCAACATTGTGTGCCAGAGATGCCATTACTTCCTTTTGCACAATCGAGTACAGGTTGGGGATTGCCTTTTGGGCAAAGAAATTTCGTCCGGGTACCTTCCACTGCGGTTTCCCAATCGCTACAAATTTTTTGAACGCCTCAGACTCCACCAGCTTGTATGGTAAAAGCTGGCGGGCTAAGAGTTCAGACAAGCCAGCTGTCAGACGCCGGGCAAGGGGGTGACTTTGTGGCATTGGCTTCTTACGCTCAAACATGTCCTTGACAGACACCTGACTGTGGGGAGATGAGCAGGAACAGCAAGAGGCGAGAGACGGAGTGGCGGATGGTTGAGAGGGGGCAAGGAGGACAGCAGTGGTTGATGTGGATGAAGATGCTGGACCAGGAGGAGGATGGCGGCTTTGAGTTTGTGTGCTGCTTGTACTCATGTGTTGATCCCATTGGTGTTTGTGATGTGACATCATGTGCCTTCGCAAAGCAGTTGTACCTAGGTGGGTGCTGGACTTCCCACGACTCAGTTTCTTTTGGCACAGGTTGCAAATGGCATCGCTGTTGTCAGAGGCAGACACACAAAAAAGTGCCACACTGCTGAGCTCTACGGTGGCGGCATTCTGGTGGTGGCAGCAGCATGCGTTGATTGGCGTGCTGTCTGGCTGTCTCCGGGTGCTGATGCATGCAGTCTGACTGTGCCACTAGCTCATTGCGATGACCTCCCTCTGCTTCCAACTCGTCTCCTCCTCCTCTCTGTCTCCCCATCTGAACTTACCCCCTGTTCTTCTTCTCTTCTAGCGGGCACCCACGTGACATCCACGGACGCATCGTCATCATTATCACCCGCCTCACTTGTATCTGACAACTGAACAAAGGAAGCAGCAGCGGGTACATCATCATCATCACATTGTACGTACATGAGTGTACTGCTGCCTGACTGAGACATATCCCTGTTATCTACATCCTCTGGCAATAATGGTTGCGCATCACTCATTTCTTCAAACTGATGTGTAAATAACTCTTCTGACTGATCAATTGAATCGGCTGTGGTACTAGTGTTGGTGTTGGCGGCAGGTGGGCGAGTGGTAACTTGAGAGGTGCCCGAAGCTAAGCTGGAGGAGGATGGTGCGTCAATGTTCCAAGCGGAAGCTGTAGAAGATTTGGTGTCCTGTGTTAGCCAGTCAACTACGTCCTCTGAACTTTTCAAGTTCAGGGTAACTGGCCTCTGAACACTGGGCATTATTGTAGGGCCAAATGGGAATCACAGCACCACGACCACGACGGCCCCTGCGGTGTGTCCTGCCTCTGCCTGTCATTTTTTTCCCGATTAGTGGTACTATGCGTGCAAGCTACTGTGACAACAGATATGAGTGGCACTGAAGAAGTTGGCAGAGTAGACGCTGTAGGCCTGACACAGACGCTTGCAGACAAGTAACTGCTATTCAATATATTACAGTCAAAATTGTATTCTTTGTTTAAATGTGCACTACTGACTGTTACACCAGATATGAGTGGTGGCACTGACTGGGTAATTGGGCACAGTATACGATGTGAGCCGGCAGGCAAATGAAATTAGATTACACAAAAAAAAAGTGTTGTTTTTTTAAATGAAGACTGCTGGTACACCACTAGATTGGATTGGTTGAACTTGGCACAATACTTGTAAGCCTGACACACACACTGGCTAGCGGTCAGGTAAATGAACTTAGATTTGCGGTCAGGCAAATGAACTTAGAATTAAGAAAATAAAATTGGTTGATCTTGGCACAGTATATTTTAACATTATGAAAGACATGTTCTGTAAACTAAATAAAAATCATATTAGGAGGTTGAGACAAAAAGAAACTGGATGGGGGGATACCGAGCAGAGCACACCATCTACAGCCCACTGGGAGACAAACTCATCCATTCCCCCAGTGGAAAAAGCTAGGTGGTACTCTGCCCGGATACGGGAGCGCACCAGCACCCGGAACATGGCCTCAGGTGACAAGGGAACCCCCCCTATCAAACACTGCTTCCTGGACTTATAAATAGCCAACTTGTCTAATGCCAGGAGCAGGTTGACAAGGAGGTCCCTGGCCTTATTGCCCCGGGACACTGGGCGCCCAAAAATAAAAATGTGAGGGGAGAAATGCAGCCAGAACTGCAGGATGAGGCCCCTCAAGAGTGACAAGAGGGGTTGCAGTCTGGCACAACTAAATTAAATATGATACACGGACTCTCCCTTGCCACAGAATGGACAAGTGGAGGGAGAGTCCGTGAATTTAGCTAAGTACTCTCCCATGCTCAGTGCACCATGGAGCACTCTCCAACTCAAGTCCCCGGTGGGTCGTGGAACTAAACCAGTGCCCTCGTCAGCTGGTAGGACCCGCCTCCAGATGGTATCGGGACGGGTCACGAGGGCAAGGAAGTGCACTGTATGGAGCACGAGAGAATATAAGCTCTTCCTCGAATGCATGCCGAGGGTATGTCCCTCAACCTCGAGAGGTTGGGGAGAGGAGGAGCCTGAGGGGAAACATGGGGCTTGTGTCCAATGCAAACAGCCGGTGCAGTGGTGTTGAAAGGTGCATGTGGCACTCCGCCTGCAAAGCCCCGCGAAGGAAGGTGCGCGAGTCGGGGGAGATGGCATCCATAATCTCCTGGAGCAAGCGCCCTGAGACTTTGGGCGTCACATATCCCAAACGGAGCACAAGCTCCTGGGGTGACACCAAATCAGAACGCCTGTATTCCAGGAGATCCCCGACTCGGGTCATCCGTGCATGACTAAGGCGGCGGATGATACTGGGGGACTGTAACATTGGAGCCCCCACTGCTGGATTAAATAGCAGGGGCTCCGTGAATATTTCATCCCCCAAAGGCACGCCCTGTCTGGACCATGCTCCAGGCCTTGAGGGTTTCCTGGTAGTATGCCGGCAACACCGAGAGGTCTCTCCCAAACCCCTCGGGCCTGATCAGAAATAATTGCCGGTCATACCCCAGGTTGCGCAACTGCCAATAAAAGCTGGTTGCCAGTGCGCACCACTGCGGAGAGGGATCTGCATATAGGTATCTCTGCAGGTACTGAAGGCGGAAGGTGGACAACTGGGAGCACACACAAACTACTCCCTGTCCACCCTCCACCAAAGGCAGACTTGCCACCCCTGCAGAGACCCAATGCCTTCCCATCCAGAGGAAATCTAACAAATTCCTCTGGATATTGGTGACAACCTCGGGGGTCGGACTCAGACAAATCAGCCGGTGCCAGATCTGAGAAGCCACCAGCTGATTCACCACTAGAGACCGCCCCCTAAGGAAAAGCATTTTTGCTAGACCCCTCCATCGTCCCAGACGAGAGAGGACACTGCCCTCTAACTCCCTCCAGTTGTCTGGGACGGAAGCGTCCGCAGCGGACAGGTAGACCCCCAGATATTTAATGACATCTGCCTCCCACGTGATGTCACGAAACCTGGGAGGCAAAGAGTCTACCTGTAAATTACCCTCTAAAAGGCCTGTGCATTTGGACCAGTTGATCTGAGCGGAGGAGGCATCTGAATATACCTCCTGGCACTGTTTTGCCAGCTCAAGATCAACTGGATCCTGGGCCACGAGGAGCACATCGTCAGCATAAGCTGAAAGGACAATCCGCATGTCTGGATCTTTTAGCACCAGCCCTGTGAGCCTTTTCCTCAGTAGGCAGAGGAAAGGCTCGATGGCCAGTGCATATAACTGTCCAGACAAGGGACATCCTTGACGCACCCCTCGTCCAAATACCAAAGGTGCTGTTAGGGACCAATTGATTTTAAGTAAACACTCTGCAGAGGCGTACAGCGTTCTTATAAAGCCCACAAACTGTGGGCCAAAGCCGTACGCTTGCAGAGTGGCTATGAGGTAACCATGGTCCACACTGTCAAACGCCTTCTCTTGATCTAAAGAGAGAAAGGCGAGTGACAGACCAGTCCTGTGAGAATAATGCAATAGATCCCGGACCAGAAAAATACTATCAAAGATAGTCCGGCCCGGGATCGCATAGGACTGGTCAGGGTGAACCAATTCTGCCAGCACAGACCCAAGTCTAAGCGAGATGGCTTTAGCTACAATCTTGTAGTCCGTGCTGAGCAGAGAGACCGGTCGCCAGTTCTTAATAAGCCGGAGATCCCCCTTTTTGGGCAGCAGGGCAAGTACTGCCCTGCGACAAGACAGGGGCATCTCCCCGGTCTCCAGGGCTTCCCCAAGGACCAGATGGAAATCAGGTCCCAGAATCTCCCAGAAAAATTGGAAAAACTCTACAGTCAGTCCGTCCAGTCCTGGAGACTTCTCACAAGACATGGCACGGAGGGCTTCAGAGAGCTCTTGAAAAGATAGTGGTATATCAAGCCGCTCTCTTACACCCTCACTGACTGTGGGGAGCCCCTCCCATAGCAACCTTCAGGCATCTGGAGAAATGGGATCCGGAGAGTAAAGATCTTTATAAAAGTTCCGGACTCTGTCCCGGATACTGTCCGGATCTGTAAGGGGGGCACCGTCTTCATCTAGAAGACATGTGATGTTTCTACTATTACCCCCCTTTTTCTCCAGTGAGTAGAAGAGGCGCGAGCCGCGGTCTAGATCTTTGAGAAAACCTAAGCGGCTGCGCACGTATGCCCCCTTGGCCTGGTGTCGTTCCAGGTCACAGAGGACACCCTTCCTCTCTACATACTCGCTCTGCAGGGATTGGTCCCTACAAGTGAACAGCCTCTGCTCCAGATGGAGTACCTCCCCCCGGAGTGACTCCAACTCAGCTTCGCGCTGCCCACTCGCACCCTTGGTATATTCCTGACGCAGAAGTCGCAAATGAACCTTGCCCACGTCCCACCACAGTTTTAACGTGGCAAAGTCCCCCTTGCAACCCCTCCAGTCCGCCCAAAACTCCCGGATCAATGTCACGAGCCCCTGGTCCTTCAACAAAGCATTGTTGAAGTGCCAATAGGCGGCTCGTGGCGTTGTTGGCGTTAGCGCCACCGTCACAGACACACAGTTGTGGTCTGTGAACGGAGCCAGCCTAATGGCACAAGAACCGACTCGTGACATATAGTGACTAGATATATATAGTCTGTCGATCCGGGAGTGGGACACCAGACTGGCTCTCACCCTGACGTAGGTGAAACCGTCTGATGCCCCTGGGTTCTGCTCTCGCCAGATGTCCTCCAGGGAGAAGCAGGCGATGATCTCCCGCAGGGCTGACGCAGAAGGCGGGTACGGCTCTGGACTATTCCGGTCCAGAGCGTCAAGGGTGCAGTTGAAATCACCCCCGAGTACCAAACACTCATCTGCGTCAACCGTCTCCAAAAACTGGGACAGTCTGGCGAGGAACCTCACTCTCTCAGGCCCTCCAGCAGGGGCATATATATTAACTAGGTTAATGATGCTACCCTGCTCTCGGACCCGGAGGTGGATTAGACGGCCTGGGATAACAGCTTTCACAAGCAGCAGCTCTGGCTGAAAAGACTCTGAGAACAGGGTCACCACTCCACATGACGCCGATGTGAAGTGGCTGAAGAAGACCCTGCCTCTCCACTCCAGTTGCCACGAGGCCTCAGCCTCTGGAGTGGTGTGAGTTTCCTGCAGGAAGCTCACAGAGTACCCTCCCTGATATAAATAGGAGAGTACCTGGAACCTGCAGAAACTTTCTTGACAGCCATTGGCATTTAGCGTGCTGATGTGCAAAGCCATTACTGCGTGTCAGGAATTGTGCGTTCCTCAGACCCTTGAGACTGCTGATAGGACACGCACATTTTATAGAATTTCCGGACGCGGAGATGCTCCGCAGTCCCAGAATTCTTGGCCCTAGTGCTGACCACTAGATATTGCTGGAGAGAGTGGAGAATAAACGACATATTCTTCCACCTCTCCAAGGCCAGCCGCACCTTCCTTTTCTTTTGTCCATGAAGGGTGCTCCCAAGGAATAGATCTATTTCCTTGACAGGGATAACCCACCCAGAATCTGATGTTCCTTCTAGTGGGTCACCCCTGGGCTCCTCTTGGCTGAGGGCTTTTACTCCATCCTCCCCGGCTGGAGTCAGTTTCCTCAGCTTTATTCTCAGGGACCCCCTCTTAGATGATACAGAAGGAGTCCCTGTAGCACGCTTCAAGGTAAATAATGGACCCTTGGATTGCTGCTGCACCCCTGTAGCTTCAGGAGTGCATTCAGGGGTAGCTGGCTGGACAGCAGTGGCTGGCATGGCTTCCTTAATGGAAGCCTTGGAGGCTTTATATGCCTCCTCTGCCAGTTCCACCGCTGCTTGCTCAGCTTGGATGGCACCGATGTTAGGGTCAGTGGACTGCTGAGGAGGGTAGACAGGCTCTCCCATGATGTTAACAGGAAAACCTGTTTTATCACCCTCCCCAATTTCCACTTCCCCTTGTGCCACATCCCCCCTGACAGACAAATCCATGGGGTCCTGAATGGAGGTCATGCCTATATTCCACCCTCCAGTAGTGACTCGGCCTGGGGCTCTAACAAAGCCTGAGGTATGTCACTAGAGAGTGACACTGGAGGAGGAGACTGACTGGTGCCCTTGAAGCTCAGCACCTCAGGGACACTGACTACCCATTCAGCATGGGCTTTGTTGGGACCCCCTTCAAAGGCCAGAGGCAGAACCTGATCTTTCTTGTCTACCCCTGCCTCACTTGGGAGACCCTCTTGCCCCTGCTTTTCCTCCAGACCCTTTTCCACATTAACCCCTATAGGGTCTGGAGAGAGAGATGTGTGGTCTGGCACCGGCTGGCTGAGCTTAATAACCGGGCCAGACATTGTCACCGGATGAGGAGGAGATGTTTTGTTCCTCTTCTTGCTTTTAGAGGGAGTTGCTTCACTATAGAGCACTTCCCACTTATCAGCAACCTCCCTGTTGGTTTTATGCTTCCTCTTCCTGGGGACGTCACTCCTGGAAGAGGAGCTGCCACTAGCTGCCTCCCCTGCAGAGGGCTTATTATCCCTCTGCTTACACTGTGCCCCCACACTAACTGATGTAATTATGGTGGGGGCAGATTGGGACTTGGGAGATGCAGCTGTGACACTGGGAGGACCGGTGACATTCTTCCCCTTTTTCCCTGTGTCTGCAGTCTTGCTGGAGACCACAGACACAGATGGCTTTTTTGGGGAAGAAGGGGGTTTGGAGGCCGTGGTGGTGGCTTGAGGAACGGCCTCCTTGCCTGAGCTCTGTGGGGGGGCTATGACCCTTGAGGTCCCCGCTGTTATGGGCTCAGCGGGGATGGGTGCTGTACTGACGGAGGTGCCATTTGCTGGGGCTGGGGCATGATGCTTTACATTAGGACAATTCCTACGTGTATGCCCCAACCCCTTGCAATGATAGCACTGCACCTCTGTAGTGCTGTAAAAAATCCTGTAGAGCACCCCCTCAAATGGAACCCCAAAAGACCCCTCTATGTTTTCTGCGCCCTGAGGCAGTCACATTTGTACCTGCCTCTTGAAAGAGAGCACATGACGAAGTGCTCTCTCTCTCTGCACCCCAGGGGAATTTTAATAAATGGTGTTTTTACTTCCCCTAGGGTTTGCAGGTTGGGGCGCAGGAGGAAGTCTGGTAGGAAGGGGGGCACATTAGAGAGTGTTACTTTTGTGCCCAACCCTTCCAGGGGTTCTATTGGGACATATAATCCCCCCACTGTGATGCCTCTCTGTATAAGAATGTGAGCAGCAGCCAGAGTATGGGTAAAAAAAACTGCTTTCCCGTACATTTTGCTGGCTGCTACTATAACAGAGGGGCTGATGACATTAGCTGCAGCACGCAGATATATATCAATGCTGTAAACCCCAGACATCTGACATTTAACACCATGCTTCTTGGTGATCTGCCCCTCAGCCCCAGCGGTGGTATTACTGTGGCCAGCAGAAACCACCTGTGACCAGGTATTAGCCACAGGGGTAGGTCTGCTGGCAGAACCACCAGGAGCTGGGGCTGCCTTATCTGCCTGGGGCCTATGCTGTGCAGTGCTGCAGCTAGGATTTTCAGGGGCCATTATTCCCCCTTTTGACCCCTGAGGCTTCTTAATGGTCTTATCCCTCATGTTTAGACCCTTTTTTTTTTAGTTTATTTGTTTTATTTATTTTTATTTTTTGTTTTATGATTTTCTACTGTTTTCTTTTTTTTTTAAATATAAAAGTGTGAGAAAGAAACAAAAAGACAAAACTAAGGGAGAGAGAGAGATGATGTTTGGCAGTGGAAGGGTTAATGGCCTGTTGCAAGGTGTTGCTAATTGCAACAACACAGAGAACACAGAGGCTTTTTAACCCCTCTGTGTCTCTGTGTCAGATGTAAAAAAAGCCTTTTAAACAAAAACTTCAAATTGTTTGCCCCCCCACTGCCTACAAAGATGTTACTTGTCTTCTCTCCCCCCAAAACATAAAACCCAACACCAAACAAACAAAACTTTATCAAAACCTGAAAAACTTAAAAAAAAGTCAAAGTAAAAAAGCTCCAGGAGTGCAGGTGAAGTGCTAAGGGAGGGGTGTGGCAAAGTATCCAGGTGACAGCTCACTCTCCTGGGATAGAGAGCTGAGCCTGCCTCCCAGAAAACTAAAACTTAAATTAAACTAAGAAAAATACACAAAAACTCCCAAAAATGAACAACACCGTGCACAAAGTGCTTATAAACAGAAAGGTGTTAAAATAAAACTTGTATTTGAGGGACTAAGACCCTAAAAAGCCTTTTGTTTAGAGCTCAAGCATGCACACAACATGCTCTCTGGCACAGTACTTGTAAGCCTGACACACACACTGGCTAGCAGTCAGGCAAATGAATTTAGATTGGCGGTCAGGCAAATGAACTTAGATTTAAGAAAATAAAATTATTGTTTTTTTAAATGCAGACTGCTGGTACCCAAACTAGATTGGATTGGTTGAACTTGGCACAGTGTATTTTAAAATTATGAGAAAACATTTTCTGTAAACTAAATAAAAATCATATTAGGAGGTTGAAAGAAAAAGAAACCGGATGGGGGGATACCGAGCAGAGCACACCATCTACAGCCCACTGGGAGACAAACTCATCCATTCCCCCAGTAGACAAAGCCAGGTGGTACTCTGCCCGGATACGGGAGCGCACCAGCACCCGGAACATGGCCTCAGGTGACAAGGGAACCCCCCCTATCAAACACTGCTTCCTGGACTTATATATAGCCAACTTGGCTAATGCCAGGAGCAGGTTGACGAGGAGGTCCCTGGCCTTATTGCCCCGGGACACTGGGCGCCCAAAAATAAAAATGTGAGGGGAGAAATGCAGCCAGAACTGCAGGAAGAGGCCCCTCAAGAGTGACAAGAGGGGCTGCAGTCTGGCGCAACTAAAATAAACATGATACACGGACTCTCCCTTGCCACAGAATGGACAAGTGGAGGGAGAGTCCGTGAATTTAGCTAAGTACTCTCCCGTGCTCAGTGCACCATGGAGCACTCTCCAACTCAAGTCCCCGGTGGGTCGTGGAACTAAATCAGAATAAAGTTCCCTCCACCGGGGCCTCTTGCCCTCGTCAGCTGGTAGGGACCCGCCTCCAGATGGTATCGGGACGGGTCACGAGGGCAAGGAAGTGCACTGTATGGAGCACGAGAGAATATAAGCTCTTCCTCGGCATGCCGCGAAAGCATGCCGAGGGTATGTCCCTCAACCTCGAGAGGTTGGGGACAGGAGGAGCCTGAGGGGAAACACGGGGCTTGTGTCCAATGCAAACAGCCGGAGAAGGGGTGTTGAAAGGTGCATGTGGCACTCCGGCCTGCAAAGCCCCGCGAAGGAAGGTGCGCGAGTTGGGGGAGATGGCATCTCTAATCTCCTGGAGCAAGCGCCCTGAGACTTTGGGCGTCACATATCCCAAACGGAGCGCAAGCTCCTGGGGTGACACCCAATCAGAACGCCCGTATTCCAGGAGATCCCCGACTCGGGTCATCCGTGCATGACTAAGGCGGCGGATGATACTGGGGGACTGTAACATTGGAGCCCCCACTGCTGCATTAAATAGCAGGGGCTCCGTGAATATTTCATCCCCCAAAGGCACGCCCTGCCTGGTCACGGAGACCATGCTCCAGGCCTTGAGGGTTTCCTGGTAGTATGCCGGCAACACAGAGAGGTCTCTCCCAAACCCCTCGGGCCTGATCAGAAATAATTGCCGGTCATACCCCAGGTTGCGCAACTGGCGATAAAAGCTGGATGCCAGTGCGCACCACTGCGGAGAGGGATCTGCATATAGGTATCTCTGCAGGTACTGAAGGCGGAAGGTGGACAACTGGGAGCACACACAAACTACTCCCTGTCCACCCTCCACCAAAGGCAGACTTGCCACCCCTGCAGAGACCCAATGCCTTCCCATCCAGAGGAAATCTAACAAATTCCTCTGGATATTGGTGACAAACTCGGGGGTCGGACTCAGACAAATCAGCCGGTGCCAGATCTGAGAAGCCACGAGCTGATTCACCACTAGAGTCCGCCCCCTAAGGGAAACCATTTTTGCTAGACCCCTCCACCGTCCCAGACGAGAGAGGACACTGCCCTCTAACTCCCTCCAGTTGTCTGGGACGGAAGCGTCCGCAGCAGACAGGTAGACCCCCAGATATTTAATGACATCTGCCTCCCACGTGATGTCACGAAACGTGGGAGGCAAAGAGTCCACCTGTAAATTACCCTCTAAAAGGCCTGTGCATTTGGACCAGTTGATCTGAGCGGAGGAGGCAGCTGAATATACCTCCTGGCACTGTTTTGCCAGCTCAAGATCAACTGGATCCTCGGCCACGAGGAGCACATCGTCAGCATAAGCTGAAAGGACAATCCGCATGTCTGGATCTTTTAGCACCAGCCCTGTGAGCCTTTTCCTCAGTAGGCAGAGGAAAGGCTCAATGGCCAGTGCATATAACTGTCCAGACAAGGGACATCCTTGACGCACCCCTCGTCCAAATACCAAAGGTGCTGATAGGGACCAATTGATTTTAAGTAAACACTCTGCAGAGGCGTACAGCGTTCTTATAAAGCCCACAAACTGTGGGCCAAAGCCGTACGCTTGCAGAGTGGCTATGAGGTAACCATGGTCCACCCTGTCAAACGCCTTCTCTTGATCTAAAGAGAGAAAGGCGAGTGACAGACCAGTCCTGCGAGAATAATGCAATAGATCCCGGACCAGAAAGATACTATCAAAGATAGTCCGGCCCGGGATCGCATAGGACTGGTCAGGGTGAACCAATTCTGCCAGCACAGACCCAAGTCTAAGCGAGATGGCTTTAGCTACAATCTTGTAGTCCGTGCTGAGCAGAGAGACCGGTCGCCAGTTCTTAATAAGCCGGAGATCCCCCTTTTTGGGCAGCAGGGCAAGTACTGCCCTGCGACAAGACAGGGGCATCTCCCCGGTCTCCAGGGCTTCCCCAAGGACCAGATGGAAATCAGGTCCCAGAGTCTCCCAGAAAAATTGGAAAAACTCTACAGTCAGTCCGTCCAGTCCTGGAGACTTTTCACAGGACATGGCACGGAGGGCTTCAGAGAGCTCTTGAAAAGATAGTGGTATATCAAGCCGCTCTCTTACACCCTCACTGACTGTGGGGAGCCCCTCCCATAGCACCCTGCAGGCGTCTGGAGAAATGGGATCCGGAGAGTAAAGATCTTTATAAAAGTTCCGGGCTCTATCCCGGATACTCTCCGGATCTGTAAGGGGGGCACCGTCTTCATCTAGAAGACAGGTGATGTGCCTACTGTTACCCCCCTTTTTCTCCAGTGAGTAGAAGAGGCGCGAGCCGCGGTCTAGATCTTTGAGAAAACCTAAGCGGCTGCGCACGTATGCCCCCTTGGCCTGGTGTCGTTCCAGGTCACAGAGGACACCCTTCCTCTCTACATACTCGCTCTGCAGGGATTGGTCCCTACAAGTGAACAGCCTCTGCTCCAGATGGAGTACCTCCCCCCGGAGTGACTCCAACTCAGCTTCGCGCTGCCCACTCGCACCCTTGGTATATTCCTGACACAGAAGTCGCAAATGAACCTTGCCCACGTCCCACCACAGTTTTAACGTGGCAAAGTCCCCCTTGCAACCCCTCCAGTCCGTCCAAAACTCCCGGATCAATGTCACGAGCCCCTGGTCCTTCAACAAAGCATTGTTGAAGTGCCAATAGGCGGCTCGTGGCGCTGTTGGCGTTAGCGCCACTGTCACAGACACACAGTTGTGGTCTGTGAACGGAGCCAGCCTAATGGCACAAGAACCGACTCGTGACATATAGTGACTAGATATATATAGTCTGTCGATCCGGGAGTGGGACACCAGACTGGCTCTCACCCTGACGTAGGTGAAACCGTCTGATGCCCCTGGGTTCTGCTCTCGCCAGATGTCCTCCAGGGAGAAGCGGGCGATGATCTCCCGCAGGGCTGATGCAGAAGGCGGGTACGGCTCTGGACTATTCCGGTCCAGAGCGTCGAGGGTGCAGTTGAAATCACCCCCGAGTACCAAACACTCATCTGCGTCAACCGTCTCCAAAAACTGGGACAGTCTGGCGAGGAACCTCACTCTCTCGAGCCCTCCAGCAGGGGCATATGTATTAACTAGGTTAATGATGCTACCCTGCTCTCGGACCCGGAGGTGGATTAGACGGCCTGGGATAACAGCTTTCACAAGCAGCAGCTCTGGCTGAAAAGACTCTGAGAACAGGGTCACCACTCCACATGACGCCGATGTGAAGTGGCTGAAGAAGACCCTGCCTCTCCACTCCAGTTGCCACGAGGCCTCAGCCTCTGGAGTGGTGTGAGTTTCCTGCAGGAAGCTCACAGAGTACCCTCCCTGATATAAATAGGAGAGTACCTGGAACCTGCGGAAACTGTCTTGACAGCCATTGGTATTTAGCGTGCTGATGTGCAAAGCCATTACTGCGTGTCAGGAATTGTGCGTTCCTCAGACCCTTGAGACTGCTGATAGGACACGCACATTTTATAGAATTTCCGGACGCGGAGATGCTCCGCAGTCCCAGAATTCTTGGCCCTAGTGCTGACCACTAGATATTGCTGGAGAGAGTGGAGAATAAACGACATATTCTTCCACCTCTCCAAGGCCAGCCGCACCTTCCTTTTCTTTTGTCCATGAAGGGTGCTCTCAAGGAATAGATCTATTTCCTTGACAGGGATAACCCACCCAGAATCTGATGTTCCTTCTAGTGGGTCACCCCTGGGCTCCTCTTGGCTGAGGGCTTTTACTCCATCCTCCCCGGCTGGAGTCAGTTTCCTCAGCTTTATTCTCAGGGACCCCCTCTTAGATGATACAGAAGGAGTCCCTTTAGCACCCTTCAAGGTAAATAATGGACCCTTGGATTGCTGCTGCACCCCTGTAGCTTCAGGAGTGCATTCAGGGGTAGCTGGCTGGACAGCAGTGGCTGGCATGGCTTCCTTAATGGAAGCCTTGGAGGCTTTATAGGCCTCCTCTGCCAGTTCCACCGCTGCTTGCTCAGCTTGGATGGCACCGATGTTAGGGTCAGTGGACGGCTGAGGAGGGTAGACAGGCTCTCCCATGATGTTAACAGGAAAACCTGTTTTATCACCCTCCCTCATTTCCACTTCCCCTTGTGCCACATCCCCCCTGACAGACAAATCCATGGGGTCCTGAATGGGGGTCATGCCTATATTCCCCCCCTCCAGTAGTGACTCGGCCTGGGGCTCTAACAAAGCCCGAGGTACGTCACTAGAGAGTGACACTGGAGGAGGAGACTGACTGGTGCCCTTGAAGCTCAGCACCTCAGGGACACTGACTACCCATTCAGCAGGGGCTTTGTTGGGTCCCCCCTCAAAGGCCAGAGGCAGAACCTGATCTTTCTTGTCTACCCCTGCCTCACTTGGGAGACCCTCTTGCCCCTGCTTTTCCTCCAGACCCTTTTCCACATTAACCCCTATAGGGTCTGGAGAGAGAGATGTGTGGTCTGGCACCAGCTGGCTGAGCTTAATAATTGGGCCAGACAATGTCACCGGATGAGGAGGAGATGTTTTGTTCCTCTTCTTGCTTTTAGAGGGAGGTGCTCCACTATAGAGCACTTCCCACTTATCAGCAACCTCCCTGTTGGTTTTATGCTTCCTCTTCCTGGGGACGTCACTCCTGGAAGAGGAGCTGCCACTAGCTGCCTCCCCTGCAGAGGGCTTATTATCCCTCTGCTTACACTGTGCCCCCACACTAACTGATGTAATTATGGTGGGGGCAGATTGGGACTTGGGAGATGCAGCTGTGACACTGGGAGGACCGGTGACATTCTTCCCCTTTTTCCCCGTGTCTGCAGTCTTGCTGGAGACCACAGACACAGATGGCTTTTTTTGGGGAAGAAGGGGGTTTGGAGGCCGTGGTGGTGGCTTGAGGAACGGCCTCCTTGCCTGAGCTCTGTGGGGGGGCTATGACCCTTGAGGTCCCCGCTGTTATGGGCTCAGCGGGGATAGGTGCCGTACTGACGGAGGTGCCATTTGCTGGGGCTGGGGCATGATGCTTTACATTAGGACAATTCCTACGTGTATGCCCCAACCCTTTGCAATGATAGCACTGCACCTCCGTAGTGCTGTAAAAAATCCTGTACAGCACCCCCTCAAATGGAACCCCAAAAGACCCCTCTATGTTTTCTGCGCCCTGAGGCAGGCACATTTGTACCTGCCTCTTGAAAGAGAGCACATGACGAAGTGCTCTCTCTCTGCACCCCAGGGGAATTTTTATAAATGGTGTTTTTACTTCCCCTAGGGTTAGCAGGTGGGGGCGCAGGAGGGAGTCTGGTAGGAAGGGGGGCACATTAGAGAGTGTTACTTTTGTGCCCAACCCTTCCAGGGGTTCTATTGGGACATATAATCCCCCCACTGTGATGCCTCTCTGTATAAGAATGTGTGCAGCAGCCAGAGTACGGGTAAAAAAAACTGCTTTCCCGTACATTTTGCTGGCTGCTACTATGACAGAGGGGCTGATGACATTAGCTGCAGCACGCAGATAGATATCAATGCTGTAGACCCCAGACATCTGACATTTAACCCCATGCTTCCTGGTGATCTGCCCCTCAGCCCCAGCGGTGGTATTACTGGGGCCAGCAGAAACCACCTGTGACCAGGTATTAGCCACAGGGGTAGGTCTGCTGGCAGAACCACCAGGAGCTGGGGCTGCCTTATCTGCCTGGGGCCTATGCTGTGCAGTGCTGCAGCTAGGATTTTCAGGGGCCATTATTCCCCCTTTTGACCCCTGAGGCTTCTTAATGGTCTTATCCCTCATGTTTAGACCCTTTTTTTTTTTTAGTTTATTTGCTTTATTTATTTTTATTTTTTGTTTTATGATTTTCTACTGTTTTCTTTTTTTTTTAAATATAAAAGTGTGAGAAAGAAACAAAAAGACAAAACTAAGGGAGACAAAAACTAAGGGAGAGAGAGAGATGATGTTTGGCAGTGGAAGGGTTAATGGCCTGTTGCAAGGTGTTGCTAATTGCAACAACACAGAGAACACAGAGGCTTTTTAACCCCTCTGTGTCTCTGTGTCAGATGTAAAAAAAGCCTTTTAAACAAAAACTTCAAATTGTTTTCCCCCCCACTGCCTACAAAGATGTTACTTGTCTTCTCTCCCCCCAAAACATAAAACCCAACACCAAACAAACAAAACTTTATCAAAACCTGAAAAACTTAAAAAAAAGTCAAAGTAAAAAAGCTCCAGGAGTGCAGGTGAAGTGCTAAGGGAGGGGTGTGGCAAAGTATCCAGGTGACAGCTCACTCTCCTGGGATAGAGAGCTGAGCCTGCCTCCCAGAAAACTAAAACTTAAATTAAACTAAGAAAAATACACAAAAACTCCCAAAAATGAACAACACCGTGCACAAAGTGCTTATAAACAGAAAGGTGTTAAAATAAAACTTGTATTTGAGGGACTAAGACCCTAAAAAGCCTTTTGTTTAGAGCTCAAGCATGCACACAACATGCTCTCTGGCACAGTACTTGTAAGCCTGACACACACACTGGCTAGCAGTCAGGCAAATGAATTTAGATTGGCGGTCAGGCAAATGAACTTAGATTTAAGAAAATAAAATTATTGTTTTTTTAAATGCAGACTGCTGGTACCCAAACTAGATTGGATTGGTTGAACTTGGCACAGTACTTGTAAGCCTGACACACACACTGACTAGTGGTCAGGCAAATGAACTTAGATTGGCGGTCAGGCAAATGAACTTAGATTTAAGAAAATAAAATTATTGTTTTTTTAAATGGAGACTGCTGGTACCCCAACTAGATTGGATTGGTTGAACTTGGCACAGTACTTGTAAGCCTGACACACACACTGGCTAGCAGTCAGGCAAATGAACTTAGATTGGCGTTCAGGCAAATGAACTTAGATTTAAGAAAATAAAATTATTGGTTTTTTAAATGTAGACTGCTGGTACCCCAACTAGATTGGATTGGTTGAACTTGGCACAGTACTTGTAAGCCTGACACACACACTGGTTAGCGGTCAGGCAAATGAACTTAGATTGGCGGTCAGACAAATGAACTTAGATTTAATAAAATAAAATTATTGTTTTTTTAAATGTAAACTGCTGGTACCCCAACTAGATTGGATTGGTTGAACTTGGCACAGTACTTTTAAGGCTGACACACACACTGGCTAGCGGTCAGGCAAATGAACTTAGATTGGCGGTCAGGCAAATGAACTTAGATTTAAGAAAATAAAATTATTGTTTTTTTAAATGTAGACTGCTGGTACACCACTAGATTGGATTGGTTGAACTTGGTACAATACTTGTAAGCCTGTCACACACACTGGCTAGCGGTCAGGCAAATGAACTTAGATTGGCGGTCAGGCAGATGAACTTAGATTTAAGAAAATAAAATTATTTTTTTTTTAAATGTAGACTGCTGGAACACCACTAGATTGGATTAGTTGTACTTGGCAAAATACTTGTAAGCCTGACACACACACTGGCTAGCGGTCAGGCAAATGAACTTAGATTGGTGGTCAGGCAAATGAACTTAGATCTAAGAAAATACAATTATTGTTTTTTTAAATGTAGACTGCTGGTACCCCAACTAGATTTAATTGGTTGAACTTGGCACAGTGTATTTTAAAATATGAGAAAACATTTTCTGTAAACTAAATAAAAATCATATTAGGAGGTTGAAAGAAAAAGAAACCGGATGGGGGGATACCGAGCAGAGCACACCATCTACAGCCCACTGGGAGACAAACTCATCCATTCCCCCAGTAGACAAAGCCAGGTGGTACTCTGCCCGGATACGGGAGCGCACCAGCACCCGGAACATGGCCTCAGGTGACAAGGGAACCCCCCCCTATCAAACACTGCTTCCTGGACTTATATATAGCCAACTTGGCTAATGCCAGGAGCAGGTTGACGAGGAGGTCCCTGGCCTTATTGCCCCGGGACACTGGGCGCCCAAAAATAAAAATGTGAGGGGAGAAATGCAGCCAGAACTGCAGGAGGAGGCCCCTCAAGAGTGACAAGAGGGGCTGCAGTCTGGCGCAACTAAAATAAACATGATACACGGACTCTCCCTTGCCACAGAATGGACAAGTGGAGGGAGAGTCCGTGAATTTAGCTAAGTACTCTCCCGTGCTCAGTGCACCATGGAGCACTCTCCAACTCAAGTCCCCGGTGGGTCGTGGAACTAAATCAGAATAAAGTTCCCTCCACCGGGGCCTCTTGCCCTCGTCAGCTGGTAGGACCCGCCTCCAGATGGTATCGGGACGGGTCACGAGGGCAAGGAAGTGCACTGTATGGAGCACGAGAGAATATAAGCTCTTCCTCGGCATGCCGCGAAAGCATGCCGAGGGTATGTCCCTCAACCTCGAGAGGTTGGGGACAGGAGGAGCCTGAGGGGAAACACGGGGCTTGTGTCCAATGCAAACAGCCGGAGAAGGGGTGTTGAAAGGTGCATGTGGCACTCCGGCCTGCAAAGCCCCGCGAAGGAAGGTGCGCGAGTCGGGGGAGATGGCATCTCTAATCTCCTGGAGCAAGCGCCCTGAGACTTTGGGCGTCACATATCCCAACGGAGCGCAAGCTCCTGGGGTGTGACACCCAATCAAAACGCCCGTATTCCAGGAGATCCCCGACTCGGGTCATCCGTGCATGACTAAGGCGGCGGATGATACTGGGGGACTGTAACATTGGAGCCCCCACTGCTGCATTAAATAGCAGGGGCTCCGTGAATATTTCATCCCCCAAAGGCACGCCCTGCCTGGTCACGGAGACCATGCTCCAGGCCTTGAGGGTTTCCTGGTAGTATGCCGGCAACACAGAGAGGTCTCTCCCAAACCCCTCGGGCCTGATCAGAAATAATTGCCGGTCATACCCCAGGTTGCGCAACTGGCGATAAAAGCTGGATGCCAGTGCGCACCACTGCGGAGAGAGATCTGCATATAGGTATCTCTGCAGGTACTGAAGGCGGAAGGTGGACAACTGGGAGCACACACAAACTACTCCCTGTCCACCCTCCACCAAAGGCAGACTTGCCACCCCTGCAGAGACCCAATGCCTTCCCATCCAGAGGAAATCTAACAAATTCCTCTGGATATTGGTGACAAACTCGGGGGTCGGACTCAGACAAATCAGCCGGTGCCAGATCTGAGAAGCCACCAGCTGATTCACCACTAGAGTCCGCCCCCTAAGGGAAAGCATTTTTGCTAGACCCCTCCACCGTCCCAGACGAGAGAGGACACTGCCCTCTAACTCCCTCCAGTTGTCTGGGACGGAAGCCGTCCGCAGCAGACAGGTAGACCCCCAGATATTTAATGACATCTGCCTCCCACGTGATGTCACGAAACGTGGGAGGCAAAGAGTCCACCTGTAAATTACCCTCTAAAAGGCCTGTGCATTTGGACCAGTTGATCTGAGCGGAGGAGGCAGCTGAATATACTCCTGGCACTGTTTTTGCCAGCTCAAGATCAACGGGATCCTGGGCCACGAGGAGCACATCGTCAGCATAAGCTGAAAGGACAATCCGCATGTCTGGATCTTTTAGCACCAGCCCTGTGAGCCTTTTCCTCAGTAGGCAGAGGAAAGGCTCAATGGCCAGTGCATATAACTGTCCAGACAAGGGACATCCTTGACGCACCCCTCGTCCAAATACCAAAGGTGCTGATAGGGACCAATTGATTTTAAGTAAACACTCTGCAGAGGCGTACAGAGTTCTTATAAAGCCCACAAACTGTGGGCCAAAGCCGTACGCTTGCAGAGTGGCTATGAGGTAACCATGGTCCACCCTGTCAAACGCCTTCTCTTGATCTAAAGAGAGAAAGGCGAGTGACAGACCAGTCCTGCGAGAATAATGCAATAGATCCCGGACCAGAAAGATACTATCAAAGATAGTCCGGCCCGGGATCGCATAGGACTGGTCAGGGTGAACCAATTCTGCCAGCACAGACCCAAGTCTAAGCGAGATGGCTTTAGCTACAATCTTGTAGTCCGTGCTGAGCAGAGAGACCGGTCGCCAGTTCTTAATAAGCCGGAGATCCCCCTTTTTGGGCAGCAGGGCAAGTACTGCCCTGCGACAAGACAGGGGCATCTCCCCGGTCTCCAGGGCTTCCCCAAGGACCAGATGGAAATCAGGTCCCAGAGTCTCCCAGAAAAATTGGAAAAACTCTACAGTCAGTCCGTCCAGTCCTGGAGACTTTTCACAGGACATGGCACGGAGGGCTTCAGAGAGCTCTTGAAAAGATAGTGGTATATCAAGCCGCTCTCTTACACCCTCACTGACTGTGGGGAGCCCCTCCCATAGCACCCTGCAGGCGTCTGGAGAAATGGGATCCGGAGAGTAAAGATCTTTATAAAAGTTCCGGGCTCTATCCCGGATACTCTCCGGATCTGTAAGGGGGGCACCGTCTTCATCTAGAAGACAGGTGATGTGCCTACTGTTACCCCCCTTTTTCTCCAGTGAGTAGAAGAGGCGCGAGCCGCGGTCTAGATCTTTGAGAAAACCTAAGCGGACTGCGCACGTATGCCCCCTTGGCCTGGTGTCGTTCCAGGTCACAGAGGACACCCTTCCTCTCTACATACTCGCTCTGCAGGGATTGGTCCCTACAAGTGAACAGCCTCTGCTCCAGATGGAGTACCTCCCCCCGGAGTGACTCCAACTCAGCTTCGCGCTGCCCACTCGCACCCTTGGTATATTCCTGACACAGAAGTCGCAAATGAACCTTGCCCACGTCCCACCACAGTTTTAACGTGGCAAAGTCCCCCTTGCAACCCCTCCAGTCCGTCCAAAACTCCCGGATCAATGTCACGAGCCCCTGGTCCTTCAACAAAGCATTGTTGAAGTGCCAATAGGCGGCTCGTGGCGCTGTTGGCGTTAGCGCCACTGTCACAGACACACAGTTGTGGTCTGTGAACGGAGCCAGCCTAATGGCACAAGAACCGACTCGTGACATATAGTGACTAGATATATATAGTCTGTCGATCCGGGAGTGGGACACCAGACTGGCTCTCACCCTGACGTAGGTGAAAACCGTCTGATGCCCCTGGGTTCTGCTCTCGCCAGATGTCCTCCAGGGAGAAGCGGGCGATGATCTCCCGCAGGGCTGATGCAGAAGGCGGGTACGGCTCTGGACTATTCCGGTCCAGAGCGTCGAGGGTGCAGTTGAAATCACCCCCGAGTACCAAACACTCATCTGCGTCAACCGTCTCCAAAAACTGGGACAGTCTGGCGAGGAACCTCACTCTCTCGAGCCCTCCAGCAGGGGCATATGTATTAACTAGGTTAATGATGCTACCCTGCTCTCGGACCCGGAGGTGGATTAGACGGCCTGGGATAACAGCTTTCACAAGCAGCAGCTCTGGCTGAAAAGACTCTGAGAACAGGGTCACCACTCCACATGACGCCGATGTGAAGTGGCTGAAGAAGACCCTGCCTCTCCACTCCAGTTGCCACGAGGCCTCAGCCTCTGGAGTGATGTGAGTTTCCTGCAGGAAGCTCACAGAGTACCCTCCCTGATATAAATAGGAGAGTACCTGGAACCTGCGGAAACTGTCTTGACAGCCATTGGTATTTAGCGTGCTGATGTGCAAAGCCATTACTGCGTGTCAGGAATTTTGCGTTCCTCAGACCCTTGAGACTGCTGATAGGACACGCACATTTTATAGAATTTCCGGACGCGGAGATGCTCCGCAGTCCCAGAATTCTTGGCCCTAGTGCTGACCACTAGATATTGCTGGAGAGAGTGGAGAATAAACGACATATTCTTCCACCTCTCCAAGGCCAGCCGCACCTTCCTTTTCTTTTGTCCATGAAGGGTGCTCTCAAGGAATAGATCTATTTCCTTGACAGGGATAACCCACCCAGAATCTGATGTTCCTTCTAGTGGGTCACCCCTGGGCTCCTCTTGGCTGAGGGCTTTTATTCCATCCTCCCCGGCTGGAGTCAGTTTCCTCAGCTTTATTCTCAGGGACCCCCTCTTAGATGATACAGAAGGAGTCCCTTTAGCACCCTTCAAGGTAAATAATGGACCCTTGGATTGCTGCTGCACCCCTGTAGCTTCAGGAGTGCATTCAGGGGTAGCTGGCTGGACAGCAGTGGCTGGCATGGCTTCCTTAATGGAAGCCTTGGAGGCTTTATATGCCTCCTCTGCCAGTTCCACCGCTGCTTGCTCAGCTTGGATGGCACCGATGTTAGGGTCAGTGGACGGCTGAGGAGGGTAGACAGGCTCTCCCATGATGTTAACAGGAAAACCTGTTTTATCACCCTCCCTCATTTCCACTTCCCCTTGTGCCACATCCCCCCTGACAGACAAATCCATGGGGTCCTGAATGGGGGTCATGCCTATATTCCCCCCCTCCAGTAGTGACTCGGCCTGGGGCTCTAACAAAGCCCGAGGTACGTCACTAGAGAGTGACACTGGAGGAGGAGACTGACTGGTGCCCTTGAAGCTCAGCACCTCAGGGACACTGACTACCCATTCAGCAGGGGCTTTGTTGGGTCCCCCCTCAAAGGCCAGAGGCAGAACCTGATCTTTCTTGTCTACCCCTGCCTCACTTGGGAGACCCTCTTGCCCCTGCTTTTCCTCCAGACCCTTTTCCACATTAACCCCTATAGGGTCTGGAGAGAGAGATGTGTGGTCTGGCACCAGCTGGCTGAGCTTAATAACTGGGCCAGACAATGTCACCGGATGAGGAGGAGATGTTTTGTTCCTCTTCTTGCTTTTAGAGGGAGGTGCTCCACTATAGAGCACTTCCCACTTATCAGCAACCTCCCTGTTGGTTTTATGCTTCCTCTTCCTGGGGACGTCACTCCTGGAAGAGGAGCTGCCACTAGCTGCCTCCCCTGCAGAGGGCTTATTATCCCTCTGCTTACACTGTGCCCCCACACTAACTGATGTAATTATGGTGGGGGCAGATTGGGACTTGGGAGATGCAGCTGTGACACTGGGAGGACCGGTGACATTCTTCCCCTTTTTCCCCGTGTCTGCAGTCTTGCTGGAGACCACAGACACAGATGGCTTTTTTGGGGAAGAAGGGGGTTTGGAGGCCGTGGTGGTGGCTTGAGGAACGGCCTCCTTGCCTGAGCTCTGTGGGGGGGCTATGACCCTTGAGGTCCCCGCTGTTATGGGCTCAGCGGGGATAGGTGCCGTACTGACGGAGGTGCCATTTGCTGGGGCTGGGGCATGATGCTTTACATTAGGACAATTCCTACGTGTATGCCCCAACCCTTTGCAATGATAGCACTGCACCTCCGTAGTGCTGTAAAAAATCCTGTACAGCACCCCCTCAAATGGAACCCCAAAAGACCCCTCTATGTTTTCTGCGCCCTGAGGCAGGCACATTTGTACCTGCCTCTTGAAAGAGAGCACATGACGAAGTGCTCTCTCTCTGCACCCCAGGGGAATTTTTATAAATGGTGTTTTTACTTCCCCTAGGGTTAGCAGGTGGGGGCGCAGGAGGGAGTCTGGTAGGAAGGGGGGCACATTAGAGAGTGTTACTTTTGTGCCCAACCCTTTCAGGGGTTCTATTGGGACATATAATCCCCCCACTGTGATGCCTCTCTGTATAAGAATGTGTGCAGCAGCCAGAGTACGGGTAAAAAAAACTGC
The DNA here is from genome assembly GCA_027410445.1 of Discoglossus pictus. Classification (NCBI taxonomy): domain Eukaryota; kingdom Metazoa; phylum Chordata; class Amphibia; order Anura; family Alytidae; genus Discoglossus; species Discoglossus pictus. Next base: position 111,603,781 of record CM050167.1, on the reverse strand, counting down.
TTTCCCGTACATTTTGCTGGCTGCTACTATGACAGAGGGGCTGATGACATTAGCTGCAGCACGCAGATAGATATCTGTAGACCCCAGACATCTGACATTTAACCCCATGCTTCCTGGTGATCTGCCCCTCAGCCCCAGCGGTGGTATTACTGGGGCCAGCAGAAACCACCTGTGACCAGGTATTAGCCACAGGGGTAGGTCTGCTGGCAGAACCACCAGGAGCTGGGGATGCCTTATCTGCCTGGGGCCTATGCTGTGCAGTGCTGCAGCTAGGATTTTCAGGGGCCATTATTCCCCCTTTTGACCCCTGAGGCTTCTTAATGGTCTTATCCCTCATGTTTAGACCCTTTTTTTTTTTTAGTTTATTTGCTTTATTTATTTTTATTTTTTGTTTTATGATTTTCTACTGTTTTCTTTTTTTTTAAAATATAAAAGTGTGAGAAAGAAACAAAAAGACAAAACTAAGGGAGACAAAAACTAAGGGAGAGAGAGAGATGATGTTTGGCAGTGGAAGGGTTAATGGCCTGTTGCAAGGTGTTGCTAATTGCAACAACACAGAGAACACAGAGGCTTTTTAACCCCTCTGTGTCTCTGTGTCAGATGTAAAAAAAAACTTTTAAACAAAAACTTCAAATTGTTTTCCCCCCCACTGCCTACAAAGATGTTACTTGTCTTCTCTCCCCCCAAAACATAAAACCCAACACCAAACAAACAAAACTTTATCAAAACCTGAAAACTTAAAAAAAGTCAAAGTAAAAAAGCTCCAGGAGTGCAGGTGAAGTGCTAAGGGAGGGGTGTGGCAAAGTATCCAGGTGACAGCTCACTCTCCTGGGATAGAGAGCTGAGCCTGCCTCCCAGAAAACTAAAACTTAAATTAAACTAAGAAAAATACACAAAAACTCCCAAAAATGAACAACACCGTGCACAAAGTGCTTATAAACAGAAAGGTGTTAAAATAAAACTTGTATTTGAGGGACTAAGACCCTAAAAAGCCTTTTGTTTAGAGCTCAAGCATGCACACAACATGCTCTCTGGCACAGTACTTGTAAGCCTGACACACACACTGGCTAGCAGTCAGGCAAATGAATTTAGATTGGCGGTCAGGCAAATGAACTTAGATTTAAGAAAATAAAATTATTGTTTTTTTAAATGCAGACTGCTGGTACCCAAACTAGATTGGATTGGTTGAACTTGGCACAGTACTTGTAAGCCTGACACACACACTGACTAGTGGTCAGGCAAATGAACTTAGATTGGCGGTCAGGCAAATGAACTTAGATTTAAGAAAATAAAATTATTGTTTTTTTAAATGGAGACTGCTGGTACCCCAACTAGATTGGATTGGTTGAACTTGGCACAGTACTTGTAAGCCTGACACACACACTGGCTAGCAGTCAGGCAAATGAACTTAGATTGGCGTTCAGGCAAATGAACTTAGATTTAAGAAAATAAAATTATTGGTTTTTTAAATGTAGACTGCTGGTACCCCAACTAGATTGGATTGGTTGAACTTGGCACAGTACTTGTAAGCCTGACACACACACTGGTTAGCGGTCAGGCAAATGAACTTAGATTGGCGGTCAGACAAATGAACTTAGATTTAATAAAATAAAATTATTGTTTTTTTAAATGTAAACTGCTGGTACCCCAACTAGATTGGATTGGTTGAACTTGGCACAGTACTTTTAAGGCTGACACACACACTGGCTAGCGGTCAGGCAAATGAACTTAGATTGGCGGTCAGGCAAATGAACTTAGATTTAAGAAAATAAAATTATTGTTTTTTTAAATGTAGACTGCTGGTACACCACTAGATTGGATTGGTTGAACTTGGTACAATACTTGTAAGCCTGTCACACACACTGGCTAGCGGTCAGGCAAATGAACTTAGATTGGCGGTCAGGCAGATGAACTTAGATTTAAGAAAATAAAATTATTATTTTTTTAAATGTAGACTGCTGGAACACCACTAGATTGGATTAGTTGTACTTGGCAAAATACTTGTAAGCCTGACACACACACTGGCTAGCGGTCAGGCAAATGAACTTAGATTGGTGGTCAGGCAAATGAACTTAGATCTAAGAAAATACAATTATTGTTTTTTTAAATGTAGACTGCTGGTACCCCAACTAGATTTAATTGGTTGAACTTGGCACAGTACTTGTAAGCCTGACACACACACTGGTTAGCCGTCAGGCAAATGAACTTAGATTGGCGGTCAGGCAAATGAACTTAGATTTAATAAAATAAAATTATTGTTTTTTTAAATGTAAACTGCTGGTACCCCAACTAGATTGGATTGGTTGAACTTGGCACAGTACTTTTAAGGCTGACACACACACTGGCTAGCGGTCAGGCAAATGAACTTAGATTTAAGAAAATAAAATTATTGTTTTTTTAAATGTAGACTGCTGGTACACCACTAGATTGGATTGGTTGAACTTGGCACAATACTTGTAAGCCTGACACACACACTGGCTAGCGGTCAGGCAAATGAACTTAGATTGGCGGTCAGGCAAATGAACTTAGATTTAAGAAAATAAAATTATTGTTTTTTTAAATGTAGACTGCTGGAACACCACTAGATTGGATTAGTTGTACTTGGCAAAATACTTGTAAGCCTGACACACACACTGGCTAGCGGTCAGGCAAATGAACTTAGATTGGCGATCAGGCAAATGAACTTAGATCTAAGAAAATACAATTATTGTTTTTTTAAATGTAGACTGCTGGTACCCCAACTAGATTTAATTGGTTGAACTTGGCACAGTACTTGTAAGCCTGACACACACACTGGCTAGCGGTCAGGCAAATGAACTTAGATTTAACAAAATAAAAGTTTGTTTTTTTTAAAAGTAGACAACTAGTAAACAAGATTGTATTGGTTGCACTGTGCACACACAGTATAAGTTGTGAGCCTGACACACACACTTGCTAGCAGGGGCTAGCAGGGGCTAGCAGGGAGACAGGCAAATGAAGTTAGATTAGACAGAAAAAACAAACAAATAAAAATAATGTTATAGCACTAAAAAGGGCTTTTTGGGGTGCTATGTTTATAGCAGAGATCTAATGAGTCCTTCAGCACTGCACTGGACACTGAATAAACTTGCCTAGCTATTGATTTCCCTATTCAATCAGCATCACCTACACTCTCCCTCCTCTCCGTTAGACTACAAGTTAGTTATGATTCCAAAATGGCTGCTGTCCATGAGGTAGAAGGGTCTGGAAGGCAGGGTATGATGCTGATTGGCTGGCATGTGTCTGCTGACTGTGAGGTGCAGGGTCAACGTTTGCTCAATGATAAAGTATAGGGGGCGGATCGAACATCGCATATGTTCGCAGTTCGCCATGTACGCGAACATGCTATGTTCGCCGGGAACAGTCCGCCGGCGAACTATTCGCCACATCTCTACTCATGGATTGAGAGCTGGCTAAAAGACAGGAAGCAAAGGGTTGTTGTAAATGGAACATACTCCGATTGGACTAATGTGGTAAGTGGGGTGTCTCCATTTTCACTGATGACACGAAGTAGTGCAAGGTAATTAAATCAGATAATGATGTGCTTTCCCTCCAAAGGGATTTACATCAAATTGAGGAATGGGCATCTAAATGGCAGATGAGATTTAATATGAATAAATGTAAAGTTATGCATCTGGGAAGGAAAAATAGCCATGCAATTTATAATCTTAATGGAGCAAATCTAGGTGTATCAGATATTGAAAGGGATTTGGGAGTGCTTGTGGACAACCACCTAGGTAACAGTGCTCAAAGCTAAGCAGCAGCTGCAAATAAAATATTAGCATGTATTAAGAAGGGTATATTATCAGAAGTGTGTTATGAATTGCGATTGTTTGTCTGTTCTGTACTTTGTATTTACATTCTGTTTTTGTACTTGTATTCTTTTGTCTGGAAAATAAAATAAATATAAAAAAAAAAAAAAAAAAAAAAAGAAGGGTATAGAAGCCAGGGAAGCAAATATAATTCTGCCACTATACAAATCTCTAGTACGCCCTCATTTGGAATAGGGAGTACAATTTTGGGCACCACTTCATAAAAATGTCATTTTAGAGCTGGAAAGGGTACAGAGGAGGGCAACAAAACTAATAAGGGGAATGGAGGGGCTAAGTTATGAAGAAAGACTAACCAAATTAAACTTATTTTCTCTAGAAAAAAGGCGTCTAAGAGTAGATATGATTACCTTATATAAATACATCAAGGGTCAGTATAAAGATTTGTCAAGGGAGCTTTTTGTGCCAAGAGGTTTTCAACTGACAAGAGGACATCCCTTGAGGTTAGAAGTAAAAAGATTTCACCTTAAAGAAAGAAAAGGGTTCTTCACAGTAAGGGTGTTTAATCTGTGGTATTCTCTACTAGAGGAGGTGGTGACAGCGGATTCAATAGATAACTTTAAAATTAGACTGGATTTATTTCTAATTCAAAAAGGGAATTCAGGGTTATCATGGATAATTAGAGAGACAGTATTGATCCAGGGAGAAATCTGATCACCAGTATCTGGGGTCAGGAATGAACTTTTTTTTTTTCTTTTTTTTTTTACCTTTGAGACTTGTTGTTTTTTTTTTTTTTCGGTTTGCCTTCCTCTGGATTAATTAAAAATGAAATAAAAAAAATAATAAATAAATAAATAAATAATTGATTAATTAATCTGCAGATCAGAGGAGATCTTAAAAAGTTAAACTTGATAGACTGAAAGTCTTTTTTCAACCTTAAATACTATGGGCCTCTTTTAATTGCAATTTGGTCAATTGAATAGGGCTCTAAATAAGCACATAACATATTTTTTTAAAATAAGTTTTTAGTTAGTAAGCATCTATCCAAAAGCAAGGTTTTCACTAACTAAAAACTTATTTTAAAAAAATATGCTATGTGCTTATTTAGACCCCTATTCAATTGGCCAAATTGCAATTGAATGAGGGCCCATGTAACTATGTAAATAGATTTTTAGCTCAGAATATTAATTACTGCATATTACATATAAATAGTTAAAGTATATTAATTTATTAATTCATATGACTTTATTAATTCACTGTACTCTCATTTTTTTTGGTACACTGTACTTATATATATGTCTTTGCTATGAGCTCTACAAAGCAGGACACTTGAAGTACACAAGGGGAGAGGCTCGCAATGAGCGCTGAAGCTCCACAGAGGAGCAAAAGCCTTACTTTGTGTGGTAAACAGCATTGCCATGCCTTACAATTTTATTGCTGTCATTTGTCATTACACTGGGAAAACAAATAGTGGCCAAATTACACATGGCATATATCAAGTACCAGGGGAACATTTCACATTTGGTTGTTCAGTCTCTCAGTTGTATCCAACTCTCTGTGCCTCTGTGGACTGCAGCACACTTATGTTTGTGCTTATCCGCAAGGTTTGCATGGAAAACATACTCCAGTAGGTTGCCAGTTCCTTCTCTAGTGTACTGTGATTTATCTGACCTCTCTGCTATGACCTGACTACCTACAGTGTCCATACATGGTGTAGCTCACAACTTCATTCATGTACACTAGCCCCTTCACCACCACCATTTAGCAATCCATAAGAGGACCAGGGGAACATACACCACACTAATCTTATCTAACCCATCAGGAAGGGCCGCAAAAAACACATAGAGGCTGTGCAGAGGCACGTGGAGCAACAGCCAACTCACCTCCATCATGGATAATCTCCACTACGCCCATGCTGATATGATATAGTACAATATTTTTACTATTATTATTATTATGATATGTATTAATCTATTGCATAGTAACTAGGCCTCATTAGTTTACAGATATAGGAATGTGACACAAAAGTGATGTATATGAATTTCCCAAAACCCCAACGATTGGAAACACACTGACATGTTGAGAACAATATAACAAAGCTTTATTTCATACACAGAGCACAGTCAGAAATGGACAAGACTGTGCATTGATATCATGGGTGTGGTGTGGGAGGATCACAGGAGGGCAAGAGGCTTGGTTTTGGGAAAAGAGGATATCTAAAGGGGGTCATGTCATAGTCTAGCATAAGTATGATGCATAGCACCTACCAGTGTCACATGTGGTCACTACACCACTGCAACCGGAATGTGATAAAAAAAAGGACCATCAGAATTGACTCCATTTAATTAAAGAGACTATTTATGTGCATAGCACTTACAACTTGTCCGGTTCTGCTCAATGAACCAGATGCAAAAAACCCTGGACTGTGTAATCCAATCCAGTTTTACACATATAGTGTGGTGACAAAAAAGAAAAAAGGTAAAAAAACAAAGTGGATAAAAAATCATGCATATACGGTACATCTGCAAGGATTACTAACTATTAACTAGTTCTCAGGATATCTCACTGGCCATTATCATTAATAATGATGTGTCTTCTCACAATAAAAGCTTAGGTGTGACCATCGTCAGTGGTCAAGGTGTACTATCCCCTTCTCCATATGATATTGTTAATCAATAGAGATTTCACAAATAGATCGCCGGCGGACTGTTCCCGCCGAACATAGCATGTTCGCGTTTGCGGCGAACTGCGAACATATGCGATATTCGACCCGCCCCCTATACTTTATCATTGAGCAAACTTTGACCCTGCAACTCACAGTCAGCAGACACATTCCAGCCAATCAGCATCATACCCTGCCTTCCACACCCTTCTACCTCATGAACAGCAGCCATTTTGGAATCATAACTAACTTGCAGTCTTACTGAGAGGAGGCTGAGTGTAGGTGATACTGCATTAATAGGAAAAACCATAGCTAGGCTACTGTACACAGTGTGCAATTCAGTCCTGAAGGACTCTTTTGATCTCTGCTGCAAGGACACCCCTGTGTCTTTTCCCCCCCTTATCATCATCCTCCCCTCACCTTAGCACCTAACCCTAACATCCCTCACCCTAACACCTAACCCTAACACCCCTTACACTTATCCCTAACACCCCTCACCCTAACACCTAACCGTAACACCCCTCACACTTATCCCTAACACCCCTCGCCCCCACCCTAACACCTCTCACACTTATCCCTAACACCCCTTACCCTAACCCTAACACCCCTCACACTTATCCCTAACACCCCTTACCCTAACCCTAACACCCCTCACACTTATCCCTAACACCTAACCCTAACACCCCTCACACTTATCCCTAACACCTAACCCTAACATCCCTCACCCTAACACCTAACCCTAACACCCCTTACACTTATCCCTAACACCCCTTACCCTAACCCTAACACCCCTCACACTTATCCCTAACACCTAACCCTAACATCCCTCACCCTAACCCTAACACCCCTTACACTTATCCCTAACACCCATCACCCTAACACCTAACCCTAACACCCCTCACACTTATCCCTAACACCCCTCACCCTAACCCTAACACCCCTCACACTTATCCCTAACACCGCTTACCCTAACCCTAACACCCCTCAAACTTATCCCTAACACCTAACCCTAACATCCCTCACCCTAACACCTAACCCTAACACCCCTTAAACTTATCCCTAACACCCCTTACCCTAACACCTAACCCTAAAACCCCTCACACTTATCCCTAACACCCCTCACCCTAACACTAACACCCCTCACACTTATCCCTAACACCCCTTACCCTAACACCCCTCACACTTATCCATAACACCCATCAACCTAACACCTAACCCTAACATTCTCACACTTATCCCTAAGACCTAACACCCCCACACTTATCCCTAACACCCCTCACCCTAAGACCTAGCCCTAATACCCCTTACACTTATCCCTAACAGCCCTTACCCTAACACCTATCCCTAACATTCTCACACTTATCCCTAACATGCCTCACCCTAACACCCCTTACACTTATCCCTAACACCCCTCACCCTAACACCCCTCACACTTAGCCCTAAAACCCCTTACCCTAACACCTAATCCCCTCACCCTTATCCCTAACACCCCTTACCCTAACACCCCTCACACTTATCTCTGTGTCTCTTCCCCCCCTTATCATCACAGGGGAGGATGATGAGGGAAGGGGGAAACAGACACAGGGGAGGATAATGAGGGAGGGGGTAAAGAGATACAGGGGAGGGTGATGAGGAAGTGGGGAAAGAGACACAGTTGAGGATGATGATGGAGGGGGGAAGAGACACAGGGGAGGATGATGAGGGAGGGGGTAAAGAGATACAGGGGAGGATGATGAGGGAGGTGGGAGGATGATGAGGGAGGGGGGATGAGACACAGGGGAGGGTGATGAGGAAGGGGTGAAAGAGACACAGGAGAGGATATTGAGGGAGGGGGTAAAGAGACACAGTTGAGGATGATGATGGAGGGGGGAAGAGACACAGGGGAGGATGATGAGGGAGGGGGTAAAGAGATACAGGGGAGGATGATGAGGGAGGTGGGAGGATGATGAGGGAGGGGGTAAAGAGATACAGGGGAGGATGATGATGGAGGGGGATGTTAGGTTATTTATGCCCTTTATGGATTAAAACCAGACTCTGCATCAACTATGTCATTTTCTTTGGGAGTTTTGACATGGATCCCCCTCCGGCATGCCACAGTCCAGGTGTTAGTCCCCTTAAAACAACTTTTCCATCACTATTGTGGCCAGAAAGAGTCCCTGTGGGTTTTAAAATCCGCCTGCCCATTGAAGTCTATGGCGGTTCGCCTGGTTCGCCAGTTCGTAAACATTTGCGGCGGTTCGCGTTCCGAAAATGTTATGTTTGCGACATCACTATTAATCAACATTGATATCCATCAGCTATACAGGTGTTAGCACATGTTAAAGGATACTCGTGATATCAGCAATAGGGGGAAATACCAATTAATACGGAGAGGACACAAAGGTCAGCAGCCAGATTCAAGGTCACGTACATCAGACCCAATAATCTGTTCTCAGACTGCTATTAAGATCAGGATCACATATTTCACTTGTGCTTATATTAATGCTGGGTATCATTAACATGCAATTGCAAGACTTTGCAAGTCCATCAACATAGCAATATTTGTCTACATTCAACCTACCAACAATCATTTCTTACATATCTGTCTATTAGATAGCTTTAATATTGTGGGAGCTACATGTTAAAGGGGATGGCTAGGGAGGCATCCCTCCAGTACGCAGTGACAAGAGCAGTGCTGGTGGCCTTGGCAGAGGCAGAAGGGGAGGAGAGGAGCGGAGGGCTGCTGGTGGAGTAGGTGGGGCTGAGAACCAGAGCACTGCTGAAGGCGTCCATTGTCAGGTATTGAACTGCCCTCTGGTTCGCCCCCATCCTGAGCAGCCTGGCAAGGTAGGATTATGTTATTAAGTGGTGCCTACTCTCCTTCCTATTGCGTCTGGCCAGGCTGCGCATGACCTTCGCATGATTGGAGGAAATGCTAGCCTGGATCCCCCTGAGACATTCCAGTTGCTGTCGCATGATAGCCAGCATTTCTGCCTGTGCTGCCTGGCTTGGTGGTGTAGATAGAGGTCCGTGGGCTGTTGCCTGGTGAGGTGATAATGGTGGTGGTGCCCCAGTGGGGAAGGTCTGGGGCCTGGCAGGAGCTTCACTCCATTCGGGTGGTGTATGTTGTTGCTTGGCCTTGTGTTGGTGGCCAGTCTGCGGCATGCATGAGGTGAGGAGGAGATGGGGTCAAGCCCGCTGGTCCCTCCAGTAGGAGGGCCCTGGTGAGGTGCTGAGTCTCTGGAGGAGAGGAGAAGTGGGATCAAAAGCCACAGGCCCTCAGCTCCACTTCTTCCCTCCTCCCTCTGTGCTGGTTCCTGCTGGGAGGGGGCTCACTCGCCAACCCCCTGCTTCGCAGAAGCCCACGCCCCGGCCTCACTACTGGACCCAGACCTCCTTGATGCTGAAACAGAGAAAAGAAAGGTATATCTTATTAGTATGATGAATAATACATTGTTTTGTGTTCATTCCTAACTATCTGACATCTAGGCTTGAACCAGGATGATTCATTTAAAGATTTTTAGCTCAGAATATTAATTACTGCATATTACATATAAATAGTTAAAGTATATTAATTTATTAATTCATATGACTTTATTAATTCACTGTACTCTCATTTTTTTGGTACACTGTACTTATATATATGTCTTTGCTATGAGCTCTACAAAGCAGGACACTTGAAGTACACAAGGGGAGAGGCTCGCAATGAGCGCTGAAGCTCCACAGAGGAGCAAAAGCCTTACTTTGTGTGGTAAACAGCATTGCCATGCCTTACAATTTTATTGCTGTCATTTGTCATTACACTGGGAAAACAAATAGTGGCCAAATTACACATGGCATATATCAAGTACCAGGGGAACATTTCACATTTGGTTGTTCAGTCTCTCAGTTGTATCCAACTCTCTGTGCCTCTGTGGACTGCAGCACACTTATGTTTGTGCTTATCCGCAAGGTTTGCATGGAAAACATACTCCAGTAGGTTGCCAGTTCCTTCTCTAGTGTACTGTGATTTATCTGACCTCTCTGCTATGACCTGACTACCTACAGTGTCCATACATGGTGTAGCTCACAACTTCATTCATGTACACTAGCCCCTTCACCACCACCATTTAGCAATCCATAAGAGGACCAGGGGAACATACACCACACTAATCTTATCTAACCCATCAGGAAGGGCCGCAAAAAACACATAGAGGCTGTGCAGAGGCACGTGGAGCAACAGCCAACTCACCTCCATCATGGATAATCTCCACTACGCCCATGCTGATATGATATAGTACAATATTTTTACTATTATTATTATTATGATATGTATTAATCTATTGCATAGTAACTAGGCCTCATTAGTTTACAGATATAGGAATGTGACACAAAAGTGATGTATATGAATTTCCCAAAACCCCAACGATTGGAAACACACTGACATGTTGAGAACAATATAACAAAGCTTTATTTCATACACAGAGCACAGTCAGAAATGGACAAGACTGTGCATTGATATCATGGGTGTGGTGTGGGAGGATCACAGGAGGGCAAGAGGCTTGGTTTTGGGAAAAGAGGATATCTAAAGGGGGTCATGTCATAGTCTAGCATAAGTATGATGCATAGCACCTACCAGTGTCACATGTGGTCACTACACCACTGCAACCGGAATGTGATAAAAAAAAGGACCATCAGAATTGACTCCATTTAATTAAAGAGACTATTTATGTGCATAGCACTTACAACTTGTCCGGTTCTGCTCAATGAACCAGATGCAAAAAACCCTGGACTGTGTAATCCAATCCAGTTTTACACATACAGTGTGGTGACAAAAAAGAAAAAAGGTAAAAAAACAAAGTGGATAAAAAATCATGCATATACGGTACATCTGCAAGGATTACTAACTATTAACTAGTTCTCAGGATATCTCACTGGCCATTATCATTAATAATGATGTGTCTTCTCACAATAAAAGCTTAGGTGTGACCATCGTCAGTGGTCAAGGTGTACTATCCCCTACTCCATATGATATTGTTAATCAATAGAGATTTCACAAATAGATCGCCGGCGGACTGTTCCCGCCGAACATAGCATGTTCGCGTTTGCGGCGAACTGCGAACATATGCGATATTCGACCCGCCCCCTATACTTTATCATTGAGCAAACTTTGACCCTGCAACTCACAGTCAGCAGACACATTCCAGCCAATCAGCATCATACCCTGCCTTCCACACCCTTCTACCTCATGAACAGCAGCCATTTTGGAATCATAACTAACTTGCAGTCTTACTGAGAGGAGGCTGAGTGTAGGTGATACTGCATTAATAGGAAAAACCATAGCTAGGCTACTGTACACAGTGTGCAATTCAGTCCTGAAGGACTCTTTTGATCTCTGCTGCAAGGACACCCCTGTGTCTTTTCCCCCCCTTATCATCATCCTCCCCTCACCTTAGCACCTAACCCTAACATCCCTCACCCTAACACCTAACCCTAACACCCCTTACACTTATCCCTAACACCCCTCACCCTAACACCTAACCGTAACACCCCTCACACTCATCCCTAACACCCCTCGCCCCCACCCTAACACCTCTCACACTTATCCCTAACACCCCTTACCCTAACCCTAACACCCCTCACACTTATCCCTAACACCCCTTACCCTAACCCTAACACCCCTCACACTTATCCCTAACACCTAACCCTAACACCCCTCACACTTATCCCTAACACCTAACCCTAACATCCCTCACCCTAACACCTAACCCTAACACCCCTTACACTTATCCCTAACACCCCTTACCCTAACCCTAACACCCCTCACACTTATCCCTAACACCTAACCCTAACATCCCTCACCCTAACACCTAACCCTAACACCCCTTACACTTATCCCTAACACCCATCACCCTAACACCTAACCCTAACACCCCTCACACTTATCCCTAACACCCCTCACCCTAACCCTAACACCCCTCACACTTATCCTTAACACCGCTTACCCTAACCCTAACACCCCTCAAACTTATCCCTAACACCTAACCCTAACATCCCTCACCCTAACACCTAACCCTAACACCCCTTAAACTTATCCCTAACACCCCTTACCCTAACACCTAACCCTAAAACCCCTCACACTTATGCCTAACACCCCTCATCCTAACACTAACACCCCTCACACTTATCCCTAACACCCCTTACCCTAACACCCCTCACACTTATCCATAACACCCATCAACCTAACACCTAACCCTAACATTCTCACACTTATCCCTAAGACCTAACACCCCCACACTTATCCCTAACACCCCTCACCCTAAGACCTAGCCCTAATACCCCTTACACTTATCCCTAACAGCCCTTACCCTAACACCTATCCCTAACATTCTCACACTTATCCCTAACATGCCTCACCCTAACACCCCTTACACTTATCCCTAACACCCCTCACCCTAACACCCCTCACACTTAGCCCTAAAACCCCTTACCCTAACACCTAATCCCCTCACCCTTATCCCTAACACCCCTTACCCTAACACCCCTCACACTTATCCCTGTGTCTCTTCCCCCCCTTATCATCACAGGGGAGGATGATGAGGGAAGGGGGAAACAGACACAGGGGAGGATAATGAGGGAGGGGGTAAAGAGATACAGGGGAGGGTGATGAGGAAGTGGGGAAAGAGACACAGTTGAGGATGATGATGGAGGGGGGAAGAGACACAGGGGAGGATGATGAGGGAGGGGGTAAAGAGATACAGGGGAGGATGATGAGGGAGGTGGGAGGATGATGAGGGAGGGGGGATGAGACACAGGGGAGGGTGATGAGGAAGGGGTGAAAGAGACACAGGGGAGGATATTGAGGGAGGGGGTAAAGAGACACAGTTGAGGATGATGATGGAGGGGGGAAGAGACACAGGGGAGGATGATGAGGGAGGGGGGTAAAGAGATACAGGGGAGGATGATGAGGGAGGTGGGAGGATGATGAGGGAGGGGGTAAAGAGATACAGGGGAGGATGATGATGGAGGGGGATGTTAGGTTATTTATGCCCTTTATGGATTAAAACCAGACTCTGCATCAACTATGTCATTTTCTTTGGGAGTTTTGACATGGATCCCCCTCCGGCATGCCACAGTCCAGGTGTTAGTCCCCTTAAAACAACTTTTCCATCACTATTGTGGCCAGAAAGAGTCCCTGTGGGTTTTAAAATCCGCCTGCCCATTGAAGTCTATGGCGGTTCGCCTGGTTCGCCAGTTCGTAAACATTTGCGGCGGTTCGCGTTCCGAAAATGTTATGTTTGCGACATCACTATTAATCAACATTGATATCCATCAGCTATACAGGTGTTAGCACATGTTAAAGGATACTCGTGATATCAGCAATAGGGGGAAATACCAATTAATACGGAGAGGACACAAAGGTCAGCAGCCAGATTCAAGGTCACGTACATCAGACCCAATAATCTGTTCTCAGACTGCTATTAAGATCAGGATCACATATTTCACTTGTGCTTATATTAATGCTGGGTATCATTAACATGCAATTGCAAGACTTTGCAAGTCCATCAACATAGCAATATTTGTCTACATTCAACCTACCAACAATCATTTCTTACATATCTGTCTATTAGATAGCTTTAATATTGTGGGAGCTACATGTTAAAGGGGATGGCTAGGGAGGCATCCCTCCAGTACGCAGTGACAAGAGCAGTGCTGGTGGCCTTGGCAGAGGCAGAAGGGGAGGAGAGGAGCGGAGGGCTGCTGGTGGAGTAGGTGGGGCTGAGAACCAGAGCACTGCTGAAGGCGTCCATTGTCAGGTATTGAACTGCCCTCTGGTTCGCCCCCATCCTGAGCAGCCTGGCAAGGTAGGATTATGTTATTAAGTGGTGCCTACTCTCCTTCCTATTGCGTCTGGCCAGGCTGCGCATGACCTTCGCATGATTGGAGGAAATGCTAGCCTGGATCCCCCTGAGACATTCCAGTTGCTGTCGCATGATAGCCAGCATTTCTGCCTGTGCTGCCTGGCTTGGTGGTGTAGATAGAGGTCCGTGGGCTGTTGCCTGGTGAGGTGATAATGGTGGTGGTGCCCCAGTGGGGAAGGTCTGGGGCCTGGCAGGAGCCTCACTCCATTCGGGTGGTGTATGTTGTTGCTTGGCCTTGTGTTGGTGGCCAGTCTGCGGCATGCATGAGGTGAGGAGGAGATGGGGTCAAGCCCGCTGGTCCCTCCAGTAGGAGGGCCCTGGTGAGGTGCTGAGTCTCTGGAGGAGAAGTGGGATCAAAAGCCACAGGCCCTCAGCTCCACTTCTTCCCTCCTCCCTCTGTGCTGGTTCCTGCTGGGAGGGGGCTCACTCGCCAACCCCCTGCTTCGCAGAAGCCCACGCCCCGGCCTCACTACTGGACCCAGACCTCCTTGATGCTGAAACAGAGAAAAGAAAGGTATATCTTATTAGTATGATGAATAATACATTGTTTTGTGTTCATTCCTAACTATCTGACATCTAGGCTTGAACCAGGATGATTCATTTAATTGCAACTATGATTAGCTATCATTTGTTAGATTTGATCTATTCTTTGGTTCTTGATCTTGATTGTTCTTGGCTCCTAACACTATCTTGATTCTGGCTTCGGTCTGTAACTGTATAGGCTGCATTGGGCACACCAATACAAGGACTAGCTATTGGTTAATTACTTTATTTTTCAATGTTAATATTACTTTGTGTGCAAGCTCTGAGTAATCATTGCTAATTATACCATTTTGGAATATAGCTGATATTATAGAATCTTTACAAATCATTGCAGATGGAATGTCTACAGTATCCTCAGGTAAAATACTTATTACCTCTGTTTCGCCTTCGCCAATTTTAATTAACCAATCATTGTATTCATTTGGCTGTCTGAGCTCATATTTGTTTCTAATTTAAGATGTGCAAAATAATTTCCATAGTGGAATTTTTTACGTTTCCACTATGTCTGTTCGATTTCCATGGAGAACAACAGGTAATGTTTGCCTAAAATCCCCACCTAACAACATAACCTTCCCCACAAAAGTCAAATCATTAGCCATGACTTCACGTAACAAATGATCAATACATTGAAGAGCATGGCAAGACACCATTGTTGCCTCATTAATTATAATAGATTTTTATTTTTTTTAGATTTTTAGCTTAAAAATTATGTCATTCTAATATCCGAGACTGATGTTTCCAAAATGGGAACTGGCAGTTTAAATCTACTATGTACAGTTCTACCACCTTTTCAATGAAAGGGCAGAAATTCCAGTCATTGCAAAGGGAAGTACTATTTCACCTTGACCTCAAATTAAACTCATCAATAAATTATTTAGATATGTTTTTGTAGATCCACCAGGTCCATCTAGATAGAAATAACGCTCCTTTAACATTTCATCATCTAGTGCTGGTTGTATGGCTTTAAATGTTTCCAATTGCAATATATTTAAAGTGACTATGTTTGCTTCTGCTTTTTGTTTTTCCACATCAGTGTCATACTCTTCATAGTTTATTTCCTCTACAATTCATGGATCTGGCAGATAAAAAGTTGCACAACTTAATCTATGACAAAGAAAGACCTCTTGAGTTCCCATTAATCCTTTTAATTCTGCAATGGACTCACTGTAATGTTTCAAAAGTCTTCACACATATTTCATTTAAATTTGTTTCACAAAGAGAATGCATCAGGTACATTACAAAATATGCAAATGCATGAGAACTGTTCTCTCATTTGCCATGGCATTTTGACATAGTACTGCTTCTGGACTTCTCTCCCATTCAGTATCATTTGCAAAGAAGTTTCTTTGTCACGCAGTTAATTGAAATCTATCATAAACTATGTCATTCACAGTTTTCAAACGTTCAAAACTTTGTGCATCAGGAACATTTAAAATGAGTAAATGTAAATAAAAACATTCAATGTCTCTTGGACTAACAGTATAATTTCTGGGAATTATTTTATTACCACTCCTTTTTCTTTTTCGCCATAGCCCATTAACGAAAAGATGATATGGAATCTCCATGTATAAGAATTCCCTTGCCTCACTGTCGTCACAATTTAATGTAAACCAAGCAGTAAGTGTCGTTTCTCTATTTTCATTATTTTCAAGAGCATTTCTTTCATCACTAGCATAAAATAAACTAATTGGATTTGTGGCAATTGTACAGCTAATCGATATACTGCATGTGACTGATCAAGCATTTCAAATTTCAGAAGGCATCACACTGCTCCTGGAGAACTTACATAGTGAGGATCATCTACATGACATGAGTGACAAGTTCATCATGTCTTCTTCGTTTTGGGCACTTTGCACCAAAACAGTTGCTGCATCATATTCTATTCTTTGTAAAGATATTTGTACACATATTTAATTGATTTGATAGAAGGGCAAGCTTCAACATTTATGTGTGCATTGTACTTAATCAGCAAATGTGGATTATATGGAACCACATATCGATTATCTATCATTTTTCCACAAATAATTGCAGTTTGTCCTTCTCTTCTTCTATACAAAGTATAGCCAACACAATTTGCAAAAGTTTTCACTCTAAATTCTTTAGGGAAATCTTTAGGGCATTTATCATTTTTCATACATGGTGACTGCAGATTTATATCTCCACATGGGCCATGAATCATGTGATGTGCAACAATTTCATAAAGTGTAGCATGTTTTTGTGGATCTGGTAGTTCAGCAATATTCACTGAATCAACTGGATCAGCAGAACTCAATTTGTCTTTTTCTTGAAGGATTAAAAGAATATGTGCATGTGAAAGGCCTCTTTTTTAAAATTCTATAGTATAAACATAAGCCACACACTTCCCAAATAATTTACTGATGATTATATCATTTATTAATGCAGATAATTTAATTTTGAAAACTCTAGCCACTAAATCTGGTTTATCAGTAGCACTTTGTCCAGTTTTCCCTTTATCAACTATCTCTGACCATTGTGGACTACATGTAAGTGTAATAAGTAAATCTGGTTTCCCAAATTTAGTAACAATAGCCATTGCATCATTGTATCTCATATTGCGAGCAGATCCTTGGAAAGAAGATGGCAAAATGATGGCTCTGCCAGCTGGAAGTTGTCTATTTGTAGCAACTTCAGCTACATAATCCATAACTCCATGATACTGTTCAACACGTAGCTTATTCTGTTGATTTTTAATAACATTTAGATTATCTTATAATTGAAGATATGAATCAATGATCCATTGTTGTGTCAGTTTTCTGCCATATAATATGCGACTAAAAATTCATCTCGATAGCAGTTTGAACACTTTTATTCTCTATCATTGAAATTTTATTTCTGACATGAACTTTACTATTTGGATAACTAATTAAACTAAACTAAATAAAGTATTAATTTAGGTTGCCATCCTGCTTCACCAATGTATATTTTATTGAATCAAAAATAGTACTTAAGATACTTATGTTAATGAAAGGTTGCTCTTGATTTCTTGGATACATTCTAATATCACGCTGAAATGGTGGTTCCCCATCATCATTTTGAAACACCATCGCAACCTCTTTAGATTTTGGTAAATAATATCAGCGTTTATCACAATGGAAATCTCTTCTAAGAACCATATTGACTCTTGGAATAGGCAAATGATTTTGTTCAACATGACTCTATTGTTTCCGTTCTACTTCTGATAATATTTTATAAGCTTGAGTATATGGGTTGTTGGCCATAATGTTATCAAGCTCTTGAAAAACATTTGCTAACCATTTTTCATTTTCACAAAGCTTCATACATTGTTCAACAGCTTCCATTGTATGTAGGACATATAGTTGAGCAAATTGTCTTTGTTCTCCTTCTTCTGGGTGTAAATGAGAAGTACAGTGGTAAATTTAGCCTTGGGCTTTAATAGTAAGGGCCATCTCCTGGAACATTAGCAGCTAATTTTGCACCCATATAAGCAAATGAAATGGCACTATTATAAGACTGTTTTATTTTTTTTAATTACTATAATTTGGAAAAGTATGGTGGGAATTTGTCTCTTTCTGGAAGTCTTATCTTTCTTTTCTAGCAACAACTAATGAACTCACCATCTCAAGGTCTTTCTTGTTAAAAATGATAAGCCACCAAAAAACTGACAAACAATATTATTACTACTATTTACTATTACTACTATTTTTGTTTAATTTATCTATTAATTTTTCCTTTTTAGCTTGAAATCTATCCGTTATAAATTTATGTACATTGCTTTTTAAAAAAAATAAAGGAACAGTTTTCTGTCTTCTAAATATTGCTATACACGAATAATGTTTTAAGAAGTTTGAATTAAATTGTAATCATTTCCATAACTTCATTTGTTTTCATTATTAAATAAATAAATAAATTATTAAGTAATTATACTTTAACTATTCTCTGTAATTTGCAGAAATCGAAATCATAAAGAGCTAATAATCTCTCTTAAGAAAGTATGCCAGGAGATAAATGTCCAGTCACACTGTTCATCACCTGAGGAGAAAGTGAGAAAGATCTGGAAATTGTCCTGTATATATATAGACCGCATTCGCGAGACAAAACTGTTGGGTTTGGTGCGAAACGTACTGCGTATGCTCTATTTTGCAGCATAGCCGAAATTTGCGAGTCTCAGGACGTTGAGACTCGTAATTTCTCACACTTTGTGGGCCTCACGATCCACACCTTGTGCGAGTCTCTCTCCCCTGTGTCTCTTTCCTCTCTCTTCCTCCTCTGTGTCTCCCCCCCATCCCTGTCTCTCTTTTTCCCCCTGTGTCGCTCTTTTGTTGTTTTGGCCGTCGTCGCTCATTATGGGCCTTGCAATGATCGCCAAAGGCCTATGGCCTTTGGCGCTCATTGCAGACCTCATCAAACCCGTATTTTTCGGGCCTTGTAACGATCACCTTTGGCGCTCATCGCAAGGCCCACAATGAGCACCTTCGACGCTCAATTGCACATGTGCAAGCCTGTAATTTTTAACATAACATGCCTGACAAACTCGCAATTTTGACAACTATATATGTGATATATACAGGTTGTGTTTGTTCTGCCAGACACCAAGTCCCCCAGTTATTTACACTATAAGTATTAACAATTAAATTATTATTAAATGTTATGGAAAATCAGAACAGCAACGAATAAAAACAGTTAAAAGCACACTTATAATAAATGTGCAGGGATATTTATCCTTTTCAGTGTGATGTCTATTATTTGACAGTTCAAAGGATCAATCCTAGTACCGGTTGTATACCTTTGCTCAAAATAAATGAGTATATCTAGGACTATTGAATTCTATAACACTGTTTCTCATTGAGGATAAATATATTCTGTTTTGGAATATTCAAGGTCTTTATACACAGGGATGTAGGGATCTGTTTTGCAGGAACAGGGTATAGATTCCACCGAACTATATATGGGATGGATGGAGCATTTAGATGCCAGACCACATATTATAATTGTCAAACTACGAGACGTCATCATGCTTTGCGCGGTGCGTACGACTTAGCAAAACGAGCCGTTAACTCGGAGCACTTAGGCGATGAGCGCCGAAAGCACTCATTGCCGCAGAGCCTTGTGAAGAGAGGCGATCCGTTAAAACACTAAAACGCGTAACACTTAGGAGATGAGCGCGGGACTTAGCCTACAAACACTACAAAATGAGGCTTCGCCTTAGACTGCAAGTAGTTGACGAACGCGGGACTTAGAAAATAAAAATATGAGACGCAGGACTTAGAACAAAATACGAGACGCGGGACTTAGAAAAAAAAATACAAGATGTGGGATATAGAAAGTAAAGAATACAACATACGAAAAATACAAAGTTAACGGCCGAACCGCTCAAACCAAAAAACAACAAAAACACAAAAATGAAAACACAAAATACAACAAAAAGATCATCGATAGCACGGGAGAACAGCCAGGACGTCTGAAAGTGAGGTGAAAGGTGAATTTAGGTCGAATTCACGTAGTTTCGGCACTTGAAAATCGCTTAAGAAGTGGTGCACTAAGTAGGGGTTTGGGTTTTTAGAGCACTTGGCTGACTTCTCACTGCTGTACAATCTCTACAGCAGAGATGAATTTCACCTTATCTTAGATTTAGTAATCACAAATAATACTGATATAGTAACAAATTTTGGAATAGGGCAACCTTTGGGAAACAGTGACCACAACACAGTCTCATTTGAGATTGAATTAAAAAAAATTTTTTTTAAGGGGGCAACAAAAACTATTAATTTTAAAAGGGCAGATTTTAACGGTCTAACGGCAGCAATACAAAGTATAGACTGGGACAAAGAACTGATAGGTAAAAACACTGAACATAAATGGACAACATTTAAATCCTTACTAGATATACATACACATCGGCATATACCTTGTGGGAATAAAAGTAAAAGGAGTAAATCCCATCCAATGTGGCTTAACAATGATTTAAAGATCAAGATACGGAGTAAAAAACAGGCATTGAAATTATACAAACAAGAGGGGACAGAGACTGCTTTACGGGAGTACAAGGAAATAAACAAGGCTTGCAAAAGCGCTATTAGTCTGGCTTAATTAGAAAATGAAAAATTAATTGCAAAAGAGAGTAAGACTAAACCTAAAATAATTTTTTAAGTATATTAATGGGAAGAAGGTGAGGAAGGAAGCTATAGGAACATTACAATGTGACACAGGCCATCTGAAAATTATTGACCAGGAAAGGGCAGATGAGCTAAATAGGTTCTTTTCTATGGTATACACAAGGGAGGTACCAGGGGTTGGGACACTGCAACATATTGGAGCTACACTACCTTTGGCAAACAAATTGGTTAATGCAGGAAGTAATCGAAAAGAGGTTGGAAAAAATAAATGTTAATAAAGCCCTGGGTCCTAATGGAATACATCCACGGGTACTGAGGGAACTGGGTTCTGTAATAGCCAAACCATTATATTTAATTTTTCAAGATTCACTCAACACAAGGTCTCTACCAGATGACTGGAGAAAAGCAGATGTGATACCTATATTTAAAAAGGGAGCAAGAGCAAATCCAGGGAATTATAGACCAGTGAGCCTCACTTCTGTAGTGGAAAAGCTTTTAGTAGGGTTAATAAGGGATAATATACAAGAATATATCTCTTTGAACAGGATTATAAGTAGGCATCAACATGGATTTGTGAGGGATAGGTCATGTCAAACAAATCTAATTAGTTTCTATGAGGAGGTTAGTAGGAACCTGGATCAAGGCAACTCAGTGGATGTAGTCTTTTTGGATTTTGCAAAGGCTTTTGATACAGTGCCACATGGGAGACTATTGTGCAAACTAAGAGATACAGGAATTGCAGTAAATATCTGCTCATGGATTGAGAGCTGGCTAAAAGACAGGAAGCAAAGGGTTGTTGTAAATGGAACATACTCTGATTGGACTAATGTGGTAAGTGGGGTTCCTCAGGGTTCAGTATTAGGTCCTCTCCTTTTTAACATATTTATTAATGACTTAGAGTTAGGATTGGAGTGTGGTGTCTCCATTTTCACTGATGACACGAAGTAGTGCAAGGTAATTAAATCAGATAATGATGTGCTTTCCCTCCAAAGGGATTTACATCAAATTGAGGAATGGGCATCTAAATGGCAGATGAGATTTAATACGAATAAATGTAAAGTTAATCATCTGGGAAGGAAAAATAGCGATGCAATTTATAATCTTAATGGAGCAAATCTAGGTGTATCAGATATTGAAAGGTATTTAGGAGTGCTTGTGGACAACCATCTAGGTAACAGTGCTCAAAGCCAAGCAGCAGCTGCAAAGGCAAGTAAAATATTAGCATGTATTAAGAAGGGTATAGAAGCAAGGGAAGCAAATATAATTCTGCCACTATACAAATCTCTAGTACGCCCTCATTTGGAATATGGAGTACAATTTTGGGCACCACTTCATAAAAAGGACATTTTAGAGCTGGAAAAGGAACAGAGGAGGGCAACAAAACTAATAAGGGGAATGGAGGGAAGTTATGAACCAAATTAAACTAACCAAATTAAACGTATTTTCTCTCGAAAAAAGGCATCTAAGAGGAGATATGATTACCTTATATAAATTCATCCAGGGACAGTATAAAGATTTGTCACAGGAGCTTTTTGTGCAATGAGGTTTTCAACTGACAAGAGGACATCCCTTGATGTTAGAAGTAAACAGATTCCACCTTAAAGAAAAAAAAAGGTAAGGGTGGTTAATCTGTGGAATTCTTTACCAGAGGAGGTGGTGACAGCGGATTCGATAGATAACTTTAAAAGGGGACTGGATTTATTTCTAATTAAAAAAATAATTCAGGGTTATCATGGATAATTAGACAGACAGTATTGATCCAGGGAGAAATCCAATTGCCAGTGTGTGTTGTTTTTTTTTAATTTTTATTGTTGCCTTTCTCTGGATTAATTAATAACTAAAAAAAAATTAAAAAATTAAAAATTAAATAATTGAATAATAATGAATTAACATCTAATTAATATTTAATCCGCATATCGCAGATCAGAGGACATCTTAAAAAGTTGAACTTGATGGACTGAAAGTCTTATTTCAACCTTAATTACTATGTAAATATGTAACTATGTAACTATGTAGCTAAGAGAGAAAAAAAATGGCGGCCAAAAACAATGAAAGCGAGGCTACACGACCCCGAACTGCGCAAAACACAGACAGCGACGTACGCGGTAGAAAATTACTAATAGGAAGGACGGAAAATGAGCAACGTGGATAACATAGACTAACGTCACTATTTTAGAATACTAATTTACACATTTACACATTAAGAATGTGAAATGGCGGATTTCCCGCCTAAACCAGCGGTTTTGTCTCGCCCAGCAGCTTATATATAGGGCACACTTGCCACAGAACTATCACTTTCTCCTCAGGTGATGACAGTCCAGAGTAGACATTTTCTGCTGCCAGAAAATCTAAATAGATTGTTAGCTATTCAGGATACTGATTGCTGAATATTAAATACAAAAAGGTACAATATATTAATAATTATTAATCAATAATTAATTAATTAATTATTAATAAAAAAAAGGAGCATTCAAGAATTTACTCTTCCTTTAGTTTAGCAATACTTTCATGCTTAGCTGTTTGTAATATATTTATTAATTTAATAATTAATTAATAATGTACTTTTATTTATTAATCAGTAATAAGTAATCATTAAGAAAAAAATGGTTACCGTTTATTAATACATTAATGTAAAAAAATTCTAAGATATTTACACATTGATTTATTAATTATTAATGTACATTATTTGCTTAATTAATTATTAGTAATCATTACAAACAACAAATATTAAATATTTTACAATGCCTTTAGTTTAGGAATATATTAATGCTTAGCTCTTTAGAAAACATTTAGTCAGTGATTAATTGATTATTAATGTACATTCATTTATTAATTAGTAATTAGTAATATTACCAAAAAAACAAACAAGATGTATATTTTAAGATGCACTGACATATACGTGATGATGCTGATTGCATCCTCGGGATGAATCCAAATATTACAAATGCTTTCCTTCTTATTTGACAGTTTTGGCGTCGCTGCAGCTGACTCAACACAGAGAGTGATGTTTGCAGCCTTTCAACAGTATAAAGATCACCTTTACAGGTACATCATTAAGTGATGTTCTTTGGTAAAAAAAAGGATTAAAGTTTTTTTATTTGAATTGATGACAGTTATTGATTAATTAATGTATATTAATATATTAATTAATTATTAATTAGTAATTAGTACCAAAAAATGGTTTTAGTTAACAATACATTGATGAGTATTCTTTTATGTTTTGCATCTATGCTAATATATCTGTGTTGCTGATGATTGCCTTATAGGGATGAAGCTAAATATTAAAATGCTTTCCATCTTCTTTGACAGCATCAGTGTCGCTGCAGCTGACTCAACACAGAGAGTGACGTTTGCAGCCTTTCAACAGCATAAGGATCACCTTTACAGGCATATCATTAAATGATGTTCTTATTGGTAAATAAAAGGATTAAACTTTTTTATTTGGAATTGATGACACTTATTGATTAATTAACGTACATTAATATATTAATTAATTAATAATTAGTAATCATTACAAAAAAAAGGTTTTATTTAACAATAGATTGATGACTATGCTTTTATGTTTTGCATCTATGCCAATATATCTGTGTTAATGCTGATTGCCTGATAGGGGTGAAGCAAAATATTACAAATGATTTCAATCTTATTTGACAGTTTCTTCATCTCTGCAGCTGACTCAACAAAGAGAGTGACGTTTGTAGCCTTTGAACACCATAAAGATCACCTTGACATTTAATTTTGTAGTTAGGGAACAAAAAATGCTTCTTTTCTTTACATGGATAACAGTTATTGATTAATTAACGTAAAATAATATTTTAATTAATTAATAATTAGTCATCATTAAAAAAAAAAAATTGAGACTGCAATAAAAGTAATAACAATTTTTAACCTGCACTTAGATGGCTGCCTTACTGCTCATTCATGTACATTGCTTTTGGAACTAATAATTAATAATAATATTTTAAAAAAAGATGGTGTTATAAGGCTTTAAAAAAATATGTACATTTTACAAAGCACTTAAATATATGGACTGCTTATAATTGCCTGACAGGGATAGGACCTTTAAAGCACTTCAATATTTCAAGCACTTTCGTATGTTAGGACATGTGCTACATTCAAAATTTTATAATGATTTCAGTTATTAATATATTGATGATTATGCATTTATGTTTTACATCTATGCAAAGTAAACATAGTTTCATTCAATCAGAAATTAATGGAATACGATGATTATGGTTCAAAGACTAGAAAAAAATGAACATTTTACTAAGCACTTAAATATATGGAGATCATTCAATCAAGAAGGAAAGGAATTCAATGATTAAAACTTATTTTCATGTAATTTCACAGATTACTTATTCTCTGCACCTGACTGAAGACAGAGAGTGAATTTGCAAGGATTTTTACACAAACAACAGCATATTCACAGGTATATGATTTCATCATGCCCTTATGGTTTTGAATTTATGACACTTAATGATTAATTTATGAAACTATATTTATTTAGGGACTCATATATTTGCAATTTGCAAAATTGAATAGGGCTCTATATAACTACATAGCATATTATTTTTACATAACATTTTAGTTAATGAACATCTATCCAAAAATATGTTTAAAAAAAAAAACAAAATATGATATGTGCTTATATAGTGCCCTATTGCTTTGAACAACTTGCAAATGAATGAGGTCTTTAGTATTACATTTTTCATTACAATAACAAAAAAATAATTATTAGCAATATATATATGCTTATCTAATTAGGTTTTAAAGAACCGAAATTAGACATCATAACTAAATTAATTTCATCATTAAGAAAATTGCACATTATTTTAAGCCACTTCTATACTTTGCTAATATCTCTTTCTATTTGCCCTTCTTTACGACAACATAATTAACTTTTTAGGTTTACCAATGATCTCAGTTATTGATTAATTCAGTAACGTATATTCATTTAATAATGGTTTCATAATTCATTACTGCCAAAAAAACTAAACAATATATCAATATATATATGTGCAGGGCATTGCTTTTTAATGTATGCCAATAACACACACACCAAAAAAATTGTTTCATTGATTTCTCAAATCTTTGCATTCTTTAATTAATGCTATTTACCTTTGGATTGAGAGCAGCTACAAACAATATGTACAGAACAAAAAAACATTACAGCTTACACCTGTATTTACAATTACAGATTACAATAACGGACAACGGAGAAGACACAATTGAACGCAAAAGAAGATTGGCAAGGGAAAGGAGGAGAGATGCACAGTCATCTGAAACTTCCCAACGCTTAAGCGAAGAAGACTTACAGAGACTTTTAAATAAAAGAAAAATGAGTAAAAAAGCACAGTGAGTGTGCTGGAGTTTAAAGAAATGAAAAATTAAACAAAAACAGGTCTGTGAACCATTGCCCAATGATCAAATATTGCCTATTGACACCAATGTTCATACACATGACACCAATGTAGATATAGAACGCTGTAGTGATATCTATGATGATTAAGCTCAGGATAATGTGTTTATTAGAGCACTAAAAGTAAACACACATTATTGTGGATTACTTAATGTTGTTTGTCAGTTTTGTGGGGCCTATCATTTTCTCAAGGAAAAACCAACTGACAGAGACTTCATTAGTTGCTGTAAGAAAGGAAAGGTAAGACTTCCACAAAGACACACATTTCCAGATTACTTACAAAGTATTATGAGCAATCCAACATTTCCAAATAATACCAATAAAAAAAAAAAATGTCTTATAACAGTTCAATTTAATTTGCTTCAATGGGTGCTATATTAGTAGAAAATGTCCCAGGACATGGTCCTTACTGTTTTAGAGTTTAAGGACAAATTTACCACTGAACTTCACATTTACACTCGAAAGAAGGAGAGCAAAGGAAATTTGCACAGTTATATGTCTTAGATACAATGGAAGCTGTTGAACAAAGGATGACACTTCCAGAAAATAAACAGTGTTTGCGCATAGTCTTTCAACAGCTGGATAAAATTATGGCCAACAACCCATACAGTCAAGCATACAAACAGTTAGCACAGGTTGAAAACAAACAACAGCAACATGCTCAAATACATCAATTGACAATGTCAAGAGTAAATATGGTGTTAAAAAGAGATTGCAAGACTGTTTAAAGATGGTATAATTTACCAACAGTAAATGAGGTTGCCATGGTCTTTAAAAATGAAGATGGTGAACCCCCTTTTCAGTGGGATATTGGTATATATCCATGCAATGAAGAACAACCTTTTATAAAAAATAAATATATTAAGTTGTAATTTAGATCCAATGACATATCCCATTTTCTTTCCAAATGGTGAACCTGGATGGGAACCAAAATTAAAATTGCAAAGGTATCCCAATAGTAAAGTTCGTGTTAGATGCAATATTTCTATGCTGGAATATGAAGTGGTACAAACTGCTATTCGGGACTCTATTAATCCTATTTTATGTGGGGGAAAACTCACAGCAATGGATTATTGATTCCTATCTACAACTTGAAGCAAATAATCTAAATTTTATAAAATATCAACAAAATAAGCTTTGAGCAGAAATGTATTGTGGATTGATGCATTATATAGCTGATTTGGCTATCAACAGGGTCATTCCAGCTGGAAGAGCAATCATTTTGCCATCCACTTTCCTAGGATCTCCTCGCAATATGCGAGAAAGATATAAAGATGCCATGTCACAAAATGTGGAAAACCAGATTTATTCATTACATTCACATGTAATCCACAATGGCCAGAGATCAAGGAAAATTTGAATATTGGACAAACTACTTCTAACTGACCAGATTTAGTGGCAAGAGTAATCAAAATAAAAGTCAATTCAATAATACATGATATAACTAAAGCACAGTTATTTGGAAAATGTGTGGCTTTTGTTTATACCATTGAATTTCAAAAAAGAGGAATGCCACATGCTCACATACTTTTAATCCTGCAGGAAAAAGATAAGTTGAATACTGCAGAGAGAGTGGATTCAGTAATCACTGCTGAATTGACAGATCCAGAAAAATATTACAAACTTTTTGAGAATGTAACACACAGAATGATTCTTGGGCCATGTGGAGATATGAATCCTAATTCCCCATGTATGGAAAATAAAACATGTACAAAACAATTTCCAAAACAATTTCAAATGCAAATGTAATGATATAGGTATCACAAGGTTTTGGAGACCAGAAGCCTAGTGTGAGGAATTGACTCTGCTGGGATTTGAACCCTGGTTTGCATGTTGCTAAACCTCTTCCCTACCGGTACGCCAGCCTGCCTCTTGCAGATTTGATACCTTGACTCTAAAAGCAATGCAATCAGTGACAACTCTCTTTAGCTGTGTCTGGTCAGCTGTCTGGTCCTTGGCCTATATAAGGCACTTCCTGTCTCTGTATCCTTGCCAGATTATTGTTGGTTCCTGATCCCTTCAATAAAGCTTGTTCCTGTTTCACCTACAAGTTGCTGAACTGGATTATTGCTGACCTTGGCTACTGGTCTCCACAACCTTGTGATTCCTATATCATTACAGAATAATCTGGACACTTTCATGGAGACCGCCGGGTCAGATTCTGCATTGGCCCAGCAGTTTGCTTTTACTGCAAGAACTGTGCAGACCCAGGCACAGACCATTCAAGTGCTGCAGGACCAGGTAGCTGAACTGCAGGCCCAACAGGTTGCTTTTACTGCAAGAACTGTGCAGACCTAGGCACAGACCATTCAAGTGCTGCAGGACCAGGTAGCTGAACTGCAAAATACATTTCAGTCAATGCACAGTGAGTATACCAGCTACAGGGCACGTGATGTTGCGGCTGCTACTGTTACACCTGCACAAGATGCCCGCTTGCCCCAGCCAGAAAAGTTTGGAGGAGATCGCAAAAAATTTAGGGGTTTCCTAAATCAATGCCGTTTGCACTTCATGATGTTACCTCACCAATTTGGATCTGAAAGAGAGAAGGTGGGATTTATTTTTTCACTATTTAAAGATGAAGCCCTGGCTTGGGGCTCCCCTCTTCTGGAACAGGACAGTCCAGTCTTGGGTAATCTAAATTACTTTCTTATAGCCATGTGCCTAGTTTTTGATGACCCCAATCGATGTGCTACAGCAGAAGCCACTCTCCTTCATTTGCATCAAGGGAGGCGCTCTGTGGCTGAATATGCTGCTGAATTCAGACAGTGGGTTGCTGATACTACCTGGAACCAATCAGCTCAGAGGTTCCACTTCAGAAAATGTCTCTCAGAAGCTATAAAAGATGAGCTAGCTCGTGTTGATCTTCCTGCTGACTTTAATGCATTTGTGCGTTTGGCTATTCGTATCGATCGGAGACTTTTTGAATGAAGATTGGAAAGACAGGGCTCTTTTAGACCAAGTACTACTCCTATTTCCTATTCAAGAATTTCTACTCCAACCCCACAAACACCTTCAGACTCTGAGCCTGAGGCTATGCAGGTAAATCTAATAAGAGGGCCATTATCCAATGAAGAAAAACAGTGGCGACGCACTCACAATTTATGCCTGTATTGTAGTAGTGCAGGGCACTATGCCGTCAATTGCCCTAGCAAATCCAAAAGAACAATAGCTATGGCTGCTGAGGGCGCACAGATTCGACACCAATCCCAGATTGCAGATCAACTGAATTCTGTCACACAACCCTTGTTTTCTCTGGCTCATGGTGAAGAGGGTATGTTGACTCAACATCCTCATTTTGTGGTACCTATCACGTTGCAATGTGGTGATCATAAAATTTCGACTACAGCTATGATAGATTCTGGAGCAGGCGGAAACTTTATGGACATTAAATTTGCAGCAGGAAATAGAATTCAGTCTATCCCTAATTCTTCACCTGTGTTAATGGAGACAGTGGACGGTTCTCCACTTACGTCGGGCCCGGTTACACATGAGACTGTGCCCTTAAAGTTGACTCTGGAAGTGAATCACCATGAGACTATATCTTTCCACCTAATTTCCTCAACACAGTTTCCAGTGATTTTGGGGGTACCTTGGCTTGCTCTGCATAACCCACAAATTGATTGGAAGATCAGAACTTTGTCCTTTCCTTCAGAACACTGCTTAATGAATTGTCAACCCACTAAGGTAACACCTGTTGCCACAACAATTAATGAAATGGTTGCTACAAACTTGACTAGGCTTCCTCTACAATATTGTGATTTTGCAGATGTCTGTGATAAGAAGAATGCTGATCAGCTTCCACCCCACAGGCCTTATGATTGCCCAATAGAGCTGTTGCCTGGGGCTGCTATCCCATTTGGCCGTATATATTCCCTTTCTGAGCCTGAATTGAAAGCTCTTCGTGAATACATACAATAAAATCTTGCCAAAGGTTTTATTCGACCATCTACTTCCCCAGCAGGAGCTCCTATATTCTTTGTAGAGAAGAAAGATGGCAGCCTACGGCCATGCGTTGACTACAGGTACATTAATAACATCACTGTTAAAAACCGCTACCCCTTGCCTCTCATTCCTGAACTTTTGGAGAGACTTCACTCAGCTAAAATTTTTACAAAGCTTGATCTTCGGAGGGCATATAATCTGGTTCGCATAAGACCAAATGATGAATGGAAAACAGCTTTCAGAACCAGGTACGGGCATTACGAATATCTAGTAATGCCATTTGGGCTTTGTAATGCCCCCTGCAACTTTCCAGCATCTTATCAATGATGTACTACGAGATCTCCTGGATCAGTTTGTTGTGGCATATTTGGATGATATCCTAATATTCTCTGATAATCTTGAAAACCACAGAAAACCGGTCCGTATAGTTCTGGAGCGCCTTCGTACCCACCACCTATACATTAAACTAGAAAAATGTGAGTTTGAACAAACAGAAATTCAATTTCTGGGGTATGTCATAACTCCTAAAGGTTTAACTATGGACGCAAGTAAAATTAAAGCTGTGCTGGACTGGCCCATCCCCAAGAATGAAAAAAATGTCCAGAGATTTGTGGGGTTTGCCAATTTTTACAGGCGTTTCATTAAGAATTTCTCTGCCGTTATTACACCGATCACTGAACTCACACGTAAGGGGACTCCTTTTCAGTGGTCCGATAAGGCTGATACCGCATTTTCCCGATTAAAGACTCTGTTTACATCTGCCCCCGTCCTGGTCCATCCTCAGCCGGAATTACCATTTATTGTGGAAGTTGATGCTTCTGATTCAGCTGTTGGTGCTATACTGTCTCAAAGGACTGGACCTAAGATGCTGTTACATCCGTGTGCCTTCTATTCCCGCCAGATGGTGCCAGCAGAAAGAAACTATGACATAGGGAATAAAGAACTATTGGGTATAAAAGCTGCCTTCACCGAATGGAGACATCTCTTGGAGGGAGCTACCCATCCAATTACTGTCCTCACAGATCACAAAAATCTGGAATGCATTCGATCAGCTAAGAGACTGTCAGCCAGACAAGCACGCTGGTCCCTATTCTTCTCAAGGTTTAATTTTTTGGTTACATACCGTCCTGGCTCCAAGAATGGTAAGGCGGATGCCTTGTCTAGAATAGCTGACCCCCTCCATATTACCGTAACCAAGACCACCATCTTGCCGGAGGATATATTTATAGGAGTTACTTTTCCTTCTGATCTGATGTCTCGCATTAAAAAGGGCTACGCTGAAGACCCAGTTCTTCGTGATCCTCCTCGTGATCTCCATATGACGATGCTTAATGGGTTTTGGATTTTTCAACAACGTCTGTTTGCTCCGGAGTCAGTGCGACTGGACCTTTTACGTCTCTACCATGACTCAAAACCAGCAGGTCATCCAGGAATCCGAAAGACACAAGAGCTACTCGCCCGATCCTTTTGGTGTCCCGAGTATTATGAGGATGTTAAGAAGTATGTGTCCTCTTGTGATGTATGTGCCAGACATAAGACTCCTCGCTCATCCCCTGTTGGCTTGCTTCAGCCTCTTCCGATTCCTCATCGTCCCTGGGGATCTATATCCATGGACTTTATTGTGGAACTACCTCCCTCTAAGGAACACACTACCATTCTTGTTGTTGTGGACAGGTTAACTAAGATGGTTCATTTCCTACCAGCTCGTGGTCTCCCTTCAGCTAAACAGACGGCTGACCTGGTTATTCGGGAAATATTTCGCTTGCATGGAGTGCCTGATGAAGTAGTTTCTGACAGGGGAGTGCAGTTTACATCTCGTTTTTGGAAACATTTTTGTTCTAACCTAGGTATTAATGTAAATCTGTCGTCAGCTTTTCATCCACAAAGTAATGGACAGACTGAGCGAACCAACCAGACTTTGGAGCAATATTTGCGGTGCTATATTAGTTACCTGCAGGATGACTGGCTGGATTTTCTACCCACTGCGGAGTTTGCCTATAACAATGCCCAACACTGCTCCACTTCTCTGAGCCCATTTTTTGCCAATTATGGTTACCATCCAACCTTTCTAGTGAGTCTCCCGATTACTACTCCCGTTCCTGCAGTCACTGACCGGCTAACTGCCTTACGTGATTACCAAGCACTGTTGAAAGAGACTCTTTTGGAGGCTCAGGAATGTTACAAAAGAGCTTCTGATAGGCATAGAAAGGAGGCCCCAGTCTATCATGTTGGTGACAAGGTGTGGCTGTCAACAAAGAATCTTAAGCTTCGGATTCCTTCTCATAAATTGGGTCAAAGGTTCATGGGACCTTTTGAGATCATTGCTCAGATCAATGCTGTCACTTTCCGTTTGCAACTTCCAAATTCCCTGAAAATACATCCAGTGTTTCACGTTGCATTGCTTAAACCTTTTCATGAAAATACTTTCCCTGGCCGAGCCCTACCTGCCCCACCTCCAGTCCTCGTGGATGGCGAAGATGAATACGAAGTGGAAAAAATACTTGACTCCAGGATCTTCCGTAACAAGCTTCAATATTTGGTTCGGTGGAAAGGCTATGGTGAGGAGGATAGATCGTGGGAACCAGTGGACAATATTCACGCTCCTGATCTTCTTCGGTCTTTCCATGCACAGTACCCTGCTAAACAAGGTAATAGGGCATCCAGAGGCTGCGCCTATAGAGGTGGGGGAAATGTGAGGAATTGACTCTGCTGGGATTTGAACCCTGGTTTGCATGTTGCTAAACCTCTTCCCTACCGGTACGCCAGCCTGCCTCTTGCAGATTTACCTGAGATCTGATACCTTGACTCTAAAAGCAATGCAATCAGTGACAACTCTCTTTAGCTGTGTCTGGTCAGCTGTCTGGTCCTTGGCCTATATAAGGCACTTCCTGTCTCTGTATCCTTGCCAGATTATTGTTGGTTCCTGATCCCTTCAATAAAGCTTGTTCCTGTTTCACCTACAAGTTGCTGAACTGGATTATTGCTGACCTTGGCTACTGGTCTCCACAACTTTGTGATTCCTATATCATTACACCTAGGTCAGCAATAATCCAATTCAGCAACTTTGTAGGTGAAACAGGAACAAGCTTTATTGAAGGGATCAGGAACCACAATAATCTGGCAAGGTACATTGACAGGAAGTGCCTTATATAGGCTAAGGACCAGACACCTGACCAGACACAGCTGAAGAGACTTAGTCACTGATGCTATTGCTAGCAGAGTCAAGGTTATAAGATCTCCAGGAATTTCACAAAGGCAGGCTGGCGCAGTGGTAGGGAAGAGGATCAGCAGCCTGGGGACCAGCGTTCAAAACCCAGCAGAGTCAATTCCTCACAGCAAACTTATGCTAATTGTGATGGATACCCTTTGTATAAAAGAAGACAAGGACAAATAGCTGTTATCCGTGGACAAAAGGTTGATAATAGATATGTCGTTCCATACAATCCACATTTGCTCATGAAGTACAATGCATACATAAATGCGGAAGCTTGCACTTCTATTAAATCCATCAAATATGTGTATAAATATATATACAAAGGAAATGATGCAGTAACTGTTGTTGTGCAAGGTGCAGCAAGCGAAAAGAAAAATCCAATTTTCCATGACAAACTTTCTAATTATTTAGATGCTCGCTATGTCAGTGCTCCGGAAGCAATGTGGCGGCTTCTGAAATTTGAGATGCATGATCGGTCACATGCTGTGTATCGATTAACTGTACATTTGCCACAAAGTCAGTTTATTTGTTTTACTGCAGGCAATGAAAGAACTGCCATAGCTCAAAGTGAACACAGAGAAACAACACTTACTGTATGGTTTAAATTAAACTGCCAGGACATGCAGGCCAGACAAATTTTATACATTGAGATTCCATATCACTATGTATTTGTAAATGGTCTATGACGACAACGAAAAAGAGAGACGCATAAAATTATACCACAAATTTATACTGTCAGTCCAAGAGACATTGAACGTTTCAGTTTAAGATGACTTCTTTTACATGTTCCCGGTGCACAAAGTTTTGAACATTTACGCACAGTGAATGACATAGTTTATGAGACTTTCCTATTAGCCGCAAGACATCAAAACTTCATAGCAGATGATACAGAATGGGCGGTGTCTGGAAGAAGCAGCGCTATGTCAAATGCCAAAGCAAATGAGAAAACAATTTGCATTCATTTGCATCTTTTGCAATGTACCTGATGCATTTACTTTGTGGGACACATTTAAATTAAATCTGTCCGAAGACTTCTTGAAACGTTGCAATAAGCCAATAGCACTGTTTAAAACTTTAATGGAAATTCAAGAAATATTTCTTGCTCATGGATTACATTGTGCAAGTTTGAATTTGCCTGATCCAGGACTTATAGATGACATCAACTTTGATGATTATGACTCAGCATTAAAAACTAAAAACATAAGAAAAACTGGCTACTTTAAATACTTTACAATTGCAAGCATTTAATGCCATCACAGATACTACAGATGATGAAATGGTCAAAGACCATTATTTCTATCTAGATAGCCGTGGTGGATCAGGAAAATCTTATCTGTACAATTGTTTGATGAGTTACATTCGAGCCCAGGGTCAAATACCAATGCCATTTGCAACAACTGGAATTGCTGCACTTTTGTGAAAAGGTGGTAGAACTGTTCATAGTGGATTTAAACTGCCAGTTCCCATTTTTAAAAAAACAGTGTCAGATATTTGACTGAATTCTTTTCAAGCCAAACATTTTAAAGCGTTCAATCCTGTCTTATCTTTGTCCGCCATTGTAATCTGTAATTGTAAATACAGGTGTAAGATGTAATGTTTTTTTGTACTGTACATTTTGTTTGTAGCTAATCTCAATCCAAAGCTAAATAGTATTAATTACAGAATGCAATTATTTGAAAAGCATTTTGAATTGTTCCATTTATTAAATTAAACCATTTTTTTATTGGCATAGATTAAAAGGCAAAGCACTGCATATATATATATATATATATATATATATATTTTAATAATTCTTTTTTTACTACCGTATATACTCGAATATAAGCTGAATTTTTCAGCCCTTTTTTTTAAGGCTAAAAGGGGCTTATACTCGAGTCACTTCCCCCCCGTGTCTCTCTAACCCCCCTGTGTCTCTCTAATCATCCATGTCTCTCTAACCCCCCGTGTCTCTCTAACCCCCCGTGTCTCTCTAACCCCCCGTGTCTCTCTATCCCCCCGTGTCTCTCTACCCCCTATGTCTCTCTAAACCCTGTGTCTCTTTCCATCCCCCCTCCTCATCCTCATCCCCCCTCCTCATTCTAATCCCCCCTCCTCATTCTAATCCCCCCTCCTCATTCTAAACCCCCCTCCTCACTTTACCCCTCTAAATACCTACCCCTCTCCCTTTTCCCTCACTTACCTTCATCTGCAGCTTCTCATCCGGCCTCCGCTCCTTCCTCCGTCGGCACCCGGTATATGCTAATGACGTGGCACGCATGTGACGTCACATCATTAGCATATACCGGGTGCCGATGCATGTGACATCACGTCATTAGCATATACCAGCTGCCGATGCAGGAAGGAGCGGAGGCCGGAGGAAAAGCTGCAGATGAAGGTAAGTGAGGGGAAAGGGAGAGGGGGAGGTATTTAGAGGGGTAAAGTGAGGAGGGGGGTTTAGAATGAGGAGGGGGGATTAGAATGAGGAGGGGGGTTGAGGATGAGGAGGGAGGAGGGGGGTTGAGGATGAGGAGGGGGAAGCGGGGGTTGCGTCGGCACCCGGTTTATGTTAATGACGTGACGTCACATGCGCCCCACGTCATTAATATATACCAGGTGCCGACGCAGGAAGGAGCGGAGTCCGGAGGAGATGCTGCAGATGAAGGTAAGTGAGGGGAAAGGGAGAGGGGGAGGAATTTAGAGGGGTAAAGTGAATAGGGGGGTTTAGGATGAGGAGGGAGGTTGAGGATGAGGAGGGAGGTTGAGGATGAGGAGGGGGCTTGAGGTTGAGGAGGGGGGTTTAGGATGGGGGGGGTTGAGGATAAGGATGGGGGGTTGAGGATGAGGGGGGGTTGAGGATGAGGAGGTGGGCTGAGGAAAGAGGTTGAGGAGGGGGTTTAGAATGAGGAGGGGGGTTGAGGATGAGGAGGGGGGTTGAGGAGGGAGGTTGAGGTTGAGCAGGGAGGTTGAGGGGGGAGGTTTAGGAGGGAGGTTGAGGAGGGAGTTTGAGGATGAGGAGGGAGGTTGAGGATGAGGAGGGAGGTTGAGGATGAGGAGGGAGGTTGAGAATGAGGAGGGAGGATGAGGAGGAAGGTTGAGGTTGAGGAGGGAGATTGAGGATGAGGAGGGAGGTTGAGGATGAGGAGGGAGGTTGAGATTGAGGAGGGAGCATGAGGAGGGAGGTTGATGATGAGGAGGGAGGTTGAGGATGAGGAGGGGGGTTGAGGTTGAGGAGGAAGGTTGAGGATGAGGAGGGAGGTTGAGGATGAGGAGGGGGGTTGAGGTTGAGGAGGGAGGTTGAGGATGAGGAGGGGGTTGAGGAGGGGGTTGAGGAGGGAGGTTGTGAATGAGGAGGGAGGTTGAGGATGAGGAGAGAAGTTGAGGATAAGGAGGGGGGTTGAGGTTGAGGAGGGGGTTGAGGATGGGGGGTTGTGGGTGAGGATGGGGGTTGAGGATGGGGGGTTGAGGTTGAGGAGGGAGGTTGAGGAGGGAGGTTGAGGAGGGGGTTTAGAATGAGGAGGGAGGTTGAGGAGGAGGGAGGTTGAGGATAAGGAGGGAGGATGAGGAGGGAGGTTGAGGATGAGGAGGGAAGTTGAGGTTGAGGAGGGGGTTGAGGATGAGGAGGGGGTTGAGGAGGGGGTTGAGGATGAGGAGGGGGGTTTAGGAGGGAGGTTGAGAATGAGGAAGGGGGTTGATGAGGGAGGTTAGAATGAGGAGGGGGGTTGAGGAGGGAGGTTAGAATGAGGAGGGGGGTTGAGGAGGGAAGTTGAGAATGAGGAGGGGGGTTGAGGAGGGAAGTTGAGAATGAGGAGGGGGGTTGAGGAGGGTGATAAGGGAGGGGGGGAAGAGACACAGGGAAGGGAGAGGAGGGAAGAGACACAGGGAAGGGAGAGGGAAGAGACACAGGGAAGGGAGAGGAGGGAAGAGACACGGGGAAGGGAGAGGGGGTAAGAGACACAGGGAAGGGAGAGGGGGACACAAGAAAAAGGCACACAAGAGGGGACACAGGGGGCAGCACATTTCTCACCCTCGGCTTATACTAGAGTCACTCATTTTTCCCAGTATTTTGTGGTAAAATAGGTGCCTCGGCTTATACTCGGGTCAGTTTATACTTGAGTATATACGGAAATTAATTATTAAGTCAATAAACGTTAATTAATTAATCAATAACTGACATCAATTGTAAACCTAAAGTGGTATTATGTTTTCGTAAAATAGGGTTAACAGAAACAGCTATGAGCAAAGTATAGCTAGGGCTTCAAATAATGTGCAATTTTGTAATTTTCTTAATCATGAAATTAATTTACTTCTGAGGTCTAATTTACATTCTTTAAAAGTTAATTAGGTAGAGAGTAGAGAGTACATGATGGTGGGGGGTTGGGGCAACAGAAGGGCAGCTAGAAATGTGGCTAGTGGTGCATGGAAGAACAGAACAGATATATTATATTACCAGGTGGGACTGTTATTATTATTTCCTTTATTTCTAACGTGCCTCCATATTCCTTAGCACTATACAGGGGGAAGTTCAAGTTAAAATAATATTAGCACAATGCAAAAAATAAATAAAATGGAGGGCCCTGTCTTTACTAATCAAGATCCCAAATGATTGAATCAAATATAATAATATATATCATAAAAACTGATAATATAAGATAAAAATATTATACCAACTCTGACCATGTGTTGTTAAACCATATATAACCCTTAATAATGGATTTATAACCACACAAAAAATGGAGCAACTGCTTCTTGAACAATGATTCAAAATAAAACATGTACAGTTCCAAATCTCATCAGTGAATGTCATGGGGCTGTGTTGTCACCCCAAACATGGCTGATCCACCCTTGAAGAACAAAAAACTAGAAGAGAACAAACAAAAACAGATACTAAAGCCATTTTATTGTTTGGTCGTTCAGTTATTATCCAACTGATATGATGTCACATCATGGAGTGGGGACAGGTGGTGGAATCAACATATAAGTGGGTAAAAGAGACAGAGTGGGTGGGAGGGACATGGATGTTGATGCAAGAAAGGTCCTTGTAGCTGTTGTAAGACTGTCACTACTAAGGATTACTTGGCACTAGGACCATGAAGCTAGTAAATCCCTCAATTATATGAGACGGTAAATCCCTCACTCATATTAGATAGTAAATCCCTCACTTAGATTAGATAGCAAATCCCTCACTCATATTAGATAATAATCCATCACTCATATTAGATAGTAAATCCCTCACTTATGTGAGATATTAAATCCCTCACTCATATGCATGGCCTCTAACAATTGGTTTCGGTTGCTGTTACCAATAATCGGTAAAAATTATATATTTGGGGCTTAGTTAGACATTTAATGAAATATTATATAACAAAGACATCCTAACACCAAAGACAAAGCTGGTTCTTTTACAGAATTATATTTTAAAAGTCATGCTTAAAAGTCTCTGAAGATTTTTGCAGTGACATGATCACATGATCAGAAGATGATCAGAAGACATGGGGGATAGAATGCAAATACTATTGTATACATGGCTCCTTATAGGTATATGCTCACTGCATAGCATACAATGCATTATGCACAAGTTAGGAGACCTACCCACAAACAGTCACTGTTTCCATCTAATGGATCTCATCAGTGTGGGGCTGGTTCATATCTTGTGCATTCGATTTTGTGGGAGCCATGTATAAACTAGTATTTAGATTAAAACGTGAAGATGCATTGTGAACTGATTTGCATGTTCCAGTTTTCCAGAGAGCAATATCTGTATTTCTGTGAAATCTGAGCAGGAATTTTTTTTTTGGTTTTTACTTATATTTAGACATTCAAATGGGAACCCAAATATACTACTGAGCCCCATCACTCACTAAACTAATTCTCACCATAGCCTCTCCCTCCTAACATGCTCACATCCCATTATATTCTTACAACCCAAGTCACTTTCTCATGTCATTACAACCATAGATGCTCTTCAGCCTTCCTTTCACATGACCTAGACCCTACAACCTCCATCTCCCATGACATAGTTACTACCCTGTCTTGCCTTAGACCTCGGGGAAACATGAGTCCTTGTCCATGACCAAGGAAAAACCTTTCCCTACCTTGACCCTTTAAGCAGGCTAGCTTTGGATATTTACCTGGCTTTTGCCACATCATAAGCTACCACTTCCCCACAAGAGAGGGATCCGACAACAAATATATATGTACTAGCGACTTGCCCGTCAAAAAATGACGATCAAAAAAAAGTGTTGAAATGCTGTTTGTCACACAATGTGAGTGTACTGTGTGCCTCAAGTAACTAAATTCCTCAAAAAGCAGAAATCTACTTTACATAAAAGAAGAAAAAC
This sequence comes from Discoglossus pictus, assembly GCA_027410445.1. Lineage (NCBI taxonomy): Eukaryota > Metazoa > Chordata > Amphibia > Anura > Alytidae > Discoglossus > Discoglossus pictus. Next base: position 111,563,921 of record CM050167.1, on the reverse strand, counting down.
TAAAATCACCAAAAAAAAAAAGTACATTACAGAACAAAAAAAAAAACCTAAGTCACCTCCATGTTCCGTCGTCCATCTTTGCTTGTCCGGCGATACTCCCGTAAAAAAAAACCATTACATTAGTAAACATAAACCAAATTTAAATAAACACAATCTACATTATACTTACCTTTCTGCGATGTCTCCGGCCTCGTTGCATGAAGAAAAAAAAAACACACACATCCGCCCTGGCGGATGTCTCCGACGCTAATGACCTTCCTATGGAGTGTTCCAGAATAAAATTGGCAATGGTGGCTTCTGATTGGCTGAAAAGGCTGTCTATCAAATTCAGCCAATGAGAAGACCCCATTTGTGAACCAATGAAAAAAAGTATACACCCCAAAATACAACGGTGATTGGATAACACACCTGTCCATCTTTATTTGACCCAATCCTAAGGCTTTTTTTGCCATCAGCCAATCACAATGGAATATACCCCCACGTACTGATTGGTGAAGACATCTGCGCCTTCCCATCGGCTGTAATATTGATTGATATTAACAATAGCCAAGCAGAATTCGCAAATCCTTCACCAATCAGTACGTGAGGGTGTATTCCATTGTGATTGGCTATTGTCAGTGCAACCAATCAGAATGCGCAGAGGCTCCAACCAATCATCCTGTGGGGGTGTATTCCATTGTGATTGGCTGAAGGCACCTGCGCCTTGTGATTGGTTTATATAAAGATTGACAGGTGCATTATCCAATCAGAGTGGGATTTTAAGGTGTATCCGTTTGTGATTGGTTCACACATTGGTGCCTCCTGATTGGGTGAATTTGATAGACAGCATTTTCAACAAATCAGAAGGCGTAATTGCTTATTTTCTTCCGGAAAATTCTCCAGGAGCCTTATTAGCGTCGGGGATGTTGGATATAAGTATATATATATATGGGGGCCTGGCAGAAGAGGATCCAGAGGAGGCCGGAGACATTGCGGGGAGGTAAGTATAATGTAGATAATGTTTATTTTATTTTGATGTATGTCTATTTATGTTGTGTTTTTTTTAACAGGTGCCGCGCCGGAGAAGGATTAAAAGAATGTCGGACGGGACATGCTGTAAAGGTTGAGTAGAATATTTAGAATGTATAGTATGTATAGAATGTATAGAATGTTTATTTTAGACCTGTAAACGTGTTGTACTCATTTATTTTTATTTTTTTTCGTAGGTGGCTGATCCTAATTGACATCTGCAAAGGTAAGTGGTCTTAATTATTTTATTTTAGCTTAGACTTAGATTAGTTAATATATAGATAGCATTTATTGTATGTTATCTAGGGGTATGCGTTTTATATAGATAGCATAGGATGTATTATAGATAGATTGTGGTATTTATTTAGATAGATTGGGAATGTATTATTATATAGATAGCATGTATATTAGATTATGCTATTTATTTAGATAGATTGTGTGATGTATATTAGATAGGGGTGTATTGTATTGTAATTGTATGTAATTGTATTGTAATTGTATGTATTTGTATTGTATGTATTTGTATTGTATGTATTTGTATTATATGTATTTCCGTTTCAGGTGTGTATTTTATTTTTCTTTAGTGAGGGGGGGGGGGGGGGTTGTAATGTTTATTTTTTTTCTGTAATGTTCCTTTTTTTATTTTTTGTGACTTAGGTTTTTTTATTTTGTGTAATGTAGTTTCTTTTTTTTGTGAGTTAGGTTTTATATTTTACTAGCGACTTGCCCGTCAAAAAATGACGGCAATGTGATGTATATGTTTGTCAAGTTGTTTAGTTATTAACATATATTTTTGACACTTGTAAGTATTTTAATATGAACGTGTATTTTTGTAAAATGTTGATGTAATGGTTTTTTAAAATGTAATTTGTATCTGAAGAATTGTTAACTTTAATATACATTGAATGAATAGGAAAGCAAAAAGTAAAAAGCCTTCTTGAAACGTCCCGAATTTTAACATGAAGTTTAAAATATATGTAAGCAATAACCTTCAAAGTATATCTTTTTAAACTTGAACTTTATTTTTTATGTAAGTTTAGAAGTTGACAAAACATTGGTATAATTTTGAACATTATAAACAGGAACATAGTGAATACATTTTGTAACCTAATTTTTTATTAAAAGTATTAACATTTGAATGTAAAAACAGTTGACCTTTAAATTAATCAGTATTAACATGCAATTTCTATCACAATAATTGTTAACTTGAATATACATTGAATGTAGAGGAAGGCATACAGTAAAAACTCTCCTTAAAACGTACGTAATTAAAGTAATTCATTACTGACCACATAAACTGGCGATAAACATTAATCTAGGTAGTAATCTTAAGATAACAGGCAATATTTACATTGTGACTTAAAAGGTGCTTGACCTCTTAACATCCACTTTGTAATCTGTTGAATGAAATAACTTGAAAATATAATTTTTAAACTTGTAACATTAGAAACATTAACATAGTTCCTTCACATTTTAACATAATTTTTACTAACAATGCAAGGCAAGTATTTTGTGAGGCGAATCATTCAAAAACAGTACTTCCATTAATTATGACTGAATTAAACAACCAATTGTTATGTATTTTGGAATGGTTTTAAAAAAAATTGGCATCTTTAATTTGTATCCTGCAAAGTTATAGTACTTCATAGTAGACAATGTTTTTAGTAAAAATACGTCCATCTTCTAATAAATCACCTTGACTTTTATTGTTTTCAATGTAAACTTTAATAGCCTGTGGATTTTTGCACCGTGACAACGCAACGTACAATTGACCATGTGCAAATACTGGTTCTTCCAAGAAAATACCCACAGATTTGAAAGTTTGACCTTGTGATTTATTAATGGTCATGGCAAATGCCATAATAATGGGAAATTGTCTTCTTTGAAGTATAAAAGGGAGACTACTTTCACTTGGTGCTAAATCTATTCTTGGTATGAAATCTCTCTCTCCTTTATGGGTCCCAGTTAAAATTTCAGCATCTATAAAATGGTCCTTTAATTGTTGAACAATTAATCTTGTGCCATTGCATAGGCCTTTTTTGGGGTTCATATTTCGCAGTAACATGATAATTGCACCTTTCTTTAGCTGCAAAATATGTGGTGGCATTCCAGAAGGAGTTAGAGAGTTTATGAATTCAGTTGAAAAGTTTGCCTGACTTTCATTGTCATCAGCAAGTACAGAATCAGCACTGTGATAATTTATTTGTGGTGCATTAATTTTTTTAAAGATTTCATTATTGAGTATTAATGCATCTTTATTTTTACACGTCAGTATAACTTGGTTGGCAAGCTCGGAATATTATTTGTTATTTATGCTCCCTTCAAATATAGCCGATATAATATCTTGTTGACAAATCATATGAGGTGGGATCTCTACAGTGTCGTCAGGTAAATGTAATATTTTTTCTGTTCTGTCTTCTCCAATTTTAATAAGCCAATCATTGAAATCAGTTTGGCCTTCTGATCTCATATTTTGTTTCAGTTGAAGATGGGTAAAATGTTTCCATACTGTGCTTGTCTTGATACACGTTTCAATAATGTCTTTTCGATTTCCATGTACAACGACAGGTAATGTTTGTCTAAAATCGCCACCCAACAACATTATCTTTCCACCAAATGGAAAAATATTATCCATGACTTCACGAAGCAAACGGTCAATACATTGGAGGGCATAGCATGACATCATTGTGGCCTCATCTATTATAATTAATTTACATTTCTTCAATTTCTTTGCTTGTAAGGATGTCATGCGAATATCTGACACAGAATTTTCAAAAATAGGCTCTGGCAGTTTAAATCCACTATGAACAGTTCTTCCACCTTCTAATAAAAGTGCAGCAATTTCAGTAGTGGCAAACGCCATTGCTATTTTTCCTTGTGCTCGTACTGAACTCATTAATAAATTGTACAAATATGTTTTTCCTGATCCGCCAGGTCCATCAAGATAGAAATAAAGCTCTGTCACCATGTCATCATCTATAGCATTTTTAATGGCATGAAATGCTTGCAATTGTAGTGTATTTAAAGTTGCAAGTCTTTCTTCTGTTCTTTCTGCTTGTAGTTGAATGTCATAGTCTTCAAAGTTAATGTCATCTATAAGACCTGGATCAGGCAAATTAAAACTTGCACAACTTAATCCATGAGTTAAAAAGACTTCTTGGATTTCCATTAACGCTTTTAAGTGTGCAATGGGTTCATTGTATCGTCGCATAAAGTCTTCAGCCATATTACTTTTAAAAGTCTCCCACAAAGCTAATGCATTTGGAGCATTTGAGAAGATACAAATAAAAGCAAATTGTTCTCTCATCTGTCGTGGCATTTGACATTGTGCTGCTTCTTCTAAACATCTTTCCCACTCTGTATCATCAGCGAGTAAGTTTCTATGTCTTGCAGCTAAATGGAAGGATTCATATACAATGTCATTAACAGTTCTTAATTGTTCAAAACTTTGTGCTCCTGGAACATTTAAAAGTAATATCCGTAAGCAAAAACGTTCAACATCTCTTGGACTGACTGTGTAAATTCTTGGAATAATTTTATTGCCTCTGGTTTTTCTTGGTCTCCATAATCCATTCACAAAAACATAGTGATATGGAATTTCAATATATAAGTATTGTGTTGCTTCAGCATCAGTGGAATTTAATGCAAACCATGCAGTTAGTGTAGTGTGACGATCTTCACTTTGGGCCAATGCATTCATTTCATTTCCAGCATGGAAATAGACTAAATGTCGTTGTGGCAAATGTACTTCTAACCTATATACTGCATGTGATCTATCATGCATTTCAAATTTTAAAAGCCGCCACATAGCTTCTGGCGCACTGACATAGCGAGCATCTACATAAGATGCAAGTTCATCATGTACTAACTCACTACTGTCAGGGTTGTCTGCACTTTTGACGACTACAGTAGCTTCATCGTAACCTTTGTAAATATATTTGTAGACATATTTAATGGATTTGATGGAAGTGCAGGCTTCTACGTTGATGTGGGCGTTGTATTTCATGAGTAAATGTGGATTGTAGGGTACTACATATCTATTGTCCACTTTTTTTCCACGAATAATGGCACTATCTCCTTCTCTTCTTTTATAAAGTGGATATCCATCACAATTGGCATATGTTTTGACTCTATAATCTTTTGGAAATTCTTTGGAACATTTCTTATTTTCCATACATGGTGATTGTAGATTAAGGTCACCACAGGGTCCATGAATCATGCGATGAGTAACAATCTCATATAGTCTACCATATAGTTCTGGATCTGGTAGTTCAGCAACAATGACTGCATCCACTTTGTCCGAAGTATCTAATTTATCTTTTTCTTGAAGTATTATTAGAAGATGTGCATGTGGAAGGCCTCTTTTTTGAAATTCAATGGTATATACATAAGCAAGACATTTGCCAAATAACTGATTTATAGTGAAGTCACGTATTAATTCATTTAATTTAATCTTAAAAACTCTGGCTACTAAATCTGGTCGATCTGAAGCAGTTTGTCCAAGAAGTAGATTTTGTGTAATTTCTGGCCATTGTGGATTACATGTAAATGTCACAAATAAATCGGGTTTGCCAAATTTAGTGACAATAGCCATAGCATCATTGTATCTTTCTCTCATATTCCGAGGAGATCCTTGAAAGGAAGATGGTAAAATGATGGCTTTGCCAGCTGTCATGTCTCTGCTTGTAGCCACGTCAGCAACATAGTCCATTAATCCAGAATATTGTTCTACACGGAGTTTATCTTGTTGATATTTGATAAAGTTTAAATTATTTGCCTCAACTTGCAAATATGAATCAATAATCCATTGTTGTGTTAGTTTCCCACTACATAAAATTGGATTAAATACATTGCGAATGGCAATTTGAGCTACTTTAAATTCAAGCATAGAAACATTATTTCGGATTCTGGCTTTAGCATTTGGGTAACTGGGAAGAGTTAATTTTGGTTGCCAACCTGCTTCTCCGTGTGGGAAAAAGATGGGATATGTCATTGGATCTAAATTTGGACTTAAGATACTCATATTAATAAACGGTTGCTCCTCATTTCTGGGATATATTCGAATGTCTCTTTGAAATGGTGGTTCTCCTTCATCATTCTGAAACACCATTGCAACCTCATTTGATGTTGGCAAGTTATAACAACGTTTATCAGTATGTCTGTCTCTTTTAAGCACCATATTAACCTTGGGCATTGGTAATTGATGTCTTTGTGCATGAAGTAGTTGTTCATTTTCTACTTCTGCCAATTTTTTATAAGCTTTACTGTAGGGATTGTTATCCATAATGTTATTTAGCTCTATAAAAACACTGTGTAAGCATTTTTTATTTTCTTCCATCTGCATACGTTGGTCAACAGCTTCCATTGTATCTAGGACATATAGTTGAGCGAATTGTCTTTGATTTCCTTCCTCTGGATGTAAATGGGAAGTGCGATGATAAATTTGTCCTTGGACTTTAAAACAGTAAGGACCATGTCCTGGTACATTAGCAGCTAATGTTGCCCCCATGGATGCAAAGGATATGGCATAATTGTAAAATCTTATGTTTGTTTTAAAATTTTGGTAGTTTGGAAAAGTAGGTTCAGTCATAATGTTTTGTAAATAGAGAGGAAATTGTTTCCTTTCTGGAAGTTTGAACTTGCCTTTTTGACAGCAACTAATAAATTGGCCATCTCTGGGTCTCTACTGTTTAAAATAATAAGCCTCACAAAACTGACATTGAGTAGTCATGTCCCCACAACTATGAACCTCTACTGCTAAAGACTTGAGTAGAGGACAATTTGCAAAGCATATAGGATTTTGACTTTCATATTCATCAGGTGAAATGTCATATAATGTTTCAACAACAGGTTCTAAATGCTTTGTTTTTTTCGTGGCTTTTCTTGGTATATGTTATATTGTTTGAGGTAAAATGTCATGTAATGTTTCATGAAACGGTTCTAAATGCTTTGTTTTTTTTGTTGCTTTTTTTGGTATCTGTTGTATTTTTTCAGGTAAAATGTCATCTGATGTTTGAGCAACAGGTTGTAAATGCTTTATTTTCTTTGTTGCTTTTTTTTACATATCTTTAATTTCTGCAGGTGACAGTCTTTTGCTTGCAATTCTTTTGTCGTCGAATTTCCTTCTTCTCCGGTGTCTGCTGGCTGTCTGCTCTCTGTCGTCGTTCTCTAGCTTGGCGTCTTTTCTTTTCTTGTTTACTCTCGTTATCAGCCATGTTAATCTGTAAAAATAAAATAATGTATCATTAGTTTATTTTGAGATGTTAAGTTGTTTTTCATGACAAATTGTTATCAACAGTGTGTTTACATTTTATACTTAATCAATTTCAATGAATAGAGGTCTAAATAAGGCCATCAGATAATTATTTAAATAAGTTTTTATTTATTAAACATGTATCCAAAAGCAAGTGTTTCAGTAACTAAAAAGGTATTTTCAAAAAGATGTTATGTCCTTATTTACAGCACTATTCAATTTGTCAAATGGCAATTAAATTAGGGTTTAGGACTGGAATGTTACAATGACAAATTGTATAGATTCTGTGTTTTTAGACTTTTTTGGACTATGCAATTTTTTTTTTAAGGTTACATTGAAGTTTGTATTTACTGTTAAAGATTATTGGTCCTAAAAGACAAATAAGAGATAGATGAAAAATGTGTTAGTTATATTTTTTCAACAGTTATAGTTACCGGTGGTTTATTTTAAATTTTATTTTCTGTTAACATCGATGCAAAGCTAAGATCTTTATTTTTTTTTCTCTTTTTTTTACTTGTTATACTGTACCTTGGTTGAAGTTTGATTTCAAGCAAAATTCTTTGTTGGTCCTGTGTTGAAAGCCTTCGTCCGATGGTCTGGTCCTGTGTTGAAAGTCCTCGTCCGATGGTGTAGTCCTCTGTTGAAAGTCCTCTTCCAATGGTCTGGTCCTCTGTTGAAAGTCCTCGTCCGCTGGTCTGGTCCTCAGTTCAAACTCCTTTTCCGATGTTCTTGACGCAGTATCTGTTATAAAATAAAAATGAAAATGTTATGTTATTTGAATGTCTTTGTATTAATGAAAAAATTCCATTATTTCTGTGTTTTTCTACAATCCTTTTTGGTGCGCCCCACTTTTGGTATGCTTCTTTGGGCTTTTTTCTAAGGCTTATAGGTGGTTAAACATTAAAGAAGAATATTAATTAATTTTTCTCTTTTTTTACTTGTTATACTGTACCTTGGTTGAAGTTTGATTTCAAGCAGAATCTTTGTTGGTCCTTTGTTGAAAGCCTTCGTCTGATGGTCTGGTCCTGTGTTGAAAGTCCTCGTCCAATCGTCTGGTCCTCTGTTGAAAGTCCTCGTCCGATGGTGTAGTCCTCTGTTGAAAGTCCTCGTCCAATGGTCTGGTCCTCTGTTGAAAGTCCTCGTCCGATGGTCTGGTCCTCAGTTGAAACTCCTGGTCCGATGTTCTTGACGCAGTATCTGTTATAAAATAAAAATGAAAATGTTATTTTATTTGAATGTATTTGTATTAACTAAAAAATTACATTATTTCTGTGTTTTTCTACAATCCTTTTTGGTGCGCGCCACTTTTGGTATGCTTATTTAGTCTTTTTTTCTAAGGCTTATAGGTTGTTAAACATTAAATAAGAATATAAATGTAGTTTGGTATTTGTTTGTGTGAGTTTTCGTACAATCCTGTTTGGTGCGCACCACTGTTGGTATGCTTATCTAGGCTTTTTTGTACGTCTTATAGGTTGTTAAACATTGCAAAAGAATATTAATTTAGTTTGCTATGTGTTTATGTGAGTTTTCGTACAATCCTTTTTGGTGCGCACCAATTTAGTTATGCTTATTTAGGCTTCTTTCTAAGGCTTATAGGTTGTTAAACATTAAAAAAGAATATAAATGTAGTTTGCTATGTGTTTGTGTGAGTTTTCGTACAATCCTGTTTGATGGGCAGAACTTTTGTTATACTTATGTAGTGTTTTTTCTAATGTTATAGGTTGTTAAACATTGAAAAAGAATATGAATTTAGTTTGCTATGTGTTTGTTACAATCCTGTTTTGTGTGTACCACTTTGTGTGTACCATATGTTGCATACTTTGGCCCTCATTCAATTGCAGTTTGGCCAATTCAATAGGGTTCTAAATGTGCTTATTTGGAGCCCTATTGAATTGTCCAAAATATCAATTGAATGAGGGCCTTTGGTTGCTGGATTTGTTATATTGTGAGGGCCTCATTGAATTTCATTTTTCGCAATGGAATTGGGCTCAATATGACCACAGAGCATCTTTTTTTACAGAAGTTTTTAGTTAGTGAACTTGTATCCAAAAGCAAGGTCTCCACTAACTAAAAACTTCTGTAAAAAAATATGCTCTGTGCTTATATAGAGCCCTATTGAAATGGGCAAATCACATTTGAATGAGGCCCTCGGCCATTAAACATATTTAGGTCCTGAATCAATTGCGTTTTGACCAATTGAATAGGGCTCTATATAAGCACATAACATATTTTTTGACAGAAGTTTTTAGTTAGTGAAGAGCTTGATTGTGGTTAGAAGTTCAGTAACTAAAAATGTCTGTCTAAAAAATCTGTTATGTGCTTATATAGAGCCCTATTCAATTGGCCAACTCGCAATTGAATGAGGCTCATGGTTTATACTTAATACTTTACCTTGATTGAAGTGTTGAATGACAGAGGGTCCCCTCCTGCCAATCTTAATCCGCCGGTCTTCTTGTAGTGTCTGTTTGAAAAAGAAAGCGAAATAGTTATTTGTATATTTTAAATTTTTCATCTAGCAAAGCATGGCCTTTTCAGCATGTAATGTCTTGTTGTATCTTACCTGTTGTTCTTTGTTGGTGTTCTTTAAAAGGGATTGTGCTTCACAATGCACGGTGCAAATTGTTGAGTGACGCTGTTGATGCAGAGTCTGTTTGAATATTAAAAAAAGTAGAAAGATTAAGCTTTAGGTGATCTATTGAATTGCAGTAAATTAATGTCATTTAAATATAGTTCTGTAATTATTTTCAATTAACATTATTTTTCGGTGGTGGCTACATACATATGTCACAAACATAAAGCACATTTCCATAGTTGAAAGTAATTTTTTTGTGTGCGTGTGACATATCACTATCATACATGAATCATATTTTAATTGTTAAATTAACCTTATTTTTTTTTTTGCCAACATACATAAATGTGTGTGTGACATGTGACTATAGATGATACACATATATGTGCGTGTCACATATCAGTATACATGAGTCATATTTTAATAGTCCCAACTTATTTTTTTCTAATGTCATTTAAATGTAGTTGTTTAATTAGTTTGTTTTAAGATAATTTTGTTGCAGGGGCAATACACATAAATGTGCGTGTTACATGTCAGTATACATAAACCTCTTTTTCTTATTTTTTTTTTTTTTTTGATGTCCTGTCTTGATAATAAAATGTAATATATTATAGCTTACCTCTCAGTTGTAATTTGCACAGTGTAAAGTATTAAATTAGGAAAGAATTGTCTTCTCAAGTTTTAGCAGCAGTTATGTCTGAAGTCACTCTGTTCATCACCTGAGTAGAAATGTATTTTTCTCTGTCAAATAGGCAGTATTTATAAACTTGTAGAAAATTCTGGAAAGTTAGACCGTTAGAACGCAATACGCATGCGCTATTTGCGTTCCAGCTTACAATTTGCGTTCCATCCGCCATTTTGTGCGTAGTAGTGGTTAAAATGGTGTTTAATATGAGTGTGATCCGTTCCGCATAGTATGTGTTTCATTATTGCGAGTAAGTGTAGTGTAGTTACGTCTGGAGCCTCGTTTTCTTTTTGTTCGGCGCCATTTTTTCTCTCGCTTAGCCGATTTTCAGCAGTTTAAACTCTTTGTTTTGGATTTAAATGGACGTGTAAATTAACTTTTTGAGGTGCCGGATGCCCCCCCCCCGTGCTGTAAGTAAGCTTTTTATGTGTTCGTTGTTTTTATTTCTTGTGTTTGTGATGTTTTGATGCGCGGCGGTTGGAATGGGTCTTTCGCGGACGTATTTTTTTCCGATGCGGCTGTATTTTGTTGCGATGTTGCCGTATTTTTTTGTGATATACGCAGTTAGCTTTTACGTGTACGACGCAGTGTATTTGTTTCTAAGTCGTGCGTATGTGTGTTAAGAGCATGTGAGGGGCCTTTTTTACTGTTTTTTGTTAAGTCTTGCGTCTGTGTGTCTGGGTGTAAGCGGGTGTGAGGCGACTTTACGTTTTTTTTTGTTATGAAGTTGTGTATGTGTGTGTTAACACAGCCGATGTTGGAATGCTCTCACCTCCGCAAATGCGGACCCTCGCTTCGCGAGGATCCGCATTTGCGGGGACGTTGTTGGGTTTTTGTTGGCTGGGAGGTTGGGTTTATTTTGTTAAAAAGTCGTGTGTGTGTATGTGTGTGTTAACACAGCCGACGTTGAGCCTCCACCTCAGCAAATGCGGACCCTCGCTTCGCGAGGATCCGCATTTGCGCGGACGTTGGGATGCTCCATCACCGCAAATGCGGGCCCTCGCTTCGCGTGGACCCGCATTTGCGGGGAACTGCGTCCCTCGCTGCGCGAGCCCGCAAGCGTGAGCAACAACCCGTAAGCTTACAACTATATATGTGATGTAATGTAGATATTTTTTGTGTGACTTTAGGCTTTTTTATTTTCTGTAATTAGAGTGGTGGGGGTTAATAGGGGGTAGGTAGTGTAGATGTTAATAGGTTAGTGTAGAGGCTGTTTATTTGATATTTAATGTTTTATTGGGGGGGTCTAGTGCAGTATAGTGTTTATACTAAGTGTCATAATGGTCCTTGAGGACCATCATGGCACTTATATGGTTAATGTAGTGTTGTAACAGGCCCATAATGGTGTTAATATACCCTTATGGGACTAATGGGGTTAAATAGAGGCTCTGTATTGACCCCCATGAGTGACAGGGTCAATGAAGGGCTTATGGGGGTCTGTATTGACCCCTATGAGTGACATGCCTAATGAAGGGCTTATGGGGGTCTCTATTGACCCCCATGAGTGACAGGGTTAATGAGGGTTTTATGGGGGTCCGTATTGACCCCCATGATTGACAGGGTGACAGTGTAATTTTTTTTTCTTTTACAACGGGTCCTTTAAGGACCTTTACGGCCCTTCAAGGACCTGTAACACGGGAATTTCGAATTTTGATTGCAGCGAGGGTCCCCGATCGCGTGCAATCGTGACCCCCACTGCGATGGTTAATGTGGGGTTAATGCAGGGCTCGGAGCTTATCTCGGATCCCCTGCGGTTAATCCGGGTTTCCGAGCTTATCTCGGATCCCTTCTTGGGTAAGTTGTAGGTGGCTGAGCGGTCCTGGGTCTTTAAGCCTCGTTTTATTTTTTTTCGGCGGCCATTTTTTCTCTCGCTTAGGGGATTTTCGTGTGTGTGTGAACTCGGGAATTTGGACTTAAATGGAGGTGTAACTTCACTTTCAGAGATCCTGGGTGCCCCCACTTGCTATGGGTAAGCTTTTTATGTCGTTTTTGTGAGTATTTGGTGTGTTTTCACTGTTTTTAGTTGCGCGCTGGTCGGCCGTTATAGTGGGTTTCTTAGTGCGTGTGGGTGTCTGTTACATTAAGGTTGCCTCATTCCCTAAGTGCTTTGCAAGGACCTGCATTGCAAATGCGGCCCCTCGCTTCACGAGGACACTCATTTGCGGAAGCGAGGGCTTCAGTTGCTGGCATGGAGCGCCTTCGGCGCTCCATGACAGCAACTGAGGCCCTCGGCTGCGGTGTGTGTGTGTGTAACCGGGTGTGAGGCACCTAACCGGGTGTGAGGCGCCTTTGAGATTTTTTTGTTAAAAAGTCGTGTGTGTGTGTTAACAGAGCAGACGTTGGAACCTCCACCTCCGCAAATGCGGACCCTCGCTTCGGGAGGATCCGCATTTGTGGGACGTTGTTTTTATTGGCGGGGAGGTTGTTTTTTTTTTGTTAAAAAGTTGTGTGTGTGCTAAGACAGCCGACGTTGGAGCCTCCAACTCCGCAAATGCGGACCCTCGCTTCACGAGGATCCTCATTTGCGGGGACGTTGGGATGCTCCACCACCGCAAATGCGTCCCTGCAAGCTTTAGCAACAACTCGTATGCTCACAACTATATATGTGACTAGCGACTTGCCCGTCAAAAAATGACGGCAATGTGATGTATATGTTTGTGAAGTTGTTTAGTTATTTAAATATATTTTTGACCCTTGTAAGTATTGTGATATGAACATGTATTTTTGTAAAACGTTGATGTAATGGTTTTTTAAAATGAAATTTGTATCTGAAGAATTGTTCACTTTAATATACATAGAAGCCAGAGGAAAGTAAAAAGTAAAAAGACTTTTTGAAACGTGCCGAATTTTAACATGAAGTTTAAAATATATGTAAGCAATAACCTTGAAAGTATATATTTTTAAAATTGAACTTTATTTTTTATGTAACTTTGGAATTTTTGCAAAACATTTGTCTAATTTTGAACATTATAAACAGGAACATAGTAAATACATTTTGTGACATAATTTTGAATTAAAAGTATTAACATTTGAATGTAAAAACAGTTTAACTTTAAATTAATCAGTATTAACATGCAATTTGTATCAGAATAATTGTTAAGTTTAATATACATTGAATGTAGGGGAAGGCATACAGTAAAAACTTTCCTTAAACCGTACGTAATTAAAGTAATTCATTACTGAGCACATAAACTGGCGATAAACATTAATGTAGGTAGTAATCTTAAGATAACAGAGAATATTTACATTGTGACTTAAAAGGTGCTTGAGCTCTTAACATGAACTTTGTAATATGTTGAATGAAATAACTTGAAAATATTGTTTTTAAACTTGTAACATTAGAAACATTAACATAGTGACTTAACATTTTAACATAATTTTTCATAGAAATGCAAGGCAAGTATTTTGTGAGGCGAATTATCCATAAACATGACTTCCATTAATTATGACTGAATTAAACAACCAATTGTTTTGTATTTTTGAATGTTTTTCCAAAATATTTGCATGGCTTTAGTTTGTATCCTGCAAAGTTATAGTACTTCATAGTAGACAATGTTTTTAGTAAAAATACGTCTATCTTCTAATAAATCACCTTGACTTTCATTGTTTTCAATGTAAACTTTAATAGCCTGTGGATTTTTGCAGCGTGACAACGCAACGTACATTGACCATGTGCAAAAACTGGTTCTTCCAAGAAAATACCCACAGATTTGAAAGTTTGACCTTGTGATTTATTAATGGTCATGGCAAATGCCATAATAATGGGAAATTGTCTTCTTTGAAGTATAAAAGGGAGACTACTTTCACTTGGTGCTAAATCTATTCTTGGTATGAAAACGCTCTCTCCTTTATGGGTCCCAGTTAAAATTTCAGCATCTATAAAATGGTCCTTTAATTGTTGAACAATTAATCTTGTGCCATTGCATAGGCCTTTTTTGGGGTTCATATTTCGCAGTAACATGATAATTGCACCTTTCTTTAGCTGCAAAATATGTGGTGGCATTCCAGAAGGAGTTAAAGAGTTAATGAATTCAGTTGAAAAGTTTGCCTGACTTTCATTGTCATCAGCAAGTACAGAATCAGCACTGTGATAATTTCTTTGTGGTGCATTAATTTTTTTAAAGATTTCATTATTGAGGATTAATGCATCTTTATTTTTACACGTCAGTATAACTTGGTTGGCAAGCTCGGAATATTCTTTGTTATTTATGCTCCCTTCAAATATAGCCGATATAATATCTTGTTGACAAATCATATGAGGTGGGATCTCTACAGTGTCGTCAGGTAAATGTAGTATTTTTTCTGTTCTGCCTTCTCCAATTTTAATAAGCCAATCATTGAAATCAGTTTGGCCTTCTGATCTCATATTTTGTTGCAGTTGAAGATGGGTAAAATGTTTCCATACTCTACTTGACTTTATACATGTTTCAATAATGTCTGTTCGATTTCCATGTACAACGACAGGTAATGTTTGTCTAAAATCGCCACCCAACAACATTACCTTTTCACCAAATGGAAAAATATTATCCATGACTTCACGAAGCAAACGGTCAATACATTGGAGGGCATAGCATGACATCATTGTGGCCTCATCTATTATAATTAATTTACATTTCTTCAATTTCTTTGCTTGTAAGGATGTCATGCGAATATCTGACACAGAATTTTCTAAAATAGGCACTGGCAGTTTAAATCCACTATGAACAGTTCTTCCACCTTCTAATAAAAGTGCAGCAATTCCAGTAGTGGCAAACGCCATTGCTATTTTTCCTTGTGCTCGTACTGAACTCATTAATAAATTGTACAAATATGTTTTTCCTGATCCGCCAGGTCCATCAAGATAGAAATAACGCTCTGTCACCATGTCATCATCTATAGCATTTTTAATGGCATGAAATGCTTGCAATTGTAGTGTATTTAAAGTTGCAAGTCTTTCTTCTGTTCTTTCTGCTTGTAGTTGAATGTCATAGTCTTCAAAGTTAATGTCATCTATAAGACCTGGATCAGGCAAATTAAAACTTGCACAACTTAATCCATGAGTTAAAAAGACTTCTTAAATTTCCATTAACGCTTTTAAGTGTGCAATGGGTTCATTGTATCGTCGCATAAAGTCTTCAGCCATATTACTTTTAAAAGTCTCCCACAAAGCTAATGCATTTGGAGCATTTGAGAAGATACAAATAAAAGCAAATTGTTCTCTCATCTGTCGTGGCATTTGACATTGTGCTGCTTCTTCTAAACATCTTTCCCACTCTGTATCATCAGCGAGTAAGTTTCTATGTCTTGCAGCTAAATGGAATGATTCATATACAATGTCATTAACAGTTCTTAATTGTTCAAAACTTTGTGCTCCTGGAACATTTAAAAGTAATATCCGTAAGCAAAAACATTCAACATCTCTTGGACTGACTGTGTAAATTCGTGGAATTATTTTATTGCCTCTGGTTTTTCTTGGTCTCCATAATCCATTCACAAAAACATAGTAATATGGAATTTCAATATATAAGTATTGTGTTGCTTTAGCATCAGTGGAATTTAATGCAAACCATGCAGTTAGTGTAGTGTGACGATCTTCACTTTGGGCCAATGCATTCATTTCATTTCCAGCATGGAAATAGACTAAATGTCGTTGTGGCAAATGTACTGCTAACCTATATACTGCATGTGATCTATCATGCATTTCAAATTTTAAAAGCCGCCACATAGCTTCTGGCGCACTGACATAGCGAGCATCTACATGAGATGCAAGTTCATCATGTACTAACTCACTACTTTCAGGGTTGTCTGCACTTTTGACGACTACAGTAGCTGCATCGTAACCTTTGTAAATATATTTGTAGACATATTTAATGGATTTGATGGAAGTGCAGGCTTCTACGTTGATGTGGGCGTTGTACTTCATGAGTAAATGTGGATTGTAGGGTACTACATATCTATTGTCCACTTTTTTTCCACGAATAATGGCACTATCTCCTTCTCTTCTTTTATAAAGTGGATATCCATCACAATTTGCATATGTTTTGTCTCTATAATCTTTTGGAAAATCTTTTGAACATTGATTATTTTCCATACATGGTGATTGTGGATTAAGGTCTCCACAGGGTCCATGAATCATGCGATGAGTAACAATCTCATATAGTCTACCATATAGTTCTGGATCTGGTAGTTCAGCAACTATGACTGCATCCACTTTGTCCGAAGTATCTAATTTATCTTTCTCTTGAAGTATTATGAGAAGATGTGCTTATGGAAGGCCTCTTTTTTGAAATTCAATGGTATATACATAAGCAAGACATTTGCCAAATAACTGATTTATAGTGAAGTCACGTATTAATTCATTTAATTTGATCTTAAAAACTCTGGCTACTAAATCTGGTCGATCTGAAGCACTTTGTCCAAGAAGTAGATTTTGATTAATTTCTGGCCATTGTGGATTACATGTAAATGTCACAAATAAATCTGGTTTTCCAATTTTTTTCACAATAGCCATAGCATCATTGTATCTTTCTCTCATATTTCGAGGAGATCCTTGAAAAGAAGATGGTAAAATGATGGCTTTGCCAGCTGTCATGTCTCTGCTTGTAGCCACGTCAGCAACATAGTCCATGAGTCCACAATATTGTTCTACACGTAGTTTATCTTGTTGATATTTTATAAAGTTTAAATTATTTGCCTCAACTTGCAAATATGAATCAATAATCCATTGTTGTGTTAGTTTTCCACCACATAAAATTGGATTAAATTCATCTCTAATGGCAATTTGAGCAACTTTAAATTCAAGCATAGAAACATTATTTCGGATTCTGGCTTTAGCATTTGGGTAACTGGGAAGGGTTAATTTTGGTTGCCAACCTTCTTCTCCATGTGGGAAAAAGATGGGATATGTCATTGGATCTAAATTTGGACTTAAGATATTAATATTAATAAATGGTTGCTCCTCATTTCTGGGATATACTCTAATGTCTCTTTGAAATGGTGGTTCTCCTTCATCATTCTGAAAGACCATTGCAACCTCATTTGATGTTGGCAAGTTATAACGACGTTTATCAGTATGTCTGTCTCTTTTAAGCACCATATTAACCTTTGGCATGGGTAATTGATGTCTTTGTGCATGAAGTAGTTGTTCATTTTCTACTTCTGCCAATTTTTTGTAAGCTTTACTGTAGGGATTGTTGTCCATAATGTTATTTAGCTCTATGAAAACACTGGGTAAGCATTTTTTATTTTCTTCCATCTGCATACGTTGGTCAACAGCTTCCATTGTATCTAGGACATATAGTTGAGCGAATTTTCTTTGCTCTCCTGCCTCTGGATGTAAATGTGAAGTCCGATGATAAATTTGTCCTTGGACTTTAAAACAGTAAGGACCATGTCCTGGTACATTAGCAGCCAATGTTGCCCCCATAGATGCAAATGATATGGCACTATTGTAGGATCTTATGTTTGTCTTAAAATTTTTGTAATTTGGAAAAGTAGGTTCAGTCATAATATTTTGTAAATAGGTTGGAAATTGTTTCCTTTCTGGAAGTTTGAACTTTCCTTTTTGACAACAACTAATAAATTGTTCATCTCTGGGTCTCTCCTGTTTAAAATAATAAGCCTCACAAAATTGACATTGAGTACTCATGTCCCCACAACTATGAACCTCTACTGCTAAAGACTTGAGTAAAGGACAATTTGCAAAGCATATCGGATGTTTAGTTTTTTTCGTGGATTTTCTTGGTATATGTTGTCCTTGTTTTGTTGAAATGTCCTGTAAGTTTTTAGTAAGAGTTTGTAAATGCTTTGTTTTTGTAGTTGCTTTTTTTGGTCTGTCTTGACTGGTATCTTGTAAAATGTCATCTGATGTTTTAGGAACAGTTTGTAAATGCTTTATTATCTTTTTATTTTTTTTGGTTGTATCTTTCATTTTTGCAGCTGATATTCTTTTATTTGCAAGTCTTTTTCGTTCTTTTTCTCGTCAAATTTTTTTCTCCTCCAGTGTCTGCTGGGCGGCCCATCTCTCTTGTCTTTCTCTAGTTTGACGTCTTTTCTTCTCTTCTTTGGTCTCGTTATCAGCCATATTAATCTGTAAAGGAAAAAAAATAAATGTAATTGTGTATATTTTAATTTGTAATTCCTGTTAAAGATTCTTGTGCACAATTGGTGAAATAAAAGGCAAATCATTAATGTATCATTTATATTTAGTTAAATTTATAATTCCTGTCCTCACTGGCTAAGAATTTGGCCAATGGAATACTGCTGTAAATAAGCATGTAACATATTTTTTTAAAATAATGGTTTTATTTATTAAAAACATTGTTTGTGGATAGATATTTACCACTGCAAAACTTCTTTGCTAAAAAAAAAAGTGATGTGGTTATTGAGCTATGTATTGCATAGTAGCAATTTAAATAGAATAAGGGAGATAGTAAATTAATTTTTTTATTTTTCTGTTGACACGGATGCAACTGAAAGCAGTTTCTTTAGTTTTATACTTTAGTACTTATTATACTGTACCTTGGTTGAAGTGTGATTTAAATCCGAATGTTTGTTGGTCCTCGGTTCAAAATCGTTGTCCAATGGTGTGGTCCTCTGTTGGAAGTCCTCGTCCGATGGTGTGGTCCTGTGTGTAAAATCCTGGTCCTATGGTCTGGTCCTCTGTTGAAAGTTCTGGTCCGATGGTGTGGTCCTGTGGCGATAGCCCTCGTCCGATGTTGTGGTCCTTTGGTGAAAGTCCTCGTCCGATGGTCTGGTCCTGTGTTGAAATTCCTCGTCTGCTGGTCTGGTCCTGTGTTGAAAGTCCTCGTCCGATGGTCCGGTCCTGTGGAGAAAGTCCTCGTCCGATTGTCTTCCCGCAGTATCTGTTGTAATATAAAATAGAAAATGTTGTTTGAGTGAAATGTCTTTTAAATAAGTAAAAAATGTATGAATTTGGCTGTATTGTATCAGTTATGGTTATTTTTTTCTATTTTTTTTTTTTTTTTACTTTCTGTACAATCCCACGACTTTTGTTATTCTTATTTAATGTTCTTAGTAAGGCTTGTGGGTTGTGATATATTACATAAGAATATTAATTTATTTTGCTATGTGTTTATGTTAGTTTTTGTACAATCCTGTTTTGTGCGCACCACTTGTGGTATACTTATTTAACCTTTATTGGGATGGTTATAGTTAGTGAAACATGAAATAATATAATTAATGTAGTTTGCTATGTATTTGTGTTAGTTTTTGACAATCCTGTTTTGTGCGCACCACTTGTGCAAAAGTTATTTATTCTTGATTGTACTGGTTATAGGTTGTTAAACATTAAAGAAGAATGTTAATGTAGTTTCCTATGTGTTTGTGTGATTTTTTGTACAATGCTATTAGGTGCGCAACACTTTTGTTATTCTTATTTTTGCTTCTTTGTAAGGCTTATAGGTTGTTAAACATTGAATAAGAAAGTTAATTTATTTTGCTATGTGTTTGTGTGAGTTTGTTCCAATTCTGTTTTGTGTGTAGCAGTTTGGGTCTCATTCAATTGCGATTTGGCTAATTGAATCGTGCCCTAAATAAGCACATAGCATATTTTTTTAAAGAAGTTTTTAGTCAGTGAAAAACTTTCTTTTGGCTAGATTTTTAGTAACTATAAACTTCTTTAAAAAAAAATGTTATGTTCTTATTTAGAGCCCTATTCAATTGTGCAAATTGCAATTGAATGAGGGCCTTTGTGTGTACCATATGTTGCATATGTTGCATAGTTTGCCCCTCATTCAATTGCATTTTTTACAATGTAATAGTACTGTAAGCCCGTCATTGAATTGCAATGTTGAAAATTGTTCTAAAATAGTTCTAAATAAGCACATCACATATATTTGTTAAAGAAGTTTTTACTTATTAAGCATCTATCGAAAAGCAAGGTTTTCACTAACAAAAAGTTATTTAAAAAATATATGTTATGTGATTATTTGGATCCCTATAGAATTAGCAAAATGGCAATTGAATAAGGGCCTAAAAGTGCTTATTTATAGCCATATTAAATTGTCCAAAATAGCAATTGAATGAGGGCCTTTGGTTACTGCATTTGTTATATTGTCAGCTCCTCATTCAATTGTGTTTTGACCAATGGAATAGAGCTCAATATCACCACAGAGCATATTTTTTTTTACCGAATTTTGTATTTAGTGAACTTGTATCCAAAAGCAACGTGTTCACTAAATAAAAAGTTCCTTTAAAAAATATGCTCTGTGCTTATATAGAGCCCTATTGAAATGGGCAAATCACATTTGAGTGAGGCCCTTGGCCATTAAACATATATATGTCCTCATTGAATTGCAATTTTGCCAATTGAAGAGGGCTCTATATAAGCACATAACATATTTATTGAGCAAAGTTTTTAGTAACTAAAAAGTTCTGTATAAAAAATATGTTATGTGCTTATATAGAGCCCTATTCAATTGAGCAAGTCGCAATTGAATAAGGCTCATGGTTCTTTCTTTTTTATACTTAATACTTTACCTTGATTGAAGTGTCGAATGTCAGAGGGTCCCCTCCTGCCAATCTTAATCCGCCGGTCTTCTTGTAGTGTCTGTTTGAAAAAGAAATTTAAATAGTTATTTGTATATTTATAATTTTTCATCTAGCAAAGCATTGCCTTTTGAGCATGTAATGTCTTGTTGTATCTTACCTCTTCTTCTTTGTTGGTGTTCTTTAAAAGGGATTGTGCTTCACAGTGCACGGTGCAAATCGTTGAGTGACGCTGTTGATGCAGAGTCTGTTTGAATATTAAAAGAAATAGAAAGATTCAGCTTTATATGATCTATTGAATTGCAGTAAATTAATGTCATTTAAATATACTTCTGTAATTATTTTCAATTGACCTTATTTTTTGTTGGGGGCTACACACATATGTCACATACATGAAGCACATTCCATAGTTTAATGTAATTATTTTGTGTATGTGTGACATATCAGTATACATGACTCATATTTAAATGGTTAAATTAACCTCATATTTTTTTTTTCCAACACACATAAATGTCTGTGTGTGAGATGTAACTATAGATGATACACATATATGTGCGTGTGACATATCAGTATACATGACATATAATGTCATTTAAATGTAGTTGTTTACTGATTTTGTTTTAAGCTAATTTTGTTGCAGTGGCAATACACATAAATGTGCGTATCACATGTCACTATACATTATACACATATATATCCGTGTCACATGTCACTATGAAGGGGCAGTACACATAAATGTGTGTGTCACATGTCAATATACATTATACAGATATATGTCCGTGTGACATGTCACTATGAAGGGGCAGTACACATAAATGTGTGTGTCACATGTCAATATACATGATACACATATATGTCCGTGTCACATGTCACTATGCAGGGGCAATACACATAAATGTGCATGTCACATGCCACTATACATTCTATACATATACGTGCCTGTCAGATGTCACTATACATTAGAGACATATATGTGCGTGTCAGATGTCACTATACATTATAGACATATATGTGCGTGTCACATGTCACTATACATAAACCTCTGTTTAATATAGAATTATGTTTTTTTGTTGTTTTGTTAAATGAACCGTATTTTTTTTTTGAGCCTATACACATAAATGTGCCATATATGTCACTACATAAATCCTAGTTTATTTTTTTATTTGTTTGACCTGTCCTGATAATAAAATGTAATATATTATAGCTTACCTCTCAGTTGTAATTTGCACAATGCAAAGTAGTAAATTAGTAAAGAATTGTCTTCTCAAGTAAAAGCAGCAGTTATCTCAGAAGTCACTCCGTTCATCACCTGAGGAGAAATGTATTTTTTTATGTGAAATAGGCAGTATTTATAAACTTGTAGAAAGTTCTGGAAAGTGAGACCGTTAGAACGCAATACGCATGCGCTATTTGCGTTCCAGCTTACAATTTGCGTTCCATCCGCCATTTTCTGCGTATTACTGTTCAAAATGGTGTTTAATATGATTGTGATACGTTCCGCATAGTATGTGTTTTATTATTGCGAGTAAGTGTAGTGTAGTTACGTCTGAAGCCTCGTTTTCGTTTTGTTCGTCGGCCATTTTTTCTCTCGCTTAGCGATGGTATTAGTGTCTAAAGTGTTTTATTTTGATTTAAATGTAGGTGTAACTTGTTTTTTTGAGGTGCTGGATGGTTCCTCTTGCTGTATGTAAGCTTTTTATGTGTTTGTTGTGTGTCTTTCTTAAGTTTTAAATGTTTGTATGTCGGCGTGTTGCGTCCGATGTTTGCGAGGTCGTAATGAGTGGTAACGTGTCTCGTATGGTGTTTGCGTGTGTAGCCTCGTTTTCGTTTTATTCGTCGGCCACTTTTTGTGTCGCTTAACAAATTATTTAGTGTCTAAACTCTTTTGTTTTGAGTGCAATTAAGTTGTAAGTTGCATTTTTGAGGTCCTTGGTGCTTCCTGTTTGTGTAGGTAAGGTTTTTATGTATGTGCTGTGTGTATGTATTGTGTTTTTAATTTTGTAATGTTCGCGAGTTGCGTCCGAGTGTTGCGAGGCCGTAATGTGTGTGAACGTGTGTCGTATGTTGTTTGCGAGTGTCGTAATGTGTTGCGACGTGAACTTTGCGAGATTCGCAGTTCTTTGGGTTGGGAATTTGTGTTGTGAATTTTGCAAGGGTCGCAGTTGCTGCAACTGAAGACCTCGCTTTGCGAGGTCCTCAGGTGCTGGCATGGAGCGCCTGTGGCGCTCCAAGCCAGCAACTGAGGCCCTCGCTTCGCGAGGGTCCTCAGTTGCTGGCAAGGAGCGCCTTCGGCGCTCCATGCCAGCAACTGAGAACCTGGCACAGTGCCCTCGCTCTGCGAGGGCCGCGGGCCCGCTACGCGAGCCCGCAGCGTTAGCAACAACTCGTACGCTCACAACTATATATGTGACTAGCGAATTGCCCGTCAAAAAATGACGGCAATGAAATTGTAAGGTAGCTAAATTAGTAAATGAATATAGTGTACCTATTTTGAAGCATTGTGATGAAGAGCTGGCAATCTGTGTTGATGTTGCTGCAGCATTAGTGGTGTGGAGGTGCTGTGTAAGCATGCTGAATGTGTGCAGTGTAACACTGCGCGTGCGCGAGACCAAACCGTTAGCGTAGTCGCGTACTTCCGCATTGGCGTAAAATGGCGAGAAATGTGTGGTATAGGTCTGTATCGGAATATCTGTAGGTGTTTTGTGGTGTTTTGCGAGTTTAGAGTGCTGTAGCCTCGTTTTCGTTTTGTTCGGCGGCCATTTTTTCTCTCGCTTAGATTTTTTTTTAGTCTCTAAACTGTTTTATTTCGAGTAAAATCGAGGTGTAAGTTGCATTTTTGAGGTCCTGGGTGCTCCCTCTTGGTGTAGGTAAGGTTTTAATGTATGTGCTGTGTGTATGTATTGTGTTTTAAATGTTTGTATGTCGGCGTGTTGCGTCCGATGTTTGCGAGGTCGTAATGTGTGGTAACGTGTTTCGTACGTTGTTTGCGTTCCTCGTAAAATTTAGCGAGTGTCGTAATTTGTGTGTCGTGTTTTTTGAGTAGCGACGTGAAGTTTGCGAGGGTTTGAGGCCCTTGCCCAGTGACCTCGCCAGCAACTGAGTCCCTCGCTTCGTGAGGGGCCTGAGTTGCTGGCATGGAGCGCCTTCGGCGCTCCATGCCAGCAACTGAGGCCCTTGCCCAGTGACTTCGCCAGCAACTGAGGCCCTCGCTTCGCGAGGGGCCTCAGTTGCTGACATGGAGCGCCTTCGGCGCTCCATGCCAGCAACTGAGGCCCGTGCCCAGTGACCTCGCCAGCAACTGAGGCCCTCGCTTCGCGAGGGGCCTCAGTTGCTGGCATGGAGCGCCTTCGGCGCTCCATGCCAGCAACTGAGGCCCTTGCCCAGTGACCTCGCTACGCGAGGGCCGCGGCTCGCTGCGCGAGGGCCGTGGGCTCGCTACGCGAGCCCGCAAGCGTGAGCAAAGACCCGTACGCTCACAACTATATATGTGATATATATATATACAGTATATATATACATACATGTGTAGTGTTTGGCTGAGGTGCTTATATATAGCCATATATAGCATGTGGGGGAGTTGAGTATGTAACAATGATATATATATCGGCATCACGCACTATTGTTAAATTGCTACTAGCCACTTGCCCATCAAAAAATGACAATAAAATGTGAAGCCAAGTGTGAAAATTGCTGTTTGGCACACAATATTAAGCTTTTTATACTCTAAGGACCTTCAGCGCTCATTGAGAGCCTCGCGCTGAGCGCCTTTGGCTCCTCCCTTTTTTTTTTTGTGTTTCGTGTTTTTTTGCTTTGCGCGGTTTGTTCGTTAACTTCGTATTTTTCCTATCTCGTAATTTTTTTTTCTAAGTTCCGCGTTCGTCAAATGCTTGCAGCCTAAGGCTATCCTGCATTTCTTAAGTGTTTGGAGGCTAAGTCCCGTGTGTTTAATTGTTTCCACTCGCCTCGCTCAACGCCCAAGTGCTGCGAGTTTTAGTGCCTTAAAGGCTCGCCTCGCTACACAAGGCTCGCAGGCGATGAGCGCCTAAGTGCTTTGAGTTAACGGCTCGCCTCACAGGCTATGAATGCTGAAGGCGCTCATCGCCCAAATGCTGTGAGTTTTAGTGCCTTAACGGTTCGCCTCGATATGCAAAGCTTGCAGACGATGAGAGCCTAAGTGGTGTGAGTTAACTGCTCGCTGAAGGTGCTCATCACCCAAGTGCTGCAAGTTTTACTGCCTTAACGGCTCGTCTCGCTATGCCAGGCTCACAGGTGATGAGCGCCGAAGCACTATTTTTCTCAAAACTGCCACCAGTAAATGTGAATTTTGTATGTTTAAATATCCCTTTGTATAAAACCCATTATTACAATTGTCTCTGTAATTGTTCTATATTTAATAACTTTACAGTTAATATTTTTTATCAACAAAGAAGGAAATCTAGATGTAAAATAATATGTAATGTGGATTTATATAATTATTAATTTCTCTGTAGTTCTTGATACAATGCTGCCAGTTATATTGCTGCGAGTTAACGGCTCGCTTTGCTCCGCGAGGCTCGCAGGCGATGAGCGTCTTTGGTGCTCATTGCTTAAGTGCTCCGAGTTAAGTCGTATGCACCATGCAAAGCGTGATGACGTCTCGTAGTTCGACAATTATAATATGTGATAAAATCTTTAACCCTTCAAACTCACCTCCAGACTTATCATCATCCAGCACATTGTCAGATCCAGTCTACCTTCAGGAATCCAATCTTGACCCAATAAAGTATCAGAACTGGTTACTACTGACTAAGGAAGAACAGCCAATGGCTGCTGGAGCCTCAATGATAGTGGGCTTGTAGTCAGTAGAATGTTGGTGACATCACAATCCCGATGACATCAGCCATGTTATATCTGTATATTAACTACTGAGTGATCAGTGCTGACCTTAGAGCCTCTGTGTATCAGAGAATATAAGTATAGTGACATGAGACTGCAGAGAAGATAGTCATAGTGATGTGAGACTGCAAAGAAGGTAGTCATAGTGATGTGAGAGTGCAGAGGAGGTTGTCATAGTGATGTTAGAGAGCAGAGGAGGTAATTGTAGTGATGTGAGAGTGCAGAGGAGATAGTCATAGTTATGTGAAAATGCGGAGGATATAAACATAGTGATGTGACAGTGCAGAGAAGATAGTCATAGTGATGTGAGAGTGCAGAGGAGATAAGCATAGTGATGTGAGAGTGCAGACAAGATAGTCATAGAGATGTAAGAGTGCAGAGGTGGTAGTCATAGTGATGTGAGAGTGCAGAGGAGATAAACATAGTGATGTGAGAGTGCAGAGAAGATAGTCATAGTGATGTAAAAGTACAGAGGAGGTTAGAACAATAATGATAATCCTTCCAGAAAATCCTCAATGTATTTGTTGTTGGTCATTTACTCATTTCCGACTTTTTGTGACCCTATTTGGCTCAGCATGCCAGGCACATCTATCACCCACTTCCCCCCAGGGCTCCCTTAATCTCATATTCATTGTGTCAATGATCTCATCTATCAATCTCCACCTCTGCCGACCCTTCTTTATGTTCCTTCAATGTTTTCTATATTCAGCCAAAATATTTGAGCTTCAGCCTCATGATCAAACATTCCAATGAACAACTTGTCTTTAATTCCTGTAGTATTGACTTACTAGAAAATATGGGGCTCTAACTGTAAGTCCCACTCCCATATTCTCTTACTCTCACTCCTCCTTCTGCTAGCTGCTGGAGACATATCCCCTAACCCAGGTCCCTCCCTCATTTCTCCCTGCTTTTAGCCAAGCTCTACTCCAAAGGCAGAAAACACCAGAAAAACACATAATTTGATAACCATCACTTGTCACAAACCCTCCACTCTTCCTTTCTCCTGTGCTCTCTGGAACGCAAGATCTATCTGAAACCTGGCTCTCCTCTTCTGATACTGCCTCCCCTGCATCACTCTCACGTGGTGATTTTCACCTCAGTCACTGGGAACAAACAAGGTGGTGGTGTGGGTGTATTACTTTCTTCTCGCTGTACGTTTCACCTCATACCCCCTGGCCCATCCCTCCAATTTTCGTCTTTTGAAGCTCATACTATCTGCCTCTTCTCTCCTATCTCTCTACGTGTTGCTGTAATCTATCGGCCCCCAGGTACTCCCTCTCAATTTCTCAATCACTTTTCCGCCTGGCTCCCACACTTTCTTTCCTCCAACATTCCCACACTGATACTTGGTGACTTCAACATTGCCATTGACACCCCCACCTCCTCAGCAGCCGCCAAACTACTTGCACTCACCTCTTCCCTCGGCCTCTCACAACTTACAGATTCTTCAACTCACCATGCTGGACACTCTCTTGACCTTATTTTTACCAATATTACCCATACCTCAAACCTAGTCATCCACCCTCTCCCTCTATCTGACCATCACCTCCTTAACTTCAACCTCACCACATCTTCCTCCCATCACTCTTCTTCAACCCCAGCCACAATAACCCACAGAAACCTGCTAGATCTCGACCCTACACAACTCTCCACTGTGCTCCAACCTCTTCTCAGCACTATCACCAACCTCAACTGCCCTGACACGGCCACCTCACACTACAACTCTACTCTCTCTTCCACCCTTGACACCCTTGCCCCCATAACTACACGCAGATGCCCACAACCATGGCACACTACATACACACGCTACATTCAGAAGTGCTCCCGCACTGCTGAACGACTATGGAGGAAATCACGCTCCACAGCAGATTTCCTTCACTACAAGTTTATGCTACGTTCCTACTCCTCTGCCCTCAACCTGGCCAAACAGCAGTACTTTACATCACTAATATCAACTCTGTCCTCTAACCCAAAACGTCTTTTTGCCACATTCAATACTGTCCTCCGCCCACCACCTCCCTCATCCCTTCCTATCTCATGGCTGAAGACTTTGCCAACCATTTTACACATAAAATTCAATCTATACACAATTAACTCTCCTCTCACCGTGGCTCACACACTTCACTCTCTCAACTAACTCAACTAACCAACACCCAATTTACTCCCCTCTCCATTCCCACAACCACTCTGAACTACTTTACCCCTGCAACAGAAGATGAAGTCTCCATCCTAATATCATCCTCTCACCTCACCACCTGTCCTGATCCTATTCCATCTCAGCTCATCCCTCCCCTCTCTACTACACTTATCCCAGCTCTCATACACATCTTCAACCTTTCCCTAAACACTGGCACGTTTCCATCATCTCTAAAACATGCCATAATTACACCCACTCTCAAGAAACCCTCATCCGATTCTGACGTTGCATCTAACTATCGCCCTATCTCTATACTTCCCCAGGCTTCCAAACTGCTGGAGCGGCTTGTCTATAACTGCCTTACCAGTTTCTTCTCCTTCAACTCTCTTCTGGACACTTTCCAATCTGGCTTTCGGCCCAAACACTCCACTGAGACAGCCCTCATAAAAGTCACCTATGACCTGCTCACCGCTAAGTCTAAAGGCCACGTTTCTATTTTGCTTCTTCTCGATCTCTCTGCCGCCTTTGACACAGTTGACCATTCGCTTCTACTCCACATTCTCTCCTCCCTCGGCATTCGAGACACTGCTCTCTTGTGGTTCTCATCATACCTCCAAGAACGATCATTTTCTTCTCCTTCTCCGGCACATCTTCTTCTCCTCACCCCCTGTTTATTGGCGTACCCCAAGGATCAGTCCTAGGCCCCCTCCTCTTCTCCATCTACACATCCTCACTCGGCACCCTAATAAACTCTTTTGGGTTCCAGTACCATCTCTATGCAGATGACACCCAAATCTACCACTCAGCACCAGATCTATCCCCCTCTCTTCTAGCACACGTCTCCGACTGCCTCTCTAGTATATCCTCTTGGATGTCCGCTCACCATCTGAAACTCAACATGTCTAAGACTGAACTCTTAATCTTCCCACCCTCTACTACAGCTTCAATTCCTCACATCTCTCTCTCTGTCAACAATGCCATCATCACTCCCACCTCCCAAGCCCGTTGTCTCCGGGTTCTACTGGACCCTGCCCTCTCTTTCATCCCACACATACAGTCTCTAACCAAATCCTGTCTGTTCCATCTAAAAAACATATCCCAAAAATGCCATTACCTTACACAAGACACTACTAAAATTCTAATACACTCTCTCATCATTTCTCGTCTTGACTATTGCAACTCGCTCCTTGTTGGCCTGCCCATCACTCACCTCTCCCCACTTCAATCCATAATAAATGCCTCCGCCAGACTCATCTTCAGTACACATTAGCAGCTCCTCTTTGTCAATCACTTCACTGGCTTCCCTTAACCTCCAGAATAAAGTTTAAAATCTTGACCCTAACTTACAAAGCCCTCAACAACAGCACACCCCCATACATCTCTGCTCTCATCTCCAAATACTCCCCCACCCGCCCTCTTCGTTCTGCTAACGACCTTCTTCTTTCTACCACTCTTGTCACCTCCTCTCACTCCCACCTCCAGGACTTTTCTCGCCCTGCCCCTATTCTCTGGAACTCCTTGCCTCGCTTCACCAGACTATCCTCCTGCCTTAAATCCTTCAAAACATCAATAAAAACGCACCTCTTTAAAGAAGCCTATAACCTTCCTCCCTAACATGCTCAGCACTACTCTCTCCCTACTTTACCACATACACACTTTAACCTTTAGATTGTAAGTCTGCGAGTTTCAATCCTGCAAGGTGCTTAAGGGAAAGCACTATGGACACTGGATTCCAAGCTCAAAGACAGGGCCATCCACTCTTTGCAGTGTGTGAATCTTGAACTTGTCATTGCCTGTAACTTACCTTATGCATAGCGCTACGGAATATGTTGGCGCGTTACAAATAAACAATAATAATAATAATAATAATAATTGGGGTCCAAGGGACTCTAGGCGTTTTTTCCAACAACACAATTGAAAAGCATCAATTTTATGGCACTCAGCCTTCTTTATGGTCCAGCTATCCAATACTACTGGGAATACCATAGATTTAACTATGTCAGCATTTGTTAATAGTATAATAAATTTACTTTTTTTAATAGCTTGCCCAAGCTTGCCATAGCTTTCCCCCTAGAAGCAAATATCTTTTAATTCCTTGGCTATAGTCATCGTCTGAAGAGATCTTGGATCCCAGGAAAATAAAATCTATCACACGTGCATATACTTCTTCCCCATCTATTTTCCAGGAAGTGAGATTGCCATTTGCCATGATCTTTGTCTTTTAAACTTTAAGCAGCAGGCCAGCTTTTACACTCTCTTCTTTTACCATCATCAATAGGTCTGTTAGTTCCTCCTCACTTTCATCCATCAGGGAAGTATAATTTGTGCATCTGAGGTTGTTGATATTACTCCAAGCAATATTAATTTAGATTCATCCAGCCCAGCCTTACTCACAATGTATCCCACACATAAGTTGAAAAAATAAGGTGACAATATATAAACTTGCCCGACTCCTTTCCATATATTGATCCATTTGGTTGTCCTATGTTCAGTCCACATACAGATTCCTCAGAAGGCGGATGAGATTGTCTTGCATCCCATCTCTTAAGGAACTTGAAACATGTTGTTGTGAGCCACACAGTGAAAGGCTTTATAATAGTCTATGAAGGAGAGGTAAATGTTTTGTTTTCTTTATTATCCATCGGACATTGGCCATATGATCTCGGATACCTCTTCCTCTGCAGAACCCGACTTACACATCTGGTAGTCATTGGTCCATCTACTGCTGCAGCTAAACTTGTAGGATCTTAAGCATTACATTGCTAGCATGTGAAATTAGTGCAAATGTTTGATATTTGGAGCACTATTTGACACTGCCTTTTCTGTTTTGGGATGTAGACTGACCTTTTCCAATTCATTGGCCATTGTTGAGTTTTACAAGTTAGTTGGCATAATGCAAGCAACATTTTCAAAGCAACAACTTCTAGGATTTTGAACAGTTCCACTGGGATTTCATCAACTTCATCAATGTTAACAATGCTGTTAAGATTCTGTACAGATCTTCGGTGATCTCTTTATTTGATCTTCTTCTTTTAAATCCCTATCATCTTTTTTACTGTTATCACTGGTTCGGATTTCCCTGGATTATGAAGATTTAAACATTTTGACTTGTCACAGAACCCCATAATGGTGGCCTTCCTTGTCTACAGAACCCCATAATGGCATTTACCCCAAGTGGTTAGTCCACTAGAGCTCAGTTCCACATTTCTCCTCTGATGTGATTATTGTTATATATATAACATGTTTTGAGATATGTTTAATACATGGGCTCCATAGACTCCAATGGGGCTGTCTATGGCACTGATCTAGACATCAAGCATAATATCCATGATATTAATGATGGCATCACACTAGGCCCACATTATGTCACTTGATGCATCTATAATTCTAAATATGGTTTACATTTTTTACTTTTATAGATTTAATTTTTCTCAAAAAGAGGATGATTCTGAAAATATTTATGGCTTATAATATTTTTCTCGAAACTGTCACCAGTAAATGTGAATTTTGTATGTTTAAATATCCCTTTGTATGAAACCCATTGATTAAAATTGTCTCTGTAATTGTTTCGTATTTAATAACTTTACAGTTAATATTTTTTATCAACAAAGAATGAAATCTAGATGTAAAAATAGTATGTAATGTGGATTTATATAATTACTAATTTCTCTGTAGTTCTTGTTACAAAACCTCTTCTGTAAGGTCAACAGAGAGTCTAAGATTTTGGTTAACACTGTGGTAATATAAGAATAGTAACAATAAACAGCCCGTAGAACTTGCATTTATCTTATTTCAATTTACACAGTGTCAGATGTAATAATGTTGTGTCTGGTGGGCCTTCAGATGAAGGCTGTGAGTCACTGCAGAGGTGGAGCTACCGCTGGTGCCATCGGTGCGGACCTCCCTTGGATCCTCCCCAGTGGCTCCCTAGTGGCACCCGCGGCCCCCCTCGTGACACCCCTGTGGCCCCTGTAGATCATTTGAGGCCCGTTGGCCACTTGGGGTCCTCTGTGGTCCCCCCGGGTCTCCTGTGGCCCTGCGGGTCCCCTGTGGCCCCCATGGCCCCTTATGGTCCCCACGGCCCACCCATGGGTTCCCTGTGGCACCCCAGAGGCCTCAGGCCCCCCTGTGCCCCCTGCCCCATGGATCCTCTGTGGTCCCTGCAGGTCTTCTATGGCCCCTACGAATCGATGTGGCCCCAGTGAGTGCTTTGTGACCCCCCGGTCCCTTGTGGCCTTCTGTCCTCTGTGGTCCCCAGGGCCCCGCAGACCTCCCATGGGTTCCCTGTGGCCCCTTTTTGTCCACTGTGGACCCACACAGGCCTCAGGGCCCCACTGAGCCTCCTGCAGGCCAAGTGGCCCTCATGGCTACCTGTGTTACCCCTCAGCCTCTTGTGGCCCCTCTCGGACCTCTCCAGCCTCCCTCAGCCTCCTGTGTTCCCCCTCAGCCCCCTGTGGTTCTCAGCCTTTTGTGGCCCCTTTGGTAGTTTGTGGCCCCAGTGCCCCCCCTGCTGAACTCTACGAGCTCCTTTAGCAGCCCCTTTGGACCTCTGTGGCCCCCTCAGCCCTCTGGCCTCCCATGGCCCCTACTCAACCCACGAAGTGGTAAACACCATTGGGTGGTAAGCAAGTATTTATACAGGTGTGTGTGTGTGTGTATATATATATATATATATATATATATATATACCATATACACGTATACATTTACATATGCATCTATACATATATATATATATATATATAGATGTATATATATGTAAATGTATGTGTATATATATATATATATATATATATATATATATGTATAGTTGAATAATCAGAGTATTGCAGTAAATAGTGATACCTTTTTTATTGGACAAACTTATTCATAAGAAGAAGAGAAAGCCTAAGTCAATATATATAATGCCCTTTTACTTGATATTAAAAAATTTAATAATTTTTAATTCAAAAGTTTTCTGCTGTTCGATATTTCTGAAATTCCCTCTGAGTACTTTTATTTTGAGGTTCTGGATGGAGTGATTCACCTGGGTGAAATGGTGTCCAACTGGAGTAAAATAACTGTCTTCATGGTGCTTTTTGATGGAGGTTCATTTACATGTGTAGTTTCTGGCTTGTTTCTCTAAAGAAGCACCCCCTTTCACATACAGTACATTGTATCATGTACTTTACATTGGATGATGCACCAAACCCTGCAATAAAAGTCGCTGCAAACTATGCCAACACTTCTGCAAAGAAGACAGCCACACATAACAACAAGAGCTATAACATCAGAGGCTCAAATTCATGTACAGCACATTTTGCACTGGGGCCCCTCATGCACTAGCTTCGCCACTGAGTCACTGCTCTATAGTTAGATGGTGAAGACCATGATCACTGTTTGTAAATTTTATGAGATATAATCTACTTTTTAATGGTTCATTCAGTTACCCATTAACATGTACCAACTCCATCAGATATATTATTTTATGGCTAAGACAGTACGCCACCTAGCCAAAGATAAAAAATTATATTTTCATTATTTTATTATATTTAAAATAATTAATACTGTTAACCTTAATTGATATCATAGGTGTGATATCATCAATCATACAATGGATGATGCCATTTTTCATATTATATGTAATCTCATGAGTGATGTCATAGCTGATATCATTTATATCATACTAGCGAGTTGCCCGTGAAAAAATGGCGGTCAATAAAATGTTAAAGCTGTAAATGCTGTTTGTAACACAATGTGATTCTCTGAGACTCTTAACCTTTTTGTTATCTGCAAAGAGGTACAAAAATGTTATAATATTTTTTTTTTTAACAATGAACTGTTAAACCATGTTAAACTTTTTAATTGTCATGTATACAGTAATAATAAAACAATACATTATTTTTTTCTGAATATGTATTGTGAACCATTACATAAAGTTTTCTCATATGCAACTTATATTGTGTTGAATGATTTTTTTTTTTTAACACTACTAAAAATTGCTGAATTTTGTCTAAATGAGAATCTTAAACCATTAAAGAATGCTTCTTAACAAACAACTGTTATTTAAACTCCTGGTAAAGTCCATAGGTATTGAATGCAGAGGAAGGCAACTAGTAAAAAAAAAAACATTGCAACTTAGCCAATTGTCTCAAAAAGGGAAAAAAATAATTCCTTCCTTACCCCATTAAATGGCGAGCGTATTACTCCCTGGATGAATCCTATCTATTTAATTATACACTGAAATTTGTTAACAACTGTTTATGCTGCAACTGACATAAATCTTTACTAACATTCAATAAATTGGTGGTTGGGACACTGCAACATAATGGGGCTACACTACCTTTACTAAATAATTGGTTAACGCAGGAAGAAATACAAAAGAGGTTGGAGAAAATAAATGTTAATAAAGCCCCAGGTCCTGATGGAATACATCCAAGGGTACTGAGGGAGCTGGGTTCTGTAATAGCCAAACCATTATATCTAATCTTTAAAGACTCACTCACTACAGGGTCTCTACCAGATGACTGGAGAAAAGCAGAGGTGATACCTATATTTAAGAAGGGATCTAGAGCAAATCCGGGGAATTATAGACCAGTGAGCCTCACTTCTGTAGTTGGGAAGCTTTTAGAAGGGTTATTAAGGGACAGAATACAAGAATATGTCTATTTGAACAGGATCATAGGTAGCAGTCAACATGGATTTATGAAGGAAAGGTCGTGTCAGACCAATCTAATTAGTTTTTATGAGGAGGTTAGTAGGAACTTGGATCAGGGCAACTCAGTGGATGTAGTCTTTTTAGATTTTTCAAAGGCATTTGATACAGTGCCACATGGAAGACTAGTGAGCAAACTAAGGGATACAGGAATTGCAGTAAATATCTGCTCATGGATCGAGAGCTGGCTAAAAGACAGGAAGCAAAGGGTTGTTGTAAATGGAACATACTCCGATTGGTCTAATGTGATAAGTGGGGTTCCTCAGGGCTCAGTTTTGGGTCCTCTCCTTTTTAACATATTTATTAATGACATTGAAGTAGGACTCGAATGTAGTGTCTCCATTTTTGCTGATGACACTAAGTTGTGCAAGGTAATAAAATCAGATAATTATGTACTTTCCCTACAAAAGGATTTGCATAAATTAGAGAAATGGGCGGCTAAATGGCAGATGAGATTTAATACAAATAAATGTAAGGTTATGCATTTGGGAAGGAACAATAGCCAAGCAATCTATAATCTTAATGGAGCAAATCTAGGGGTATCAGATATTGAAAGGGATTTGGGAGTACTAGTGGACAACCACCTAGGTAACAGCGCTCAAAGCCAAGCAGCGGCTGCAAAGGCAAATAAAATATTAGCATGTATTAGGAAGGGTATAGAAGCCAGGGAAGAAGATATAATTCTGCCACTATACAAATCTCTAGTACGCCCTCATTTGGAATATGGAGTACAATTTTGGGCACCACCTCATAAAAAAGACATTTTAGAGCTGGAAAAAGTACAGAGAAGGGCTACAAAACTAATAAGGGGAATGGAGGGGCTAAGTTATGAAGAAAGACTAGCAAAATTAAACTTATTTTCGCTAGAAAAAAGGCGTCTAAGAGGAGATATGATTACGTTATATAAATATATCCAGGGTCAATATAAGGCTTTGTCAAGTGAACTTTTTGTAGCAAGAGATTTTCAACTGACAAGAGGACATCCGTTGAGGTTAGAGGAAAAAAGATTTCACCTTAAACAAAGAAAAGGGTTCTTCACAGTTAGGGTGGTTAAACTGTGGAATTCTCTACCAAAGGAGGTGGTGACAGCGAATTCGATAGACAACTTCAAAAAGGGGTTAGATATATTTCTGAATAAAGAGGGCATTCAAGGCTATCCTAGATAACTAGCAAGGAATATTGATCCAGGGAGAAATTTGATCGCCAGTTTCTGGGGTCAGGAAGGAATTTTGCTTTTTTTTTCCCTTATGAGACAATTGGCAAAGTTTCAATGTTTTTTTTTTTTATGTTTGCCTTCCTCTGGATCAATTAACAATAATAATAAATAGTCCAAATTAAAAAGATCAATAGAGATCTAAAAAGGTTGAACTTGATGGACTAACTCTTTATTCATCCTCCAATACTATACTATTAATACTTATTTAATCAATAATTTAATTAATAACTAATCCGCATATTGCAGATCAGAGGAGATCTTAACAGGTTGAACTTGATGGACTGAAAGTCTTTTTTCAACCTTAATTACTATGTAACTATGTAACTATGTAAATTAACTTTTCAAACCTTGTGAAATACAATGTTAACAATGCAAACATTAACATAAGATAATAACATTTTACAATAATTTATTTAAAAATATAGTGTTCTTGAATATTGAATCCAGAGGAAGGCAAACCCCAAAAAAGCCCATTTAAACTTGATCAATTTTTTGAAAGTGGTGCCAAAAATGAATTCCTTTCTGCCTCCATTAACTGGCAATCGGATTCCTCCCTGGATCAATAATCTATACTGTATATCATGAAACATTTACATTTTTCAACAAATGTTGATGCTGATACTAACATTAAACCGTAATTACATAGAATGCATCAACTCTTCAGTCCTTTGCAAACATAATTTTAACATTACAAACATGAAATATGCTTCTTAAAATTGAAACAGTAAAGGTAAGAAAATGCAAGCTGCAAACTGATTTGTGGGGCCAATCCTGGTGAAAGTAATTT
This sequence comes from Discoglossus pictus, assembly GCA_027410445.1. Taxonomy (NCBI): domain Eukaryota; kingdom Metazoa; phylum Chordata; class Amphibia; order Anura; family Alytidae; genus Discoglossus; species Discoglossus pictus. The sequence continues at coordinate 111,527,209 of CM050167.1, read as the reverse complement.
CCAAGACATTCCATGTTTTTTGTTTTGTCTGTTAAAGTGGTTCCGTTAGAAAATGATCCAGCAGACTTTTCATTGTGTCTATAGGATGTAACCACAGTTTTTTCTTTTATTTCTTCCTTTTTTGTTGGTTATTACTGCAGTTTTTTCAAATTGTAGATATAGTTTAGTAAGTGAAATAGTGGTCCTCTAAGAAGAGGCCAAGTGAAATTACATTTCTTCCTGGAAATGAAACCACCTCTGATTACAAATCTTCATAGTACACATGTGTTTTTTGTAAAAATACGTCCATTGTGTAGTAGATCATCCTGACTTGGGTTGTCTTCAATTGAAACTTTAATCTCATCTGGATTTGTGCACTTTGAAAAAGCAACATAGAGTTGTCCATGTGCAAAAACTGGTTCCTGTAATACCCACAGACTTAAAAATACCCACAGACTTAAAAGTTTGTCCTTGGGATGTATTGATGGTCATGGCAAATGCCATGAACTGGAAATTGGACAAAAGGCAAACCACTCTCACTTGGAGCCAAATCAATTCTTGGTATAAAAATTCAATCACCTTTATGGGTCGAGTCATAATTTCTGCATGTATAAAATGATCTTTTAAATCATGCACAATAATCTGTTCCCATTACAAAGTCCATTTTTGGATTCATATTTCTCAATAGCATGACAAATGCCCCTTATTTCAATTACAAAACTTGTGGTGGCATTCCAGATGGGGTTAAAGAATTAATACATTCTATACTAAAATTAGATTCACTGTCTTTATCGTCAGAATCTGAACTGTAATAATTATTTTGTTCTTTTGGGGTGCGTTGATGAATTTTAAAATTTCGTTATTTAGTTTCAAGGCATCAAAACATTTTGATGTTAATATCACTTTGTTTGCAATGTCTGAGTAATCGTCGTTATTCAGAGTGTTTAGAAATATTGCTGTTATGAGTGATTCCTTGCAAACCATTTGTGATGGAATTTCAATGGTATCATTGGGTAAATCATGTATTTGTGGGTGTTTTCCTTCTCAAATTTGAATGAGCCAATCATTGAATTTGTTTTGGCCTACAGATCTCATGTTTACTTCTAATTTGAGGTGTGTGAATATTTTCCACAGTTTACTTGTCTTGATACATGTTTCAATGATGTCAGTCCAATTTCCATGTGGCACAACAGGTAATGTTTGCCTAAAATCTCCTCCTAACAACATCACCTTTCCACCAAATGGCAAATTATTATCTATCACTTTTTTTAATAATCTATCAATACATTGCAAGGCATGGCATGACATCATTGTTGCCTCGTCTATGTTAATTAATTTACTTTATTTTTATTTTTTGGCTTTGTAAAGAATCTAGTTGAATATCTGACACTGATGTTTCTAAAATGGGAACTGGCAGTTTAAATCCACTATGCACAATTCTGCCACCTTCTAACAAAAGTGCGGCAATTCCAGTTGTTGCAAATGGCATTGCTATTTGACCCTGTGCTCGAATGTAACTCATCAAAGAATTGTACAGATACGTTTTTCATGATCCACCAGGGCCATCTAGATATAAATAACGGTCTTTGACAGCATTTGTGATGGCATTAAATGCTTGCAATTGTAAAGTATTTATAGTTGCCAGTTTTTCTTGTTTTTTTTGTTGTTGAAGCTCAGTGTCATAATCATCAAAGTTGCTGTCATCTATAAGTCCTGGATCAGGCAAATTAAAACTTGCACAATTTAATCCATGAGCAAGAAATATTTCTTGCATTTCCATTAAAGTTTTTAACAGTGCAATTGGCTCATTGTAACGTTTCAAGAAGTCTTCCGACATATTTAATTTAAATGTTTCCCACAAAGTAAATGCATCAGCTACATTGCAAAAGATGCAAATGAAAACAAATTGTTCTGTCATTTGGTTTGGCATTTGACATAGTGCTGCTTCTTCCAGACATGTCTCCCATTCTGTATCATCTGCAATGAAGTTTTAATGTCTTGCTGCTAATAGGAAAGTATCATGAACTGCAATTGCAATTTTGGTTCCCATCCAGATTCACCATTTGGAAAGAGAATTGGATCCAAAATTACAACTTAATATATTTATGTTTATAAAAGGTTGTTCTTCATTGCGGGGATATATTCTAATATCTCGCTGAAAAGGTGGTTCACCATCTTCATTTTTAAAGACCATGGCAACCTCATTTACTGTTGGTAAATTATACCGTCTTTGATCAGTGTTGCAATCTCTTTTTAAAACCATATTTACTCTTGGCATTGTCAATTGGTGTATTTGAGCATGGTGTTGTTCTTTTTCAACCTGTGCTAATTGTTTGTATGCTTGACTGTATGGGTTGTTGGCCATAATTTTATCCAGCTGTTCAAAGACTATGCATATTTTCCAGAAGCGTCATCCTTTGTTCAATAGCTTCCATTGTATCTAAGACATTCAACTGTGCAAATTTCCTTTGCTCTCCTTCTTGTTGGTGTAAATGTGAAGTGCGGTGGAAAATTTGTCCTTAAACTCTAAAACAGTAAGGACCATGTCCTGGGATGTTTTCCGCTAATGTAGCACCTATTGAAGCAAATTAAAATGCACTGTTATAAGACCTTATGTTTTTTTTTAAAAATTGGTATCATTTGGAAATGTTGGATTGCTCATGATACTTTGTAAGTAATCTGGAAATGTGTGTCTTTGTGGAAGTCCTACCTTTCTTTCTGACAGCAACTAATGAAGTCTCCGTCAGTTGGTCTTTCCTTGAGAAACTGACAAACAACATTGAGTAATCCACAATAATGAGTGTCTACTGTTAGTGCTGTAATGAAAGCACTATCCTGAGCTTCATTAACATAGATATCACTACAACTTTCTATATCTACATTGGTGTCATGTGTATGAACATTGGTGTCAATAGGAAATATTGGATCATTTAGTAATGTTTCACAGACATGTTTTGGTTTACTTTATCTGTTCTTTGAAGCTCCAGAACACTCACTTTGTGCTTTCTTACTCATTTTCCTTTTATTTAAAAGTCTCTGTCAGGCTTCTTCTCTTAAGCATTGGGAAGTTTCGGATGACTGTGCATCTCTCCACCTTTGCTTCCTTTCCCTTGCCGCTCTTCTTGTGCGTTCAATCCTGTCTTCTCCATTGTCCACCATTGTAATCTGTAATTGTACATAACAGTGTAAAATGTAATGTTTTTCTGCACTGTACATATTGCTTGCAGCTGCTATCAATCCAATGCTAAATAGCATTATTTAAAGAATGCAATGATATGAAAAGCATTTTGAATTTTTCCATTAAATAAATTAAACCATTTATTTTTAGTTTTTATTTGCATACATTAAAAAGCAAAGCACTGCACATATATTGCTCATTTCTTTATTTTGTTTTCAACTAATTAATTATTAAGTCATTACTAAATGAATATACGTTAATGAATTAATCAATAACTGACATCAATGGTAAACCTAAAGAGTTAATAATGTTTTCCTAAAGAAGGGCAAAAACACCCAGCAAGGAGCAAAGTATAGATGGGGCTTAAAATAATGTACACATTTTTAATTTTCTTAATGATGAAATCAATATACTTTTGAGCTCTAATTTAAGTTCTTTATAAGTTAATTAGGTAAGCATATATATATATATATATATATATATATATATATATATATATATGCCTACATTTTTTTTATTTTTTTTTGTTATTGTAATTGAAAAATTAAATACTAAATCCTCATTCATTTGCAAGTTGTGCAATATTTTTTTGTTCCTTTTTTTTTTTAAACCTTCGCATTGGATAGATATTTATTAACTAAAAATGTATGTCAAAATAATATGCTATGTCCTTATATAGAGCCCTATATAATTTAGCAAATTGCAATTGAATGAGGCCCTAAATAAATATAGGTTAATTAATTAATCATTAACTGTCATCAATACAAAACCATAAGGGCATCATCAAATCATGTATTTGTGAAATGTATGTTCTTTGAGGAAAAATGCTTGAGAATTCACACTGTCTTCAGTCAGGTGCAGAGATGAGTAATCTGTGAAATAACATCAAAATCATTTTTAATGTTTGTATTCAATTAATTTGTGAGTGAATGAAACTATGATGTTTAATTTGCATAGATGTAAAACATAAATGCATAATCATCAATATATTCATAAATAAAATCATTATAACATTTTAAATGATGTAGCACATGTCAGAACATAAGAAAGTGCTTTAAATATTTAAGTGCTTTGAAGGTCCTATCCCTGTCAGGCAATTATAAGCACTCCAGATATTTAAGTGCTTTGTGAAATGTACATATTTTTTTAAAGTATTATAACAAAAATTAATTAATTAATAGTTCCAAAAGCAATGCAAATGAATGAACAGTAAGGCAGACATATAAGTGCATGTTAAAAATTGTTATTACTTTTATTGCAGTAAAATATATATATATCTTTTTTAATGATTATTAATTATTAATTTCTTAAAATATTATTATACGTTAATTAATCTTCAACTGTTTTCAATTTAAAAAAATAAAAATTAATCCTTTTTTGTTCCCTAAGTACATAATTAAATGATATACCTGTAAAGGTGATCTTTATGCTGTTCAAAGGCTGCAAACGTCACTCTCTGTGTTGAGTCAGCTGCAAAGATGATGAAACTGTTAAATAAGATGGAAAGCATTTGTAATATTTGGTTTCATCCCTATCAGGCAAGCAGCAGCAACACAGATATATTGGGATAGATGCAAAACATAAAAGCATACTCATCAATATATTGATAAATAAAAGCATTATTTTCATAATGATTACTAATTATTAATTAATAATATATTAATATACGTTAATTAATCAATAACTGTCATCAATTCAAAATAAAAATACTTTAATCCTTTTTTTTTACCATAAGAATATAATTTAATGATATACCTGTAAAGGTGATCTTCATGCTGTTGAAAGGCTGCAAACGTCACTCTCTGTGTTGAGTCAGCTGCTGATGAGTTGAGTCAAACTGTCAAATAAGATGGAAAGCATTTGTAATATTTGGATTCATCCCTATGAGGCAAATAGCAGCAACACAGATATGTCAGTGCATATTAAAATATACATATTGTTTGTGGTCTTTTTTTTGTTGGTAATATTACTAATTAATAATTGTACAGTGATAATCAATTAATCAATTACTAAATGTATTCTAAAGAGCTAAGCATTAATATATTACTAAACTAAAGGCATTGTAAAATATTGAATATTTGTTGTTCATAATGATTACTAATAATTAATTAATTAATAATAATAATGTAATAATAATCTAAATATATTACAAATAGTTAAGCATTAATGTATTAGTAAACTTTACGCATTTTAAAATGTTATATTTTTTTTCTTAAAGATTACTAATTACTAATTAATAAATTAAAGTACATTATTAATTAATTATTCAATTCATTAATATGTTACAAACAACTATGTTACAAACAGCTAAGCATAAAAGTATTGCTAAACTAAAGCAATTTGTTTAACTAATCATATTTTTTCTTATAAATAATTAATTAATTATTTATTAATGATTATTAATATACTTTACCTATTTGTATTTAATATTCAGCAATCAGTAGTATCCTGAAGAGCTAAAAATCTCTTTGAATTTTCTGGCAGCAGAAAATGTCCACTCAGACTGTCATCACCTGAGGAGAAATTGTCAGTTCTGTGGCAAGTGTGCCCTATATACAGTATATGCTGTATGTGCGAGACAAAACCGTTGGTTTAGGCGGGAAATCCGCCATTTCACAATCTTAATGTGTAAATTTGTAAGTTAGTATTGTAAAATGGCAGCGTTAGTCTATGTTTTAGGCGTTTCACGCTCATTTTACATCCTTCCTATTAGTATTTTTCTACCGCCTACTTCCCTGGCCGTGTTTTGCGTGGTTCGGGGTCGTGTACCTGATTTTCATTTTTTTCAGGCCACCATTTTTTTTCTCGCTTAGATAATTTTCATGCGCCGAAACTGCGACCTAAATTCACGTTTCACCTCACTTCCAGGCTGTTCTCCCGTGCTATGTGTGATGTTTTTGTTTAAATTTTTTTGTGTGTGTTTTTCTTGTTTTTTGGTTTGCGCGATTGGCCGTTAAGTTCATATTTTTCCTATGTTGTATTTTATTTTCTAAGTCCCGCATATTTTTTTTTCTAGGTCCCGCGTCTTGTATTTTTTTTTTGTTCTAAGTCCCGCGTTCTTCAACTACTTGCAGCCTAAGGTGATCCCACATTTTATAAGTGTTTTTAGGCGTCTTTCATTACCTCCACTGCTCGCCTCGCTTTGCAAGGCGAGCAGGCAATGAGCGCCTTTGGTGGTCATCGCCTAAGTGCTGCGCGTTTTGGTGGTCTAATGGCTCGCCTCGCCTTCGGTGCTCATCGCCTAAGTGCTCCGAGTTATTGGCTCGCCTTACTACAAGAGGCTCACCGGCGATGAGTGTCTTTGGCACTCATCGCCTAAGTGCTCTGAGTTAACGGCTCGCCACGCTCATTGCGAAGTCGTACGCACCATGCAAAGCATGACGATGTCTCGTAGTTCGACAATTGTAATATGTGATGTGATGTCATGAATGATGTCACAATTACACAGTTGATGTAATATATATGATGTCAAAAAAATACATTGCAGGGGGAGGAAGGGACATTATTATTATATACTACAGGATATTTCTCCATGTGAAGGGGACAAGTGAGCTAAAAGAAGTTGCTCTCAGAGTGGGTCATCATGTCCATAGAACCTACCTATTGAGGTTAGTTTGTTCTCTGATGCAGCACCTCTGACTTTGTTGCTCTGTATGTCAACCACAAATTACTTCATAGCTTTCATAACAAATTCTTATTAATGGGTTTTTGAAATGTAACTTACCACTGAAAAAGTTATTGTAATGAAATGTAGTCAGTGAGGAATCATCTTCAAGATGTAGAGGAGCATATGATGAGTTTACCCATGTTCAGCATTCAGGTATAAACTATTAGATATCTTCCACCTTATAATTCAACATATAATAGAATTTACAATCTAGATGCAGTCGGGTACATAAGAAATGATAACACATTCATTAGGTGATAGATAAAGGTAAATAGGCACCCCATGTTTCCATCCTTTCATTATAGAAATACCATTAGGGTCATTACAAAGGCACTTCCTATAAGGAATAAGTATGGAAGTCAACTGTACGTTAGGTCCTAAAAGTCAGTTGACTAAAGTGGAACTTGTCAAATGATCAACCTTATAATTCAACATATATTCAAGCCTGCAAAAGAGAGCTTACACTCTAGATGCAGGTCTACATGATAAATGATAACACATTCATTGGGAAATATATGAAGGTAAATAGACACATCATGTCTCAGATCTTCTGTCATAAACAGAAGGAGGATTGTCCTTAGAAGACTGAGAATTACACAAGTTTTTTTTATATATCCTCTATAACTTTGATTTTATATTGTTACAACATGCTTTTGGTATGTTCTATTTAGTACTTCCAACTACACTTTATTGTTTAATATACTGACTATTACATCACATTTAGGTAAATCTTGGCTTCCCCTTCTTATATACAGTATTTGACAAAAGTGAGGACACCCCTGAAGAAATGACAATGTAAAGTAGTAAGTGTACAGCCTGTATAACAGTGTACATTTTCTGTCCCCTCAAAATAACTTAACACACAGCCATTAAAGTGTAAACCGTTGGCAACAAAAGTGAGTACACCCCTAAGTGGAAATGTCCAAATTGGGCCCAATTAGCTATTTTCCCTCCCTGGTGTCATGTGACTCGTTAGTGTTACAATGTCTCAGGTGTAAATCGGGAGCAGGTGTGTTAAATTTGGTGTTATAACTCTCACACTCACTAATACTGGTCACTGGAAGTTCAACATGGCACCTCATGGCAAAGAACTCTCTGAGGATCTGGAAAAAAAAAATGTTGCTCTACATAAAGATGGCCTAGGCTATAAGAAGATTGCCAATATCCTGAAACTGAGCTGCAGTACGTTGGGCAAGACCATACAGTGGTTTCACAGGACAGGTTTCACTCAGGACAGGCCTCACCATGGTTGACCAAAGAAGTTGAGTGCAAGTGCTCAGCGTCATATACAGAGGTTGTCTTTGGGAAATAGACATATGAGTGCTGTCTGCATTGCTGAAGAGGTTGAAGGGGTGGGGGGTCAGCCTGTCAGTGCTCAGACCATACGCCGCACACTGCATCAAACTGGTTTGCATGGCTGTCGTCCCAGAAGGAAGCCTCTTCTAAAGATGATGCACAAGAAAGCCCAGTTTGCTGAAGACAAGCAGACTAAGGACATGGATTACTGGAACCATGTCCTGTGGTCTGATGAGTCCAAGATAAACGTATTTGGTTCAGATGGTGTCAAGCATGTGTGGCCACAATCAGCTGAGGACTACAAAAACAAGTGTGTCTTGCCTACAATCAAGCATTGTGGTGGGAGTGTCATGGTCTGGGCCTTAATGAATGCTGCTGGCACTGTGGAGCTATAGTTCATTGAGGGAACCATGAATGCCAACATACACTGTGACATACTGAAGCAGAGCATGATCCCCTCCTTCGGAGACTGGGCCACAGGGCAATATTCCAACATGATAACGACCTCAAACACACCTCCAAGATGATCACTGCCTTGCTAGAGAAGCTGAAGGTAAAGGTGATGGACTGGCCAAGCATGTTTGCAGACCTAATCCCTATTGACCATCTGTGGGGCATCCTCAAACAGAAGGTGGGGGAGCGCAAGGTCTCTAACATCCACCAGCTCTGATGTCACTCCAGTGGCAACCTATGACGCTCTGGGAACTCCATGCCCTTGAGGGTTAAGGCAGTGCTGGAAAATAATGATGGCCACATAAAATATTGACACTTTGGGGCCAATTAGGACATTTCCACTTAAGGGTGTACTCACTTTTGTTGCCAAAAGTTTAGAAATGAATGACTGTATGTTGAGTTATTTTGAGGGGACAGCAAATTTACACTGTTATACAGGGTGGACACTTACTACTTTACCTTGTAGTAGAGTGTAATTTCTTCAGTGTTGTCACATGAAAAGATACAATAAAATATTTACAAAAAAGTGAGACACTCATTGCGAGCCGTGCAAGACATTGAAACAGCCTAGACATGAGCGCCATGCAAAACTTACGGAGAGTCACGGAGGAGAAAGACACAGGGGAGGGATATGGGGAAGAGGGTGGGAAGAGACACAGGGGTGAGAGAGGGAGGAAAAGAGACACAGGGGAGGGAAATAAGGGGGAAATAAAACATAGGGCAGGGAGTGCGGAGAGATTCGCAATAAGTGCCGAATGCGTTCATTGTGGGTTTTGCGAATACCGCAAAGTAGACGGGGGAGAGGCTTGTGATGAGCTCCGAAGGTGTTCATTGGGAAGCATAAAAGTGGCAGGTTACCGAGACCTGCCAATGAGCGCCAAAGTGTGGCAAACAACATTGCCAGGCTTTACATTTTATTGCTGTTATTTTTGACGGGCAAGTTGCTAGTAAGATATAATGGTTTGGCTATTACAGAGCCCAGTTCCCTCAGTACCCCATCAGGACCTGGGGCTTTTTTTTTAACATTTATTTACAATGTACTGCATGTGAAACAGTCTGTTTCATTAGTAAAACCAGCCAAAAATGGCTTCTAAGAATGAATCTGCACAGATTTTCTATAAAAAAGCCAGTTATTTTACTCCAGTTGGACACAATTTTGCCAAATATAATCACTTCATACAAATCCATCCAGAAAAAACATCCAGGAGAGAAAAACATTTCAAATAAAGATAATATTGTTCAACACTAAAGATACAGGACTTAAAATGGACTTGGGTTATCTAACACATTATCACAATTCCTTGTGATTCTGTTTCAGTCTTTCTCATGTTTATAACAGACATGTCACTCTTAGTGAACTATAACTACAGCGCTCTATTTTTTTAAGTATACATTGGCATATATGTAAATAGTATGTGTATATATGATTCCTATACTACGTTATGCTGATTGCCACTACATGTGTGTATGTTTACTTTACCTCTGCATACTCAATTTAGTCTGAATACCCAATCATGAGAGCCCATGCATAAGTAGAAATATGTAAAGTACTTAGGTAGTGAGGATGACACCAAGACAACCAACACTTGCTCATAATACAGAGAAGCCCACCATCGGCATAGTGTAACCCTGTACCCCAGAGAACTGAAACACTGCAACCAACAAGTAACAAATCCCAAATAAGGGCTTCCCAATAAAGTGAGCAAGTACCCCCACCACCCAACAAACTACATAAGCTGGCCCTCACCAACAATAAAAGCCATGACAAGCTTAATAAGCTTAATAAGGCATGATTATGTCGCCCAAGCACCTGATGAATTATGCAATACTTTTATTAATCTTTAAACAAGATTGATTCCATGTTACCAGACTGTTAGCATAATGCCAATTAAATCTGGGGGTAATCTGTGACCATATAATGTGATTGCCCTGGTATAACGCCCTCAACCTCAGGATATCTAACTGCATCCTATAGATAAGGTTCCACATAGACAAAACCCTCAGATTGCTGCCCCCTACACAAAACAAACCCAATACTATTTGCAAAACATATTTTCATCTTAAATCCCTAACCATTTTAACTGAACAACATTGTGTCTGAAACCGAACTGACCCAACTGCCATCACCCTTAACTGCTGCCACTTTCCAGGCCCAATAAATGAACAAGTGACCTACAATCCACAAATGACAAGGACCCAATCAAGCAGCTCCCATAGCAGATACAATTCTAAAATAGTGTGTGTCAAAATATAGGGGGTTTACATTTAAAGCAGCAATACATGACCTTAAACTGAAATTAATTTAAAACGGTCTAAATCACTATTATCCTAATGAATTAAAATTGAAGATCTCCCTGCTTCAAATATTAATTAGCAAACTGTATGGATGCCACCCTTAGCAATTCCAATACTCTTTACCCAATGGAATCAGCGTTTTGGACAAGGGTTGCACAGAGGGAGTTTCCCTTTCTGTTTCAATTATTCCCTTTCATATACTTTAGGCTGCAAGATCCTATGAGCAGCATCCTGAACTGCTTTTTATTACTGTGAAACATTTTGTGATGTCATTAATTCTATTTACCCAGTGCTCTCATTGGGCAGCTTACAACAATATAACTGAAGGTTATGTACATGGCAAGTGAAGAGGGAGCGCCATGTGCTTCAACAGGGGGTGCTGGTTTGTAATGGGAGTAACAACACACATTACTCAGATACTAATACATTTCTTAATTACAATTCTCTGGCATTCCAGCAAGAGAAAGAAATAAATAAACAAAAATAATATATCCTGGGGTATCTGTGGCCTTGTTGTATTTGTGAAAGACCATCCATTTATCCCAATCTTTTTGATAATAGGTCCAAGTTGATGGAGCTAACAATTTGTATATAAGGCTATCTATAGCTAGTATCCTAAGTCCCAAAGGTGGGTTGGTAATGGAGTCCTGTGCTGATCTGCTGTAGGAGCAGCTTCGTGAAATATAAACAGGAAATAGCATCAATGATAATTTTACTTGCCAAACAGAAGATATTATGCTGTAAACATTTCAATACCATCTGGCGAATTAACAAAACCACCGGAGCAGAGGAAGCAGATGTTGAACCATCCTTAAATTATTGCAGTGAAAAATTACATGATGGTTCTTAATATAGTGACCCCATAAAAACAAAGATACCACTATGGGTAATAATTCTAAGAAATCAATGCTCATCAGTAAGCCTTCATCCAGTCCTGTGGACAAGGCTCTGTGCACAAGTGACCCTGACAAACGCTCCAAAACCGACTGATCCTGCCACATCAGTTTAAGGGTTTAAATCAGTATGTAAGATCAGGTCATTCATAATTAATGATTGGATGTTGAAATGCAATAGGAATAGTTGTCATATATACGGAGATCTGTCTTATGGTCTGCTGTAACTCTAATGTGATGATGAGGAGCTTTACTCCAACATTTGATAATGATAACCATCAACAGAAAATATGGTCCATGGTCATAATCTGGCACACAAAATTTAGTTTGCCAAGAAAAGACCCACAGTGGATGACGTGCCATGAAACTTTTTTGGAGGCCAAAGCTACATCAACTGAATCCCTTAGATAAACTACTTTATCCAATGGTAAACTGTATTGAAAGTATTCAGTGTCTATGTGAATGCCCAAAAACGTAATTAATGAGGTGGACCCTCAGATTTATTTCTGCCAAAGGAACTCCAAAACCATTAGACATATCCAAGAATGGTCTAAACAGATCAGAAAAAAGTCTGTAGATCTGGTTTGGTTATGATGCACTAATGATGCTGTACTTTGGCTGTGATGATCCATGAGGCAGCAATAGTTAGATTCCTGTGAAAATTCATGATCTGGTGACTTTTCATCTGACATCTGTAAAGAGAAGGAGAGCCATTCCTGCTTCCATTAGACTGCTATTAGACTGCCTCAATTCCTCATTGTGTCTGGATCTTCAATGATAATTAGAATATTTATTAATTCTGGATCATGTGACGAGTTCCTGTAACATCTGTAATGAGAATGAGAGGCTTCCCTACACCCATTAGCCTACCTCAATTCCTCACTGGATCTTCTAAGGCTGTGACTGCTGCTATGGTGAGATCTTCTAATGGGAGAATGTCTGGTGTGTGGTAAACGAAGACCTCATGCTTCTTTCTCTATCTGTGTAAGGCGTGTGCCTAGGACATGTTGATTCCCTGTGTGCCGTATGCCTATAATCCCTAGCCCTATGACTATGTGCAGTGGAGATCTAGATCTAGAGGTATGGGCCGAGATGCACAAATAGACTCATGAAACTGGACCTAGATGATGTTTGAGCAGCGCCTTTTCTCAGTAACAAGAAAGTAACCCTGCCCAGGATTAGATATAGGTGAATATTGAGCAGATCTGAAAGCCTTAGCTGAGGAGTGAAAGGTTTTTTCCTTTCTGACCCTTTAGCTAGGCTTTGTATACATGGATGTAGCGTGTAACTAATTCTGATCATGTGTTACATGTGTGGGTCAACATGTGGTGGCCCTACCAGTGCCTGGTCTTGATCCTGTATGCCATGTGCTACGCCTCAGCATCTAGATTCCCCAATATATATATATTAAGCTCATGATGTCAGGTGCTGTCTCCATTCTCTATCACTGTTTACATTTAAACTGAGGATTCCATCTCGTGTCAGTTTTTCTTCAGACCTAATAGAGAGAGGTCAGACATCTAGAGAGCTTGTCACTATGAATAAGGAGTTTGTCTAATATGAAAGGTATTGTAATATAGTGCAATAATCATTATTTATCTGTATTTATATATTTATAGGTCCTTTCCCTCTTCACGTACGCAAAAGATTGTCAGCAGCAATGCCGCCGCCAACAGCTAGTTTTTATCACTTCAAGTAGCCTAGGGAAAGACTACAAGATCAGACACTTTACCACATGTAAATCAGACTTTGTTGTCTGTGTTATAACGTGTTAATGTGGACATCTATATACAGGGTGTACAATGAGGCCTTTAAAGAGACGCTTTTATGAACATATGTATAATGTAGAGAAAGGTGTGATGACCAATGGTTTTTCTGCGCATGTGGTTTTAGAACATAAGAAAGTCACTAAGGGCATAGTAATCCAGGCGATAGATGTCATACCATCTAATAAGAGAAGAGAGAATTGTATCCTCAATTTGAGACGGAGAGAGACCGCATAGATTCATAAGTTAAATACCTTGAAGACTTATAGTCTCAACCGTGATATTGATCTTGCTGCATTCGTAGAATCCTGATTCATTAAGGAGAGAAATGGGAGACCGTGGGTTCTCTAGGGGCTCTATGTTCTTTACAAATTTTAGATCTAGTGGAGTTCTAGGAGTATTAGCCTCGGTCTCTTCTAGTATGGGGGTATCACATATATAGTTGTCAGCATGCGGGTTGCTGCTAACGCTTGCAGGCTCACGTAGCGAGCCCGCCACAACTGCGGCCCTCGCAAAGCGAGGGCCGCAGTTGCTGGCAAGGAGTGCCAAAGGCGCTCCTTGCACTGGTGGAGATGAGCGACTTTTGGACCGCAAATGCAGACCCTCGCAAAGCGAGGGGCCACATTTGTGGAGGTGGAGGCTTTACAACGCCTCACAACCGCTTACAAATGCCCACACACGCGGGAGTTTGAAAACAAAAACATAACACACAATGACGAACTACGGACCCACGCGAGCCTAGGAAAAACAAAAATTGAGGCCTTGCAAAAAAAAAAAAAAAACATAAAACCATTACGGACTCGCAAAAATACGACCTTAACGGACAAACCGCGCACAACGGAAAATACTCAAAACACAAAAAATATACAAAAAAATAAATAAAAAAGATTATCCACCGCAAGGAGGGACACCCAGGCCGTTTGGAAGTCAGGTTACACCTCGATTTCACTAACATTTCCAAAGTTTACACACTCGAAAATCCCCTAAGCGACAGAAAAAATGGCAAGATTTCAAACACAAATATATGTGTATGTGCCCTAAAATAATCTCAATAAAAAAAAACTAACATAGATTTTATTCATATTTATTTTAAAACAAAAATTAGCCTTTTACTAAAAAAATATGTATTTATGTTGCATTTTAATATTTCCCTTTTGTTCACATTTCCAACAGACACACTGTGAAATCTGCACAATTTTACTCACGACAAAGAAAGAACAACAGGTAATTTACAAAAATACATTTCATTCACAAAAATAAGATGCTGTAGGTAAAAAAAAAAAAAAAATTAAACAAAAAAACATTTATCTTTCTCTTTTTCAACAGACACTGCCTGAAGACTGTCGCAGGAAGATTGGCAGCAGGGGATCCTCTGTCATTTAAACACAACTAATAATTCAACCAAGGTATAGTATAACAAGTAAAAAAAAGAAACACCTATCCTGTTTGCTGTGCGCCAATGTCAAAAGCAAAAACAAAGAAAAATCATAAGTCCCTACTAACAATAATGCTGCACACAAAACAGGATACTCCAACAAATGTTGTTAACACATATAAAATAGAACAATGAATCCTGTTTTGTCTGCACCAACCTCTAAGCATAACCCATAACCTAAACCTCTAATCCCCAAAGTGGCGTACAGAAAACAGGATACTACAAAAAATATTGGTAACACATACAAAATTGAACAATAAATCCTGTTTACTGTGCCTTGACCTATATGCCTAAACCCAGAACCCAAACCTCTAATGACAACATTGGCGTACACAAAACAGAATAGTACAACAAATATCGGTAATACATACAAAAGTGAACAATAAATCCTGTTTTCTGTGCCTTAACCTATAAGCCTAGACCCACAACCTAAACCTCTAATGACAACTGTGGTGTACACAAACAGGATAGTACAACAAATATTTTTAACACATACAAAATTTCAGAATAAATCTTGTTTTGTGTGCCCTAACCTATAAGCCTAAACCCAGAACCTAAACCTCTAATTCCAAAAGTGGCTTACAGAAAACAGGATACTACAAAAAATATTAGTAACACATCCCAAATTGAACAATAAATCCTGTTTTCTGTGTCCTAACCTATAAGCCTAAACCCACAACCTAAACCTCTAATGACAACTGTGGTGTACACAAAACAGGATAGTACAACAAATAATGGTAATACATACAAAATTGAACAATAAATCCTGTTTTCTGTGCCTTAACCTATAAGCCGAAAGCTACAACCTAAACCTATAATCACAACACTGGTGTACACAAAACAGGATATTAAAAAAAATTGTTAACACAAACAAAATACAAAACAGGATAGTACAACAAACATTCAAAACACATACCAAATGGAAGAACGCATTCTGTTTTCTCTGCACAAACCTATAAGTCTAACCAATAACCTACATTTATAATTACAACACTGGTGTACACAAAACAGCATAGTACAAGAAATATTGTTAACTCATACAAAATTAAAAAACAAATGTTGTTTTGTGTTCCCTAACCTATAAGCCCAAACCCACAACCGAAACCTCTAATGCCAACAGTGCTGCCCACAAAACAAGATACTACAACAAATTTTCTTAAAAACATAACACATCCAACCAGCTATCCTCTTAAATATGCACCACTCTCTAAGCCTAACCCCATAACCTAAACTTCAATGAATAGATACAAAATAAAAATATATATCCTGTTTTACATGCTCATTAAAAAACAATAAAAAATACTTACATTTTAATGCAACATTTGCATCTCTCTCTTTCAGTCTTAACAGACACTGCCCGAAGACTCTCTGCATCGCTACAGCAATTTCCACACAACAGATTTCAAGCAAAAAGGTACAGTATTACATGTTAAACAAAAAATAAAATACTGATATTTACACATATCAAATAGAAGGACCTATCCTGTTTTTTGCCTGACTTTCTGCAAACGTACAGCAACCTAACTAAAAATATAAGTATAAACCCATAACCGGAAAACTCTAATAACAACATTGCCACATGCAAAACTGGAGAGCAACAACAACAAAAAAAAAAACCTAATGCCAACTGTGTTGTACACAAAATAAAAAATAAAAAAGATGTTAACATACACACACTTTGAAGATATATACGCTTTACGTTTAAGCCCAACTCCATACCCTAAACACGTAATGACAGCAGTAGCGCACAAAAATTAATATAAAACACATGGGGCCTCATTCTATTGCGATTTGGCCAATTGAATAGGGCTCTATATAAGTACAGAATATCATTGTTGGAATTTTTTTTTTACTGAACTTCTATCCAAAAGCAAGGTTTTCAATAATTAAAAACTTCTATAAAAAAATATGCTCTGTGCTTATATAGAGCCCTATTCAATTGACAAAATCGCAATTGAATGAGCCCCATGGAAAATACAAAGAACTATCATCTTTCATGTGCCACTTTCACAAAATACACTGCAACCTAACTAACACTCTCATTCAATTGCAAGTTGACCAATTGAACAGAGCTTTATTTAAGCACATAGCATATTTATTTTATAGAACTTTGTACTTAATTAACTTTTATCCAAACATAAGGTCTTTACTAGCTGAAAACTAAAAGACAAAATATATACTCACTGCTTATATAGATACTTATGCATTTGCAAACATTGACATTGAATGAGGCCCCACGTTGCTAACTCCAACCTTATCAACCTAACCTCATAATGGAAACAGTGCTGCACACAAAGCATGATAGTAGAAAAAAAAATGCAGTTAAAAAAAAATATTACAATAAGGAGAAAAAATAATAATATTTTTTTTTACAGATTAATATGGCAGATAGTGACAAGAAACAGGAAAAGGAAAGACGTCAAACTAGAGAACATCAAAAAACATGGGCAGAGCAACAGACGCCGGAGCAGAAGGAAATTCGACGACAAAAAGAACGCAAAAGACTTGCAAGCAAAAGACTATCAGCTAACAAACTAAAATCCATCCCTAAGAAGGCAACTAAGAAACAAAAGCATTTAGAAAGTGTTGCTGAACAATCAGATAAGATTTCTAATGATGATTTAGAGACTCATATTGATATATGTTCTCACAATTGTCCTTTACTTAAATCTTTAGCAGTAGAGGTTCATAATTGTGGTGATATAATTATTGTCTGTCAGTTTTGTGGGGCTTATCATTTCAAACAGGAAAGACCCAGAGATGGCGAGTTCGTTAGTTGCTGTCAAAAAGGCAAGGTAAGACTTCCAGAAAGACAACAATTCCCAACATATTTACAAAGCATTATGACTGAACCTATTTTCCGCAACTACCATCATTTCAGAACAAACATAAAATCATATAATAGTGCCATATCCTTTGCATCTATGGGTGCAACATTAGCTGCTAGTGTGCCAGGACCAGGCCCTACTGCTTTAAAGTACAAGGACAAATTTACCATCATACTTCTCATTTACATCCAGAGGAAGGAGAGCAAAGAAAATTTGCTCAACTATATGTCCTAGATACAATGGAAGCTGTTGAACAACGTATGCAGCTTCAAGAAAATAAAAAATGCTTACCCATTGTTTTTATAGAGCTTGATAAAATTATGGCTCAAAACCCATACTTCAAGCTTATAAAAAATTGGCAGAAGTAGAAAAAGAATAACAAATTCATGCAGAAATACATCAATTGCCAATCACAAAGGTCAATATGGTGCTTAAAAGAGATTGCCATACTGATTAATGCTGTTATAACTTGCCAACATCAAATGAGGTGGCAATGGTCTTTCAAAATGACGAAGGAGAACCACCATTTAAGAGAGATATTAGAATATATCCCAGAAATGAGGAGCAACTTTTCATTAATATAAGTATCTTAAGTACCAATTTGGATCCAATGACATATCCCATATTTTTATCCACATTGTGAAGCAGGTTGGCAACCCAAATTAACTCTTCAGAGTTACCCACATTCAAAAGTACGTGTGAGAAACAATATTTCCATACTTGAATTTAAAGTGACGCAAATTGCCATTCGAGATGGATTTAATCCCATTTTATGTGGTGGAAAACTGACACAACAATGGATCATTGATTCATATTTGCAAATTGAGGCAAATAATTTAAACTTCATCAAATATCAACAAGATAAACTATGTGTAGAATAGTATTGTGGGTTGATGGATTATGTCTCTGAGGTTGCTACAAACAGAGAGCTGCCAGCTGGCAAAGCCATCATTTTACCATTCCAGGTATCTCCTCGCAAAATATGCGAGAAAGATACAATGATGTCATGGCTATTGTAACTAAATTTGGACAACCCGATTTATTTATTACATTTACATGTAATCCACAATGGCCAGAGATTACATACAATCTGCCAATTGGACAAACTGCTTCCGATACACCAGATTTAGTGGCAAGAGTCTTTAAAATCAAATTAAATCAATTAATATGTGACATAACTATAACTCAATTATTTGGTAAACGTCTGGCTTATGTTTATACCATCGAATTTAAAAAAAGAGGCCTTCCACATGCACATATTCTGATAATACTTCAAGAGAAAGATAAATTGGATACTGGTGACAAAGTTGATTCAGTAATTATTTCTGAACTACCAGATCCAGAAATACATGGTAGACTATATGAGATTGTAACTCATTGTATGATTCATGGACCGTGTGGAGATATTAATCCACAGTCCCCATGTATGGAAGATAAGAAATGTACTAAAGAATTTCCAAAAGATTATAGAGACAAAACTTATGCTAATTGTGTTGGCTATCCATTATATAGAAGAAAAGAAGGACAAACTGCCATTATTCGTGGCAAAAAGGTAAACAACAGATATGTGGTACCATACAATCCACATTTAGTTATGAAGTATAATGCACACATTAATGTGGAAGCTTGCACTTCTATAAAATCCATTAAATATGTCTACAAATATATTTACAAAGGCTATGATGCAGCTACTGTAGTGGTCAAAAGTGCTGAAAATAATGAACACAGTGAGTTAGTACATGATGAACTTACATCTCATGTAGATGCTTGCTATGTAAATGCGCCAGAAGCAATGTGGCGTCTTTAAATTTTGAAATGCATGATCGCTCACATGCAGTGTATCGATTAGCTGTACATTTGCCACAAAGACATTTAGTGTATTTCCATGATGGAAATTAAAAAAATGCTTTGGCACAAAGTGAGCATCGCCAAACTACACTAACTGCATGGTTTCAATTAAATTCTGACTTAGAGGCAAGGGAATTGACATTCCATACCATTATTTTTTTGTTAATGGATTATGGCGAAAACAAAAAAGTTGTGGAAATAAAATAATCCCAAGAATTTACACTGTAAGTCCAAGAGACCTTGAACGTTTCTGCTTATGATTACTACTTCTAAATGTTCCTGTTGCACAAAGTTTTGAACAGTTAAGAACTGTTAATGACATAGTTTATGAATCATTTCATTTAGCTACGCAACACAGATACTTCCTAGCTGATGATACAGAATGGGAAAGATGTCTAGAAGAAGCAGCACTATGTCAAATGCCACAGCAGATGAGGGGAAAATTTGCATTCATTTGTATCTTCTCAAATGCATTAGCTTTGTGGGACACATTTAAAAAATATGGCTGAAGACTTTTTGCAAGATACAATGAGCCTATTGCATGATTAAAAGCATTAATTGAAATCCAAGAGGTCTTTCTAACTCATGGATTAAGTTGTGCAAGTTTTAATCTGCCAGATCCAGGTCTCATAGACCACATAAACTTTGAAGACTATGACACTCAACTACAAAGAGAAAGAAAAGAAGAAAGACTTGCAACTTTAAATACATTACAATTGCAAGCATTTAATGCAATAAAAAATGCTCTAGATGATGACATGCTCAAAGAGCGTTATCTGGATGGACCTGGCGGATCAGGAAAAACATATTCATATAATTTATTGATGAGTTTTGTTCGAGCACAAGGTCAAATAGAGCTGGCATTTGCAACCACTGGAATTGCCGTACTTTTGTTAGAAGGTGGAAGAACTGTGCATAGTGGATTTAAACTGCCAGTTCCTATTTTGGAAACATCAGTGTCGGATATTCGAATTACATCATTACAACCAAAAAAAAGGAAAAAAAGGAAATTAATTATAATAGATGAAGCTACAGTGATGTCATGCCATGCCCCTACAATGTATTGACCGTTTGCTATGTGAAGTCATGGATAATAATTTGCCATTTGGTGGAAAGGTAATGTTGTTAGGTGGCAATTTTAGACAAACATTACCTGTCGTTGTACATGGAAATCAAACCAACATTGTCGAAATGTATAAAGTCAAGTACACTATGGAAACTATTTACCCATCTTCAATTACAAGAAAATATGAGATCAGAAGGAGAAAATGAATTCAATGATTGGCTGATTAAAAATGGAGAAGGAGAAACAGAGCGAATACAAACATTTACCCGATGACACTGTGCATATCCCAGCTCATATGATTTGCAAACAGGATCTCATATCAACTATATTCCAAACAACAATAAATAACGAGGACTATGCAGAGCTTGCCAACAAAGTAATACTAACACGCAAAAATAAGGATGCATTACTCTTCAATAATGAAATATTTAAAAAAATAAATGCACTACAAAAAAAATATCACAGTGCTGATTCTGTACTTGGTGATGACAAAGAAAGTAAGATAAACTTTTCAACTGAATTCATTAACTCATTAACTCCCTCTGGAAGGTGCAATCGTCATGTTACTGCAAAATATGAACCCCAAAAAAGGCCTATGTAATGGTACCAGATTAATTGTTCAAGAATTAAAGGACCATTTCATACATGCTGAAATTCTAACTAGTACCCATAAAGGAGAGAGAGTTTTCATACCAAGAATAGATTTGGCACCAAGTGAAAGTAGCCTCCCTTTTGTACTTCAAAGGAGACAATTTCCTATCATCATGGCATTTGCCATGACCATTAATAAATCACAAGGTGAACTTTCAAATCTGTGGGTATCTTTTTAGAAGAATCAGTATTTGCACATGGCAAACTGTATGTTGCATTCTCAAGATGCAAGAATCCAGAGGCTATTAAAGTTTACATTGAAAACAACGAAAGTCAAGGTGATTTATTAGATGATGGATGCATTTTTACAAAAAACTTTGTCTACTTTGAAGTATTATAACTTTATTTCAACAACATATAACAATACAAGACATGGCACAGACGAAAAATAAATAAATAATAGAGTACAGTGGTTTAATTTTGAGGGCTAACTTTTAAGTCACTCAAGCTCTTTTTAGAGGACCACTATTTCAATAAGTAACTCTATAAAATGGCAAAAAACATAGAGAAGAGTAGTTTTACATCCAGGACAAAATTAGATATCTCTGGGACCGCTATTTCACATAGGAAATTCTATGTGCCATTTTCAAAAAATAATGTAATTTCTAGAACAAATGTACAACAACAAACAAAAAATATAGAGAACAGTGGTTTAATTTCCAGAATGGCATTTTATGTCACTCACACTCTTTTTAGAGCACCACTATTTCCATAAGAAACTCTCTAAAATGGCAAACACCATAGATAACAGTGGTTACACCCCGTGGACAAACTTTAATGTCTGGTGTTCTCTTTTAGAAAACCACTATTTCACATAGAAAACTTTTTTCGCAAAATTACAACAATAACAACGAAATGTCAACCATCAAAAATCAACAACAATAAAATAACAAATTATAATTTTCTGGAAGTAGCCTTTTACCATGATTAGCCCCAAAAAACACTTTGCTTGCATTTTACAACAATTACAGTTTAAATGTTACTTCATTATGTTACTGTTTATAATGTTACTATTTAAAAAAAAAAAAAAGGTCCAAGCTGTTTAATTGCATATATTTCAAAGTTCATGTTAAGAGGAGGAGGAGCTTTTGTTATACAATCTAAATGTATCATTCAATGCAAAATATTAATCCAGGGAGTAATCCGTTTGCCAGTTAATGGGGTCAGGAAGGAATTATTTTTTTCCCCCTTTGATACAATTGGCTAAGGTTTTTTTTACTGTTTGCCTTCCTCTGGATTCAATACATATTTAGTTTACCAGTGGTTAATCTACAAGTTGCATGTTACAAAACATTATGTCATGTTTACAATTCTCATTAATACAATGTTGACCTGTTCTTACATTAAAATGTTACTCCTCTTAAAAAAAGATCAGTTACCAGTTGGTCCCCTACAACTTGCATGTTCAAAAAATAAACATCTTTTCTATAATATTTGTACTTATTTAAAGATAAAGTCTCATCTACGCATATTACGTGCAAAACAGAATTCAAAACATACATATTTAATTGCCGTCATTTTTTGATGGGCAAGTCGCTAGTAGGTACATAAACCTGATATTATATATTTGAAACAACCATTATTGGCCATATATTCTCTTTGTTTGATCATGCATTTAACTATACATTTTTTAGATGGGGAAGAAGTGATTTTTCACACTTTTTTTACATTTTGTATGTTATTATTCATCATTTATTTGCCTACTCTAGTTTAGGGGTGTCTAGTCCACTTAGGGTTAAAAATTTTTAGTTACATAGGGCCTCATTCTATTATCGGCCGTAGGAGATGCGGGGCCGCAAGGACCAGCCGCAAGCTATTTGCCTATTCTATTCCCTTGCGGCCAGGAACTCCGGCAGGCTTGCGGCCGGCGCCTTGTCATCACGCGCCGGAGGCAAGCCTTTGATCTTAAACGTCCGCAAGAGTTTCGGCCGCAAGCAAATCCCGGTTGCTATTCAATTGCTCTGGGAACCCTCTCTGCAAGGCTAAAACCGAGCCGCAGCTTTCTTGCAGCAAAAAGGTCCCGCAGGCACACAATTAAGAACATAATAAAGCCATAATAAAGCCATCCTGCACTCTGAGGAGACTATAAAGTGATTGTAGGTGTTAGCATTCATAGCACAACATTCCCCTACACTCAAATCCATAAAATATTTTTACTTTAATTTATGTCAAATATCCTTGGAAAAAGTCCAGAGGGCTTGGAGCACCTCAGACCCGCCCAAGCTGCGGCCGGAAAATAAACAGTTAATGAAATCTCGGATTTGGGCTGATGTGCAAGCTTGAGAGGGGGTTGCTATTAATCCTCATGTCCCCTATTATGATCCCTAGCATTTACAGAGCTTTACAGTGCTGTCTTGAATTTATATTTGCTTTTAAATATTTCTGAGCTTACGGCCGGTTGCAAGATATGCGGCCGGCCGTAAGGGGATATCCTTGCGGCGCCATCTATTTGAATTGCAAGGTAATGGAAGCCCCGCAAAGAATCGCAGATTTGCGGCCGATTTACGGCCGATAATAGAATGAGGCCCATAGTATTTAAGGTTGAAAAAAGACTTTCAGTCCATCAAGTTCAACCTTTTAAGATCTCCTCTAATCTGCAATATGCGGATTAACTATTAATTAATTAGTTGTATATAAAAATAATAAATAAATAAATAATCAATTCCCTCCTGATCCCAGACACCGGCGACTGGACTTCTCCCTGGATCAATACTGTCTCTCTAATTATCCATGATAACCCTGAATTCCCTTTTTAATTAGAAATAAATCCAGTCCCCTTTTAAAGTTAGCTATCGAATCCGCTGTCACCACCTCCTCTGGTAGAGAATTCCACAGATTAACCACCCTTACTGTGAAGAACCCTTTTCTTTCTTTAAGGTGGAATCCTTTTACTTCTAACCTCAAGGGATGTCCTCTTGTCAGTTGAAAACCTCTTGGCACAAAAAGCTCCCTTGACAAATCTTTATACTGACCCTAGATGTATTTATATAAGGTAATCATATCTCCTCTTAGACGCCTTTTTTCTAGATAAAATAAGTTTAATTTGGTTAGTCTTTCTTCATAACTTAGCCCCTCCATTCCCCTTATTAGTTTTGTTGCCCTCCTCTGTACCTTTTCCAGCTCTAAAATTTCCTTTTTATGAAGTGGTGCCCAAAATTGTACTCCATATTCCAAATGAGGGCGTACTAGAGATTTGTATAGTTGCAGAATTATATTTGCTTCCCTGGCTTCTATACCCTTCTTAATACATGCTAATATTTTATTTGCCTTTGCAGCTGCTGCTTGGCTTTGAGCACTGTTACCTATGTGGTTGTCCACAAGCACTCCCAAACCCCTTTCAATATCCGATACACCTATATTTGCTCCATTAAGATCATAAATTTCATGGCTATTTTTCCTTCCCAGATGCATAACTTTACATTTATTCGTATTAAATCTCATCTGCCATTTAGATGCCCATTCCTCAATTTTATGTAAATTCCTTTGGAGGGAAAGCACATCACTATCTGATTGAATTACCTTGCACAACTTCGTGTCATTAGCGAAAATGGAGACACCACACTCTAATCCTACCTCTAACTCATTAATAAATATGTTAAAAAGGAGAGGACCTAATACTGAACCCTGAGGAACCCCACTTACCACATTATTCCAATCAGAGTATGTTCCATTTACAACAACCCTTTGCTTCCTGTCTTTTAGCCAGCTCTCAATCCATGAGCAGATATTTACTGCAACTCCTGTATCTCTTAGTTTGCAAAATAGTCTCCCATGTGGCACTGTATCAAAAGCCTTTGCAAAATCCAAAAAGACAACATCAACTGAGTTGCCTTGATCCAGGTTCCTACTAACCTCCTCATAGAAACTAATTAGATTTGTTTGACATGACCTATCCCTCATAAATCCATGTTGACTCCTACTTATAATCCTGTTCAAATAGACATATAGGGTATGCTTCACTGTATGTTCCCTATGTAGTTATTATGTTTACCATAGTTTCTTGTGTGTATAGATGCTTGTCTGTATGAATATTTTTATGAGATGTACTTATGCATCTATACCTATTTGTGTTGATGTACTTTTTATGAAAAGCCCACATGCTCCATAGAAGTTTAGGATTGGAGGAATTATAGTGTGTCTATCAGCTAGTGCTTTAGTTCTGTATACAGGTCCTGTGCTCAGGGTATTTTGGTGATGCCCCATGAGATTTTTTGTATGAGTATTCAATGTATGGGTATAGGTTCATGTTCATGTTGATGATTTTTTAACCCCCATATTCATGCCATTTAGTAGAATAACAGAGATTAGGGGCAAGGGCTAGTCCCATATGATAGGATGTATACTCGATTTAGTTCCCTTATGTTCTTCGCAATATATGAGAAGTGTGCAGCCCGATATGGGAGTTGGAGGGAAGTCTTTGTTGCCATGATAACGCAGGACACCACTCATATTTCTCTCTCTTTTTTATAAAAAACAAAAAAGCCTTTATTTTAATCATACTATAGCAACACTGATAAAAAAATACAGTTTGAAATGTCATATATTCTCATCTCTGATGTGATCTTTAACACTGTCACCTGTTTTGTATGTATGCATTTATATGTTCTGTTATTATACAATTATGACATATATAAGCTGATACTTAGAGGGTATTACTGTGTATTCTGACTGATAAGCTATATTTAGGACTGTTGTGCTTTAAAATCCTCTTAGCTTGATAATTTACAGCAATTGTGTATCCAGGAACATTTTGTTTTGATAATTTTTTAATCAACATATATTAATTATCCGTCTTAATTTGGTTTAAATAAAAGCTATTTTTAACTCATTAGTGACTGGGTCATGATTTCCAATGTTTATCAACTTCCATATATTATTGATGTCATTTTCAAACGGATGTTAGTGCCTATATTTAAATTGTGTCTTTTTCTCTAGCCTTCTTTTTTGTGTCTCCATCGTGTATAACAGTATATACTACCCATGTACATCTGATCTGGTCCAGGGGAGCTCATAGACATTCTCTATACAAGATGGAGTGAAGGCCCTGTGTACAATCCTACATTGGTCCCTGTGAGAAATATGGTGAAAGACTAATTCATTTATTGTGAATACACCATTATAAATGAAAATGGCTTTTCTTGATGTCTGTGAAGACATGTTCTGGTTATAACTACAGTTATATAGCTGTATGGAATACAGTGGCCCTGCTGTAAAGTTATTTTTCAGAAGTAGTACTTTTTAGTAAAGAGTTGTAATAAATGCTTCTTGAAAACTCTCTCATTCTTTGTGCAACTGATAAAGCAAATATTTAGAGGGTTCTCTTAAAGTGTTCACATCTACTATAATGGGATCCCACTGGGGGTGTCTTCAGGCCAGGAACAAAGTTGGGGGGTTGTGGTGCTCCTCTTCCAAGATAACTGTGATTTGTAAATGAAAGAAGATAAGTAATTGTAATATAGATTCCCAAGGTTACAGGTAAGTCGTGAGAATTTTATTTAAGGATTTCCATTCTTGTTCTTCGCTCCTCTGTGCTCTTACTTTATTATTCCTACTTTCTCTGCACTCTCACATCACTATGTTTATCTCCTCTGCACTCTCACATCACTATGACTATCTTCTCTGCACTCTCACACCACTATGTCTATCTCCTCTGCACTCTCACATCACTATGACTATCTATTCTGCACTCTCACATCACTATGACTACCACCTCTGCACTCTTACATCTCTATGACTATCTTTTCTGCACTCTCACATCACTATGACTATCTCCTCAGCATTTTCACATAACTATGACTATCTCCTCTGCAGTCTCACATCACTATGTTTATCTCCTCTGCACTCTCACATCACTATGTTTATCTCCTCTGCACTCTCACATCACTATGTTTATCTCCTCTGAACTCTCACATCACTACACTTACCTCCTCTGCTCTCTCACATCACTATGACAACCTCCTCTGAACTCTCACATCACTATGACTATCTGCTCTGCAGTCTCACATCACTATGACTATCTTCTCTGCAGTCTCGTGTCACTATACTTATATCCTCTGATACACAGAGGCTCTGAGGTCAGCACTGATTACTCACTAGTTAATATACAGATATAACATGGCTGATGTCATCGGGATTGTGATGCCATCAACATTCTATTGACTACAAGGCCACTATCACAGAGGCTGCAGCAGCCATTAGCTGGTCTCCCTCAGTCAATAGTAACCCGTACTGATACTTTATTGGGACCAGAAGGGATTCCTGAGGGGAGGCTGGATCTGACAAAGTGCTGGATGATGATAAGTCTGGAGGTGAGTTTGAAGGGTTAAAGGTTTTATAGTTATATAATTAAAGAATGTGGTGCCACTATATATATTGTCCTTAAAAACATATCACATCACACACTATACATGGATATATACACACCTTAGCCACACACTACACACACACAAATATATATATATATATATATATATATATATATATGTATAGAGAGAGAGAGAGAGAGAGATAGATAGATAGATAGATAGATAGATAGATAGATAGATAGATAGATAGATAGATAGATAGATAGATATGAAGAGTGAGGTAGCCGTGAGTGTTCAGTAATCTAGATGAATAAGCAGAGTATTGCAGTATACAGGGAGTGTAGAATTATTAGGCAAGTTGTATTTTTGAGGATTAATTTTATTATTGAACAACAACCATGTTCTCAATGAACCCAAAAAACTCATTAATATCAAAGCTGAATATTTTTGGAAGTAGTTTTTAGTTTGTTTTTAGTTTTAGCTATTTTAGGGGGATATCTGTGTGTGCATGTGACTATTACTGTGCATAATTGTTAGGCAACTTAACAAAAAAAAAATATATACCCATTTCAATTATTTATTTTTACCAATGAAACCAATATAACATCTCAACATTCACAAATATACATTTCTGACATTCAAAAACAAAACAAAAACAAATCAGTGACCAATATAGCCACCTTTCTTTGCAAGGACACTCAAAAGCCTGCCATCCATGGATTCTGTCAGTGTTTTGATCTGTTCACCATCAACCTTGCGTGCAGCAGCAACCACAGCCTCCCAGACACTGTTCAGAGAGGTGTACTGTTTTCCCTCCTTGTAAATCTCACATTTGATGATGGACCACAGGTTCTCAATGGGGTTCAGATCAGGTGAACAAGGAGGCCATGTCATTAGATTTTCTTCTTTTATACCCTTTCTTGCCAGCCACGCTGTGGAGTATAAGGACGCGTGTGATGGAGCATTGTCCTGCATGAAAATCATGTTTTTCTTGAAGGGTGCAGACTTCTTCCTGTACCACTGCTTGAAGAAGGTGTCTTCCAGGAACTGGCAGTAGGACTGGGAGTTGAGCTTGACTCCATCCTCAACCCGAAAAGGCCCCACAAGCTCATCTTTGATGATACCAACCCAAACCAGTACTCCACCTCCACCTTGCTGGCGTCTGAGTTGGACTGGAGCTCTCTGCCCTTTACCAATCCAGCCACGGGCCCATCCATCTGGCCCATCAAGTCTTACTCTCATTTCATCAGTCCATAAAACCTTAGAAAAATCA
Source organism: Discoglossus pictus (assembly GCA_027410445.1). Classification (NCBI taxonomy): domain Eukaryota; kingdom Metazoa; phylum Chordata; class Amphibia; order Anura; family Alytidae; genus Discoglossus; species Discoglossus pictus. The sequence continues at coordinate 111,498,276 of CM050167.1, read as the reverse complement.
GTCTTGAGATATTGCTTGGCCCAGTCTTGACGTTTCAGCTTGTGTGTCTTGTTCAGTGGTGGTCGTCTTTCAGCCTTTCTTACCTTGGCCATGTCTCTGAGTATTGCACACCTTGTGCTTTTGGGCACTCCAGTGATGTTGCAATTCTGAAAAATGGCCAAACTGGTGGCAAGTGGCATCGTGGCAGCTGCACGCTTGACTTTTCTCAGTTCATGGGCAGTTATTTTGCGCCTTGGTTTTTCCACACGCTTCTTGTGACCCTGTTGACTATTTTGAATGAAACGCTTGATTGTTCGATGATCACGCTTCAGAAGCTTTGCAATTTTAAGAGTGCTGCATCCCTCTGCAAGATATCTCACTATTTTTGACTTTTCTGAGCCTGTCAAGTCCTTCTTTTGACCCATTTTGCCAAAGGAAAGGAAGTTGCCTAATAATTATGCACACCTGATATAGGGTGTTGATGTCATTAGACCACACCCCTTCTCATTACAGAGATGCACATCACCTAATATGCTTAATTGGTAGTAGGCTTTCGAGCCTATACAGCTTGGAGTAAGACAACATGCATAAAGAGGATGATGTGGTCAAAATACTCATTTGCCTAATAATTCTGCACTCCCTGTATAGTGATACATATTTTATAGGACAAACATATTCATAGTTTTCCTGACTAGATTTCGAGAGCTTACCTCTTTTTTTCAAGTCCGAAGCAACTCCGATAGATTCCCATTAAAATGCACAAATTACAGTATGTTGTGTTAATATGAATTTGACTTGGACGTCCCCCTGTATAGTGCTAAGGAATATGTTGGCACTTTAGAAATAGTCTGTGCTGATGATGGCTCCACCTAGAAGGCGTAACTGTGCATTTTAGCACCATTCCGGAGCTCTCACCCAGGTAGAGGGTGGAGAGTATGCCACGCTGACATTGCGCTGCTGTGCTATTGCACTTGTTGCGGTGACAGGAAGTGTCGGAAATAACTGGAAGTGGCTCTTTTCGCCCTACCCCATTGCTACACGTTCTTGCTGCTCCAGATTGGGACATGTGCCTTTCTGATTTTCATTGACTAGAGGGTTGGTGTGTATCAACAGCACTCGCTGGATGTAGTACTTGAGGTGCACCAAGGTATGTCTACTTGGCGGTATAGCCTATAAGGCACAGATAGTAGGACCCTGATCCGGACGCTATGGATAGAAGAAATATCAGAAATATCAGAAGCCTGCATGTAGCAACATGAGCTATGTCTGAGAGGTGAGGCCCTTTGAATTTTTTTTATAGTCTATGAGCTGTGTGTGAGAGGTGAGGCCCTTTGAATTTTTTTTATAGTCTTTTGGCTTGATTACCCCTTGACTGGAGGTGCTGGACTGCTAAATCAAAGGGTGGGAGGATTCTTCATTAGACTAAAAAAAGAATTGTGCCTGGCTGTATAAGACTTCAATTAAGTATACTGAGTTATCAGAGGCGCTGTAACTCTGCCCCAGAGACTGGAGGGTCAATTATATGGCCATATGAGATTAGACCTCTGATAGCGCAATTTAGCCTTTTTAGGTATAAAAATCTGTGCCTCGGCACCAGTTATTGGGATTGCTGTTGGAATAGGATCCCTCTATGGACTTCAGTATTCCTACCTTATACGCCATCTTCCAGGACTGGAAGTGTAAGGGAAACACCTAAGTATAAAGTCTGGGTAATGGTCTATTCTGTGGCTAGGTTGAGCCCTGATACAAAAGTGTGTTGTGTTGGTAACTACATATTTACATTAGGACTGAGACTTATAGTAGGATTTAAATATAAAAAAAGAAAAAAAAGGTGTTTCATCTGTATGAAGGAGGAAGGCCAAGCAATAAAGGATCATTATAGGAAAATTGGACCTTCAGTTGTTAAAGCCTAATCCCCATGGGGTTAGAAAAGAAAGCTTCTCTTTTATGGTGGACTGCTTCAACTGATCTACTCCTTATTGGACTTGAATTGATTTACTCCATATTAGACTGATCACATGATATAAGTTGAGACTTTGAACAATAGTTGTATATCTGACTTGTAGTGTCGAGCTGAGCCCATTGGGAGCTTAGAGTGAAGAGTAAAACTCTGAAGTAACATTGTAACAACATGGGCTAGTGTGCCCTGGTTACTGTTCTGGAGTAAGAGGAATGTGAACAGTTTATCTAGAACTACTCCTCAATGGGTATTTTCTTCTGTAACATAAAAAGTTTAAAGGGTTCTTATATCGTGTATTAGGTTCCACCGATAACCAAATATCCGTCCTAATTCAGGTTTGTTATTTTGGGTTATACTTTAGGATCCTAGTGTTTTAACTATGGGTCTGCTATAGTTGCTGTTTATAACCATCTAAATATACTTGGATTGTAAGAGAAGGGTTGCTTTATATATTCTGCTTGCTTGTTTGGGATTCGGCTAATAGGGTAGCCTTTTTTTGCATGCAGCCGATATATCTTAACTAAATAGACAAGATGAATCAGTACTCCTCAAAGAGGAAAGGTAGTGAGAAAGTCTCTGTGTCCAAAGGCTGTATAAGGATTCAAATCACTGGTTTGCAGCAGGGGCTGATTCAAGTATAATAAAAGTCATATAGGCATAGTGGTACTAGGCAGGGGTGCATGGGGTATTAAGCTAGGCCGTATCGGTATAGCATTTGCGGGCTCAGTGTGGCTCGACCTCCGGATTTGCAACACGCATAACCACGCCTAGCTGATGACGTACGCAGCGTTGTTGCTAGGAGCCTGACGCGTTTCGACGTGTGACATCTTTATCAAAGGGAGGTTGTATAACGCTGTCTCAGTGCTCATCGCGAGCCTCTCTCCTTGTGTACTTTTGCTCCTCTGAGCACCCTCGGAGCTCATTGTGTGCCCTGCGCTGAGCGCCTTTGGCGCTCATTGAAATATTCTCCCCTGCTTCTTTTTATTTTATATATATATATATATAATTTTAACTGATAATAAAAAAATTATTAAAATAATACATTTATATACTTTACCTATTTGTAATTACTATATCCAGCAATCAATATCCTGAAGAGCTAACAATCTGTTTTGATTTTCCTGCAGCTGTTTATGAATACCAGAGTTTTATGGGATCGATCTAATGGAACAACCTATTAAATTAAGTTCTTTCAGAAGGAAAATACTGATGTTATATGTGTACAAGAGACACATTGGTCTAGGAATTCAGTGCCTAATTTTATGAGTAATCGGTATGAGCTATGTGCTCCTTCTTGTTACAAAACAAAGTCAAGAGGAACTGCCATCCTTTAAAAAAAAAGTAATTTTGATACAGGAAGATTACACATAAATCGATCTGGATGGAAGATTCTCTATTTGGATAGGTACAATTAATACAGTAATATACACTATTGCTAATATGTATGCTCCCAATCAAAATCAGAATTGTTTCTTAAATAGAATGATGAAAAGTATCCAATGGATAAGGATGGGTAATCTGTTGGTTACTGGAGATCTAAATATCATTCTTGATTCAGAATTGGATCGTAATTCCAATGGGCCAATTAAATGGTCAAAGGATGTATCTGCAATTGCTCGTAGGTTTCAGGCTACGTTACTGAAATATAATCTGTATGACACATGCGTATATTCCATCCCAAGGAGAGAGACTATACGTTTTTCTCCAAACGCCATGGGTCATATACGCGAATCGATTATTGTTAAGTTTATCAAAATATAATCAGTTGAGTAGGTACGTTAAGGATTGGTGTGATATCCCTTTCAGATCATGCAAATGTTACTTTATGTATCCATAAGAATCCTAGTGATATACGATCTAACAAGTATAGAATAGATTTCTCTTTATTAAGATCTATAGACGATAAGAACTATATTGGAAAACAAATTGTAGAATTTGTGGAGTTGAACAAAAAATCTGTAACCTTGAATACAACTGTGTGGAATGCCTTAAAGGCTTATACTAGAGGTATTATGTTTGCCTTAAAAAAAGAGGAAAGAAAGAGGCAAGTCTTTGCAAGATTTAGATATTCAACTTAGCAAGTTGACTTTGGTGAATAAATTGGCCCCGGATAAGGAAAATATACTAGAAATACAGAATTAAATAAAAAAAATCATCATTTATGAATAAATGCTAGTATAGGGGATGCACAACAAAGGCAGTATCATTGTGGCAATAAAGCTAATAAATTGTTTGCAAGACAATTCAGTAATAAAAATCGGCTTGAGAGAATATCTGAGATAATTGTCACTGAAGGGATATCTTGTACTACCCCGGTACAGATTGGGAAGGCTTTTCATAAATTCTATGAAGACCTTTCTAACCTTGAATCAAAGAATGAAGTAAGTAAACCCTCCATAGGTAAATTTCTGAGTTTTCAAATTCAGTAAAATTACCTAAAGTCACAGACCTACAAAGACTAAAACTAGAGGAGCAAATATCCATTGAGGAAGTAGATGAGGGGATTCGCTCTCTTAAATTGAATAAGGAGCCGGGCCCAGATGGGTTTGACAGTTGCTTTTATAAGACCTTTGCAAACTTAATAAAAAATCTTCTTAAAGATACATTTAATCAAATTAAAGATGGAGGCAATCCCTCCAAAGAGATGCTACAGGCCGTTATTAGGACGATCCATAAAGAAGGGAAAATCTACTAATAAATGTTCCAATTATAGGCCTATATCTCTTTTAAATCTGGATATAAAAAATGATGAAGAATTCTGGCCAATAGATTAAATTTGATTATGAAAGACCTAATCCACCATGATCAATCTGGCTTCATAAAGACCAGACAGGGCCTGGATAATACATGCAAACTCATCGATATTATAGATTACTAGCGACTTGCCGTCAAGAAATAGCGGCAATTAAATGTGTATGTTTTGAATTCTGTTTTGTACTGAATATGAGTGTTTGACACTTTTAACATTTTTATTATCTATAATGAAGTAGAACAATTATATTAAATGTGTTTATTTTTTTAACATGCAACTTGTAGGTGACCAACTAGTAAACCATCCCGGAACCCTACCCTCAGCAGCTGTGCTGCTGAGGTCTTCCTCTTTTGCTCACCGTAAGGTTCTAGCCATGGGAGCATTGCAGTTAGAAACACCGGTGTCCTGCCCTTTTTCAGCCTGCTCACTGGGCTTCCCTGTATCCTTAGCCTGTTGCATTTTGCCAATGCATGCTCCCCTCCCCACAGTTGGAGCAGACACGTCGAAAGCGACAGTTGGGCGCCCACCTGCATTCGCTTTCATTGAAGGAGTAGCAAATCTGCCTGACACTTGCCCTGGGTGTGGGTGGCCTTCTCCCACTTGCCCCTGTCTGAAAGGGTGGCCCCGCCCTCATGGGCATCATGACGTTCAGCCAATACACAATGGCTTTTTCGTTCCAAGCCATGTTCTGCTTGAACGCCATGCATTGGTGGAAATCCTCATCGTATTTCCACTGTGCCTTAACACCGTAGGTAGGATAAGCACTTCTAATCTCCTACAAATAGACCAAGAGGGAGGAGCACTGGTCAGGTAATTTTTCCCCTATGATGCAATCCATAATAGAAAAAGCCTGAAGCCAGTTGTCAAATGTGCGCAGGATCCTAGACGAATAGAGGAATCAGCAGGGTCGACAGTGGGAGTAGGGAAAATATTTCAACAAACTCTCTATGCCAAATACGCTCTTGAATATCCTGAGTTAGATGGGCCCCCAAATTATCCAATGAGCATACTGCCGTTGCCCTCCTGGACACATCCGATACCCTAACTGTTTCTGGAGACACCTCGGGCGAAATAATGTCCGCAACACTGTCAGCGGGACTATCCCCCGTAACCCGACTAACCGTGAGCACAGCTGTCCGTCCTTCCGCCACCGGGTAAGAAAGTCCTGCCGCTCATGCCTTGGCCATTAACCCTGTGACCCAATCTGCAAACTCCCTGTTAGAGAGCGTTACCTTGTGCTCACCTAGCACACCCTTAAGACCTACTAGTAATGTGTCCTGACCCCCCAACCTTGTGCCGGTGTAAGATGTGTTTAACTACTGGCCAAACGCTATCTCACCTGCTTCACGGGGGGGCGCCATCAACGGCTGAGCTTGACTGGCTGTCAACTAGAGATGCTACTGTCCGTGCCTGTCTATGGGCCATGTCAACCAAGGATTCAACCGCCCCTGGGTGAGGCGGAGCTTGTGGGGCCGTGTGCACTTTTTGTCTTTTGTCAGACACCTTAAAAGAGAGTGGACTGTATCTGGAAGTGGCTTTTCTGGTCCTTGCCGGGTATGCTGCCCTTGGTACTTGGACCGCAACCGCTGTCCTTTAACATCACTTGGTCTATCTCCATGCGCCCTTTACGAAGCGCAGTTGCACCTACGGCTGGTCCACTCCTGCCCTGCTGCTGGCCCTTTAAGACAGTAGCATTAGTACCAGCCAAGGACTCATCCGCACACACAAAATACCTAGGTGGGACCGCTGTTTTTTTTCCATCACACCTATTTTTATTGTGACCCTTCCCTCCCCTACTGCGAGACTGAGGCCTGGGGGGTGTAGGAGTGTCTAAGATAATTAACTGGCTTAGCAGTGATCCTAAAGGCACAGTATGGTCGCTATGACCTGCAACTCTCACACCCCTAAGCCTAGCTCCCATGTTTCTCTGCATTGATGGTTGCTGTATAACCAAACCACCCCAGGTGGCCACGTGCAGCGGCCTCACCCTTTCCTCTCTGGGACTGCAAGCTCTAGGCCCACGCTGCCTTGCAGTCCAGAGGAGCTCTCTCCCTGCCCACTAGCCACTGAAGGCTACGCCTGAGGGACCGCAGGGGAGGAGGTTGACTCGCCCTCTGGGGTGCCTAGGCAGTCCTCCAGCCATTTTACTTTGTGGCATAAGGCCTTGGAGCGCACCAACTCAAAGAGGCGTTCCAGATCACTGGCATCACTTGCCTTCATCTTAACTGGCCCAAATCACCCAAGAACTAGCCCCCAAGGGACACACAGGAGGGAGAACAAACCACACAGACACAGGGGAACAGACAACAAAAGAAAACAAGGAGGAGGGGAAGGGGGGAGGAAGGAATTAACTATAGCTGCAGAAGGGAATGAGGAGTCCAAGGGTGTTAACCCCTTATAATGAGGCCCCAAAAAAAACAGATTGACCCTTTATCGCAGGGCCACATGGCAAAGGATACCAGTGAGTGATGCCCAAATCCCAGTCCACACATACTACCCACCCAGCACAGACACACCACAAACAATGATGCGACTGATCACCACGCTGGAGGACCGCAGAGTGAGACAAAATGGCTTGCACATGATGCGCCCGCCTCCCACGTCACTGAGCCGCCCCCCAGCGCACAGGAGGAAGCGCGCCCAGGAAGCCTCCCTCTGCGTCCAACAGGATAGATACATACACAGGATAAATTTATAGGATAGATAAATGTACACGATAAATGCACACGATAAATGTACAAGATAGATACATGCACAGGATAAGCGTACAGGATAAATGCATAGGATACATGCACGGGATAGTTACATGGACAGAATAAATGCACAGGATAAATGTACAGGATAGATATATACACAGGATAAATGTACAGCATAAATGCATACACAGAACAATGGACAGGATAAATGCACAGGATAAATGGACAGGATAAATAAATATACAGAATAAATGTAGAGGATAAATACGTACACAGGATAAATGTACAGGATAAATGTACAGGGTAGCTAAAGATACATATACAGTATAAATACATACACAGAATAACTATACAGGAGAAATGCAGAGGATAAATATACACAGGATAATTGTACAGGATAAATAAATATTCAGCATACATATACCGGATAAATGTACAGGATAAATACATCCCCCGGATAAATGTACAAGATGCAGAGGATAAATGTACAGGATAAATAAATATACAGGATACATATACAGGATAAATGTACAGGATAAATACATCCACCAAAAAAATTTACAAGATAAATGCACAGGATAAAAGTACAGGATAAATACATACACAGGATAAATGTACAGGATAGATATATATATATATACACAGGATAAATGAACAAGATTTAATCTTTTTTTTATAATCTTAATGGAGCAAATCTAGGTGTATCAGATATTGAAAGGGATTTGGGAGTGCTTGTGGACAACCACCTAGGTAACAGTGCTCAAAGCCAAGCAGCAGCTGCAAAGGCAAATAAAATATTAGCATGTATTAAGAAGGGTATAGAAGCCAGGGAAGCAAATATAATTAGAGAGATAGTATTGATCCACAAAGAAATCTGATCGCCGGTGTCTGGGATCGGGAAGGAATTGATTATTTATTTTTTATTTCCCTTTGAGACAATTGGCTGAGTCTCGCTTGTTTTTTTTTTTTTTGTTTGCCTTCCTCTGGATTAATAATAAAAAAAAAAAAGAATAAATTAAATAATTGATTAATAATTAATTAACAATTAATTAATTAATAGTTAATCCACATATTGCAGATCAGAGGAGATCTTAAAAGGTTGAACTTGATGGACTGAAAGTCTTTTTTCAACCTTAAATACTATGGGCCTCATTCTATTAACGGCCGTAGGAGATGCGGGGCCGCAAGGACCGGCCGCAAGCTATTCGGCTATTCTATTCCCCTCCGGCCGGGGATTCCGGCAGGCTTGCGGCCGGCGCCTTGCTATCCCTTGCGGCCGCTCGCGCCAGAGGAAAGCCTTTGATCTAAAACGGCCGCAAGAGTTTCGGCCGCAAGAAAAGCCCGGTTGCTATTCTATTACTCCGGGAACCATCTCTGCAAGGCTAAAAGCGAGCCGCAGCTTACTTGCAGGAAAAAGGTCCCGCTAGCACCAATTAAGCACATTATAAAGCCAAAATATAGCCATCCTGCACTCTGAGGAGACTATAAAGTGATTGTAGGTTTTAGCAAAAATAGCACAACATTTCCCTACACTCAAATCCGTAAAAAAAATATTTTTTAATTTAGGTCAAAAATCCATGTAAAAAGTCCAGAGGGCTTGGAGCACCTCAGACCCGGCCACGCTGCAGCCGGAAAATAAACAGGTAATGTAAACTCGGATTTGGGCTGATGTGCAAGCTTGAGAGGGGGTTGCTATTAATCCTCATGTCCCCCAATATGATCCCTAGCATTTACAGAGCTGTACAGTGCCGTCTTGAATTTATTTTTGCGTTTTAAGTTTTCTGAGCTTACGGCCGGTTGCAAGATATACGGCCGGCCGTAAGGGGAGATCCTTGCGGGGCCGTATAATTGAATTCCAAGATAACGGAACCCCCGCAAGGAATCGCAGCCTTGCGGCCGTTTTACGGCCGATAATGGAATGAGGCCCTATGTAACTATGTAACTATGTAAGATAGATACATGCACAGGATAAATAAGTATACAGGATACATGTACAGGATAAATGCACAGGATAAATGTACAGGATATATATATATATATATATATATATATATATATACATATATATATATAGTGGATATAAAAAGTCTACACACCCCTGTTAAAATGTCAGATTTCTGTGCTGTAAAAAAATTAGACAAAGATAAATCATTTCAGAACTTTTTCCACCTTTAATGTGACCTATAAACTGTACAACTCAATTGAAAAACAAACTGAAATTTTTTAGGTAGAGGGAAGAAAAAATATAAAAATAAAATAATATGGTTGCATAAGTATGCACACCCTTAAACTAATACTTTGTTAAAGCACCTTGTGATTTTATTATAGCACTCAGTCTTTTTGGGTATGAGTCTATCAACATGGCACATTTTGACTTGGCAAGATTTGCCCACTCTTCTTTGCAAAAACACTCCAAATCTGTCAGATTGCGAGGGCATCTCCTGTGCACAGCCCTCTTCAGATCACCCCACAGATTTTCAATCGGATTCAGGTCTGGGCTCTGGCTGGGCCATTTCAAAACTTAAATCTTCTTCTGGTGAAGCCATTCCTTTGTTGATTTGGATGTATGCTTTGGGTCGTTGTCATGCTGAAAGATGAAGTTCCTCTTTATGTTCAGCTTTCTAGCAGAAGCCCGAAGGTTTTGTGCCAATATTGACTGGTATTTGGAACTGTTCATAATTCCCTCTATCTTAACTAAGGCCCCAGTTCCAGCTGAAGAAAAACAGCCCAAAGCATGATGCTGCCACCACCATGCTTCACTGTGGGTATGGTGTTCTTTTGGTGATGTGCAGTGTTGTTTTTGCGCCAAACATATCTTTTGGAATTATGGCCAAAAAGTTCAACCTTGGTTTCATCAGACCATAACACCTTTTCCCACATGCTTTTGGGAGACTTCAGATGTGTTTTTGCAAAATGTAGCCTGGCTTGGATGTTTTTCTTCATAAGAAAAGGCTTTCGTCTTGCCACTCTACCCCATAGCCCAGACATATGAAGAATACAGGAGATTGTTGTCACATGTACCACCTAGCCAGTACTTGCCAGATATTCCTGCAGATCCTTTAATGTTGCTGTAGGCCTCTTGGTAGCCTCCTAGACCAGTTTTCTTCTCGTCTTTTCATCAATTTTGGAGGGAGCTCCAGTTCTTGGTAACGTCACTGTTGTGCCATATTTTCTCCACTTGATGATGACTGGCTTCACTGTGTTCCATGGTAAATCTAATGCCTTGGAAATTCTTTTGTACCCTTCTCCTGACTGATACCTTTTAACAATGAGATCCCTCTGATGCTTTGGAAGCTCTCTGTGGACCATGGCTTTTGTTGTGGGATGCGACTAAGAACATTTCAGGAAAGACCAATTAGAGCAGCTGAACTTTATTTGGGGTTAATCAGAGGCACTTTAAATGATGGCAGGTGTATGCTGACTCCATTTTTAACATGGTTTGGAATGTGATTGGTTAATACTGAACACAGCTACATCCCCAGTTATAAGAGGGTGTGCAGACTTATGCAACCACATTATTTTTATTTTTATTTTTTCTTCCCTGCACCTAAAAGATTTCAGTTTGTTTTTAAATTGAGTTGTACAGTTTATAGGTCACATTAAAGGTGGAAAAAGTTCTGAAATGATTTATCTTTGTCTAATTTTTTACAGCACAGAAACCTGACATTTTAACAGGGGTGTGTAGACTTTTTATATCCACTGTATATATATATATATATATATATATAAATAAATAAATATAAATATATATATATCACATATATAGTTGTGAGCGTACGGGCCGTTGCTCACGCTTGCGAGCTCGCTACGCGCAAGAACTGCGTCCCTCACAAAGCGAGGGACGCAGTTCCCCGCAAATGCGGGTCCTCGCGAAGCGAGGGCCCGCATTTGCGGTGGTGGGAGCATCCCAACGTCCCCGCAAATGCGGATCCGCGCGAAGCGAGGGTCCGCATTTGCGGAGGTGGAGGCTCAACGTCGGCTGTGTTAACACACACATACACACACACGACTGTTTAAACAAAATAAACCCAACCTCCCAGCCAACAAAAACCCAACCACCTCCCCGCAAATGCGGATCCTCGCAAAGCGAGGGTCCGCATTTGCGGTGGTGGGAGCATCCCAACGTCGGCTGTGTTAACACACACATACACATACACGACTTTTTAACAAAAAAAAACTCAAAGGCCCCTCACACCCGCTTACACCCAGACACACACAAGCAAGACTTAACAAAAAAACAGTAAAAAAGGCCCTTCACACTCTCTTAACACACATACGCACGACTTAGAAACAAATACACTGCGTCGTACACGTAAAAGCTAACTGCGTATATCGAAAAAAAATACGGCAACATCGCAACAAAATACGGCCGCATCAGAAAAAAATACGCCCGCGAAAGACCCATTACAAACGCCGCGCATCAAAACATCACAAACACAAGAAATAAACACAACGAACACATAAAAAGCTTACTTACAGCAAGGGGGGGCATCCGGCACCTCCAAAAGTTCATTTACACGTCCATTTAAGTTAAAAAAATGTGTTTAAATGGCCGAAAATTGGCTAAGCAACAGAAAAAATGGCCGACAAACAAAACGAAAACGAGGCTTCAGACGTAACTACACTGCAGTAACTCGGAAAAATTAAACACATACTATGCGGAACGTACCACAGTCACAGTTAAGCACCATTTTGAACACTACTACGCACAAAATGGCGGATGGAACGCAAATTGTAAGCTGGAACGCAAATAACGCATGCGTATTGCGTTATAACGTTCTGAGGCACTTGAAAGTTTAAAAAAATACTGCCTACTTTCCAGAAATTTCTACAAGGTTATAAATACTGCCTACTTTCCAGAAATTTCTACATTTCTACTCAGGTGATGAACAGAGTGACTTCAGAGTTAACTGCTGCTCTTACTTCAGAAGAGAATTGTTTCCTAATTTACTACTTTACATTGTGCAAATTACAACTGGAGGTAAGCTATAATATATTACATTTTATTATAAAGACACCACAAAAAAAAAAAAAATGTGATTTATGTAGTGACATGTCACACGCACATTTATGTCTATCATGTATAGTCACATGTCACACGCACATTTATGTCTATCATGTATAGTCACATGTCAGGCGCACATTTATTTCTATCATGTATAGTCACATGTCACACACACATTTATGTGTGTAGGCCCACAAAAAAAATAAGGTTCATTTAACAAAAACAAAAAAAAAAAACAATTCAATATCAAAAAGGGGTTTATGTATAGTGACATGTGACACGCACATATATGTGTATCATGTATAGTGACATGTGACACGCACATTTATGTGTATTGCCCCTGCAACAAAATGATCTTAAAACAAACTAATTAAACAACTACATTTAAATGACTTTAGAAAAAAAAGAAATTGTAATATTAAAATATGAGTCATGTATACTGATATGTGACACGCACATATATGTGTATCATCTATAGTCACATGTCACACACACATTTATGTGTGTTGGCAAAAACAAAAAATAAGGTTCATTTAACAATTAAAATATCATTCATGTATAGTGATATGTCACACGCACAGAAAAAAATTACATTGAACTCTGAAAATGTGCTTCATGTATGTGACATATGTGTGTAGCCCCCCCAAAAAAATAATGTTAATTGAAAATAATTACAGAAGTATATTTAAATGACATTAATTTAGTGCAATTCAATATATTACCTAAAACTCAATCTTTCTACTTCTTTTAATATTCAAACAGACTCTGCATCAACAGCGTCACTCAACAATTTGCACCGTGCATTGTGAAGCACAATCCCTTTTAAAGAACACCAACAAAGAAGAACAGGTAAGATAGAACAAGACATTACATGCTGAAAAGGCCATGCTTTGCTAAATCAAAAATAAGAAATATACAATTAACCATTTCACTTTCTTTTTCAAACAGACACTACAAGAAGACCGGCGGATTAAGATTGGCAGGAGGGGACCCTCTGTCATTCGACACTTCAATCAAGGTAAAGTATTAAGTATAAAAAAAGAAACGAACTATGAGCCTCATTCAATTGCGAGTTGGCCAATTGAATAGGGCTCTATATAAGCACATAACATATTTTTTATACAGAACTTTTTAGTTACTGAACTTCTATCCAAAATCAAGGTCTTCACTAACTAAATACTTCGGTCAAAAAATATGTTATGTGCTTCTATAGAGCCCTCTTCAATTGGCAAAATTGCAATTGAATGAGGACCTATATATCTTTAATGGCCGAGGGCCTCATTTAAATGTGATTTGCCCATTTCAATAGGGCTCTATATAAGCACAGAGCATATTGTTTTACTGAACTTTTTAGTTAGTGAAGACCTTGCTTTTGGATACAAGTTCACTAACTAAAAACTTCTGTAAAAAAAGATGCTCTGTGGTCATATTCAGCCCTATTCAATTGCCCAAAACGCAATTGAATGAGGCCCCGACAATATAACAAATGCAGCAACCAAAGGCCCTCATTCAATTGCTATTTGACCAATTGAATACCGGTCTAAATAAGCACATAGCATATATTTTTTAAAGACGTTTTTAGTTAGTGAAAACCTTGCTTTTGGATAGATGTTTACGAACTAAAAACTTCTTTAAAAAAAATATGTTATGTGCTTATTTAGACCCCTAAAGCCTCATTCAATTCCGAGTTGCCCAATTGAATAGGGCTCTATATAAGCACATACAAAAAAAATTAAACAAACTTTTTAGTTACTGATCCTCTATCCAAAACAAAGATTTTCACTAACTAAAAACTTCTGTCAAAAAAATATGTTATGTGCTTATATAGAGCCCTATTCAATTGACAAACTTCTAATTGAGGACCCTATTGAATTGGCCAAACTGCAATTGAATGAGGGCCAAAGTATGCAACATATGGTACACACAAAGTGGTACACACAAAACAGGATTGTCACAAACTCAGACAAACACATAGCAAACTAAATTAACTTTCTTATTCAATGTTTAACAACCTATAAGCCTTAGAAAAAAGCCTAAATAAGCATAACAAAAGTGGTGCGCACCAAACAGGATTGTACAAAAACTCACACAAACACATAGCAAAGTAAATTAATATTCTTATTTCATGTTTAACAACCTATGAGCCTTAGAAAGAAGCCTAAATAAGCATACCAAAAGTGGTGCGCACCAAAGAGGATTGTAGAAAAACTCTCACAAACACATAGCAAACTAAATTGATATTCTTATTTTTATGTTTAACTACCTATAAGCCTTCGAAAAAAGCCTAAATAAGCATAACACAAGTGGTGCGCACCAAATGGGATTGTACAAAAACTAACACAAACACATATTCTTATTTAATGTTTAACAACCTATAAGCCTTGGAAAAAAAACTTAAAAACGCATACCACAAGTGGTGCGCACCAAACAGGATTGTACAAAAACTCACACAAACACATAGCAAAGTAAATTAATATTCTTATTTCACGTTTAACAACCTATAAGCCTTAGAAAATTGCCTAAATAAGCATACCACAAGTGGTGTCTACCAAACAGGATTGTACAAAAACTCACACAAACACATAGCAAACTACATTAATATTCTTATTTCATGTTTAACAACCTATAAGCCTTAGAAAGAAGCCTAAATAATCATACCAAAAGTGGTGCGCACCAAACAGGATTGTAGAAAAACTCTCACAAACACATAGCAAACTAAATTGATATTCTTATTTCATGTTTAACTACCTATAAGCCTTAGAAAGAAGCCTAAATAAGCATAGCAAAAGTGGTGTGTACTAAACAGGATTGTCGAAAAACTCACACAAACACATAGGAAACTAAATTAATATTCTTATTTAATGTTTAAGAACGTATAAGCCTTAGAAAGAAGCATAAATAAGCATACCACTTTTGGTGCGCACCAAACAGGATTTTAGAAAAACTCACACAAACACATAGCAAACTAAATTAATATTCTTCTTTAATATTTAAGAATCTTTAAGAACCTATAAGCCTTACAAAGAAGCCTAAATAAGTATACCAAAAGTGCTGAACAGAAAATAGGATAATGCTAAAACCAGTGCAATCATATACAAAATAATTCACACAAAAATAATTACAGTATACAAAAATTATCTATGCAATATAAAAATACATTTAAAGTATTTTGAAAAGGTTGCACAAACATATAAATAGTAGAAAAATTCACCATAACAGATACAATACACATAAATAATGTCATTTTTTAGTTAATACAAATACATTCAAATCAAATAACATTTTCATTTTTATTTCACAACAGATACTGCGTGAAGACCATTGGACCAAGAGTTTCAACTGAGGACCAGACCAGCGGGCGAGGACTTTCAACAGAGGACTACACCATCAGACGAGGACTTTCAACACAGGACTACACCATCGGATGAGGACTTTCAACACAGGACCAGACCATCGGACGAGGACTTTCAACAGAGGACTACACCATCAGACAAGGACTTTCAACAGAGGTCCAGACGATTGGACAAGGACTTTCAACACAGGACCAAACCATCGGACGAAGGCTTTCAACACAGGACCAACAAAGATTCTGCTTGAAATCAAACTTCAACCAAGGTACAGTATAACAAGTAAAAAAAGAGAAAAATCATATCGATGTCAACAGAAAATTAAATTAAAAAAAAACACCAGTAACTATAACTTTGAAAAAAATATAACTAACACATTTTTCTGCTATCTCTTCTTTGTCTTTTAGGGCCAATAATCTTTAATAGTAAATACAAACTTCAATGAAGCCAGAAAAAAATAATGCATACTCCAAAAAAGGCTCTAAACACAGACTCTATACAATTTCGCATTGGACATTTCCAGTCCTAGACCCTCATTGAATTGCCATTTGACAAATTGAATAGTGCTGTAAATAAAACCATACATTTTTTTTTCAAATAACTTTTTTGTTAGTGAAAAACTTGCTTTTGGATACATGTTTACTAAATAAAAAATTCTTTAAAAAATTATATGATGACCTTATTTAGACCTCTATTCAATTGACCAAATTGAAATTGATTAAGTATAAAATGTAAACACACTGTTGATAAAAATTTTTGATGAAAACAAACTTAAAATCTCAAAATAAACTAAAGATACATTATTTTATTTTTACAGATTAACATGGCTGATAACGAGAGTAAACAAGAAAAGAAAAGACGCCAAGCTAGAGAACGACGACAGAGAGCAGACAGCCAGCAGACACCGGAGAAGAAGGAAATTCGACGAGAAAAAGAATGTAAAAGAATTGCAAGCAAAAGACTGTCACCTGCAGAAATTAAAGATATAACAAAAAAAACAACAAGCAAATAAAGCATTTACAACCTGTTGCTGAAACATCAGATGACATTTTACCTGAAAAAATACAAGGGATACAAAAAAAGCAACGAAAAAAACAAAGCATTTAGAACCGGTTCATGAAACATTACATGACATTTTACCTCAAACAATACAACATATACCAAGAAAAGCCACGAAAAAAACTAAACATTTAGAACCTGTTGTTGAAACATTATATGACATTTCACCTGATGAATATGAAAGTCAAAATCCTATATGCTTTGCAAATTGTCCTCTACTCAAGTCTTTAGCAGTAGAGGTTCATAGTTGTGGGGACATGACTACTCAATGTCAGTTTTGTGAGGCTTATTATTTTAAACAAGAGAGACCCAGAGATGGCCAATTTATTAGTTGCTGTCAAAAAGGCAAGTTCAAACTTCCAGAAAGGAAAGAATTTCCTATCTATTTACAAAACATTATGACTGAACCTACTTTTTCAAACTACAAAAAATGTAAAACAAACATAAGATCCTACAATAGTGCCATATCCTTTGCATCTATGGGGGCAACATTAGCTGCTAATGTACCAGGACATGGTCCTTACTGTTTTAAAGTCCAAGGACAAATTTATCATTGCACTTCCCATTTACATCCAGAGGAAGGAGATCAAAGAAAATTCGCTCAACTATATGTCCTAGATACAATGGAAGCTGTTGACCAACGTATGCAGATGGAAGAAAATAAAAAATGCTTACACAGTGTTTTTATAGAGCTAAATAACATTATGGACAACAATCCCTACAGTAAAGCTTATAAAAAATTGGCAGAAGTAGAAAATGAACAACTACTTCATGCACAAAGACATCAATTACCAATGCCCAAGGTTAATATGGTGCTTAAAAGAGACAGACATACTGATAAACGTTGTTATAACTTGCCAACATCAAATGAGGTTGCAATGGTGTTTCAGAATGATGAAGGAGAACCACCATTTAAAAGAGACATTCGAATATATCCCAGAAATGAGGAGCAACCGTTCATTAATATGAGTATCTTAAGTCCAAATTTTGATCCAATGACATATCCCATCTTTTTCCCACACGGAGAAGCAGGTTGGCAACCAAAATTAACACTTCCCAGTTACCCAAATGCTAAAGCCAGAATCCGAAATAATGTTTCTATGCTTGAATTTAAAGTAGCTCAAATTGCCATTCGACATGGATTTAATCCAATTTTATGTGGTGGAAAACTAACCCAACAATGGATTATTGATTCTTATTTGCAAGTTGAGGCAAATAATTTAAACTTTATCAAATATCAACAAGATAAACTCTGTGTAGAACAATATTCTGGACTCATGGACTATGTTGCTGACGTGGCTACAAGCAGAGACATGACAGCTGGCAAAGCCATCATTTTACCATCTTCCTTTCAAGGATCTCCTCGAAATATGAGAGAAAGATACAATGATGCTATGGCTATTGTCACCAAATTTGGCAAACCCGATTTATTTCTGACATTTAAATGTAATCCACAATGGCCAGAAATTACACAAAATCTACTTCTTGGACAAAGTGCTTCAGATCGACCAGATTTAGTAGCCAGAGTTTTTAAGATTAAATTAAATCAGTTATTTGGCAAATGTCTTGCTTATGTATATACCATTGAATTTCAAAAAAGAGGCCTTCCACAAGCACATCTTCTAATAATACTTCAAGAAAAAGATAAATTAGATACTTCGGACAAAGTGGATGCAGTCATTGTTGCTGAACTACCAGATCCAGAACTATATGGTAGACTATATGAGATTGTTACTCATCGCATGATTCATGGACCCTGTGGTGACCTTAATCCACAATCACCATGTATGGAAAATAATAAATGTTCCAAAGAATTTCCAAAATATTACAGAGACAAAACCTATGCCAATTGTGATGGATATCCACTTTATAAAAGAAGAGAAGGAGATAGTGCCATTATTCGTGGAAAAAAAGTGGACAAAATATGTAGTACCCTACAATCCACATTTACTCATGAAGTACAATGCCCACATCAATGTAGAAGCCTGTACTTCCATCAAATCCATTAAATATGTCTACAAATATATTTACAAAGGCTACAATGCAGCTACTGTAGTCGTCAAAAGTGCAGACAACCCTGAATGTAGTGAGTTAGTACATGATGAACTTGCATCTCATGTAGATGCTCGCTATGTCAGCGCGCCAGAAGCTATGTGGCGGCTTTTAAAATTTGAAATGCATGATAGATCACATGCAGTATATAGGTTAGCAGTACATTTGCCACAACGACATTTAGTCTATTTCCATGAAATTAAATGAATGCATTGGCCCAAAGTGAAGATCGTCACACTACACTAACTGCATGGTTTGAATTAAATTCCACTGATTCTGAAGCAACACAATACTTATATATTGAAATTCCATATCACTATGTTTTATTGAATGGATTATGGAGAACAAGAAAAAGCAGAGGCAATAAAATAATTCCAAGAATTTACACAGTCAGTCCAAGAGATGTTGAACGTTTTTGCTTACGGATATTACTTTTAAATGTTCCTGGAGCACAAAGTTTTGAACACTTAAGAACTGTTAATGACATTGTATACGAATCCTTCCATTTAGCTGCAAGACATAGAAACTTACTATCGGAAGCAGCACAATGTCAAATGCCACAACAGATGAGAGAACAATTTGCTTTTATTTGTATCTTCTCAAATGCTCCAAATGCATTAGCTTTGTGGGAGATTTTTAAAAGTAATATGGCTGAAGACTTTATGCGACGATACAATGAACCCATTGCACACTTAAAAGCGCTAATGGAAATCCAAGAAGTATTTTTAACTCATGGATTAAGTTGTGCAAGTTTTAATTTGCCTGACCCAGGTTTTATAGATGACATAAACTTTGAAGAGTATGACATTCAACTACAAGCAGAAAGAACACAAGAAAGACTTGCAACTTTAAATACATTACAATTGCAAGCATTTAATGCCATTAAAAATGCAATAGATGATGACATGGTGACAGAGCGTTATTTCTATCTTGATGGACCTGGCGGATCAGGAAAAACCTATCTGTATAATTTATTAATGAGTTCAGTACGAGCACAAGGTCAAATAGCAATGGTGTTTGCCACTACTGGAATTGCTGCACTTTTGTTAGAAGGTGGAAGAACTGTTCATAGTGGATTTAAACTGCCAGTGCCTATTTTAGAAACTTCTGTGTCAGATATTCGCATGACATCATTACAAGCAAAGAAATTGAACAAATGTTAATTAATTATAATAGATGAGGCCACAATGATGTCATGCTATGCCCTCCAATGTATTGACCGTTTGCTTCGTGAAGTCATGGATAATACTTTTCCATTTGGTGGAAAGGTAATGTTGTTAGGTGGCAATTTTAGACAAACATTACCTGTCATTGTACATGGAAATCGAACTGACATTATTGAAACATGTATAAAGTCAAGTACACTATGGAAACATTGTACCCATCTTCAACTGAAACAAAATATGAGATCAGAAGGCCAAACTGATTTCAATGATTGGCTTATTAAAATTGGAGAAGGCAGAACAGAAAAAATACCACATTTACCTGACTACACTGTAGAGATCCCACCTCATATGATTTGTCAACAAGATATTATATCCGCTATATTTGAAGGGAGCATAAATAACCAGGAATATTCCGAGCTTGCCAACCAAGTCATACTAACGTGTAAAAATAAGGATGCATTAATCCTCAATAATGAAATCTTAAAAAAAATTAATGCACCACAAAGAAATTATCACAGTGCTGATTCTGTACTTGCTGATGACAATGAAAGTCAGGCCAACTTTTCGACTGAATTCATAAACTCACTAACTCCTTCTGGAATGCCACCACATATTTTGCAGCTAAAGAAAGGTGCAATTATTATGTTACTGCGAAATATGAACCCCAAAAAAGGCCTATGTAATGGAACAAGATTAATTGTTCAACAATTAAAGGACCATTTTATAGATGCTGAAATTTTAACTGGGACCCATAAACGAGAGAGAGTTTTCATACCAAGAATAGATTTAGCACCAAGTGAAAGTAGTCTGCCTTTTATACTTCAAAGAAGACAATTTCCCATTATTATGGCATTTGCCATGACCATCAATAAATCACAAGGTCAAACTTTCAAATCTGTGGGTATTTTCTTGGAAGAAACAGTATTTGCACATGGTCAATTGTACGTTGCGTTGTCACGGTGCAAAAATCCACAGGTTATTAAAGTTTATATTGAAAAGAATGAAAGTCAAGGTGATTTATTAGAAGATGGACGTATTTTTACTAAAAACATTGTCTACTATGAAGTACTATAACTTTTCAGTAAAGAAAGAAAACACACGGAAAACAAATAAAAAAACATTAAAAAATAATAAACAAGAAACAATTTCAGTCATAATTTATGGAAAGACTCTTTATGGATGATTCACCTCACAAAACACTTGCCTTGCAACTATATATGTGATAATTATGTTAAAATGTTAATTAACTATGTTACTGTTTCTAATGTTACAAGTTGGGAAAACAATATTTTAACGGTCTTTACTTCAACATATTACAAAGTTCATGTTAACAGCTCAACCACTTTTTAAGACACAATGTAAATATTGTCTGTTATGTTAAGATTACTCCCTGTATTAATGTTTATCGACAGTTCATGTGGTCAGGAAGGAATTTATTTCATTGGGTACAGAGAGTTTTCACTGTTTGCCTTCCTCTGCATTCAATGTATATTGAAGTTAACAATTATTTGGATAGAAATTGCATGTTAAAAAACCATTGCCTCAAGTTTAAAATATTGATTACTTTAAAGTTAAACTGTTTTTACATTCAAATGTTAATACTTTTAATACAAAATTATGTTAAAAAATGTATTCACTATGTTACTGTTTATAATGTTCAAAGTTATACAAATGTTTTGTCAAGTTCCAAAGTTACACAAATAATAAAGTTAAAGTTTAAAAATATATACTTTCAAGTTTCTTACTTACATATATTACAAAGTTCAGGTTAAAATTATGTACGTTTCAACAAGGGTTTTTACTGTTTGCTTTCCTCCGAATTTTCATGTATATTGAAGTTAACAATTCTTCACATACAAATTGCATGTTAACAAACCATTGCCTAAAGTTTACAATAATGATGCTTTACAAATTATTGTTCACCAAGATAACATTTTACAAAACTAAACATCTTTTAATATCACAATACAACTGTCACATATATATATTAATAACTAAACAACTTTCCTAACATACACATCTCATTGCCGTCATTTTTTGACGGGCAAGTCGCTAGTATATATATAAACAGGTAAGTCAGAGGCGCTCATCAGAGAACAAACCAACCTTAATAGATTAGTTCTATGACCATGATAAGCCACTCTGAGAGCAACCTCTTTTAGCTCACTTGTGCCCTTCACAGGGAGAAATATCCTGTAGTATATCAGTCTGGTCCCACTCAGAAGAGTTACCCAGCCCCGAAATACCAGGCAATTCTACCCTGAACAGGAGAAACAGCAAACATTGGACGCGTTTCGGCCTTTATGGGCCTCGTCAGTGAGGTGCAGCTGAACTCCCTAAGGCACAGTGAGCAAGGGGTCCACGTCTGGAGTCCCCTATTACCCTTAGGGAGATTAAACCCTAAGGGTAATTTGCATAAACAAAAACAGGTAAGTCAGAGGCGCTCATCAGCGAACAAACCAACCTTAATAGATTAGTTCTATGACCATGATAAGCCACTCTGAGAGCAACCTCTTTTAGCTCATTTGTGCCCTTCAAAGGGGGAAATATCCTGTAGTATATCAGTCTGGTCGTACTCAGAAGAGTGACCCAGCCCCGAAATACCAGACAATTCTACCCTGAACAGGAAAAACAGCAAACTCCAGACGCGTTTTGGCCTATATGGGCCTCGTCAGTTTATATATATATATATATATATATATATATATATATATACAGGGAGTGCAGACTTATTAGGCAAATGAGTATTTTGACCACATCATCCTCTTTATGCATGTTGTCTTACTCCAAGCTGTATAGGCTCGAAAGCCTACTACCAATTAAGCATATTAGGTGATGTGCATCTCTGTAATGAGAAGGGATGTGGTCTAATGACATCAACACCCTATATCAGGTGTGCATAATTATTAGGCAACTTCCTTTCCTTTGGCAAAATGGGTCAAAAGAAGGACTTGACAGGCTCAGAAAAGTCAAAAATAGTGAGATATCTTGCAGAGGGATGCAGCACTCTTAAAATTGCAAAGCTTCTGAAGCGTGATCATCGAACAATCAAGCGTTTCATTCAAAATAGTCAACAGGGTTGCAAGAAGCGTGTGGAAAAACCAAGGCACAAAATAACTGCCCATGAACGGAGAAAAGTCAAGCGTGCAGCTGCCACGATGCCACTTGCCACCAGTTTGGCCATATTTCAGAGCTGCAACATCACTGGAGTGCCCAAAAGCACAAGGTGTGCAATACTCAGAGACATGGCCAAGGTAAGAAAGGCTGAAAGACGACCACCACTGAACAAGACACACAAGCTTAAACGTCAAGACTGGGCCAAGAAATATCTCAAGAGTGATTTTTCTAAGGTTTTATGGACTGATGAAATGAGAGTGAGTCTTGATGGGCCAGATGGATGGGCCCATGGCTGGATTGGTAAAGGGCAGAGAGCTCCAGTCCGACTCAGACGCCAGCAAGGTGGATGTGGAGTACTGGTTTGGGCTGGTATCATCAAAGATGAGCTTGTGGGGCCTTTTCGGGTTGAGGATGGAGTCAAGCTCAACTCCCAGTCCTACTGCCAGTTCCTGGAAGACACCTTCTTCAAGCAGTGGTACAGGAAGAAGTCTGCATCCTTCAAGAAAAACATGATTTTCATGCAGGACAATGCTCCATCACACGCGTCCAAGGACTCCACAGCGTGGCTGGCAAGAAAGGGTATAAAAGAAGAAAATCTAATGACATGGCCTCCTTGTTCACCTGATCTGAACCCCATTGAGAACCTGTGGTCCATCATTAAATGTGAGATTTACAAGGAGGGAAAACAGTACACCTCTCTGAACAGTGTCTGGGAGGCTGTGGTTGCTGCTGCACGCAATGTTGATGGTGAACAGATCAAAACACTGAAAGAATCCATGGATGGCAGGCTTTTGAGTGTCCTTGCAAAAAAAGGTGGCTATATTGGTCACTGATTTGTTTTTGTTTTGTTTTTGAATGTCAGAAATGTATATTTGTGAATGTTGAGATGTTATATTGGTTTCACTGGTAAAAATTAATAATTGAAATGGGTATATATTTGTTTTTTGTTAAGTTGCCTAATAATTATGCACAGTAATAGTCACCTGCACACACAGATATCCCCCTAAAATAGCTAAAACTAAAAACTACTTCCAAAAATATTCAGCTTTGATATTAATGAGTTTTTTGGGTTCATTGAGAACATGGTTGTTCTTCAATAAAAAAATTAATCCTCAAAAATACAACTTGCCTAATAATTCTGCACTCCCTGTATATAGACAGGACATATGCACAGGATACATGTTCAGGTTACATATACAGGATAAATGCACATGAAAAATGTACAGGATAGATATAAAGGATACATGTACAGAATAATTTAAAATACATGATCCATATACAGGATAGATACATACACAGGATAAATGTACAGGATAAATGCACAGGATAAATACATACACAGGATAGATGTACAGAATAGATATATACAGGACAAATATACACAGGATAAATGTACAGGAAAGATATATGCACAGGATGAATGTACAGGATAAATGTACAGGGTAGATAGATATACACAGGATAAATGTACGGGATAGATAAGTATACAGGATATATGGACAGGATAAATGTCCATAATAGATATATACACAGGATAAATGCACAGGATAAATGTACAGGATAGATAAATACACAGGATAAATGCACAGGATAAATGTACAGGATAAATGCACAGAATAAATGTACAGGATAGATAAATACACAGGATAAATGCACAGGATAAATGCACAGGATAAATTTATACACAGGATAAATGCACAGGATAGATATATACACAGGATAAATGCACAGGAAAATTACATACACATGATAAATGTACAGGATAAATGCACAGGATAAATATACAGGATAAATACATACACAGGATAGATGTACAGAATAGATATATACAGGATAAATATATACAGGATAAATGTACAGGAAAGATATATGCACAGGATAAATGTACAGGATAAATGTACAGGGTAGATATATACTATACACAGGATAAATGTACGGGATAGATAAGTATACAGGATATATGGGCAGGATAAAAATATACACAGGATAAATGCAAAGGATAAATGTACAGGGTAGATGTACAGGATAGATATATGCAGGATAAATATACAGGGTAAATGTACAGTATAGATATATACACAGGATAAATGTACAGGATAAATGCACAGGATAAATGTACAGGATAAATACATACACAGGATAAATGTAAAGGATAAATACACAGGATAAATGCACAGTATATATATATATATATATATATATATATATATATATATATATATACACACAGGATAAATGCACAGGATAAATTTACAGGATATATATATATACACAGGATAAATGTGTGGCATAAATACATACACATGATAAATGCACAGGATAAATGTACTGGAAAATGCACAGGAAATATATATAAACAGGATAAATGCACAGGATAGATATATACACAGGATAAATGCACAGGAAAAATTACATACACATGATAAATGCACAGGATAGATGTATACAGGATAAATATACACAGGATAAATGTACAGGAAAGATATATGCACAGGATAAATGCCCAGGATAAATGTATGGGATAGATACATGGACAGGACAAATGTACAGGATAAATGCAAAGGATAAATGTACAGGGTAGATATATACAAGATAAATGAACAGGATAAATGTACAGGATAGATATATACAAATGATAAATGTACAGGATTGATACATGTACAGGATAAATGTACATGAAAAATTAATATACAGGAGAAATGAATAGGATAAATACATTCACAGGATACATGCACAAGATAAATGTACAGGAAAATGCACAGGATAAATGTACAGTATAGATAAATATACAGGATATATATGATGGATAAATGTACAGGATAAATGTACAGGATAAATACAGACACAGTATAAATGTACATGATAGCTATATACACAGGATTAATGTACAGGATAAATACACAGAAAAATTACATACACATGATAAATGCACAGGATAGATGTATACAGGATAAATATACACAGGATAAATGTACAGGAAAGATATATACACAGGATAAATGCACAGAAAAATTACATACACATGATAAATGCACAGGATAGATGTATACAGGATAAATATACACAGGATAAATGTACAGGAAAGATATATGCACAGGATAAATGCCCAGGATAAATGTATGGGATAGATACATGGACAGGACAAATGTACAGGATAAATGCAAAGGATAAATGTACAGGGTAGATATATACAAGATAAATGAACAGGATAAATGTACAGGATAGATATATACACAGGATAAATGCACAGGATGAATGTACAGGATAGATATATACAAAGGATAAATGCACAGGACAAATGCACAGAGTAAATAAATATACAGGATACATATACAGGATAAATGTACAGGATAGATGTGCAGGATAGATACATTCACAGGATAAATGCACAGAATAAATGTACAGGATACATTTACAGGATAAATGCACTGGAAACATGTACAGGATAGATATATACACAGGATAAATGCACAGCATAAATACATACACATGATAAATGTATAGTAAACATGTACAGGATAGATATATACAAATGATAAATGTACAGGATTGATACATGTACAGGATAAATGTACATGAAAAATTAATATACAGGAGAAATGAATAGGATAAATACATTCACAGGATACATGCACAATATAAATGTACAGGAAAATGCACAGGATAAATGTACAGTATAGATAAATATACAGGATATATATGATGGATGAATGTACAGGATAAATGTACAGGATAAATACAGACACAGTATAAATGTACATGATAGCTATATACACAGGATTAATGTACAGGATAAATACACAGGATAAATGTACAGTATAGAAATATACATAGTATAAATGTATAGAATAAATAAATATACAGGATACATATACATGATAAATATACAGGATAAATACATACACTGGATAAATGTACGGGATAGATATATACACAGCAGAAATGCACAGGATAAATGTGCAGGATATATACATTCACAGGATAAATGTACAGGAAAAATAAATATACAGGATACATATATTGAATAAATCTACTGGTTAAATACACACAGAGGATAAATGTACAGGATAGATAAATATACATTATATATATATACAGTATAAATGCACAGGAGAAAAATACAGGATATATATACAGGGTCAATTTATAGGATAAATAAATATACAGGATAAATGTACAGAATAAAAACATACACCAGATACATTTACAGGATAAATGCACAGGATACATGTACAGGTTAGATATTTACACAGGATAAATGTGCAGGATAGATACATGCACAGGATAAATGTACAGAAAAAAATATATACAGTATAAGCCGAAGCACAAAATACCGGGAAAAATTAGTGACTCGAGTATAAGCCAAGGGTGGGAAATGTGCTGCCCCCTGTTTCCCTCTTGTGCCCTCTGTGTCCCCTTCTTGTGTGCCCTTTTCTTGTGTCCCCCCTCTCTCTCCCCTGTGTCTCTTCTCCCCTCTCCCTCCCCTGTGTCTCTTCCCCCTCTCCCTTCACTGTGTCTCTTCCCCCCCTCCATTATGACCCTCCTCAACCCCCCTCCTCATTCTCAACCTCCCTCCTCAACCCCCCTCCTCATCCTCAACCTCCCTCCTCAACCCCCCTCCACATCCTCAACCTCCCTCCTCAACCCCTTACTCAACCCCACATTCTCATCCTAAACCCCCATCCTCATCCTAAACCCCCCATCCTCATCCTAAACCCCCCATCCTCATCCTAAACCCCATCCTCATCCTAAACCACTCATCCTCATCCTAAACCACCCTCCTCATCCTAAACCCCCCTCAGTACCGCTCCTCAACCCCCCTCCTCATCCTCAACCTCCCTCTTCATCCTCAACCCCCCTCCTCAACCCCCCTCCTCAACCTCAACCCCCCATCCTCAATCCCCCATCCTCAACCCCCTATCCTCATCCTCAACCCCCCCATCCTCAACCCCCCTCCTCATTCTAAACCCCCTCCTCATTCTAAACCCCCTCCTCAACCCCCTTCCTCAACCTCAACCCCCTCCTCAACCTCAACCCCCATCCTCATCCTCAACCCCCCCATCCTCAATCCCCCCCTCAACCCCCTCTCAACCCCCCATCCTCAACCCCACATCCTCAACCCCCCTCCTCATTCTAAACCCCCTCCTCAACCCCCTTCCTCAAGCTCAACCCCCCCATCCTCACCCTCAACCACCCCATCGTCAATCCCCCCTTAACCCCCCACAACTACCCCATCCTCAATCCCCCCTCCTCAACCCCCACAACCTCATCCTCAACCCCCCATCCTCAACCCCCCTCCTCATTCTAAACCCCCTCCACAACCCCCTTCCTCAACCTCAAACCCCTCCACAACCCCCCCATCCTCAACCCCCCCCCACAACCCCCCCATCCTCAACCCCCCCATCCTCAACCCCCCTCCTCATCCTAAACCCCCCCTCCTCATCCTAAACCCCCTTCCTCAACCACAACCCCCCCCATCCTCAACCTCAACCACCCCATCCTCATCCTCAATCCCCCCATGTACAGGATAGATACATGCACAGGATAAATGTACAGGATATATGCACAAGATAAATGTACAGGGTAGATATATACACAGGATAAATGTGCAGGATAGATACATACACAGGATAAATGTACAGGATAAATGCACAGGATAAATGTACAGGCTAGATATATACAGGATAAATGGACAGGATAAATGTACAGGATGAATACACAGGATAAATGTACAGGATAAATGCACAGGATAATCAAATATACAGGATACTTACACATGATAAATGTACCGGATAAATGTATAGTATAAATGCACAGGATAAATGTACAGGATAGATATATACAAAGGATAAATGTACAGGATAGATACATGTACAGGAAAAAATAAAATACAGGATAAAAGTACAGGCTAAATACATGCACAGGATAAATGTACATTATAAATGTACAGGAAAATGCACAGGACAAATGTAAAGGATAGATAAATATACAGGATAAATGCACAGGATAAATATACAGGATACATATAAAGAATAAATACATACACAGACTAAATGTACGGGATAGATACATGCACACAATAAATAAAAAGGATACATTTACAGGATATATGCACAGGAAAAATGTATAGGATAAATGTACAGGGTAGATATATACACAGGATAAATGTACAGGATAAATACATACACAGGATAAATGTACAGGATAAATGCACAGGATAAATTTACAGGATCGATATATACACAGCATAAATGTACAGGATAAATGTACAGGATAAATGCACAGGATAAATGTACAGGATAGATATATACACAGGATAAATGTACGGGATAAATGCACAGGATAGTTAAACATACTTGATACGTATACAGCATAAATGTACAGGATAGATATATGCACAAGATAAATAAAAATGATAAATAAACAGGATATATGCACAGGAAAAATGTATAGGATAAATGTACAGGGTAGATATATATACACATTATAAATGTACAGGATATATGCTCAAGATAAATGTACAGGGTAGATATATACACAGGATAAATGTACAGGATACATATACAGCATAAATGCACAGGATAAATGCACAGCATAAATACATACACATGATAAATGTACAGGATAAATGTATAGGATAATTGCACAGTATAAATGTACAGGATAGATATATACAAAGGATAAATGTACAGGATAGATACATGTTCAGGAAAAATTAATATACAGGATAAATGTACAGGATAAATACAAACACAGGATAAATGCACAGGATGAATGTACAGGAAAATGCACAGGATAAATGTACAGGATAGATAAATATACAGGATACATATACAGGATAAATGCACAAGATAAATGTACAGGATACATATACAGGATAAATGTACAGGATAAATAAATATACATGATCCATATACAGGATAAATACATACACAGGATAAATGTACAGGATAAATGAACGGGATAGATACATGGACAGGATAAATGTACAGGATAGATATATACACAGGATGATGGCACAGGATAAATGTGCAGGATAGATACATGCCCAAGTAAAATGTACAGGATAAATGTACAGGATAAATGTACAGGATACATATAAAGGATAAATGTACAGGATTAATAAATATACAGGAACCATATACAGGATAAATACATACACAGGATAAATGCACAGGATAAATGCACAGGATAAATGTACGGGATAGATGCATGGACAGGATAAATGTACAGGATAAATGCACAGGATAGATATATACACAGGATAAATGCACAGGATAAATACATACACATGTTAAATGCACAGGATAAATGTACAGGATAATGGCACAGGATAAATGTACGGGATAAATGTACAGGATAAATGTACAGGATATATGCACAGGATAAATGTACAGGGCAAATGTACAGAGTATATATATATACAAAGGATAAATGTACAGGATAAATGCATAGCATAAATGTACACGATAAATGTACAGGGTAGATATATACACAGGATAAATGTACAGGATAATGGCGCAGGATAAATGTACAGGATAGACAAATGCACAAGATAAATGTACAGGATAAATGTACAGGATAAATGCATAGGATAAATGTACAGGATAAATGTACAGGGTAGATTTATACACAGGATAAATGTACAGGATAGATACATGCACAAGATAAATGTACAGGATAAATGCACAAGATAAATGTACAGGATACATATACAGGATAAATACATACACAGGATAAATGAACGGGATAGATACATGGACAGGATAAATGTACGGGATAAATGCACAGGATAGATAAACATACAGGATACATATACAGGATAAATGTACAGGATAGATACATGCACAAGATAAATAAAAAGGATAAATATACAGGATATATGCACAGGAAAAATGTATAGGATAAATGTACAAGGTAGATATATACACAGTATAAATGTACAGGATAAATACATACACAGGATAAATGCACAGGATGAAAGTACAGGAAAATGCACAGGATAAATGTACAGGATAGATAAATATACAGGATACATATACAGGATAAATGCACAAGATAAATGTACAGGATACATATACAGGATAAATGTACAGGATAAATAAATATACATGATCCATATACAGGATAAATACATACACAGGATAAATGCACAGGATAAATGAACGGGATAGATACATGGACAGGATAAATGTGCAGGATAGATACATGCCCAAGTAAAATGTACAGGATAAATGTACAGGATAAATGTACAGGATACATATAAAGGATAAATGTACAGGATGAATAAATATACAGGAACCATATACAGGATAAATACATACACAGGATAAATGTACAGGATAAATGCACAGGATAAATGTACGGGATAAATGCACAGGATAGATATATACACAGGATAAATGCACAGGATAAATACATACACATGTTAAATGCACAGGATAAATGTACAGGATAATGGCACACGATAAATGTACGGGATAAATGTACAGGATAAATGTACAGGATATATGCACAGGATAAATGTACAGGGCAAATGTACAGAGTATATATATACAAAGGATAAATGTACATGATAAATGCATAGCATAAATGTACACGATAAATGTACAGGGTAGATATATACACAGGATAAATGTACAGGATAAATGTACAGGATAATGGCGCAGGATAAATGTACAGGATAGACAAATGCACAAGATAAATGTACAGGATAAATGTACAGGATATATGCAGAGGATAAATGTACAGGATAAATGCATAGGATAAATGTACAGGGTAGATTTATACACAGGATAAATGTACAGGATAGATACATGCACAAGATAAATGTACAGGATAAATGCACAAGATAAATGTACAGGATACATATACAGGATACATGCACAAGATAAATGTACAGGATACATATACAGGATAAATACATACACAGGATAAATGAACGGGATAGATACATGGACAGGATAAATGTACGGGATAAATGCACAGGATAGATAAACATACAGGATACATATACAGGATAAATGTACAGGATAGATACATGCACAAGATAAATAAAAAGGATAAATATACAGGATATATGCACAGGAAAAATGTATAGGATAAATGTACAGGGTAGATATATACACAGGATAAATGTACAGGATAAATACATACACAGGATAAATGTACAGGATAAATGTACAGGATAGATATGTACACAGGATAAATGTACAGGATAAATGCACAGGATAAATGTACAGGATAGATATGTGCACAGGATAAATGTACGGGATAAATGCACAGGATAGATAAACATACAGGATACATATACAGGAAAAATGTACAGGATACATATACAGCATAAATGCACACGGAAAATGTACAAGCTAGATATATAAACAGGATAAATGCACAGCATAAATACATACACATGATAAATGTACAGGATAAATGTATAGGATAATTGTACAGTATAAATGCACAGGATAGATATATACAAAGGATAAATGTACAGGATAAATGTATAGGATAATTGCACAGTATAAATGCACAGGATAGATATATACAAAGGATAAATGTACAGGATAAATGTATAGGATAGATAAATGTACAGGATACATATACAGGATAAATGCACAAGATAAATGCACAGGATACATATACAGGATAAATGCACAAGATAAATGTACAGGATACATATACAGGATAAATGTACAGGATAAATAAATATACATGATCCATATACAGGATAAATACATACACAGGATAAATGAACGGGATAGATACATGGACAGGATAAATGTACAGGATAAATGCACATTATAAATACAGACACAGTATAAATGTACAGGATAGATATATACACAGGATGAATACACAGGATAAATGTACAGGATTGATATACACTCCATAAATGCACAGGATAAATGTGCAGGATAAATGTACAGGGTAGATACATGCACAGGATAAATGTACAGGATAGATACATGCACAGGATAAATGCACAGGATAAATACCCAGGATGAGTACACAGGATAAATGTAGAGGATACATGTACAGGATAGATATATACACAGGATAAATGTATAGAATAAGTAAATGTACAGGATACATATACAGGATAAATGTACAGGATACATACATACACAGGATAAATTCACAGACTAAATGTACAGGATAAATAAATATACAGGATACATATACAGGATAACTGTACAGGATAAATACATACACATGATAAATGTACAGGATAAATGCACAGGATACATTCAAAGGATACATGTACATGATAAATGTACAGGATGAATACACAGGATAAATGTAGAGGATACATGTACAGGATAGATATATACACAGGATAAAATGTATAAAAATAAACGTACAGAATACAAATACAATATAAATGTATTGGATAAATACATACACCGGATACGTGTACAAGAAAAATACACAGGATGAAAGTACAGGATAGAAAAGTATACAGGATATATATAATGGATTAATGTACAGGATAAATGTACAGGATACATTCAGACACAGTATAAATGTACATGATAGCTATATACACAGGATAAATGTACAGGATAAATACACAGGATAAATGTACAGGATAGAAAAGTATACAGGATATATATAATTGATTAATGTACAGGATAAATGTACAGGATAAATTCAGACACAGTATAAATGTACATGATAGCTATATACACAGGATAAATGTACAGGATAAATACACATGTTAAATGTACAGTATAGAAATATACATAGTATAAATGTATAGAATAAATAAATATACAGGATACATATACATGATAAATATACAGGATAAATACATACACTGGATAAATGTACGGGATAGATATAAACAGCAGAAATGCACAGGATAAATGTGCAGGATATATACATTCACAGGATAAATGTACAGGAAAAATAAATATACAGGATACTGTGATGGTTTGCCCCCAGAGGCCAGTGTGGACGCAGCGCTAGGAAGAGGACTAATCCCTGAGACATTATTATTTACACCAGGAGCTACGGAGTTAAGCTTGAGGTGTAATCAGGCCCAGCTGGAAGTTTCTTTAAAAGGCCTCCTGAAGCAACCAGTAGGGGGGTTTCAGGCTGGGTGTGGACCCAGAGAGCTCCAGAGAGCGAGCGAGCGAGCACCAGAGAGCTCCAGAGAGCGAGAGAGCGAGCACCAGTGAGCTCCAGAGAGAAAGAGAGCACCAGAGACTGGGAAGCAAGTGTGCCAGAGCAGCAAGTGAAGCTGCCATTGTGGGATCAGGCTGTGTAACTACATCTGATTTAAAGGAGAACATTCGCTGCAAGCAGAAGAGGATCCATTGCAGCTAAGTGACTGGACTTAAAGGTACCACCACCCCTCTGTGATACAAAAGGTACTGTTTTTACCTGCAGGCCGATTAGCGGTCCCAGGGCTAGTTAGTGGCGTTCCTGCAAGTAAGTAAGCCTGTTTGAGTAGATGTTTATTTCATGCTGACCACAAGCTATGTTTATTTATATTATGCCAACTACTTATTAAAGCCTGTAAAAAGCATACAAAGGCTCCAGAGTCCTCCATAAAGAGCATAAAAAGTTGCATAAACAGAGCGCTGATCCCGCCAGAAGGGGGCGCTCTGCCACAGTTGGTGTCAGAAGTGGGATGCTAAATTGTCTGTATTAAGAAGACAGCCCACCTTACAAGATGTCCATGGAGGAACTAGTGAAAGCCCTGGTAGATGCCACTACACGCCAGAAAGTGGGCGGAGCTTGTCAGCAGGAATGGCAAAAAGTAATTGCAGCGGACGGAGCCCATGCTGCAAAAGAGGGTAAACTAAGAGGTGCTGCTGCATGTTTGGGAGAGGTCACAGAGAAATGGCGGCGACAAGCAGAGGAGGGAATAATCTGCATGAGAGAAGCCACAGAGAAGTGGCAACGACAAGCAGAGGAGAGAATAATCGGCATGAGAGAGGCCACAGCTGCTCAGCAAGAGTACAATAGAAAGTGGGCCATCCAGTTAGCCCAGAATGAAGCTATACTGGAAAAATATAGAAAAGATGCGGCCAGAGTTAGAGCCAATCAACTTCTTTTGGAGCTGACAGAGGATGATGATGTGATCATATACCTCACCATTTTTGAGAGAACAGCCATTAGGGAGGCATGGCACAAACGGTACTGGGTCAGCCTCATTGCCCCGTATTTGACGGGCGAAGCTCAGAAAGCTTATCTGAGCTTGAATGAAGAAAAGATAGAAAATTATGATGACCTCAAAGCTGAGATCCTTGCCAGAGTTAGAGTTACCCGGGATGTCAGAGCACAGAGAATCAGTACCCAGAAATATAAGAACAAAGAGAACCTGAGTTGTAATAAGGAGAAGTTACAGTACAGAGGGGAAGTCTCACAATTTGGACAGGCCCCTACCTGTCTGTGGGAAAAATCTGATAATAGAAGATGGAATACCGAAGAAGAGCATGCCCATCTCTACCACAGGCCAGGGAACGGATTCCCTGATGAGAGGATGAGGAAAGACTCCCAGAATGAACAGAAGGCGTACTTTACAGCCAGCATAAAGGCGCTGGGGGTGCAACAAGCTAGCCGGAGAAGTGCTCCTATACTTCAACCACACGAGAAGGGTGTGACTGGCATGACAAGGAGAGATTTCCATCCAAATATTATGGACACCCCATTGGAGCTTGGCGTTGAGAAGTCATTTGGTGATATTGTCAAAGATAGACAAGCAAGGAACTGGCGGGCTGACAGAGGAGCCGGCGCAGAGACGGCAGGAGCCGGCGCAGAGACGGCAGGAGCCGGCGCAGAGACGGCAGGAGCCGGCGCAGAGACGGCAGGAGCCGGCGCAGAGACGGCAGGAGCCGGCGCAGAGACGGCAGGAGCCGGCGCAGAGACGGCAGCAGCCGGCGCAGAGACGGCAGGAGCCGGCGCAGAGACTGCAGAGAAAGTGGAAAAGACTGCAGGAACAGCTGACACGGTGAAAGAGACCGATGAAACGGCGTACACGATTGCTGGGAAAATAACAGAAACTGCTGGAAAAGAGACGGCAAAAGAGACAGAGGAGTCTGAAAAAGAACTTTTGTCCCTGAAGCAAGCTAATGATGATTTAAAAGCAACTAAAGTTGTGAGCCAAGAACAAGGAAAAAGGGACAGACACAGTCACGTGCCCCGGGTTGAATACTCCGGAGGTGTCTAGACAAAGAAAGTGCCTGATAAAGATCTCTGATTCAGAGAAAGAAGAGATCAAACAAATGAATAAAGCCAGTGTTTTTATAAAAGAAGAAGTAACTGGAAGCCTTTCTAAAGAGAAGACAGATGGGCAAGTTACTACTAAAAGGAAGGGTATCCGGAAGATGCCTAATGATATTCCTGAATGGAGAAGGAAGACTTCGTTGGAAGACTACAGAGTTTCCTACAGGAGTAAGTTACAGATGCCTAGATGGAACCAGAGGAGGAGTCCTCCCAGGTATAAGCTGAAAGAATCCGTTGTGTGGGAGCTGCAGCACAAGGATAAACAGGAGAGGCCAGATCTCCTCCCTAATTATGCATCTCAGAGAGAAGGAGAAATCACCATTTCCAGCTCTCAGCCACAAGAGATAGAGGAATCCCGTAAACAGAGGAAAGCAACTGTAATACAGAGGGAGCTGCTATTTCATGCTCCACAAATACAGAGAATGGCCAATTCATCTGATATGAAGAGACAGTTGGTTCAGTGTGATGCATCTCCAGAAGAGACTAACACTGACCTCCAGAACCTGTGTACTCAAGACGCTACATTAAATGCAGAACGATGTTCGCAGGAAGCTCATGAACCGGTAGGAGAATCTATACCGACTTCCGAGCCAGAAGAGTCTGCAATGCATGAGCCAATCGCAGAACCACCAAAATCAACCCAAGTGCCTGAGAGGTCTGCTCATATGAATGAGCATCCCAGAAATAAAGAGTCTTCTGATAGTGGGGAACAGGTTATGGACACTCATAATTCACAGACCATATCAGCTGAAACTGTATCATCAGAACAGTTATCTGAGACTGTATGCACAGGAGAGAAAGAGTCTCATGAAGAAAAATTGGCAAATGTGCAATTAACAGAGCAGAAGACACCAGATATAGATTTAGGTAAACAAAGAGATAAACATGAATCAGGACAAGATGGTCAGGGGGTAGAGACATTCCAGAAAGAAAATTAATCTTCTTCTAACCCTGAGGTTGTGAATAGTGACTCGGCAACAAAAGTGCATGACCCATCTGCCCAAAGCATTTCTGAAGAACAAGTGCCAAACCATGAAACCGCGGCTGAAGAATTAGAAAATGAGTCCTCTGAGCCACAAACCAATGACCAACAAGTAATCCATAATGACCACTCTATTAAAGAAGAAAATTTAGAAAATGGTCATGAAAAGCTGGACGCCTTGGAGGCAAAGCTATTAGAGAAGTCACTAAAAGAAGAAATAAAATGGGTGAAGGCCGAGGATGCAGAAAATAAAAATGTTGTACAGGAATTCAGGATACAAGAGGCTACTAAGAAGTATACTAGCCTATCTGTTGGTAGTCAGCTGGACGTTGCTAAACAGCTGGAGTTATTCCAGGAAAAACAAGAGTCTGAGAGCTTCTTTCTAGCAAAGACGGAGAGCATGCCTACTCTGCACAGAAAGAAAGATGAAGTACAGACCCAAGAGCAAGAAGCTGCAGTGAGAGGGGGCCTACCTTTGGAGTCTATAGCGGATCCTGGGCCAGAACAGAAGCAAGGTGCTTGTATGAAGCTCATACTTTCTGGTGAGAATTGTCAGCCAGACAATAGGAGCACCTGGAATAGAGGGAGCCAGGAACAGAGGGAAGAAAGACAGCACAGGAAGTTGCTGTTGTATAATGAAGTTGAAAGGGATGCTACTGATGAGCCTACAGGGGGAGAATTGGAGACCCTACAGAATGGACTGAAAAAGGAAGCACGACAATCTCAAGAGGTCACAAAATTTGGCCAAGAATTGTACTCGGCGAGGGCAGCTGACTCTCTGATATTTGAGCCCTACACTAAACCCCATCAGGTTGTAAGGAGGGAGCGACTGAGTGATCTGCTTGATACCCCAGGGAAGAGACGGTATGGAGAAGTGAGTTCTCATACAGTAGTACAACGAGTACTTTTGAAGGGTCCCTGGAGGAGGGCACTCGGAGTGACGAGCGGGCCGGTGTCCTACCCACGATGTGTGGGCAATGTCCCGGGCGGTGCGAAGAAGAGAGCGCTTCAAGATGAGAAAGCTGATAAAGCAGACGCTTCAGCACTATTGGGAAGGTCTTACTGGCGCAAGAATGGCCGGACGGTAGGATGGTGGCATACACGGCCTCTCGGCGTTGTCGCTCAACCCTATGGTGTCGAGCTGAGGGGGAGGAGATGTGATGGTTTGCCCCCAGAGGCCAGTGTGGACGCAGCGCTAGGAAGAGGACTAATCCCTGAGACATTATTATTTACACCAGGAGCTACGGAGTTAAGCTTGAGGTGTAATCAGGCCCAGCTGGAAGTTTCTTTAAAAGGCCTCCTGAAGCAACCAGCAGGGGGGTTTCAGGCTGGGCCTGATTACACCTCAAGCTTAACTCCGTAGCTCCTGGTGTAAATAATAATGTCTCAGGGATTAGTCCTCTTCCTAGCGCTGCGTCCACACTGGCCTCTGGGGGCAAACCATCACAATACATATATTGAATAAATCTACTGGTTAAATACATACAGAGGATAAATGTACAGGATAGATAAATATACATTATATATATACAGGATAAATGTACAGGATAAATATAAAGGATATATATACAGGATCAATTTATAGGATAAATAAATATACAGGATAAATGTACAGAATGAAAACATACACCGGATACATTTACAGAATAAATGCACAGGATAAATGTACAGGTTAGATATTTACACAAGATAAATGTGCAGGATAGATACATGCACAGGATAAATGTACAGAAAAAAATAAATATACAGGATACATATTCAGAATAAATGTACAGGATAAATACACACACAGGATAAATGTACAGGATAGATATATACACAGCATAAATGCACAGGATAAATGTATAGAATAAATAAATGTACAGGATACATATACAGGATAAATGTACAGGATAAATACATACACAGGATAAATGTACAGGATAAATGCACAGGATAAATACACAGGACAAATGTACAGGATAAATACAGAAACAGTATAAATGAACAGAATACAAATACATGGTAAATGTACAGGAGAAATACATACACAGGATAAATGTACAGGATAAATGCACAGGATAAGTGCAAAGGATAAATGTACATGATAAATGTACAGGATAAATACACAGAATGAATACACAGGATACATGTAGAGGATACATGTACATGATAGATATATACACAGGATAAATGTATAAAATAAATAAATGTACAGGATACAAATACAATATAAATGTACAGGATAAATACATTCACCGGATAATTATGCAAGATTAATACACAGGATGAATGTACAGGATATTTAAATATACAGGATATATATAAAGGATAAATGTACAGGATAAATGTACAGGATAAAAACAGACCCAGTATAAATGTACATGATAGCTATATACACAGGATAAATGTACAGGATAAATACAGAGGATAAATGTACAGTAAAGAAATGAAAATTCTTTAATAATAGAATAAATAAATATACATTTAAAATACACAGGATAAATGTACAGGATAGATATATACACAGGATAAGTACACAGGATAAATGCACAGGATGAATACATACTCATGATAAAAGTACAGGATAAATGCAGATGATAAATGTACAGGATAAATATACAGGACAAATACACAGGTTGAATACACAGGATAAATGTACAGTATAGATATATAAACAGGATAAATATACAGGATAAATGTTCAGGATAAATACACAGGATAAATGTACAGGATAGATATATACACAGGATAAATGTACAGGAAAAATAAATATACAGGATACATATTGAGAAGAAATGTACAGGATAAATACACACACTGGATAAATGCACAGGATAAATGTAAAGGATAAATACATACACAGGATAAATGTACAGTATAAATGCACAGGATAAATGTACAGGAAAGACATACCCTATTAGTCCGAATATAACCAGCACCTGCATATAAGCTGCACCTGTAAAATTCAAGAAAAAAGATAGTACTCAAATATAAGCCGCACCCTTAAAATTGGAGAGAAAAAGACTCTCTACAAGTGATCAGCCATTGCAAGAAACAGGCTTTCTAATTAGTACTACAACTTTTTTTGCAGGTTACAGGCCTTACAGGATGTTAGAATCACTAAAACCGTAAATCGCTATTCAACTGCTACAATACCGCAGTCTCAAGCACGCAAATCGGCAACTTTAACTCGCAAGCTCGCAAATCGGCAGTGATTTTTTTACGGACGCGAAAATAAGCTGCACCCTATTTCTCAAACTAAAAAATCGGAAAAAATGCTTATATTCGGACCAATACGGTATACACAGGATAAATGCACAGGATAAATTCACAGGATAAATGTACAGGATATATATATGTATACACATCATAAATGCACAGGATAAATGTAAAGGAAAAATAAATATACAGGATAAATATACAGAATAAATGTATCGGATAGATAAATATACAGGGTATATATACAAGATAAATGTACAGGATAAATGTACAGTTTAGATATATACACAGGATAAATTTGCAGGATAGATACATGCACAGGATAAATGTACAAGAAAAATAAATATACAGGATACATATTCAGAATAAATATACAGGATAAATACACACACAGGATAAATGCACAGGATAAATGTACAGGATAAATACATACACAGAATAAATGCACAGGATAAATGTACAGTATAGACATATACACAGGATAGATGTACAGGATAAATGCACAGGATAGACATATACACAGGATACATGCACAGGATAAATATACAGGATAAATGCAACGTATAAATACAGACACAGTATAAATGTACAGGATAGATATAAACACAGCAGAAATGTACAGGATAAATGCACAGTAGAAATGTACAGGATAAATACAGAGGATGAATACACATGATAAATGTACAGGATAAATGCACAGGATAAATGTACAGGAAAGATATGTGCAAGGATAAATGCACAGGAAAAATAAATATACAGGATACATATACAGAATAAATGTACAGGATACATATAAAGGATTTATATACAGGATAAATTTACAGGATAAATAAATATATAGGATACATAAACAAGATAAATGTAAAGGATAAATACAAACACAGGATACATTTACATTACAAATGCACAGGATACATGTACAGTTTAGATATATACACATGATAAATGTTCAGGATAGATACATGCACAGGATAAATGTACAGGATAAATAAATATACAGAATACATATACAGGATACATGTACAGGATAAATACATACAAGGGATTAATGTACAAGATAAATGTACAGGATAAATATACAGGATAGATACATACACAGGATAAATGTACAGGATACATATACAGGATAAATGTACAGGATAAATACATACACATGATAAATGTACAGGATAAATGCACAGGAAAAATGTAGAGGATAGATATATACACATGATAAATGTACAGAATAAATGTACACAATAATTGTACATGATATATATATTTAAAGGATAAATGTATAGGATAGATACATGTACAAGATAAATGTACAGGAAAAAAATATATACAGGATATATTTACACGATAAATGCATATACAGGATAAAGTCACAGGATAAATGTAAAGGATACATACATACACAGGAAATATGTATAGGAAAAATAAATACACAGGATACATAAACAGAATAAATGTACAGGATAAATACACAGACAGGGTAAATGGACAAGATAAATGTACAGGATAGATAAATATACAGGATACATGTACAGGATAAATGCACAGGATTAATATACATGATACATATACAGGATACATGTACAGGATACATAAATGTACAGGATAAATGCAAAGGATACACATACACACAGGATAAATGCACAGGATAAATGTAAAGGATAAATGCACCGGATAAATACAGACACAGTATACATTTACAGGATAGATATATACACAGGATAAATGCACAAGATAAATGCACAGGATAAATGTACAGGATAGATCTATACACATGATAAATGTAGAGCATAAATGTACAGGATAGATCTATACACAGGATAAATGTAGAGATTAAATAAATGTAGAGGATACATATAAAGGATAAATACATACACAGGATAAATGTACAAGATAAATGCACAGGATAAATGTGCAGGATAAATACATACATAGGATAAATGCACAGGATAAATGTACAGGATGAATACACAGGATAACTGTAGAGGATATACTGTATGTACAGGATAGATATATACACAGAGCAATGTCGGAGGAGGAGCCTGTAGTTTGGCGCTAAACCTCCCGATCGTCGCCCGACTTTGAGAGTTGGAGGGATCATGTAATGTATGCAGCCCTATTGTCCTGTGTACTGAAGACCGCACTAATGCAGCGCTGATGCGTTGAGCAGAGAGTTGAGCGTGACACGCTGTTCATGGGGGTCTGAAGAAGCGATTGCCAGCCGGTTTGTCTTGAGGGAAAGCACTGCTGATGCTGCTGGATTAGACACCGGATGTGGACACCGGACCGGACGTGCCAGATTCACTCCGGACGTGGTGTGAAGCCTGCTGAGGTGGCGGTGGAAGTTCAAAGCAGGAGACTACTGCTGAAAGGGGCGACCCGCTAAAGGTAAGCCGTTGCTGAGTGGCACTGCCGCTAGAGACCAGCGATACAGTTGGTTCCTGGAGACAAGGGACAATTGGCGATATTAAGACAGGTAACACCGATAAAATGCTCAACGTTGGTGGCTGCCGGTGATTTGCAAGCCCCAGGGCAGGAAGGATGAACAGCTGAAGACACCAGCCACATAAAGCAGATATAGATGAGGACTGTGACTTTGAATTATTCTTTTTATAGAGTACAAGTTTTTGAAATATACAACAAACTACAGAATGTTATAGTAAACTATGAACTGGTCATACTAAATCAGAAATCAGAAACTAATTGTTTCTAAAAGTAGAAGACTTTGTAGCGCATTATTTAAAGAATTGCATTTCGCATTAACAACTATGGTTCTGTTACAGATTTGAAAGTAATTTGATTACTAATTGATCCGAAACTTATATCAGAAGAACAATGAGTCTGAGTACTCCAATGTGCACATGGTGCATTAATATTGATGATTAACAACCTAGTGGGTATAATTATATCCTGATCCGTAAAATTAAAATTAAGAGATCTCATCTAAACCCAGTATATTATCCAATTTATTAATTGTACATATTGCTCATTGAGCCTAAAAGTATATAGGACTCGATGTATCA
Source organism: Discoglossus pictus (assembly GCA_027410445.1). Lineage (NCBI taxonomy): Eukaryota > Metazoa > Chordata > Amphibia > Anura > Alytidae > Discoglossus > Discoglossus pictus. The sequence goes on along the minus strand of CM050167.1, from coordinate 111,454,707 downwards.
CTTAAATCAAGGCTTTTGTATCAGTCTGTAACAGTTTGTATGTTGATATTGTAATATCTGGACAATGATACTCTGTATATGCACCTGGGAATCTGACTCTGTATAATTGAGAGCAACAAAAAACAGTTTAAATATCAGGTCTGCCCAGCGGGTTTACCCATCATTGATCAGTTGTATTCATCTTATAATACAGATGGTATTACCTGGGAATACATTGTACACTGTACAATAACATACTTAACCCGCTAACTGGACAGACTAAAACTACATTTACTCGACTTTGATATCAGAAGATTTTGCGCTCTTTCCCTAAAGGAGCACATTGTGCACCAGCAGTCATAGTACTGCAACAGATCTGGAAACAATGTTTATATCATTTAGTGTGTTCTGAATATTTAATTAAGTACATTGTGCATTAATATTGGTGAATAACATCTCAAACAAATTGAAATTAATGCCAATAAGCTCTAACATAACTGAGATAGGAAATTTAATTCATGTGTTATATAATCTAATATATTATCTACGTTTTCTGTCCTTTGAGTAATCCTTTTTTCAAATACTCCTATATCTACAGGTTTGTAAAGATCAAGATTTGGTCACTTAAATATTACATATGCATAAGATATGTTTTTATAACAGCCTGTAGGTTCTCACTAAAATATTTTAATAATGATACGTTGTATATACAGTTAAAGAAATATATTGGACTTACTTAAAAGCTTATACTAAAGAAAGAAAAAGGGGACAATAAAGAAGAAAAGGAAAATATAAAAGGGAATTTGGAATAAGTGTAAAATGAGTCTAAAAGAAAATAAGCAACTTACAATGAAGCATAACTCAAAAAGTAAATCTAAAGAGAAGGGGAAAAAACTTGAAACAAAAAATATTGCCTAATTTTTATCCCCAAAAGAGAAAGATGAGGATATAACATCAGAAACATCCCAACTAACTAATTCCTCACAATTAGAATTTTCCCCAATACAGATGAAACCCATTGAAATTTTACAGTCCAAGCCACCTGAAACAATAACTTTAAAAGAGCAAGAATTATTAACAGTGGACATTATGAAAAAATCATTCTTAGAATTTCAATTATCACTAAGAGAAGAATTATCTCAAGGAATTAAGAACAATACGAAATAAATTAATTCTGTGAAAACTCAAATGGATGACTTAGAGAATAAATATGAGGGATTATGGTTAGATAAGCAAACAATGGGAACCAAGATCACAAAATTGGAAGAAGAAGCTAAACTATTAAAAATCAAATATAATACACTTAAGAGTTGTTCTAGACTAAATAATTTAAGAATCCGAGGTGTCTCAGAGAAAATTTTTGATGAAAGATCTAAATGCTTATATTACCATCTTTTTAAATACGCTAGTGAATATTATAGAAAAAATATATAGAATCCCTATTCCAGGAAATATTCCAAAAGAAACCCCAAGAGATATAATAGTAAGGCTTCAACAAACCTCCTATAAGGAGGCAATTTTGAAAGTATCAAGGGAAAAAAGAATATTCGATAATCCCTATGAAAAATTGATGATTTTTGCAGATCTCCCAACTGAGATTCTGATTAAAAGAAAAGAACTTAGACAAATAACGAAAATATTGAGAAATGAGAACATTATATACAGATGGAATTACCCCGCTAAACTACTCATTATTTACAACAACCAAAGATTTACAGTTACATCAATAAAAGAAGGACAGAAACTCTTAGACGAATGGGCAATTTCTTATGAAACAATCTCTCACTTGAATACGGAATCATTTCAAAAAAGACATCCATGGCAAACTATAAAATAAATTGAGATCTACTCTACTGTGATCTTGTTCAGCTTAAATATAGACTGGCCAGAAGACAATGGCTAATGACATTAGGGATTTGCTTATATTGCCTGGATCTAAAGGATGAATAAATGAAACGCACATAATTTAAAGATATTATAAAAGGAACTGAAAGATTGAAGGAAGGGAAAGAAGTTAGGATATGGAGAGGAAATGAGGGAGAGTATGATAACGGTAACACTTATATACTTAGCACTATCTAATAATAAAATATATTAGATCACTTTAAATAAATAAATTAATTATTAATCAAACTAAAACATGTATCAAATCACTTGGGAAAAGGGAAAAGAAAGGAAATAATTTATTTTTCTTCTTTTTCTTTTCTTTGACACTAACTTTAGGAAACAAATTCACAACTTACATCACATATAGTTGTGAGCATGCGAGTTGTTGCTAACGCTTGCGGGCTTGCAAAGTGAGGGCAGTGGGCGAGGGCCACAGTTGCTGGCATGGAGCGCCGAAGGCAACTTACACCTTCATTTCACTCAAAATAAAAGAGTTTAGACACTAAAAAATTTCCTAAGCGACAGAAAAAATGGCCGCCGCACAAAATGAAAACGAGGCTACACACGCAAACACCATACGAGACACGTTACCAGACATTACGACCTCGCAAACATCGGACGCAACACGCCGACATACAACCATTTAAAACACAATAAATACACACAACACACACACAAAAAGCTTACCTACAGCAAGAGGAACCATCCAGCACCTCAAAAAAGCAAGTTACACCTTCATTTAAATTAAAATAACACACTTTAGACAATCTAAAAAAAATAAATCGCTAAGCGAGAGAAAAAATTGCCGACGAACAAAACGAAAATGAGGCTACAGCACTCAACACGCAAAACACCACTACACACTCGCAAAACTCCAAGAGAAACTCGCAAAACACCACGAAGTACCTACGGATAATCCGCAAAGACGCATACCACAGATGACCCGCCATTTTACGCTAATGCAGAAGTACACCACTACGCTGACGGTTTCGTCTTGCGCACGCACAGTATTACCCTGCACACATTCAGCACACTTACACAGCAGCTCACCCCCACTAATGCTGCAGCAACATCAAAACAGATTGCAGATCTTCAACACAATGCTTCGCAATAGGTATTCATAAGTATATTCATTTATTAATGTATTATATATTTCTTATTACACACCAAACACCATTAGCTCACTTACAATAACATTGCCGTCATTTTTTGACAAGCAATTCGCTAGTTTACAATAATTATAAGTAAAGAATTACACAAGAAGAAATATTTACACATAATGCACATATAACTGAAAATAGAAAGAAGATTACCGTATACACTTGAGTATAAGCCGAGTTTTTCAGCCCTTTTTTTAAGGCAAAAAAGGCCCCCCTCAGCTAATACTTGAGTCACTCTCCCCCCCCATGTCTCTCTAATCCCCTGTGTCTCTCTAAGCCCCCCCCCCCGATGTCTCTCTAACCCCCCCGTGTCTCTCTAACCCCCCGTGTCTCTCTACCCCCCGTGTCTCTCTACCCCGCGTGTCTCTCTAACCCCCCGTGTCTCTTTCCCTCCCCCCTCCTCATCCTCAACCCCCCTCCTCATTCTAAACCCCCCTCCTCATTCTAAACCCCCCTCATCACTTTACCCCTCTAAATACCTCCCCCTCTCCCTTTCCCCTCACTTACCTCCATCTGCAGCTTCTCCTCCGGCCTCCGCTCCTTCCTGCGTCGGCACCCGGTATATGCTAATGACGTGACGTCACATGTGCGCCACGTTGGGGATGAGGATGGAGGATGAGGAGGGAGGTTGAGGATGAGGAGGGGGTTGAGGTTGAAGAGGGAGGTTGAGGAGGGGGTTGAGGATGAGGAGGGGGGTTGAGGAGGGGGTTGAGGATGGGAGGGTTGAAGATGAGGATGGGGGCTTGAGGATGGGGGGTTGAGGTTGAGGAGGGAGGTTGAGGAGGGTGTTTAGAATGAGGAGGGGGGGAGTGACCGGAAATCGAGGTTTAGCCGCGAAACCCGGCCAGAAGCGGATGGAGACGGCGGCTTGCGTCATGCTGTGAGAGCAGTGAGCTGGAGGTAGCTGCTTAGCCCAGGGAGAGCGCGTACACACGCGGAACTAACCCGCAACAGGGGAACCAAACTGAGCAGCGAAGGAGGTGGACCGTCGGCTGGGGTGAAGTAGAGAGAACCCCGCGATAGCAGAGTAAGGGGCGCTGCTAAGCCCTGAAGGCCTGACAGAGTACAGTGAACTACATCAGAGGCTTTACCCCATATAAGAAGGCTTTATTGCTTAAAGCCACGGAAGGAGAGGTAACTGAGAGGGCAGCCCGAGGACGCTAGGAGCAGGACACCAGAGACACCAGAGAGGCCCAGCGGTGCACCAGGGCAGGAAGGTAAGGAATAAGGGAAAACCCACCCTTACCCCCACCCTTACCTTCACCATAAAGCCGATAATAAAGAGACTGTTGTATTTTCTGCTTAAAGCTGAGACTTTTTACAAGGAACTGTGTAACTACTATAAGCATGTGTTTTATAGAAAACAAGCACAGCTAACATAAAACAGAAACCCTGAGGCTAGCAGCTACTTAGCTCTAAGAATATCTTATGCATGACACAAAATGTAAGATAGGAAAGTTCCGTTAATAACATACCTCACACTATCTGCTCAGGGAATAGAAGCTGTATATTTAGCTCACAAAAATATTTTTACAAACAATTGCCATAGGAAAACACAGTAGGCCTGTATGACTTAATCTGTGAGGAAGTTAGGTCTGGCCAACAAAAGGATGCTAACTGGCAATTGTAATAATAACTCTGGGATCAGAACTGGTGGATAAATTCCACAAATATATTACAATAGTAACAGCTACAAGGAAACATAGGATTTCTCATTGCAATATAAGACATAAGGCTTTAACAATTCCGAGGACTGTGGAAGTATTAACGTCAAACAGTACTTCTTATTATAACAGTACCGGCAGTACAGACCAGTGAACATACTGTTAAAAGAGAGGACAGGAGGAATGAGAGCGAAGGGAAAATGAAGGAATAAAGAAAGGAAAAAGGGAGATAAAAGCTTTAAAGCAACTCCCCTCAGGGAGGAAACAGAACACTGTAAAAGTAAAACAAGATGGCGTCCAAAAATAAATCTAAAGTGCGGAAAAGCCCAATTTCAGAGCCATCTCCCTTTTTCACGCCTAAAAGCTCCACAAATTCCCTCCAAAAATATACCCCGAAAGAAGCTCTGGATCAAAGCAAAGAAGGAATAAACAAAGTACTAAATAGCACTAACAATATAAAGCAATGTATAGAAACATAAGATAAACAAGAGTTTAGGATAAAAGCAGATATGATAGATATGACATCGGTCAATAAATTATAGTACTCAGAAAAGAGAGGTATAGATATAATTTGAAATATAAGAACGGAAATTGTAGCCAAAGTTATCGCTATCTCCAGAATAATCCACCAACCATTTCTAAATAACAGCTGAATCCCTGCTGAACAGAAGTTTGGAAAGGCTTGATAATAGCCTCCTCTGTTCTAATTGTACGAATGTTAGTATGAATGGAAGTAAGGAAGATTTTGTATATTTGGTTCATAAAGTTATAACGGAAGATTTTGCACATTTAGTTAATAAAGTCACAATAAAGATAGTTAACCCAGCTAAGGGTGTAATAAATATTAATTGCTTCTCCATACTCAATGTCATTAAAAATATTTAGTTGGAATGTAAATGGTTTAAATTCTCCTAGCAAAAGGAAAACAGTCCTCAGATATTGCAGAAAAGAGAAAGCAGACTTGATATTTTTTCAAGAGACACACTGGGGGAAAACTAAAATTCCAGGTTTTGCGACAGGTGACTTCGACTGTAGTCATCACTCAACAGGTGAAAAGAAAAAGAGAGGAGTCTCAAATTTTTTTTTCTAATAATCTAGAAATAGTAGAAATAATATCAATTATAGACCCTGATGGACGATACATTTTATGGAATGGACAGATTTATAAGCAGAAAATTACATTAATAAATATCTATGCGCCGAATGAGAAACAAGGAAAATTCCTAAAACAAATAGGCAATCTAATCAGGAAGTTCGCCCGGGGGCCGTTGGTGATGGCCGGTGATTTTAATATGATCTCAAATATAAACTTAGATAGGTAAAAAAAAACGGTATATAAAAATTTTGCTAAAGTGAGCAAAGAAGCGCAGACATTTACTGATTGGATTATCAAAAACAATTTATTTGATGCTTGGCGAGTCCAACATCCAAACCAAAAGGAGTTTTCCTTCTACTCAAATCCACATAATACATATTCACGAATAGATTTAACACTAGTAAATCCTCAAATTATTAATAAGATCACGCACACGGAAATAGGCAAGATTGTCACTTCTGATCATGCTTACATCACATTAGTAGTAGAAATTAATAAAGTAAAACTGGAAAGATCACAATGGAGATTAGATGACACGATAATAAAAATTGAAAAAAAATAAAGAATATTTAAGCAAAGAAATAGAGAATTTTTTTGATATTAATATGCACACGGTTCCCTCCCACTGCACGATTTGGAACACACAAAAAGCTTTCACAAGAGGGTTGATTATTAAACTTAAATCCCAATTGATTTGACAGAGAGGAGCTCCTTTAAAAGAACTATACATAGAATTAAACAAGTTGGAATCCAAATACATTGTAGATCCACAACATCAAATAATGGCAGAGATTAAAACAATACGGAATAGTATAAATAAGATCAATCAGCTAAGATCAGACAGAGAAATATGGCGCTATCAACAGACTTACCATCACCAAAGCAATAAAAACAGCAAACTACTAGCTTTACAAGCAAAAAAGAAAAAAGAAAAGAAAAGAATAACCATTATTAAAGATGAAGGAAGATATATTTCTTCCCCGCAGGAAATTGGCCAAGCCTTTTCTAGATACTATCAGGAACTATATAATTTGGAAAAATCAGTTTCCTTCTGTAAACCATTGGTAGAAGAAATACAAGCATTTTTAGACGAGATACAACTTCCTAAACTAACGTTAGATGACCTAGTAGAATTGAATAAACCAATTACAAATCAGGAAGTTCTTCAAGTGATTAAAGAACTAAAACCCTATACAACCCCAGGGCCAGACGGATATACTAATCTTTTCTATAAAACATTCCCACAAATTTTGAGTCCCCAACTTACAGAAGTGTTTAACGAAATTAAAACTACCAGAATTATGCCAACGGAAATGACAAAGGTAGCATTGATCATGATCCCTAAGACCAACCTGAACACACAATCTTGTGCTAATTATAGACCTATTTCTCTCTTAAATGCAGATACGAAATTATATGCGAAGATTTTGAGCCTTAGAATGCAAAAATTCATAGGAAAACTAATTGCAATAGAACAAATGGGATTTGTGACTGGCAGACAGGGAACAGAGAATATCAGAAAACTTATGAATCTGGGCGAAATTGCAAGACTAAAAGGTACCCCCACCCTATTCTTGTCTTTAGACGCGGATAAAGCGTTCGACAGAGTAGGGTGGGAGTGTATGAGACTGGCGCTGTCTAAATTTGGCTTTGGTGAATTTGGGGCCAAGGCAATAGGGGCCCTGTATAGATCCCCCACAGCAGAAGTAACTGGTACAGGCTACAGAGCAGGCCCTTTTGGAATTACAAACGGCACTAGACATGGTTGTCCCCTCTCCCCCACCCTATTTGTATTAATGATAGAACCTTTGGCGGAAGCTATTAGGTCATCCCCACAAATTCATGGGATTAGGATGGGGGAGAGGGAACATAAAATTAGTCTATACGCAGACGACGTTGTCCTGTCACTCACTTGTCCGGAAGAATCTCTTTACCATCTAGTAAAGTTAATAGATAAATACAGCAAAGTGTCTTATTACAAATTGAATTATAAGAAATCGGAAACACTCTGTTTTAATGTTTCCATGAGCCTGTTTTCTCGATTAAAGGCTAATTATCTGTTTGATTGGGATTCAGAATCAATTAAGCAACTAGGAATTATCTTCTTGGGAAATACACAGAAAACAGTTGATAGAAACTATAAAGATTTATTTTTTAAATTTCGAAAAATCATAGATAATTGGCGAAAAGACAGATTCTACTTTTCAGGGAAAATTGAGGTAGTCAAAATGATGTTACTCCCCAGACTAAACTACATCTTAATGTGCATCCCCTCTAAGATTCCTAGAGGTTGGTTGAAAAAACTACAATGTGTAATTGACGTGTTTATACACCACACTAGATACATAAGACTAAAAAAAAAAGACTATGGAAAGAAATGTTTTAAAAGGAGGAATTGCCTACCCCCTATTGCAACCATATCAGGAGGCTAATTGTGTAGCACATGCCTTGAAATGGTTAGAAACATCACAGACACTACCGTGGATAGAAATAGAAAAAGCTCTAAATCCAAATTACCATTTATCAGCTATGGTTTTTGGGGTAAAACCATCTAATAAGGACCTAGCTGTAGGATCATCTGTTATGAAAGAGATCTTAAAAAACTGGAGACAGATTAACAGGAAATATAAACTAATCCCTAGGGGTAGTTTTATCACCCCGGTGAACTCGCTAGTACATTTAAATATGATAAGTATTACTAAAGACTGGAAGAGTAAAGGATTACTATCTGTAGGAGATACTGTGATCAACGGCTTTATCGCCCCTTTTGATCAAATTAAGAAAAAGTTTAAGATCTCAGGAGAAGGATGGCTAGCATATGAAGCATATAGAACTTCCTGTGGTATAACTAATGTACATGTACAAAGCAATAAAGAATTAAATCCCATGGAAAAAATCCTCCTTAAGTCGGAGAAAAAACACTTGATATCCAAATGTTTCAATATCATAAGATCTGCTGGAGAACATTCCAAAACCAAGGGTATGATACAATGGGAACTGACCTTAAATTTAGAAATAAATGAAACAGACTGGGACACAGCGCTAAAATGGACAAACAGATTTATTAAACAAACAGCATACAGAGAAACATTTTTTAAAATAATTAATAATTGGTATATGACACCTATGAAAATGGCACAAATCTCCCACTCCCCCGCAGATAAATTATGTTGGAGAGAATGTGGTAGCCCTGCCCATTTATTGCACATTTTGTGGGATTGTCCCAAAATAAAACCTTTTTGGGAAAGATGTTATGAACTTTTGGGCAAGATGGTTGGGAACCAACTCCCTTTTAGGGGAGAATGTAGCATTTTACATATGTTTCCAAGTGATGTACCCATTGAGAAGAAAGCAGCGGTGGTTATTATCTTTTCAATAGCAAAAAATGTACTAATTAGGAAATGGAAAGATAAATCCCCTCCCCTCTTTGCTGACATAATCTGGAAATTAAAGTATATCCGAGAATTAGAGGCAAATTACGCACAAAGAGGTCTAATTAAGGTAGACCCAGTAAAATGGAAAGTATGGGATCTGAAACAAGGAATAATAAAGTAAAAGATCAAATCTTCCAGGATTGAATCAGGGATGAATGTGGATGAATGGTTATGTTGTTTTAATTAAAGTAATGTATAGTTGATGTAATAGATTTGACAAGAATGTATTAATATATATTTTTGTTTTTGTATTTGCTTATTGGAAAAATAAAAAATTAAATAATAAAAAAAAAAAAAATAGAATGAGGAGGGGGGTTGAGGAGGGCGGTTGAGGATGAGGAGGAAGGTTGAAGATGAGGATGGAGGATGAGGAGGGAGGTTGAGGATGAGGAGGGGGTTGAGGTTGAAGAGGGAGGTTGAGGAGGGGGGTGAGGATGAGGAGGGGGGTTGAGGAAGGGGTTGAGGATGGGAGGGTTGAAGATGAGGATGGGGGCTTGAGGATGGGGGGTTGAGGTTGAGGAGGGAGGTTGAGGAGGGGGAGGGAGGTTGAGGATGAGGATGGAGGATGAGGAGTGAGGATGAGGAGGAAGATTGAGGATGAGGAGGGGGATTGAGGTTGAGGAGGGGGTTGAGGATGAGGAGGGAGGTTGAGGATGAGGATGGAGGATGAGGAGTGAGGATGAGGAGGAAGATTGAGGATGAGGAGGGGGATTGAGGTTGAGGAGGGGGTTGAGGATGAGGAGGGCGGTTGAGGAGGGAGGTTGAGAATGAGGAGGGGGGTTGAGGAGGGAGGTTGAGAATGAGGAGGAGGTTGAGGAGGGGGTTGAGGAGGGAGGTTGAGAATGAGGTGGGGGTTGAGGAGGGTGATAAGGGAGGAAGGGAAGAGACACAGGGAAGGGAGAGGATAAGGGAGGAAGGGAAGAGACACATGGAAGGGAGAGAAATAAAATAGATGAAGAATTTATAGAAAAAGATATAGAAAGTCGCTATATAATTTGGATAGGTACAATAAATGATCAAACCTATACAATAGTGAACATTTATGCTCCTAACAAGAAACAATATAGATTTTTGAACAAAATAATAAAACACACTAGTGATATTAAAAAAGGTAATTTGGTTATCTGTGGTGACTTAAATATCTGTTTAGATCCATCTGAGGATAGAAGATCGATGGTAAAGCCAGAACCAGATAAAATGATGATAAAAAATACAAACAAACTTGAAAAGACCCTACTGGCTGGAGGGTATTATACCCACTTGATAAAGAATATACCTATTTCTCTAATAAATATAAAACATATAGAAGATTGGATAATTTTTTAGTGAATTTGAATTTACTAAATAAAATTAAAAAAAATTGAGATTAGTCCAATAACATGTTTAGACCATGCATTAATAACAATGATAGTAGAAGATGGTTATAGAACACAATACAACAAATCACGTAATATAGATTCAACTCTTTTCAAATCAATGGTAGATAGTGGAAAATTGAAACTAGAAATAGAAGCCTTTTTTTAGACTAACGAAAACTCTGTAACATCACAATCACTGCCTTGGAACACGCACAAGGCATTCATGAGAGGTGTCCTTTGTGCGTGGTCCAAATATAGAACAAAGCATAAAGAGACCTCATACAGAGATCTACATTTTAAACTTACACAATTACAACCAAAAACATAATTTGTTACCAACAAATGCCACGACTTTGGAATTATCTAAAACGCAATCAGCAATTAAAAAGATTCAACAATAAAAAAACGATAATTTAATCTGGTTATATCAGTTAAAGCATTATCATCTAGGTAATAAACTGGGGAAATTAATTGCTAAACAAATTAAAGGAATCAATTCTAGTAAAATAATCCACATGATACATGATGATAAGGGCGTAATCCATAGAAATCCAACAGATATAGGGAAATTTTTTCTTCAATATTATAAAACTTTATATAACCTTGAAAAAACTGAAGACTTTCAGAAGCCTACAATTAAACAAATTGAAGAATATTTAAAAAAAATAACATTACCAAAAATATCAGAAGCACAATTAAAAGAATTGGAAAATGACACCACAGAAGAGGAAATCTGTCAAAGTATAAAATATTTGAAAATTGGGAAATCTCCGGGCCCAGACGGATTCCCAAATATATATTATAAACTATTTTCCTCTTCTATAGTGAAACATTTACAAAAAATGTACAATGAAATTACATAGTTACATAGTAATTTAGGTTGAAAAAAGACTTTCAGTCCATCAAGTTCAACCTGTTAAGATCTCCTCTGATCTGCAATATGCGGATTAGTTATTAATTAATTTGTTGATTAAATAATTATTAATAGTATAGTATTGGAGGATGAATAAAGAGTTAGTCCCTCAAGTTCAACCTTTTTAGATCTCTATTGATCTTTTTAATGTGCACTATTTATAATTAATTGTTAATTGATCCAGAGGAAGGCAAACAGAAAAAAAAAACATTGAAACTTTGCCAATTGTCTCATAAGGGGAAAAAAAGCAAAATTCCTTCCTGACCCCAGAAACTGGCAGTCAAATTTCTCCCTGGATCAATATTCCTTCGCTAGTTATCTAGGATAGCCTTGAATGCCCTCTTTATTCAAAAATATATCTAACCCCTTTTTGAAGTTGTCTATCGAATTTGCTGTTACCAACTCCTTTGGTAGAGAATTCCACAGTTTAACCACCCTAACTGTGAAGAACCCTTTTCTTTGTTTAAGGTGAAATATTTTTTCCTCTAACCTCAAAGTGTGTCCTCTTGTCAGTTGAAAATCTCTTGCTACAAAAAGTTCACTTGACAAAGCCTTATATAGACCCTGGATGTATAGGTAATCATATCCCCTCGTAGATGCCTTTTTTCTAGCGAAAATAAGTTTAATTTGGTTAGTCTTTCTTCATAACTTAGCCCCTCCATTCCCCTTATTAGTTTTGTAGCTCTTCTCTGTACTTTTTCCAGCTCTAAAATGTCTTTTTTATGAAGTGGTGCCCAAAATTGTACTCCATATTCCAAATTAGGGCGTACTAGGGATTTGTATAGTGGCAGAATTATATTTGCCTCCCTTGCTTCTATACCCTTCCTAATACATGCTAATATTTTACTTGCCTTTGCAGCTGCTGCTTGGCTTTGAGCGCTGTTACCTAGGTGGTTGTCTACAAGCACTCCCAAATCCCTTTCAATATCTGATATACCAAGATTTGCTCCATTAAGATTATATATTGCATGGCTATTTTTCCTTCCCAAATACATAACCTTGCATTTATTTGTATTAAATCTCATTTGCCATTTAGCCGCCCATTTCTCTAATTTATGCAAATCCCTTTGTAGGGAAAGTACATCATTATCTGATTTTATTACCTTGCACAACAGTGTCATCAGCAAAAATGGAGACACTACTTTCGAGTCCTACTTCTATATCATTAATAAATATGTTAAAAAGGAGAGGACCTAATACTGAACCTTGAGGAACCCCACTTATCACATTAGACCAATCGGAGTATGTTCCATTCACAACAACCCTTTGCTTCCTGTCTTTTGGCCAGCTCTCGATCCATGAGCAGATATTTACTGCAATTCCTGTATCCCTTAGTTTGCTCACTAGTCTTCCAAGTGGCACTGTATCAAATGCCTTTGAAAAATCTAAAAAGACTACATCCACTGAGTTGCCCTGATCCAAGTTCCTACTAACCTCCTCATAAAAACTAATTAGATTGGTAAAACAAATGGAAAAGCACCAGCAGAAACATTAGAAGCAGCAATAACTGTTATACCGAAACCCGATAAAGATCACTCAGAATGCTGTAACTACCGCTCAATATCACTTATCAATACAGATATAAAGATATATGCTAGTATACTGGCTGTTCGCCTAAATCCAATAATAAATAATTTAATTTATAATGATCCAACAGGTTTTATTAAATCCAGACAATCAACTTACAATACTCGAAAACTTTTGAATATAATTGATTTTGCCCATAAGAGGAAAATACCATTAGTAGCTCTATCATTTGATGCTGAAAAACATTTGATAGAGTGAATTGGGATTTTATACATTTAGTGCTAGATAAATATGGTTTTGGATTGTTTGGATCACATGCGATAAAAGCACTTTACAATGCATATATAACAGGAGTAGGCTTTAAAACCCATTCGTTTGATTTAAGAAATGGTACTCAACAGGGTTGCCCTATGTCAACACTTCTATTTGCCTTAATTATAGAACCGTTATTGGAAATGATCAGAAGCTGTAAACAAATAAAAGGTGTAGCTATTGGCTCTATTACAAATAAAGTTACCATCTTTTCTGATGATTTATTGGTTACAGTTTCTGACCCAATGAACTCAATACTCACTTTACTTCAACTTATTGAAGAGTATGGTGGCCTGTCCTATTATAAAGTAAATATTACTAAAACGGAAGTGCTATATTCTAATATACCTGATAAAGATGCATTTTAATTAAAAGAAAGATTTCCGTATAATTAAAGAAATAATAAAATAACACATTTAGGTATAATATTCAATCAAAACCTAAATAACACGGTTCAAAATAATATGGATAGGCTATTTTTTAGGCCTCTTCTATATTAGCAAGCTGGAGAGATTTGAATTTGTCTTGTTTGGGAAGAATATCATTAATTAAAATGAATATTCTCCCCAAAATAATATATATCTTAAGAAGTCTCCCTTTAAAGATTTCAATTAAAAATGTAAAACAATTAAAAAAAATACTGGATAAATGTATATACAGAAATAAAAGACCAAGTATAAACAAGAAATTATCTCAAGAACCTTCTCTAGAGGAGGCTTGGCTGCACCGACACTATTCAATACTCAAATGCTATTAATTTGGTTCATCTTTTAAAATTTACAGTAAAAGAAAATAAACCTAAATTCTTACTTAAAGAAAATAAGTTAGTTAAAAACATCAACTTACATTATATTTTTTTGGATACGAAGATAGATAATAAGATTCTTAATAAATTACCACTTATTCCCAGAACCTTAATAAAATGGTGGTTTAAATACAATAAAAAAAATGAATTGGTAAAATTTCTCGCCACAAATACTCCAATACATAAATTGACACTGGAGTTAACTCCCTTCTTAAATATATCTTGGGAGAAATGGGGTATAAAAACTCTCAAGGATTTATTTAAGGGACAAGAACTGAAATAATTTGAATTGATATCTGATGAATAGCAAATACCATCTACCAAATGGCTGCTTTACGATATTCTTTACACATCTATAATAAATACAGACTACGGAGAATTAGTTAATAGAGAACTGACTCAATTCGAAAAATGTTTAAATGACACTGATAAGAAAAGTACAATATTAAGATATCATAAAATAATAACATCTCGATTAGAAATAGAAAAAACAGAAAGGATGCAAAAATGGGAAGAAAATCTTGGGCTAACATGATCAACAATCCAGTGACAATACAGAGAAAAGCATAATAACAGAGAAAAGCATTATGAATTCGTCCTTAAGAAAAACATATTTTAAACTAGTGCAGCGATGGTATATGACTCCAATTAAATAAAAAAAATAGCCCCACAAAAAAATCATGGTTCTTGCTGGAGATGTGGAAATCAAATAGGAACTCATGAACATATGTGGTGGAACTGTACTTATATTAAGGAATTTTGGATATTGTGCCTAACGTATATATCAAAAATTATTAATTTTCAACTAGAAATAACCCCTGAGATTGTACTATTTCATATTTTTCCAAGTAAAATTAATCATAGACAAAGTAATGTGATTATAAATATTCAGAGGATGGAAAAAACAATCAGACTTGGACTGAACTTGTGACCATTGTAGAGAGAAATAAACAAATAGAATTTGAATACTCAACGCTTTCACACTGTTCGTCAAAAAAAATAATTCTAAAATGGTCTCTTTGGAAGATATAGTAAGCTGTTTTAGTATCAATGTTTCAATGGAATTTAATAAGAGAAGGGATGGAAGACATAAAGGGTATGAATGAAGAAAAGAAAGATAGAAGTAAATAATCCCACAAATCCTTCAAACCTCTTGCTCCCCTCCTCCCCAGAAATGAACACTAGCATGTTTTGATATTATGAAAAATTTTATTTCATATAACTCAACTTGAATTATTCAAGCTCAGTTGTGGTTTCACTTTTGTGTTTTTTTTTTTTTTTTTCTTGTCTGATTGTCTGTTGTTTTGATGTTTTGATTTTATTGTTTGTAAATTTTGTAAAATTTGGAAATGAAAATAAAATTATATATAAAAAAATGTATAGAATAAATAAATGTACAGGATACATATACAGGATAAATGTACAAGATAAATACATACACAGGATAAATACACAGGATAAATGTACAGTATAGAAATATACATAGGATAAATGCATAGAACAAATAAATGTACAGGATACATATACAGGATAAATGTACAGGATAAATACATACACATGATAAATGTACAGGATAGATACATGCACAGGATAAATGTACAGGATAAATAAATATACACAGGATAAATGTACAGGATAAATGTACAGGATAAATAAATAATACAGGATACATATACAAATTATATGTACAGGAAAAATACATAAACAGGATACATATACAAGATACATGTACAGGATACATGTACACGATAGATACATGCACAGGATAAATGTACAGGATAAATAAATATACACAGGATAAATGTACAGGATAAATGTACAGGATAAATAAATAATACAGGATACATATACAAATTATATGTACAGGAAAAATACATAAACAGGATACATATACAAGATACATGTACAGGATACATGTACACGATAGATACATGCACATGATAAATGTAAACAGGATAAATATACAGGATAAGTACATGGGAAAATGTACAGGATAGCTATAAACACAGGATAAATGCGCAGTATAAATACATACACATGATAAATGTCCAGGATAAATGCACAGGATAAATGCACAGGATAAATGTACAGGATAGATACATGTACAGGTTAAATGTACAGGAAAATGAATATACAGGATAAATGTACATGATAAATACATACACAGGATAAATGCACAGGATAAATGTACAGGAAAATGCACAGGATAAATGTACAGGATAGATATAAACACAGGATAAATGTACAGGAAAAATAAATATACAGGATACATATACAGAATAAATGTAGATGATAAATACACACACAGGATAAATGCACAGGATAAATGTACAGGATACATATACAGGATACATGTACAGGATAAATAAATGCACAGGATAAATGTACAGGATAAATGCACAGGATAGATATATACACAGGATAAATGTATAGAATAAATAAATGTAGAGGATACATATAAAGGATAGATACATACACTGGATAAATTTACAAGATAAATGTACAGGCTAAATGTACAGGATAAATGCACAGGATAAATAAATATACAGGATACATATACAGGATAAATGTACAGGATAAATACACACATAGGATAAATGCACAGGATAAATGTACAGGATAGACACATAGACAGGATAAATTTACAGGATAAATGCACAGGATAAATGTACAGGATAAATACAGACACAGTATAAATGTACAGGATAGACACATGCACAGTATAAATGTACAGGATAGATATATACACAGGATAAATGAACAGGATAAATACAGACACAGTTTAAATGTACAGGATAAATGCACATGATAGATACACAGGATGAATACACAGGATAAATGTAGAGGATACATGTACAGGATAGATATATACACAGAATAAATGTACAGGATAAATGCACAGGATAAATGTACAGGATAGATATATACATAGGATAAATGTATAGAAGAAATAAATGTATATATGCATACCTAGGGCCTCATTCTATTAGCGACCGCAGCCGTTGCAGGGCCGCAAGGATCGGCCGCAAGCTATTCGGCTATTCTATTCCCTTACGGCCGGGGGCTCCGGCAGGCTTGCGGTCGGTGCCTTGCTATCTCTTGCGGCTGCTCGCGCCGGAGAAAAGCCTTTGATCTAAAACGGCCGCAAGAGTTTCGGCCATAAGAAATTCCTATTTGCAATTCAATTGCTCCGGGAACCCTCTCTGCAAGGCTAAAAACAAACCGCAGCTTACTTGCAGGAAAGAGGTCCCGCTAGCACCAATTAAGCACATAAAATAGCTCAAATAAAGCCATCCTGCACTTTGAGAAGTGTAAAACATAAATGCACAAGATAAATGTACAGGATAGATAAATATACAGTATACATATAAAGGATAAATGCACAGGATAAATGTGTAGGATAAATACATACACAGGATAAATGTACAGGATAGATACATGCATAGGATAAATACATACACCGGATACATGTACAGGATAGATATATATACAGGATAAATGTACAGGATAGATACATACAGAGGATAAATGTACATGATAAGTATACAGAATACATATACAGGATACATGCACAGGATAAATGCACAGGATAAATACATACACAGGATAAATGTACAGGATAGATATAGATACAGGATACATGTACAGGATAAATGTACAATATAAATGTACAGGATATATACATACACAGTATAAATGTACAGGATAAATGTACAGGATAGATACAGTATATACAGTACATAGGATAAATGTACAGTATAAATACATACACAGCATGAAACTACAGGCTAAATGTACAGAATAAATGCACAGGATAACTACATACACAGGATAAATGTACATGTTAAATGTACAGGATAAATACATAATATAATAGCCATTTGTCACCAGAATTTTTTTTTCAGTTATTTCCAGACTTTACCTCTTCCGATTTAAAGATATTTTTTTTAGGATGAGGCAACTGTTAATATTGAGACTGCCATGGGAATTCTTGCAAATAGAGCACTTATACTCAATAGAGGGAGAACAAAACGGTGACACCTTTATTGATATCCCATTTGCCTAGGCAGTTGTACTCAATCAACACCCCACATGGGAAGAGAATAAGGCTAAACACTTTTTGTTTTTAGTAGTATACTTGAGTGTGAAAGTACAATTTTTAATAGCCCCATTCCAGTCCAGTAACCGGTGACATTATTTTTACTGACCACTGCTTCAACCTGTATATAGCAAATTCACCACAGTCCTATATGGATATTTACTGATATAAGATTGGACATTTCATACAAGATAGGTGAATGTGGTTGTGCCATGTATATGAAGTGTTTGATATGGAAATAAAGACAGTAGTCATCCATTCAGAAAAACAAGGTACCGTATATATTCGAGTATAAGGCCAAGTTTTTCAGCCCTTTTTTTAAGGCAAAAATGGCCCACCTCGGGTTATATTTGAGTCACTCTCCCCGTGTCTCTCTACCCCCCCCCCCGTGTGTCTCTAACCCCCCCCTTGTGTCTCTCTACCCCCAGTGTGTCTCTCTCTACCCCCGTGTCTCTTTCCCTCCACCCTCCTCAACCTAAACCCCCCTCAACCCCCCTCCTTCACCTAAACCCCCCTAAATACCTCCACCCTCTTCCCTCACTTACCTGCTTGTGCTCCGGTCACCGCTCCTTGACCCGGCGCCGGCACGCATGTGACGTCACATGCGCGCCGCGTCATTAGCATATACCGGGAGGGTTGAGGAGGGAGGTTGAGGAGAGAGGATGAGGATGGGGGGGTTGAGGAGGGAGATTGAGGATGGGGGGTTGAGGAGAGAGGATGCTGAAGGGGTTGAGGAGGGAGGTTGAGGAGGAGGGGTTGAGGAGGGTGGTTGAGGTTGAGGAGGGGGGTTGAGGATGGGGGGTTGACGAGAGAGGATGGAGGGTTGAGGAGGGGGGTTGAGGAGGGGGATTGAGGATGGGGGGTTGAGGATGGGGAGTTGAGGAGGGGGATTGAGGATGGGGTGTTGAGGAGAGAGGATGAGAATGGGGGTTGAGGAGGGGGATTGAGGATAGGGGGGGTTGAGGAGGGGGTTGAGGATGAGGAGGGAGGTTGAGGAGGGAGGATGAGGTTGAGGAGAGAGGATAAGGATGAGGAGAGAGGTTGAGGATGAGGAGGGAGGTTGAGGATGAGGAGGGAGGTTGAGGAGTGGGGTTGAGGAGGGTGATAAGGGAGGGGGGAAGAGACACAGGGAAGGGAGAGGTTGGAAGAGACACAGGGAAGGGAAAGGGGAGAAGAGACACAGGGAAGGGACAGGGGAGAAGAGACACTGAGAGAGAGGGGGACACAAGAGAGCACAAGAGGGACACAGGGGGCAGCACATTTCCCACCCTCGGCTTATACTCGAGTCACTCATTTTACCCAGTATTTTGTGGTAAAGTGGGTGCCTCGGCTTATACTCTGGTCAGCTTATACTCGAGTATATACGGTATATCCTTAAGTGCAGCTAATTTAAGTAGTTATTGGATCAAATTTCTTGATTATAAAGGACTTATATCACCATAACGGTTCTGGAAAGAAAGGGGATTTAGCGATGTAATCATTTTTTAAAAGTTATTATTAATTTTATATTTGTGAATATTTTTTTAAGATAAGGTTTTGAGATCTTAAATACTGTAATTGTTTATATATTCTGAGGGCAGGATAAAGGGCTTCTTGCTGCTTGAAAAGAGCTTTTTGCTGCTTAAGTGGAAAGTCAACCCAACTTCCTATATTTTCATCTTCTATTGACTAATGCAAGCTTTGACTCCAACCTCTTTCAAAATCTTACAAACTTAACAGTAAAGTTAGTTATTTCCAAGTGGCTGTTATGTCCTCAAACAATATCAAAGTATTCGAATGACATTAAACTGGAGGGGAACCAGACTAATTGTGCAAGGTAAGCTGGGTGATTGTAAATTTCCTGTATACAGGCTACTATACAGCAGATTTGAAAAAGTAGTTATCTTTATAGTTGAAGAGTAGTTTGGCGTCCAGGTTTGTACTCCTCCCCCATCAGGCACAGCAGCACGCTAAGCCTGAACAACTTCTCCATGGAGCTAATCCACCTCTACACTACTGTCGCATCACACAGCCACAGCGATGCAAGTCACAGCTGTTTGCCCGGTTTGACCACATGCCAGCAGCTCATCAAGTAGGCTTCGTGCTTCTTTTATACCCTCTTAAGGGGACGCCAATCGCTACCATGGTCCATCCGCTGGTATGTTCTCCCATAATAGCTTCATGTTCTAGCTACTTCCCGGGAGGAGCATGCTCTCACCTCAAAAATCAATAATACCTTAATTTGGGTAGTGTAAGAATAATAGATAACCCTCAAATCTGTGAAATTCAGGTTACTAATGTTTATGTGGTTATAAACTAGTGTTAAAGGTTTTTGATTTTTTTATTGTTTTTAATACTTTTTTTTTTATATATATTGTTGCTGTCTTGTAAATAAAGTTGAAACTTAATCTTTAATTTGGTCCTATACCTGTGGATATATATATATATATATATATTATATATATATATATACCTTGTATTGGGAAAAATGCCTTATTTATAACTAATAACTTGTCTTTCAAAATTGACGGGATAATATTCAATGTGTGTCAGCTCCCATTCCCCTTCCCATGTGTCTCTTCCCCTCCCTCTCCCTCCCCAGTGTCTCTCCCCTCTCTCTCTCTCCTGTGTCTCTTCCCTCCCCCCACTACATCCCCAGTATCTCTTACCCCTCCCCTTTGTCTCTTTCCCCATGTGTCTCCCCCAGTGTCTTTTCCCTCCCTCCCCTGTGTCTCTTCCACCCCTCCTCCCTCCCCTGTGTCTCCCCCCCTCCCCTGTGTCTCTCCCCCCCTCTCTTGTGTCTATTTCCACCCTCTCCCTTGTGGCTGGACCTCTGACGCCATACGGAATTCTGTACAATAGTTTCCGTTGTGCGCATGCTCTTGCACTGGAGCATTACACACTATAGAAACTAACTTATGTAATTACATGCATTCAAGAGGTCTCACTCCTCTTTATCAAGTGTGAAGCAACACTGACATGAGATGTAACCCTCAGTTTGAATATAAACAGTGATATAGAGAAAATGGAGACAGGTTGTTTAAACACAAGTATTGCAGGCTTGAAGAATATATTTTTTAACTGTGTGTCTTCGGTTAGTAATGGTTGTAAATCTTTGATTATTTTCCATATTTTTTCTAAAGCTGGTCACTAGAGGTGTATGTGAAGTAGTTTTCTTTGTTTTATACTGTAGTATGTGTTCTCCGGGGGAGGTTAATAGTAGTGGTTATTTTCTGGTTAATAATACAGGGTTTGTAACCCTTTTGTTTGAAAGATTCAGACAGTGTTTTTTTTTTTTTTTGCCATGGCCTCCACTATTTGAGCAAATCCGATGGTATCTAATAGTTTGACTATGGATGATGGCTTGTTTTGTGTGGGAGGGATGAAAACTGGAGCTGTGTGGGTTTCCTATATACAAATGAGTGGAGTGTGCCATTGGTGATTGATATAGTATTGTCTAGAAAGTTTACCTGTTCTGTGGAGAAATCCATTTTACATTTTGCAGATGGGTGGAAAATGATAAATGAACTGTGAAAGTCTCTGAGTTTGCTTTCTCCTTCTGTCCATATGGTGAACAGATCATCTATGTAACGGTACTATCTGTATGCTTTGTAAATGGATATAGATAAAAATGTCTCTTCTAGATTGATCAAAAATAGATTGGGTTATTGTGGAGCCATTTTGGTACCCATGGCCGTCCCCATCATCTGTAGGTAGGTATCTTTGTTAAAAGTAAAATAGTTGTGGATAAGGATATATTCTATTAGTTTAGTAATTGCTTCATGGACATTTTTATTGTTTTAAGTGTATGTTGTACAGTGGGGGGAAAATGTATTTGATCCCCTGCTGATTTTGAACGTTTGTCCACTGACAAATAAATGATCAGTCTATAATTTTAATGGTAAATGTATTTTAACAGTGAGAGACAGAATAGCAAAACAAAAGCAAGAAAAATGCATGTCAAAAAAGTTATAAATTGATTTGCAGGTCAATGAGTGAAATATGTATTTGACCCCTTCGACTTAGTACTTGGTGGCAAAACCCTTTTTGGCAATCACAGAGGTCAGACGTTTCTTGTAGTTGGCCACCAGGTTTGCACACATCTCAGGAGGGATGTTGTCCCACTCCTCTTTGTAGATCCTCTCCAAGTCTTTAAGGTTTCACAGCTGATGTTTGACAACTCAAACCTTCAGCTCCCTCCACAGATTTTCTTTGGGATTAAGGTCTGGAGACTGGCTAGGTCACCCCAGGACGTTAATGTGCTTCTTATTGAGCCACTCGTTTGTTGTCTTGACTGTGTGTTTTGGGTCATTGTCATGCTGGAATACCCATCCAAGACCCATTTTCAATGCCCTGGCTGAGGGAAGGAGATTCTCACCCAAGATTTTAGGGTACATGGCCCCGTCCATCGTCCCTTTGATGCGGTGCAGTTATCCTGTCACCTTAGCTGAACCCCCCACCCACCCAAAGCATAATGTTTCCACCTACATGTTTGATGGTGGGGATGGTGTTCTTGGGGTTATAGGCAGCATTCTTCCTTCTCCAAACACGACGAGTTGATGCCAAAGAGCTCGTTTGGTCTCATGTGACCACAACACTTTCACCTAGTTCTCCTCTGAGTCATTCAGATGTTCATTGGCAAACTTCAGACGGGCCTGTACATGTGCTTTCTTGAGCAGGGGGACCTTGCGGGCGCTGCAGGATTTCAGTCCTTCACTGCGTAGTGTGTTACCAATTGTTTTCTTGGTGACTTTAGTCCCAGCTGCCTTGAGATCATTAACAAGATCCTCCCGTATTTTGTGTTTCTTCCATTTGTGAATAATCGCACAAACTGTTGTCACCTTCTCACCAAGCTGCTTAGCTAGAGAGTGCTCCTAATCTCAGCTCGTTACCTGTATAAAAGACACATGGGAGCCGAAATCTTGCTGACTGATAGGGGATCAAATACTTATTTCCCTCACTGACCTGCAAATCAATTTATAACTTTTTTGACATACATTTTTATTGTTTTTTTTTTTTTTTTTTATTCTGTCTTTCTTTGTTAAAAAACACCTACCATTAAAACTATAGACTGATCATTTCTTTCTCAGTGGACAAATGTTCAAAATCAGCAGGGGATCAAATACTTGTTTCTCCCACTGTAAGAAACTTATAGCATGCCTCAGTGCCATCTTTGTGTGGGATGTTGCTGTAAAGAGACCCTACATCCATGGTGACAAGTAGTGTGTTAGCAAGTAGGTCTTTAATCTGACTGAGTTTGTTGAGAAAGTCAGTGGTGTCTTGTATATAGCTAATGGTGTTACTAACTAATGGTTTAAGGTTGTTTTCAACAAACCTAGATATTTGTTCAGACAGTGTAACAATTGGTCTCCCGAGGTTGCCTGTTTTTTTTATATTTGGCAGCATGTAGAAAGTCCCAGTTGTAGGACTGGTGGGCATGAATTGCACCAATTTTTGCTTCACATTTTTTACATGAGCTTCTCCAGTTGAATGGTATATTCCTCTCTTGGGTCCATTTTTTTGTAGTAGATGTCGGACAGTTGTCTGCTTCATTTATATAGTCCAAAGTGTTCATAACAACAACTGCGCCACATTTATCTGCCAGCTTTAATAGTGATGTCGTTTTTAATGGTGATGTTCTTTCTGATGGATAAACCCGGAAGTGCCCAGGCCTTAAATAGGCAATAACTTTCTTCATTCCCTAGCCCATGAGGAAGCCAAATACAGGGGTCAAACGGACCTTCGGCAGTGGGGGAAGAATGGTGCATCTAATCTAAGCATATGTGAGCTGTATCAGCAGAGATTTCCTCTCTATACAAAACGCAAGTACTCAGGCATATTGCATGCCAACAAAGGATATAAGTTATGCTCTGTGTCTCTGCTTTTCTGCACTTAAAATAGTAAAACCAAATGCGCTCCTTGCCAGCAACTGCGGACTTTAGGCCCGCAAATGCGGCCCCTCGCATTTGCGGAGGTGGAGGCTCCCACCGCGACCGCAACATTTACTGACTTAGCATCCGCAAACTCGAGCAGCCCCACACAAAAAAAAACATTACAACCTCGCAAAAATACGACATAAGTGGCCGAAACCCAAGCACATGAAAACACTAAAAACATAAAAAATACACACAACAAGCATGTAAGCTTACCTACAGCAAAGGGGGGGGGGGGGCACCCAGCACCTCTAAAAGTGAAGTTACAAGTCAATTTAAGTAGAAATTAAAGAGTTTAGACACCCGAAAATCCCCTAAGCAAGAGAAAAAATGGCCGCCGAACAAAAACGAAGCTACAGGACCCTAAACAATCAAAACACCATGAAACACATACAGATTTTTAAAAAAAGCCGTACAAGGTACAAGAACAAGGACGCAAAATCAGCCACAGCCGCGTAATACACACATTAGGCGCCATTTTACAACACTAACTTACACAATGCGGAAGTACACAGCTACCCTAACGGATTTTCCTAGCGCACGCACACTATTTACACTACACACTGCACACATTGCTGACACTTACACAGCAGCTCCACAACTCTGGAAACACAGATTAGATGCTGCGGCAACATCAAAACAGATTGTCAGCTCTTCAACACAATGCTTTCTGCATATATTACTTACAAATAGGTAAAGTATATTCATTTTGTAATGTATTATTTATTTGATTACCATACACCAAACAGCATTAGATCACTTACAATTTCATTGCCGTCATTTTTTGACAGGCAATATTCTAGTATTAAAATAAAATTGATCTATTGCATACCTATGATTAATAAATATTTAGCATATGAGGAATGCATTACATGTATCAAAGATACTACTGATACCACTCCCACATAAATAATAGGTTCTCCCTTTTCAATTTATTATATTTATCCGTCAAGCCAAATTTGTCACTATTTAAATCCCAGAATATTGTGGGACAGTGAAATCTTTTGACATTTATTGAAAATAATTTGAGGAATAACACACTTTTTCTTTTTAATATATTATCTGCGTTTTTTTTCTTTGATTTTACTTGATTTCCCTAATTTCCCTATTTAATACTTTTCTTTCTGATGGAGTAAAATTATGTAAGTCTCTTATATTGTGTTGTTACAATGGATACAGTTCTAAATCGTAAGCTTTCTATATAACTATCTAATTTAGTGTTGAGTACAGGTGGTGGGTTGAAATGTGTGTTTTTCTTGTTGTTTTAATCCAATGATGTTGCGTCATGTTCCTTGTTGTGACAATATTCTGTCAGTCTCAGCCTCCTGACCAATTCTTCCATGTACTATTATAGTTGTATTTTATCCATTTTTATGTTTGGACAGAAAGACAATCCTTTGTAGTTTGAGATGTTTATTATTCCTGTGTGGTCTAGGTAGTTTTCAGGAAAAGTATTTGCTTGACTTGGTTGGTTTTTAGATGATTGTTTGTGGTTAGTAGAATTCAGGGCTCTATTTGGATAATTTACTCTATTTTTTGTACTTGGTGTCTGTCGCTTTGTTGAGAGAGGCAGCTGGGGTTTTTATTTTTATTTACATGTTGTTTTGTGTATATGTTGTATTTCTTTTTCTGCCTGTTCAGCTTCATGTATGTTGTCTTCTCTTAGTTATTGAAGGGATATAGATAGTGTGTCTTTGTATAAAGGTGATGTATCAGGTGGTTTCTAAGTTTTTCTTTTATGAGTCTGAAGATATATTCAGCATCTAATGAGCTGTGTGTTGTTCTTATTGGATTTTTCATTCTAAGTCCATTTGGTATAAGTAAGGTAAATTTTTTTGCAGTGTGCTAAACAATATATTACTGTTAAGTTGTGCTGTTTTTGTTGTTATGCTAATTTGTAATTTCTTAAAGGCAAATCTAAGTTTCCCTTTTTCTAATCTAACACATACTGTGTATATCAGAAACACCCCTAGAGCTACTTACATAGGCACAGTGTACCAACCAATAGAAACACTGCATTCAAGTATGGATTTTAACTCTTTATTATCCTTTGAGCCAGCAGCAGCTCAATGCAGATATCTTCCAGGGCAGTGTCTGGCTCTTCCTGCTTCCTACTGAAGAGGACTACACATCCCACGATTCCTCCCTGCACAAGCTGCTAGCACAAATTGCTACAATGTTTTAAATTTAGCTGCCTGTGATTGGCCAAAACGAAATTATGAATGCTAATTTTAGCAGGGTTTTACAGGTATGTCAACTGCTATGAAATTTGCGAGATTTAGCAAACACCAGATTGAGTTTGTTAATGTTTATTTTGGTATTTTTTCATGCAAAAAATGTTTTCATACACTACTGATTCTCCTCTGTCAAATGCACTCATAATCCAGGAAACTTAGATATGCCTTTACTACTACCAAATACGATATCTTCCATAATTATTAAAGAGTGAAGTAGCGATGAGTATTGTAGTATAGTGTGATACCTTTGTATTTGACAAACTAATAATTTATATTCACAAGGTTTTGAGAGGTTTGACCTCTCTTTCTCAAGTCTGTAGCAATACTGACATGAAATAGAACTTTCATTTTGAATGTAAACTGTAATGCAGAGACAGCACTTTACATCATGAGGTGTGTGTGTGTGTGTATTTATATATATATATATATATATATATATATATATATATATATATATATATGAAGATTTCAGTTGAAGATTTCAGTGTATCACATTGTTATATTGAAGGAAAGCCAATAACTCAGACAGGTGGAAAAAAAAATGTTATGCTCTAAATGTGAGAAGTGTTTCAGTCGGGCCACAAGTCTTAGGCTACATATGAGAACTCACACAGGAGAAAAAAACATTTCATGTTCTGAATGTGGGAAATTTTTCAGTCTGGTTTTAAGTCTCAATCTACATATAAGAGCTCACATGAAAGAAAAAACATTTGCATGTTCTGAATGTGGGAAATGTTTTAGTCAGGCCTCACATCTAAAAAATCATAAGAAAACTCACAAAGGAGAAAGATAATTTACATGCTCTAAATGTGGGAAGTGTTTCAGGGAAATTGCAAAAAGCAGTGTACATAAGAAACCTTTCACATGAAAAAGACCATTTGTGTGTTCTGAATATGGGGAGCGTGGAAGACACTGAAATGACACAAGAAACACATACTAGGTAAAGACCTGTTGCATGGTTGGAATCAGGAATTTTTTTGTCTGAGTCATCTATTACATATCTACATGACACATTGTGCAGTTCTACTAGGATCCTATAAAAGTTATTAATCAAAACCATTCAGCAAGCTCATAACAAATCTATTCACATTTACATATGTGGTGCCATACCATGGATATCTAGAGTAGTGAATAAAACTTTTCATTAGTATTGCTCTTTAAGTAAGTTCTACTAGACCGTAAATGTCAAGCACAAATTTTGTATAGTATGATAAATCTTTATTGTATAGATATTTCTAAAAAAAGTCTTTAAATATAATTATTTTAATTTCTCTTTAAGGCACTAAAATATCAGCCAGACAGTGTTACCTTGATAAAAAGTGTCAGATTTTTCCATTCTTGTTTATTGTTATATATGCTTAAGGTAGAGGGTTTACATTCATGGGAAAAAAGTTCCATTTATAGCTATTTCACAACTGATTATGAATTTATATTGCATTTTAATTATTGCTTCATTTAATGATCCATTCCTCAAAAGAAAGGGAAGTCCTTATTATCATGCTATTTAACCCTTTCAGTGTCGTGTTCAGGACCCAGGACGCTAGGTATGTTTGTAACAGTTTGACATGCATCTGTTTAGACACAGTCTCTTTAAATTTATTTGTAACAATATATATATATATATATATATATATATATATATATATATATATATATATATATGTATATATGTATATATATATATACACATATACACACACATGTTTTTTGTTGGAGGTTCAGCTATCTATTGGTATGTTTGTTATTTTAATTGTAAGCAAAACTGGAGAGAAAATAAATAATAAACTACTTAAGTAACAAACCACATTTTACTTTTATTTGTTGCTTTCTACTGTTATAAAAGTCAATGCAATCAGGGAAAGTCTATCTAATAATAGTCCAGGATATTGTGAGTACTCTGATAATACATTTTGGTAACAATATTGTATGTCTAACCAAGACAGATACCATTAAATGAGAACAGCATAGAAGCCTTTTCTGAGTTGAAAAGTATAAAATACACTTCCTGGAGTGGTTAGTTTATTCCCGGTCGTCAACATAATCCTATAAAAGTATATATTGTCTGATAGTAGAGACCTTAGGAAATTCAAAAATAATCAACAACAAAAACATTTAAAAAATTCAATGGTAGGTGCATATAAAATATCTCTCTATACTAATCTCGTTCTCTCTTTCTTCCCTCCTCATTATTAGATCACTATCTAATATTTCTATGAAATTTAGGTTTTTGTTACATAGCTTGACCCAAGGCACCCTTTTTCGCTCAAGTTTAATAAGGAAAAACAGAATCTGAATGTTTATGAATACCTTATTGTTAAACACAGGACAAAGTCATTTTTATCAATCATAATCTTAAACATAAACCTGCTTATGCACACGTTACTTAATGAGTGTCTATCCATATTTTAATTGACCTGTAATATTTGACAGTTTGTACCCTTGGCAAAATAACATACCTAAAACTTATTGTGTGGCTCCACATTACCCATGATGAAATATCTCCTACGGTGTACATAATCTATAGAAAGCATCTCCAGTGTTCTCCAATCAACACATCTTTCCCCTCTCTATCATTGGCTACTATGGCATCCTCTGTCGGATCTTGGCATATCTGATTAGCCTCATTTATATTTACATACATAGCTAGGCTCTTCTCATTGCAGTTATAGGCATGTCTAAAGATGATGTGAAAGGAGAGGCTATCACTGTGAGTAGCAGAAGACAGCTGTTTGCTACCACATACACATTTACACACACATGTACAAATAGTTACATGAGCAAACCAGTGATAGCAAATTATACAAAAACATCCCAAATCACCACCTTGTGTACTAGAGGAGTAATTGCTATTTTAACAAATAATCAGTATCAAAATCCAAACTAGATATATTCTTACAATACGGAAAGTCAAAAATATATACTAATCTTATATTCACTGCTAAAATGTATTAACAATGAATAAACATAAAATAAACACATGATATATTATGCTTGTTAGTACATTCTGAGAGCAGTAACACAGTTGGTTGTGTTATCTGCTATAATATTCACAGAGAGGTTATGAAACAACCTAAATAAATTATGTTCTGTTAAGTGGTAAAATAACAATATCAATAAAATCTGATGGATAACATAACCATTACATTGAACTTGTGCATGTTCCCACTACATAAATTACACACTGCTGAAGCAAAATATAAAACCTTTGTTTTAGTCTGTACCAAAAAGTATATTTCACTGTGTATGCGTGTATATTATTACAGCATTACAATAAGTGGATTAATGTGTGAAGTTGTTATAATTAAAGACCAAATTATCTACCAATTAAGTCTACTAAATTATCTTCTTCCAACTTCACATGTATGTTATCATATTACCCATCCATCTTCTGTCCTCAAATCTATACATATTAAGGTCACAGACTATTTTGTTGATAGTTTATCTATTAATCATGTTATATTCTTGGTCTATCTTGATCTAAATTACATAAATAATAAAATAAGAAACATTTATCCTTACAAACAATGTTATTTTAGGACAAGAAAACATTTGTCATAGAAACAAAATTCCAATATGTGGAAATCCCTCCTGACATCACATATCACATATATAGTTGTGAGCAGTGCTAACGCAATGTTAAAATTGCGGGCCTCGCTTCTCTGCGTTACCAACAAACCTGCATCACCCACAGCTGCAATGAGCGCTGTAGGCGCTCATTGCAGGAGGTCCGCAGGACTTTGACCCGCACACCTTTCACCCATGGCTGCTCTCAACTCCTCCCTCTTGCTTTTGTCCCAGCACCTCCCCCCGCCCCCTCACACATAGCCTGCCGGAATTGTATTCCTGCTCGGGACGGAAGCCACCCTTCAGGAGCCCGTACTACCTTCCCAGCCTGCACCAGTCCCATCCTGCACAGAGAGAGCCTGGGGAGGCACCGGGACACATGATGGGGACTGAGGAGTGAGAGAGAGACAGCCTGGGGACAGAGAGAGAAAGCCTGGAGGGACAGAGAGAGACAGGAGGGCCCCCGGCTGCAATGAGTGTCCCGCACATATCAGTTGTTGGGGGGGGACAATGCGCTGCGGGTTGCTGGGACTCGCGATGAGTTGTTGTAATCCTGCTTGGAGCGAAACGCATGCCTGCAGGACTTTGCCCAGCACAAGTCCTCCCACCCGCTCGCCTTTCTTAACTCCTCCCCGCCACTCTTAAATCCTCCCCATCACTATTAACTCCTCCCCTGCTGCTATTACCTCCTCCCCCGCTGCTCTTAACTCCTCCCCTGACTACTCTCAACTCCTCCCCCGGCTTCTCTCAACTCCTCCCCCCGGCTGCTCTCAGGAGGGAGAGACAGGAGGGACACAGACAAAAAGAGAGAGACGGGAGGGACACAGAGAGAGAGAGGAGTGACACAGAGAGAGAGAGGAGGGACACAGAGAGAGACAGGAGGGACACAGACAGAGACGGGGGGACACAGACAGAGACAGGAGGGACACAGTCAGAGAGAGACAGGAGGGGCACAAAGAGAGACAGGAGGGACACAGACAGATAGAGACAGACAGGAGGGACACAGGCAGAGAGAGAAAGACAGGAGGGACACACTGAGAGAGAGAGAGAGAGAGAGGAGGGACACAGAGAGAGACAGGAGGGGCACAGAGAGAGACAGGAGGGAAACAGAGAGAGACAGGATGGACACAGGCAGAGAGAGAGAGACAGGAGGGACACAGACAGAGACAGGAGGGACACAGACGGAGAGAGACAGACATGAGAGAGAGAAACAGGAAAGACACAGAGAGAGACAGGAGGGACAGAGAGAGAGAGAGACAGGAGGGACAGAGAGAGAGAGAGAGAGGAGGGACACATAGAGAGACAGGAGGGACACAGACAGAGAGAGAGAGATACATGAGAAAGAGAAACAGGAGAGACACGGAGAGAGACATGAGGGAAAGAGAGAGAGAGAGGGAGGAGGGACAAAGAGAGAGAGAGGGGAGGGACAGAGAGAGAGACAGGAGGGGCACAGAGAGAGACAGGAGGGAAACAAAGAGAGACAGGAGGGACACATGCAGATAGAGAGGGACAGGAGAGACACAGAGAGAGACAGGAGAGACACAGAGAGAGACAGGAGGGACAGAGAGAGAGAGACATGAGGGACAGAGAGAGAGACAGGAGGTACACAAACAGAGAAATAGAGAGACAGGAGGGGGACACAGAGAGAGAGAGGGACGTGAGAGAGACATGAGAGAGACAGGAGAGAGACAGAGAGAGACAGGAGGGACAGAGAGAGAGAGAGACAGGAGGGACAGAGAGAGATAGGAGGGGCACAGACACAAAGAGAAAGACAGGAGGGACACAGAAAGAGAGAGAGGGACAGGAGGGACACACAGAGAGAGAAGGGACACATAGAGAGACAGGAGGGACACAGACAGAGAAATAGAGAGACAGGAGGGGGACACAGAGAGAGAGACAGAAGGGACACAGAGAGAGAGACAGGAGGGACACAGAGAGAGACAGGAGGGACACAGAGAGAGACAGGAGGGACACAGAAAGAAAGAGAGGCACATGAGAGAGAAAGGAGAGAGACAGAGAGAGACAGAAGGGACACACACAGAGAGAGAGAGAGAAAGAGAGAGAGAGAGGAGGGACACAGAGAGAGGCAGGAGGGACACAGAGAGAGAGGAGGGACACACAGAGAGAGGAGGGACACATGCAGAGAGAGAGAGACAGGAGGGACAGAGAGAGAAAGACAGGAGGGACAGAGAGAGAGAGACAGGAGGGACAGAGAGAGATACAGCAGGGACAGAGAGGGAGACAGCAGGCACAGAGAGAGGGACAGAGAGAGAGAGAGACAGGAGGGACAGAGAGAGAGACAGGAGGGACAGAGACAGGTGGGACACACACACAGGGAGAGAGACAGGAGGGACAGAGAGAGAGACAGGAAAGACAGTGAGACAGACAGGAAGGAGGGACAGAGAGAAAGACAGACAGGAAGGATAGATAGAGAGAAAAACAGACAGGAAGGAGGGACAGAGAGACAAGAGGGAGGGAAAGAGAGAGAGAGAGAGACAGGAAGGAGGGACAGAGCGACAGACAGGAAGGAGGGACAGACAGAGAGAGAGAC